>JAPDNY010000009.1:89561985-90214485 GCA_029375565.1 Gekko gecko | reverse complement strand
GAACCACTGTTACCAATCTTGGGGCTGGGCTGGAGATCACTCAAAATTACTACTGCTCTTCGGGTAGCAAAGATCAGTTCCTCTGGAGAAAATGGTGGACTCTGTCATTATACCCTGCTGAGATTGCCACAGCAAATTGTCACTGAGTGCCCAAAGCCGGGGCACTCTCCCAGAGCCTCTTTCTAGAGCTCGTTGTATTTATTTCCACAACGGGCCTTATTCCTAGTATTAAATATAATACTGATATTAATCTAACCCGAATTGTTTCAGCAGCTGATAGTTTTTAGGTGTACTATTTGTCTTTTTAAGAACAGTGTATTACTGTTAATATTAATACAGAGTGCCTAAGCTGCCTTGAGGATTTCAAGAGAGTCAACATGGTGCGGTGGTTACCTCTCTGCATATCACACCTAATCCAATCACACCTGCTATTATCATTTGCCTGCTAATGTTATTTGGCATCTGAAATCATGCCACTTTCCAATATACAGGACAGATGAACTCACATTCCAGCTGTATCTGAAGAAGTAAGCAGTGACTTACGAAAGCTCATACGCTACCACCAATTTTGTTAGTTTTTAAGGTGCTATTGGACTCTCATTCATTCATTCATTCATTCATTCATTCATTCATACATTTATATCCCACCTTTCCTCATGGTTCAAGGCAATAATAACTTACTACACATGGCAGTTGTGGGAATAAAGTGGAGGAAGGGACAACAATGTATACTGTTATCTTAGCAGAAAGATGAGATAGATGCTTGGATCTTAGGACCCTAAGGTTGACCACCTCCAGGTGGGTCCTAGCAATCTCATGGAATTACAACTGATTTCCAGAGATCAGTTCCACAGGAGAAAATGGCTGCTTTGGAGGGTGGACTCTATGGCATGATGCCCCATTGAGGTCCCTCCCTCCCTAGGCTCTGCTCCCCCAAATCGTCAAGTATTTCTTAAACCAGAGACTGCAACCTTATATGAATGAGTTCAAGGTATACTAGCTTGTCTCTGCTGCAGAGGTCAATTCCTCTTTCCCTAAAATTTCCATTTGCACAAGGGACCACTGAAAATCACTTATCTTAGCCAAGTGGAAGATCTAAGAACATAAGAGAAGCCAATGTTGGATCAAGCCAGCAGCCCATCTAGTCCAACACTCTGTTACACAGTGGCCAAAAATACCAGGTGCTATCAGGAGGTCCACCAATGGGGCCTGGACACTAAAAGGCCTCCCACTGTTGGACCCCCCCCCAATCACCAAAAATGCAGAGCATCACTTGCCCCAGAGTCTCTATCTATAACTTGCTAATAGCCACTGATGGAATTCCATGTCTTAATCACTCTTTGAGTGAAGAAGTACTTCCTTTTATCCATTCTAACCCGGCCACTCGTAATTTCATTGAGTGCCCATGAGTTCTTGTATTGTGAGAAAGGGAGAAAAGTACCTCTTTCTCTACCTGTTCTATCCCATGCATGATCTTATAAACCTCGATCATGTCACCCCTCAGTCGTCGTTTCTCCAAGCTAAAGAGCCCCAAGTGTTTTAATCTTTCTTCATAGAGAAAGTGTTCCAACCCTTTTATCATTCTAGTTGCCCTCCTCTGCACTTTTCCCAAAGCTATAATATCCTTTTTAAGATGTGGTGACCAGAACTGTACACAGTACTCCAAATGAGGTCACACCATTGATTTATATAGGGGCATTATGATATTGGCTGATCTGTTTTCAAAACCCTTCCTAATAATCCCCAGCATAGCATTGGCCTTTTTTACTGCAGTCACACACTGTCTCGACGTTTTCAGAGTTATCTACTACGACTCCAAGATCTCTCTCTTGGTCAGTCTCTGCCAGTTCGGACCCCATCAACGTGTATTTATAGTTAGGATTTTTGACTCCAATGTGCATCACCTTGCGCTTGGCCACACTGAACCCCATTTGTCATGTGGATGCCCACCCTTGACAGATCCCTTTGCCTCACAATCCTCCCTGGTTTTCACCACCCTGAACAACTTCGTATCATCCACAAATTTAGCCACTTCACTGCTTGCTCTCATATCCAAATCATTAATGAACAAGTTAAAAAGTACTGGACTGAGTACTGATCCCTGCAGTACCCCACTGCTTACCACTCTCCACTGAGAAAATTGCCCATTTATACTCACTCTCTGTTTCCTATTAATTAGCCAGCTTTTGATCCACAAAAGGACTTGTCCTTTTATCCCATGATTTTAGAGCTTACTTAGAATCCTTTGATGAGGAACTTTATCGAAAGTTTTCTGGAAGTCAAGGTAAACAATATCTATTGGGTCCCCCTTGTCCCCATGTTTGTTCACCCCCTCAAAGAACACTAACAGGTTCCCTTCCCTTACAGAACCCAGGCTGAGTCTGCCTCAATAGTTTTTGTTCATCAATATGCCTACTAATTCTTTCCTTAATAACAGTTTCCACCAATTTACCCGGAAGAGGAATCGCTCTTCACAACACAGACCATCTAGTCATCATGGATCTCCTTTGTAGGATCCAAGTCAGTATTTTTACAAATAAATAAACAAACAGCTTCTGGTAAACAAGAGGGGAAAGTATCTGAAAAGTAGGAAAGAAAAAATTCCTTCCCCAACTACAAATGGCTATCAAAGAGAATAAAACTTGTATTTTCTTCAGAAATATATTTTGTGCATTTAAGCAATAGGAAAAGCCAGTATATCCTCTGACCTTGATTTGACTATATTGCAATCTTTAATCTGGTGTCTGATAGCTCTGACCCACTGCAGTCATATCCAAAACACCTACTGGCTGCAATTTTACAGATGTAGTTCAGGGAACATTACATCCCATTGCTCTTAAAACCAGGTGACAGTACACAGGAATGACAACTGTGGACTCTAATGATACAAGAGACAGGGGTCAATAAACTATAAAACTTGAATCCACTCATCATAGGGTATCCTTGGGAGACTACCTGGGTAAATCTAAAAAGCTACACACTGTGAGTCTAACTCAAAAGTCATTCTGCCTCTCCACGTTATTCACTTTTGAGACCATTTGTGTGATTTACTCAGCATGGAGTAGGCAACTTCAGGTGGTAAAATTCTGTATCAATCCCATTTAATGGTACAAATGGGAAACTGCATCTTTGAAAGCTTCCCTGAATTAAAAGAAATGTCCCAAACATGGCAAACAAGCACACCAGCATAGGCATTTTCCTGCAACCCCTGCAAAATGCAATCTGTCACTTACACACAGCGAAGTAAAGTCCAGATTTCTTCTGCCTCAGAAGTTACTAGCTCATTTTGTATGAGGAGAGCTAGTCCGTACCTAAAGTTGCCATCTTCCAGGTGGTGGATGGAAATATCTCGGAATTACAACTGATCTCCAGTCTACAGAGATCTGTTTCGATGGCGAGAATGGCAGTTTTGGATGGTGGACTCAAAGACTGAACCTCACCCTCCCCAGGCTCCACATACAAAAACTACAAAATTTTCCCAACCCAGAAGTAGCACCCTATGAGACTGCTGGCACGTGAAGGGGGGGGGTCCAGTCTTCTTTCAGGAGTCTTCTTGCATGCGCACCACAATGATGTCACCCAGAGGTGATGTCATCACACTGGGCATGTTGGGTGGGACACTTTAGCATTTGGGCAGAAACCTATGGTCACCACAGAGTGTTTGTTCAAATGCTTGAGTGTCCCGTGCACGACATGCCTGGTGTGATGACATTACCTCTGGGTGACATCATCACACCAGGCATGTCAGGTGGGACGGGGCTCTTCTAGGGCAGGGGTCCCCCACTGGCCAGTAGCAGATTGAGCTCCCCAAAATCGGGGTACCCCTGCCCCCATCAAGGGGATGGCAACCCGAGGTGACCCTATCTGTATAAATAGCAAAATGAAACAGGAAAATGCTAAGGAAGTATAGCAATGCAGTAGGGGTTCCATTTTCTAATCCTACACCATGTTAAAAAAAAAGACTCATTGCAATTTTTTAAAAAAACAAATGAAACAACCGAACACATCTTTTTCAGCCCATGTCATGCTATTTTCCCCCACCCCGGGATTTTTAAAATTATTATTTAGAGAGATTTGGAAACATTTAAACACTTGATCCACCATGTGAAATCTGAGGTGGCCTTGAATCTGAGGAGATAAGGAAGGATATCTACATAGGTATAGTCCAGTTATCAACTCAAGATTTGATACCAGCTCACAATTATCACATTCTATTGCCTGTCTAGACCAGACCATAAAACAAAAACTGTCTGACCAAATATATAATGCTGCTTCCTCAAATATGATAGATGGCTATTCATTTATTTTTTAAAAATGTCAAATAATACCATAGTTCAACTTGCCAAACTTTCCCAAGAGCTTCTGTTTTGCCTTTGTAAAACTGCATGTTTCTGAGTTTTTCTAGTTTTATTGGCTTTTATGTAGAATTTGCTCCACAGTACGTAAGTTGTTTTGACATATTTAATTCCACGAGGGAATGCTAGCAACTAGGTCTTTCATCAGCCTTCATAGCTATAATACTGCCCCCGATAACTTCATCTTTTTAATAAGACTCCTAACTACACATTTGATTTCATTTTACGAATCCTGCAGTAACAAACTAATCACAATTATGGTCACGTTGAGACAAATAAACAATGGGAGTTTTAAGATCCACGTATCTTTTTAGTTCAAGTCTAATAAATTCTTTAATAAGTAAATCAATTCTCCTAATGAAAATTCTGTCAAAATTGTAAAGAACTGGGTGATTGGTCTAAATAAATGAAGAGTCGGAAACTCTGCTCTCTTTTTACTACTTATAAATAACAGGCTTTTACAGTAAACACAAAGGCAATTGCATCTCTTCCTTCTCCCGTAGATAATATGGATATAAAATTTAAGAATAAGCTGGGTGAACTCTTCCTGCTTCTTGACTCATAATTGGGTTGCCAATTGCAAGTGCATATGATGAATGCTAAAAAAAACGCAGTCTCTCAATCTAGAATGTTAGCTTAGCTTTATATGACCTCTAATTAGTGTCCATGAGGAGAACAACAACAAAAAGACCTAAACCAACAGCACGTTCAATTCACATGCAGAATCTAATTTTACATTACAAGCTAATTTAGAATTTCTCTGAGAAACAGCATTCATCTCATAACATATGAGCATCATGACCTAGGCAAATTGGTATTCTGAACCAAGTAATTATGAATTTCATCAGCGTGACGAAAGAATATTATGTGGAGAGTGAATGAAACTACTGTAGTGAGTCCTCGGCAATACATAGGACAGGTGAAACTAGCCAGAAAACCTGAAAATGTATCATTTGGTCCCCACTGGTATCAAAAGCAAATTACAAAAATGAATACATAGTAACTGCTTCTATAATTTATTTCCCTTTTCTTAAGTCCCAGCAGGTTGTTCTCTCGAAAGATTCACCTGACTGGATACTTTTTGATGACTAATGTTACTCGTTACAATTTACAGAACAATTGGCAATGTGTTTGGCAATTTCTTTTGTGTTGGATTTCATGTAAAACTTTTGAGGTCGGTCATCATTATCCACATTTAAGACTGGGAACTGAGGCTATGAGATTAGAATTTACACTAAGGACTACACCCAGAGTACTCTCACACTGAACGTAACAAAAAAAGTCTACTCTTTCTTTGTGCAAATGCAACAGACAGCAAAAGGCAGCCAAATACATTGGGTTGGATCCAGCCAATCTTTTCACTCAGTTTCATTTTCTACAGCCCTTCTACACATGACCTTAGTCCATGCAGGTTAAATGATCCCCTGCACAGCCTTCTTGGTGCTCAAAGGAGACCCTTCTCTCATTTTTTTTTTAAAAACCAGTGGAAATGCTGGTTGGATCCAATCCAAGTACAAGCATAAAGTATACATACAGTAATACAGATACAAGTCATTTGCTTGCATAAAACTACGTCTGTTCTGAAAATGTATAGTATGAAGCCCGTCTGACGGCAGAAACAAGTAAGACAAAAATCGTGCAACTATAAAGTGCAAATGGTAGGTTCATGCAGGTTCAATCTGAAATAGAACAATGTGTGGAAGAGCAGTTTAACCCTCCAACTTCTGCTTAATTTTGCAAATCAAAACCAGGCTGTCTGTTTTGTTATTTGCATCTGAAAGGGGGGATTGTTATTATTATTTCAAAAAGGAGTTCATATCAGAAGCAATTAGCTCGACCTAGGTCTATGGGATTCAATTTTCTCTCCACCGGATTGTGAAGTTGTATTGTCACACGGCCCACTTAACATTTTGGAGGGTTCCCCCCCCCAAAAAAAATGTGGTAACTGATATGTTACAATCCACGCTATTAGTCACTATGCCAATGATCACTATGTCTTGGCAACATGATGGCTTGTAATCATATCAGTACAAAGTTTGAGTCCAGTGGCACCTTCAAGACCATCAAAGTTTAATTCTGGGTATAAGCTTTTGTGTGCGTGCACATGTCTTAAAGGCCTTAAAGGTGCCACTATACTCAAATTTTGTTCTATTGCTTCAGACCAACACGGCTGCCTACCTGAATCTACAATCGTATCAGTAGTATGCCATATAACCATGTGAATTTGAACTTATTTGTAAAAAAGGAATGTGTTGCTTCACTGAGAGCTGAGGATACCCCAGATAGACAAACAATTTGACCATGGCAGAAGTAAACAGTACATTACATTTAACCGGGGGGAGGGCACGTAACTTCTATACTTTCAAGTGGATTTTGAAACTCACGTCACTGATCTGAGAATGTGAATTATGATAGAACGTTAAAGGGATATAAAGAAGTTGTAAAGAACAATTGCATTGCAATGATAATTATACTGTGTAATAACATTTAAATGGGGAAGGGTTTTTAAAGGCTTTGCATATAAAGACCAGATTGCTTACATCTATTACAATTAAAGCAGGCGAGGATTATTCTGCACATTTGCAAATTAGGGAAAAGAATGTGATCCTTTGGGAGTCCCCCCCCCACTTCTTCAAAGAAAATTGAAAATATAAAGAGATAACTATATACTATCATTTCAGGTGTTCTTGGCTCCCCCCTCCTTTAGCCTTAAAAGTCTCTCAATTCAAAATGAATGCAATTAAATCCTTCTGTTAGTATTCTGATTTGTTGGAAGAGTGACACTTTGATGTTGCTATCATTGCGTCCTTATAGGATTTTTCCATATCACACTTGAACAATTAAAACACACTGTATATAAATTTGGAGCTCAAAGTAGTTTTAACTGAAATAAGAAACTACATATACCTTACCAGCTCTACTGAATTCCCAGGAAAGCTTTGCAATCATTTAGAGCAGCGGTGCTCACTCTGTGGCTCATGGAGATCCACATTCACAACTACCATCAGCCAAAAGATCCGCAGCACCTCAGGAAGGCTCTCAGTCTCTGTTTCTCTGGAGGGAGCTATTGCAAGGCGAAACCACAACTACCAACCACAAGGTCCGCGGGCACACTGGCAAGCAGTGCTCAGAAGAGACACAAGTGACATGTCAAATAGCTAGATGTGGCTCCCAAGCCCATGAGTGCTAATGCCTTGGACAAAACAGAACTAAGACTTATTAGTTCCACCAGGTCTTTGACTGAGGCAGTGGATGCCCAATTATTTGGCCTCCCCCGCTGAGAACTTGCCCTATGAAATCTGCCCATTGCACTTTCGGTCGGCGGGTTTCCTCTTTCTGTTGCTTCTTTCTTAACATCGTGATATCCATGAATTGCTGCTAACGAGACTGATACTTTCTTGTTTTAACTGTTTTTAACTATAACTTGTTTTAATTGTTGGACGTGTTCTGTTGTCGTTACCCGCCCTGATCCCGCTTGCAGGAATGGCAGGATATAAGTTGAACAAACAAATAAATATTGACTCAGTCAGATTAATCAGTTGTATTGAGGGGGGATGAAAAACAGTTAAGGTTTCCCTTGCTTGAAAGTCAGTTGAATCTGAATCTAGGGGACAGAGCTCATCTCCGTTTCCAAGCTGAAGAGTCAGTGCTGTCCGAAAATGTTTTTGTGGCCGGCATGACTAAATGCTGAGGTGCACAGAATGCTGTTACTTTCCCACCGAAGCGGTACCTGTTTATCTACTTACAATTTCTTGCTTTCGAACTGCTAGGTTGGCAGGAGCTGGGGCCAGAGACGGGAGCTCACTAGGGTCTCAAACTGCCGAACTACAGACTTTCTGGTCTGCAGCTCAGCGTCGTAACCTCTGAGCTGCCACAGCTCAACCTGAGAGGGGATTACCAGGTACCAGACCTGGATCCTGTCCTGGGAGGGGAACAGGGCAGAAGTAAACCAAGGCAAATGAGAAGGAGAAAAAGGCCTGCATCCAGTTAGAGTCTCCTGTTTGCTCAAATTCGTGAGTAACGTGGGCAGAAACCTTTCACTTAGTACTATGGTTTATAATTTCCTTGCAAGTTTGGCTGGTCTCCCTGCAGCTTTGTTCTTTGATTGGAGCTAGCCACTGGAGCAAAGAATGGGTTCAATGCCTGCTGTCCTTCAGGACCCACAAGTGCAATCAAGACTTCGTACAGAAGAAGCGATAGAGTTGGCTAAGATGAGGCTGAAAAATCACATTATGAGACTATCACTAACTTTTAGCTAATATTTTCATGCCCATCAGCAGATGTACACCAGTGACATACTTCACAGGGCTCCGCTACAGAGTTCATGGGGACAGAAAGAGGTAATGTGTCCAGATCCCTCTGCACAGGGCCATGGTACCCACCAACACCTTTCCTTAGGCCCGCCAAATATTTTTAGAAAGTGGGAGGGGCCAGGTGAAGCTTCTGATTGGCCACTGGAGAGCTGATTTGGGAGCTGTCACCACAGTACCAGGATCTTCACTGTGTCACTGAAGGTAAGCAAGAAAATATTTTTAAACAATATGTTCGTTATAAAAGGCATCCTACTAAATACGGCTTCTGCCTGAAGTGAACAGTTACTGTTGGAGATATGCATGATCAAGTCCCTTCACTGCAGAGGCGAACTTGACAGGGGTTTTAAATTCCTTGTGAATTTCACTTAAGTGATGAAGGGCATGCTCAGGACATGCCATAGGAGCAAATGGAAAGCTTCTCCCTTTCACCTCTACCCTTTGTGGCCTTTGCACACAAACCTCTGAGGCTGTATAATATGTAGTGTGTCAGGCTGCATCTATTTTTTTCCTGAACAGTACGAATGAGAACATATGCACGCAGCCACTGACCATTTTCTTTCCTCCCTTCCTAAGATGGAAATTAAAGCGGATAGAATCGAGCATTGGTAGTGTCTGGTATGCTGGTCTGCACTACAATATCTGTGTTGGAAATAAACCCTGGCCCCCTTACTGTGGCTGGTTTTTTAAAATAATCTGTGGACGCCATATAATATTCTTGGTTACTTGCTGCTGTTTTTAATTCTTTGAAGTAAACAGACAAGCCCAGCACCATTACATGGTGGGCTCAAGCCAGAAGGAGATGCTTAAAATGGCTGCCATTAAAGCAAACAATGTCACATCTCTTCCTCCTCCTCTTCTTAGTTATGTCTAATGCCAAAAGGGGGATATGAGATCACAGTCCTGCGAATTTCCTCATCCTTATAATGCTCAATGAACAGAAGAGGGGGAAGCAATTACGCCATTATATTTATATAATTTCAGGGTATTACAGCTTAGTTAGCAGAAGAGCAGGCATGAAGGGGGATTTGTTTTTGTTAGTAGTTGCACATATGCTGTAAATGTCTGATTCCCACCTCCTAACGTTAATCTAATGCTCCTAGCAATCCAGGGTCAAGTATCCTATATAACCTCTACACCAGGATTTGGTAGCAGACTAAGGTTAAAACGAGTGATTAAAAAAAAAGAAAAGGAAAGAAAAAAACGATGCAAAGACATTGCAAAAATGGTCTCAAGACCATTAGGAATCTAAGAGTACCCTGGCAGAGAGGCTCATTAGCTCAGTTCTTCCTGCAAGTACAAATCCTTCTGGTTAATATGGTATATATTCTAAAAAAAAAGGTTTAGATTTGAAAAATTAACATTAGAACTGTCACATTGACTTCCAGCTGGAAGTGCACAACTATGTGTGACAACATTGTATAAAATGTTGAAACATGCGTTCCTTTTGTTTTACTTTACTCGTTTCTGTAATACAACCCTGGTTACTGGAAAATGCCTTACAGCTTTATTCAAAACACATGTCTAAAAAAAAAAATCTGAATGAAAAAAGAGAGGGGGGAAAAATCCTTTGACTCTTTCTGGAACATCTAGCCGATATATCATTTGTGTGTGCTGCATTCCCCCCCCCCTTCTTGTCAGGACCACTTTTATGTCTTTAAGATTTATTTAAACTAGTTTATTATATAATGAAGCTTGTCAGATCATAAGAACAAAGTCAAACAATATGCTCTGTATCAAAGTGCAACGTTTAACATAGAGGTTTAAGTATACATATCAAGTGCAATGCAATCAGGCAAAGTTTAATCGGAAAATGCAAATGGTTCAGATTATTAGAGCCACATCTGTCCTTTGAAGCCCAATTGAGGATGTTTATCAAAAGCTACAAGTAATTATATTACTCCCTCCCACAGCCCATATCTCAGCCACAGATTCCTTTAGTCTGAAAATCTTTGGGATTTAATCTCATGGTTTTATATGGACCACTACAGGAGAAAAATAAGACAATCATTTATTTATTTCATTAAACTTATGTCCCGCCCTCCCTACATTGTAGGCTCAGGGTGGGGACCAACATGTATATATCTGCAGTTAATGCAGATTTACAATTTAAAACATACAGCGATAATCAATTAAAAACTATAAAATCATCAACCTTAATTCAACAAGATCACCGGCATTTAAAACAACAGTGCTCCTTGCAACAGATAGTGCTGTCCCAGACTGGCTTTCAGGATTTGTTGTCACTGGGGGGGGGGAGACCTAGTCAAAAATGGATGCCCGTTGACTCAACTAAAGGCCTGGTGGAAGAGTTCCATCTTGCAGGCCCTGCAGAATTGTAATAGGTCCCGCAGGGCCCTGATCTCATAAGGTAGCTCATTCCACCAGGCAGGGGACAGGGCCGAAAAAGTCCTGGCCCTAGTTGAGGCACGTCGGACATCCCTGGGGCCAGAGACTACCAGGAGATGCTGGTTGGCAGAACGTAATGTTCTATGGGGCTCATATGGGGAGAGGCGGTCTCGAAGATATACAGATAAGAGATGCAGTGGTAGATTGGTGGTATTCAACCGCCATTCACGCACCTACCGTTGCGATTTTCAGCTACTACCGGGGTTGCCTTGTGAGGATAACATTTGGGGGAATATCTTTCAAAAAAGGACAAGATAAAAACAATCAATAATTACAAATGGAAGTTTAAAACCTGGTTTATTTTCAAAGCAGCTCTGCACAGAAGGGATCTTACTTGTCTGAATGAGATACTACCGAGATTGTAAAGTAGGGTTGCCAATCTCCAGGTGGTGGCGGGAGATCTCCTGGGATTACAACTGTTCTCCAGGGGACAGATATCAGTTCACCTGGAGAAAACGCCCACTTTGGAAGGTGGACACTATGTTATTATACCCCACTGAAACCCCTCCGCTCCCCAAACCCTGCTCTCCTCAAGCTCCACTCCCAAATTGCCCAGGTATTTCCCAACCCAGAGCTGGTAACCCTAATGTAAAGCGATAATTATGAAGTCCTTGTCCTTTTGACTCCAAAAATGAGCACCCAACATGGCTCATGTAATTTAAAAATCAATAAAGGTATTGATTAGAATATAATTAAAAAGGCACTCAGGTTTTCAGCAAAGTCTAGTTCCTGGTGCAGCTGAAGGGTAGCTATTTCCTTTGGCCTTGCAGTTGGCAAATGGGACCAGGTTACTGTCAGCTAGAGCTGAATCCCAGCATTATGAAAAGGATCATGGATTGTGTTCAAGGGGGTATCAGTCTTGGATATTCACCAGAAGCTACACAAAGAGATCATTTATTTTTCTTATCACTTTCCAGCTACAATGCTCTTGCCTTTCATATTCAGAGATGAATGAAAGTGTGAACCAAAACAAAGCTATACAGCTGAATGTTAAACCAGAGTAACAAAAATATAATCCTCAACTCCTTAAACTAACAAGCATAACTGCACAAGACTGGATTCAGCCAGCTGTCTTACTCGATCTTATGCAATTTCCCTCCTTACCATTCCGCACATGTCTTTTGCCTATGTAAGTCCCAGGACTCCTAGCAGCCCCTTTCTGGTGGTCAAAGGGTAACTCCTCTCCTTTTCACCAACAGAAAATTTGGATGGATCCAACCCATATTTACCCTTTTTTGCTTACCCCTATCTCCACCTCCTTTTGCTCTCTTTGGGTTGGATCTAGACTCAATGTTCCAATGGCGGAATGGAAGTTTTCTGCTTCCTTCCTCCCACTGTAATCTGTGAAGGACCCTAGCCCCCCTATTCCGGGAGACATTTTGGGGCCACTTCTTGTAAAACCAGAAGCACCACCCATCACATGATGATGTCACCCGGGAGTGACATCATCATGCCAGAAATGTCATGCAGGGGATGCTGATATTTGGGCAAACACTATGGTTTTGAGGGCAAAAAACTATGGAGTTTTGTCCAAATACCAGAGCACCCCCCATGACGTTTCTGGTGTGATGATGTAATTTCTGGGTGACATCATCACATCAAGGATGTTGCACAACGTCCCCCCACCTCCTGGAATGCTCCCCAAAGCCCCCCACCAGCAGAGGCAACCCTAGAATCCACTGATCTCCACAAAATGCTGCTCCTGGGGGACATCCCACCTCGAGGAATGGCATGGGGAAGGTGTCTGCACCAGAAAATGGGAATCTTTAGAAATTAGCACTTGAATCTGGATCAAAACTTCTGTTCATTTCCCTTATGACAATTTTTAGATTTCAAGCCCATTGGTGCAGGGACTACTCTTCCTGTATGTTGTAAAGAGACATGCATGTTGATGGCACTATGTTAACAACTGTTATTAATATAAAAATAATAACACTTCTCTTTGAAGACCATTAATATTTCCCATTTCCTCCCAATTATACCTACAGGGAAAACATATTTTATCTTTCACTTGCAAAATAGCTAGGTCATTTCATCTGCAAGACACAGACAAATACATTGCAATTGAGCACTCAACCCCAGTTTAAAAATAATTACATGCTATCAGTGGGGATATGTAATTTACAGGCAGATCCAACACCAGTGTGTAGGCTAATACTTTTTATTGCACTCACCAGAGCTGAATGAAACACTCAAGCTATTGGATTCATTAAAAAGTCATTCTTTTGCCAAAAAAGGGGGGAAGGGGGGAAGAGAGGGAAAGGGAGGTCTTTTATGAGTTCCTGGAAGCTTGTGTGTTATATTTAGTTCTTGGGAGTATAGTAAAAAAGCAGTACCCTGCAAAATTGACATTCATTACCGCAAATTTTTAGAAGTTACAATACTATGTTAAATATCAAGGGGAAGGATGAGAACCAAATGTAGCTGCAGACCTAATCACATAGGAAAACATGTGCCTAAACCACTTTGCTGGCAACTTAACCATTAAGATGTATCACGAAAGGCACTTTGATCCAGCCCGAAACTCAAGAAAAGGGTCCAGATCCGCTCTTGCATAGTGAAGGTCAATCTGTCTTGTGGGGGGCGGGGTTGCTGTAGCTGTTCAGGAACTGCAAAAGTTGCATCTTAAAATGCAAAATAAAACAGCTAGATGTGAGTCCAGTAGCACCTTAGGGTCCAACAAGATCTTTGGGGTTTGAGCTTGTGAGAATCAAAGCTCCTTTGTCGGATATATCCCAAAAATCTTGCTTGGTTATAAAATGCTACTGGAGTCGAATGTAGCTGTTCCACTGCAGACCAACATGGCTACCCTCTGGAACTCTCTGCAACAATAAAAATGACAAAGAAGACCACATTACAGGGAGGGATATTTAAGACAACTTCTTTCTTCAAAATGTACATGGGCAATACCTCCCTTCAAATCCCTCCTCAAACCACACCCTGTTTTGTGAATTGTATGCCAGAATCCAATCCCACATTGTGGGGCTGCCCTAAAGACTGTGGGAAACCTTCAATTGGTTCAGAGTGTAGCCAACCAGTATGCTAATGGCAGGCATAGATCTATCAGAACGGCATCCTTCCAGTACTAGAAGAACTACACTGGCTACTTATTGTCTTCTGAACTTGAATCAAAATGTTGGGTAAAGCCCTAAACAGTTTGTGACCAGGAGAGGGCCTTTTCTGTAATGAGATCTCACTGACGGTATAACCTTCCCATCTGGGCATCTGATATTCTTAGGTCCAACTGCTGTATATAATTCTTAGTTAGCCAATCATTTTGACCTTGTTGAACTATTTTATTTGGTTCTAGATAAGCAAAAGCTTTTCATTTTGTCCCCATATGAGTAGTATTTATAAGTTTTAAGCCTTAAAAAAAAAAAAAAACACACCATACAACCCTGATTTTGTGCTTGTTGGTTTTTCATGCTGCTGTGTTTTGAAATTGATTGTGGTTTTTATGGATGGATTTTAAATTTCTAGGAGCTGCAGTGGCTCAAGTGGTTAAGACGCTGAACTGCAGGCTGTGGAAGGTCAGGAGTTCAGCAATTCGAGACCCGAGAGTGCCACATGACAGAGTGAGCTCCCGTCTCTAGTTCCAGCTCCGGCCAACCTAGCAGTTCGAAAGCAAGAAATTGCAAGTAGATAAATAGGTACCACTTCAGTGGGAAGGTAACAGCGTTCCGCATGCCTTGGTGTTTAGTCATGCTGGCCACATGACCACGGAAACATCTTCGGACAGCGCTGGCTCTTCTGCTTTGAAACAGAGATGAGCACCGCAACCCTAGAGTCGGATTCAACTGGCTTTCGAGCAAGGGAACCTTTACCTTTATCTTTACTTTTTAAATTTCTGGTCTGCAGCTCTGGGATGCCTGATGGTTGAAGGGTAGCATTCTAACCTTTCCTCCAAAATGCAGGTTATTACCTTTCAACGAAAATAAAAATCAATTCAGACGCAAAATACCAACATATATGGACTCTAATTTGGTGTTATGTCTGAACAAACCTGGAGTAATTCCTCTGGAATCAACCCGCCGTCTACATTGACTGTAGGGTTTTCTCATTCCCTTCACCCCCACCTTTATGTGCATTTCTAAAGCACCATCAAGTCACAGTGGACTTATGACAACCCAGTAAGGGTTTTTTAAGGCAAATGAGAAGCAGAGGAGGCTTGTTACTACCTTCCTCAGTAGTCTCCCTTCCAAGTATTGACCTTGCTCAGCTGTGGAGATTTGACACAATCGGGCTATACCATGCCCCCTCCCCCCTTTATACACAGGAGTAATTTCATACAAAAGGCCTTTAATGCCAGATTTGTGGCACCCTCCTTCCACCCCAATTTTTGATCTAATTGCAGATTTCACTGCTGTACATTTTTGATCAAGTTTCTGTTTACGCATATTTCTTTAATCCTTCACCAGCAGATGGGGCATAACAACTCAGCCAGACAATAACACAAAACATGTTGATAGAAGACATTACTAGGTTGCTAGCACCCTTCTATACCAGGAAGGGCTCCTTGACAAAAGAGAACTTGAATCAGATAGGCTTCCTAGTCACTGCAGACCACAGTAAAACAACATAGCGCTCAACACTGTCTTCCTACAACTCATCTGTTAAAACCATAAAAATCACTACCAGGAAAGGTGTTGGTAACTGTAACGGCAAAATGTAGCATGGTTCAAGGGTCACGGGGGCTGAATGTATTAGTGAGATGGCCAAGATATATAAAAAAATATGCATAAAACATTTGACTATGGCTAATTTCTATTTACGCGTAACTTCCAATTCAACAGTGACATGGAACTTTAAAAAAGAAAATCCATGATTTCAGTTTCTAACAAGAAATACCCTAAACATCAGAGGCAATTCTCTTATGTTTCTTAACGTCTGTCAGTGTTATCAGTTGTTCAAAGTTATCTACAATAATCTACAGCACAGGTAACCAACTTGTAAGGCCATTACAGTGAACAATCTGTAAAGTATTTTTCATGGCATAGTTATTCATACTTTTATCCCAATCCATCTCCAAGGAGCACAAAGTAGCATACGAGGTCCCTCTGTTTGTTGTTTCCTTACAACAACCCAATGAGGTAGGACAGTCTGTAAGAGTAGTCCTATTGACATGATATAGTGAAAGCATGGACATCCCACATCTGTTTGTAAGAAATGGCCAACATATATTCTCTTTACAAATGAAACTAGGGACCAGTACCTGGATAAATGTGGGGTTTAAATCACACATTCATCTGTATGTGCATTGAACGTAACATGAGAATTACTCAACACACATATATAAAGAGGAATCAAGTGTACACTGTACAAAGGAGCTATGGTTCACAAGTTACAGGGAACACACATATAATCTGGGTATAAGTGTGCATTTGATCTTTCTTTATACATGCATTGAGTAATCATCATGTTACATTCAATGCACGGGCAGCTGAACATGAGATTCAAACTCCACATTTATCCAGGTAGTAGTCCCAAGTTTCATTTGTAAAGTTAATGCACTTTGGTCTCTTTCTGAAAAACAGGCATAAGCATCATGCAGGATGTATGGGACTTGAATCTGAGTCTCCCATTACTAACTGCACTGACTCTCGCAAATCCAATAGCATGTATCCTCACAACAGTTCTATAAGGTCTGATTTAAATGTAATCCTGACGGGGGAAGGAGAGAGGAGCACTCTCCCATGGGACTTGTTTAAATGGGGCTGCCACCCAGGAAAGATAAGATGCTCTTCAGGTACAAAGTCCCATGAGAAAGAGCTTTTTCTTTAGCCATCAACACATTTAATGCAAGTCCAAGATTTGTCAAAAGACAGAGAGCTAGCAACTTTCCAGTGCTATTATCATTATTATATCATTATACCCAGCTTATTGATTAGGGGTGGGGACAAACAAAAACACGAAGCAAAATTCATCAAGAATTTTGCCCTGTTCATGGTTCACGAACTGAAGTTTGTGATGAGTCTACTGTCATGAACTCCCACAAACTTTTAAATTTGTTGACAGAGCAGAAAGCAGGAGTTTAAGGGGACTCCGAGTCCCTTTAAACCCTGCTTTCTATTTCCCACAAAAGCCACAGAAAAAGCTGAGTGGCGGGGCATAGCTTGCTCCCTGTTGCTCAGCTGTTTGGTGCTCTCCTGTGCAGTCCCTTTAAACTCCACACTGCTATTTGCGCTTTCTTGTGTAAAGGGACTGCACAAAAAACAGCTGAGCAGAGGGGAGCAACCTGCTCCCCACCACTCAGCTGTTTTTGCACTTTCTACAAACTGCAGTCCCTTTCAATGGGGTTTGCGGAGCCACAAACCATGAACCTCCCTGTTCGTGGGAGGCTGAACCACAAACCAACATGAACCACATTTTTCCAGTTTGTACCCATCCCTATTATTGACAGAAGAACAGAGACTGAGAGATAGAGAGTTGTCCAAGGAACCAATGAAACAATTTTGCAGCCCCATTTAAACAATTCTGGATATTCTTCTATTTGTTTCACCTATAATCAGCACAGCTCAACCCGCTTGGAACCTAGTACAAGCAACAGTGGATGTAGAGACGGTGCTAGATTTCCCCATAATGACTGTCAGAATTGCAAACTTATATTCTGACACTTTATTTATTTATTTAAAATATTTCTTTGCCATCTTTCCACCCAAATATGGTCTCTAAAGTGGTGGAGAGATGGTGTCTCTCACCCAGGAGCAGAAAATGACTCTGTGACTCACTTGAAACCTTCGTACATTTAGGGTCAGCTCACACATGCGAATGCATCACCTGAGTGCAAGTTTCAGGTGGTAAGTTGCATGTGTAAATGAGGAGGGGGGGTCTTTCAAATCATGTCACATCATTTTAAACATGATGCTCTTCTCTTGTTAAGTCCTGTCCACAGATTCAGTCGTGTGTTGAACAAATCAAAGAGTGCACACGAATGCTTGAGCCGACCTTTATGTGGCTCTAGAAAAGATACACACATTAGGTTACTGAACACTCTGGCAGGAAAGAAAGAATTTACAGTTTAGCCTTTTAGTTTTGCTGATTAGATATGTTATATTAGTCCAAGCCATCCATTATCCTTAATTAGCAACTATATGATAAACAACTTTATTTAAAGAGTGTATTAATTACTGCTTTTATGTCTCCAGTTCTGGCTACTATTCCAGCTGTACATCAGCAAAGCACAAAAGGATGACATTTGCTGCAAAAAAAAAGCAGTATATGTGATGCACAATTCATACAAGTTTTATTTAATATTTAAGTTCTCATGGTTTAGAGAAGTACAATGGAAAAGGCTGTTTTGCTAACCACCTGCCCTAAAAGCTTAATTCAACTTTCAAAACACTGCAATTCATCCTCTGCAACAAGACCAGGACATATGTTTTGTAAATATTCCTTCTGACGATAACTATAGTGGAAAAAGAAAACTGCTCTGCACCTACGGCACGGCAAACAGACTGCCATCCCAATTTTATCTTCCTTTATTCAATGGACATTAATTCCAAAGAAACAGCACACTGTGTGTGTGTGGGGGGGGTGAGTGTGCCTTCTGCTCTGGAATGGTTGCTGTTGACTTAGTTCCTTCGGACCACTGTATATTTCACTTGGCTGTCTGGTATGACATTATAGTTTTATTAGATGATATATTTTGTTGTTGGCTGCCCCATGAGGTATATGCTAAAGAGTGGACAGAAATTGTTTAAAGAAACTCCAACCTCAACGTTAACAGCCATAAGAATAATGCTTTCCATTAACTCCCTCCCTGCAACTGTCCAACTGATATAAATGCTGTGTTTTCTAAATTTCTGATGAAGCACAATATTTTTCTGAATTAAAATTGGAAGCATACATTTGAAAAAGGAGTGCCCCCCCCACCCAACCTCTGTGTGCATCCCTATTCTGGATGTGCTGCCTCTTCTCTGAGACATTCCTGCTGCATCTCCGTATTGGATCCTCCAGTTACAACTTATTGAAAGGATACAAAATCCAAGAAGTGAATATTGTAGAGTCTCATCAGACAGGTGGGTTCTTTGAGCTCAGAGAAGGCTTTATTATTATTATGTTTTAAAAAAATTGTTTATTCTTTGCAGCATTAAGTTATCCCATGGCACAGTTTGGGGATTACTGAAGTACAATAATCTTTATATCAGGAACACCATGACTAATGCAAACCTTGCAAAATGATGGATTGCAAAACTCAGATGGATGCTACATCCAAAGAATTGGTTTCGAGGGGAAAATGATGCTTCTCCTCTACCCTTTTCCCATATCAGGCACGTTTGTAGTGATTGCACTTGGAAAATGAAATGCAACTTATGTAATGGCTCCCTGTCCTCTGCACTGCAAACATAAAACTTCTTAAATTCTTCCAGGTTTTCTGAAACTTGATTCTTGCTTTACTTTTCAAATGAATTTGTGCAGGTTTTAAAAGCTTCCTGAATAGCAATCCCATCTTACATGCTAACAAGCTCCTTTTCATATGGTTTGTGCAGACCAATCCTGCCAGGTGAGGCAATTTTAACCAGGAAATAAACCCTGAATTGGCTGTGCAGTAATTGGATAGACTGACAGCCAACGTGCCAAGCCAACTTTCCCATCGAGTGATTTGCATGCAACCTAATCTGCAGAGAGACGGACGGATTTATTGTCATAACATACATGTATGAACCTGTGCCATTCTGTTATCTAAAAGAAGAAGAAACAGCTTTTCAATTATCAGAAAGAAAACCAGACAACACATTGGTTTTAACGAGTCAATAAAAACTTCAATTTTCTATGCAAGATTCACTCAACGCCCTCAACGAGGATTTAACAAGCTCCATTCCAATTTCATTCACACTCGTGTTAATAAATCTTATCAGGAATCCTGATGTATCCCTGGGGAAGGGAAGAGAATCCCACCGCCTCCTTCAATAAAGCTGCCATGCTGCATACTCCATTGGGGCCCTGAAAAGTTCTTTACATTGTGGAACTGCCAGGAAACTATGTTGATTGGACAACAATTTGCCCCACTGGGTTCAACGTGACTAAGGTGTGACTTTCAGGCAATGCTCCCGCCGAGCTGTGGAGTCTTGTGAGCAAAGGTTCCACTTTGTGAGCTGCTGGCATTAAAGTTGTGAGCGAGCAATTTGGCTACTGCATAACTTCGTTTGCTCTGGAGCCCTCCTTCCTGCGCTAAGACAAAAATGTGTGAGCCAGAGGCTAAAAAACTGTGAGCTAGCTCACACTAACTCAGCTTAGCGGGAACATTGCTCTCGGGTATGCTTTTTGCATGGTTTCACGTGATTGGCTGCTGCCCTTCTGTGTGTAATCAGATCTTTTACAAGGTCATAATGACCCAGAGGCTTCAAAAGATGGCAGGTTTTGGTACATTTCAGGCCTTACCATGCAAGAGAATAAACAGTGGTCCTCAGCCTTGTGGAGCCCATGGAAACTTCTGGAATTTAGAGAACAGGTAGTGTGTACCAAGACAAAATGGCTGCCATAGGGAGTATTCATAAACTGTTAAGGTTACAAGAAAACCATCAGCTGTTTCCAAACTGGTAGAAGGAAGCCAGAATTGGATTATTGCTGTGGGAAAGGGGCAAGTGGACATCATGGATAACTTTGTTAACAATGTTCACTCTAAGCTGTGGAGTCCTGTGAGCAAAAATTCTACTTTGTGAGCTACTGGCATACAAGTTGTGAGCCAGCGATTTGGCCACTGCATAAATTAGTTTGCTCTGGAGTCATCCTCCCTGAGCTAAGACAAAAATGTGTGAGCTGGAGGCTAAAGAACTGTGAGCTAGCTCACACTAACTCAGCTTAGAGGGAACACTGGTTAAGACTATATCTGGGTGGTTTGTGCCATAAGGGATGACCTGTATCACTTGTTTCAGTAATGTCCTAAGTATGCGTGAGCAGATGATAACTTGCTTTGACAGAGAGCAGATAGACTATTGTAAAAGCTGCCAGGGAACTTCATAGCCTAGGAGGAAAAACAATACAGCATTTCCAACAATTGATAGAACAGCAAACCAAGCAGGATGCGAAACACCTTAAAGCCACATTATTGATTACAGTTGATATAGATTTTGAATTCAATGCATCAATTTAAAATGTTGTTGGAAGGGTGTAAACAGGAATTAACATCCCAATTAGTAAAAAAGTTGCTGAAACTTGTAAGAGTTGTCATGAAACTCTTTTGAAAACAATATATATAAATAAGAGGCACAGGATACATTTCATTTTTGGTTTCCAACAGGTTTCAAACGGAATATTGGAAACAGTTCCATTAAGCTGTGTTCAGTAATCATTAACTGAAAGAAATTAGAGTGTTAATTATTTTGTTCGCAGGATGCTTAGCGGCCTGATGTTCCTAAAATCCAGCCAATTAATCAGGCACCTATTCAGCATCCCCCCCCCCCCATCTCCTTGCCACTGAGCAGCTATTTTTAAAGAAAATACACGTTGCAACAAACAAGCATTCCTGATTTTGGCTGCATTGAAAGACCAGACAGAATTCCACTCACAATTACATTTAGGACAACTATTGATTCAGAGGCACTTGGGCCCCAATCCCAGGCAGCATATGAGCCATATTTATTGTCCCAACAGGGGTCACTAATTGCAATTTTGCTTTTATATCAAGGACTGTCAAGGGAGTAAGTTCACTCGGCCGTTCTAGCAATAATAAGTGAACGTTTGGCAATACTATGCAAAACAGAGAGGAGAAAATGTGCAGCTCAAATGACTTACTGAAGATTAATTATAACCTTAATGTGGTGCCTCAAATGTAGAGTAATACAGAAAAGTACCTTTTTTAAAAAGTTCAGTAAGCACTTATTAATGGAGTAAAGTTTGTGCTCTGAGTAACTTGGGTTGTACATATTCTAAGATACTTAACATACAATACTGTGCAGTCACCCCAGCTTGTCTATTCACTTAAACAGACTTAAGATCGGAGTAACTCTGTTTAAGATGGTACTGTTAGTCATGTAATGTATAGTCTGGTACACAAAAAGAAATGATGCAACGGGGGGAAATGGTTTCAAACAAAAGGCTTGTTTAAAGTCCAAAGATTTATTAAAGATCCAAAAACCTATGCCAAGCAAATATTCACAAGGGTTTTTAAAAATTATTGTTCCAAACCTGCTCCTCTTGTATGAAACAGCAGAAGCTACTTTTGAAACTTTTAAAAGCAACTTGCTTTGAGGCACAGCAGACTGTTATTGATGAAATCCGAAAACACTGTGGGATGTTTGGAACTAAACTACAAAAAATTGCCTTGTTGAATCAAACCAAGAACCATTTGCCCTCAAAATGGGGTATTCAGATATATTCTGCTTCTAACATAGCAGCATGTATTTGCCTGTCATGGCCAACAGTTTCTGATACAGCCTCCAGTTTGTTTAATCAAAAATGTCATCTAAGTAAGAGTGGACGGATATCTCCAGTTCCATTACCTTTATCTCCTGTGGACTGCTGGTACCCCACATTCTGCTTTGGCCAACTTCTAATACTTTTAGAGAATTTCTATAATTACTTTTAGAATCTCTGCATGCACAGTTCCTTCCATTAAATCATTCTTCTTTTTTCTTGAAGACAAGCCATGCACATGACCTATGGTGCATGTTTTAAAGAAGCACTGTTTCCTGAGAACTGCAGCAGTTACACTTGACCATCTCTCAAGACCTCCCTTTTGAGAATAACACACAGCAAAAAAAAACCCAGATAGCCTGGAAAGCAGTAGAAGAGCTAGATATGAGTCTGGTAGCCAGCCCCGTAGCTAAGGACATTTTGGGGAGGGGACCTGGGGGGGCACCAGCTAATTCAATCACAGGCTCCAGGGCAAGGGCTGCAGTGGCCACAGCTTCCCTCCCTCCCCCCACAAGGGCAGGCCTTCCCTGCAGATCATCCGGCTCCCTCCCTCCCCCAAGGAGCCCCAGTACCTCTTCCCACAGCACAGAACCAGGGGCAGCATGAGATCCGCTCTCAGCTCCCTCCCAAGGCAAGCGGTGGATAGGCTGGAAATGAAGGAGCCATGTGTGGGCTCGTTAGCACACTGGAGTGTATCTGGGCATGCCTGGCTGGGGCCAGAGGAGGTGCCCGCCTGTCTCCTTGCCTTGCTTGCCTGGACTTTACCTGCTGTTGGTGGGCAACACGGTGAGCATTTGGTGGGAGCCCAAAATGTAAGCTTCTCCCCCCACCATTCATGCTCACTGCCTGCCCAGGCAGCTCTCACAGTCCAGCCTTGCCGCCACTGTTGCTACTGATGCCTCTGAAATCACTGCCCTTGTCCTCCCTGCTGACAGGCAATCGGGGGAGGTGGGGGAATGGGAGCCGAGACTCAGGAAGGGGCCCCATAAAAACTGCTAGGGGGCCGGGCCCCGTGGGCCCTGCAGTAGCTACAGGCCTGCCGGTAGCACCTTCGAGACCAACAAGATTTTCAGGGTATAAGCTTTCAAGAGTCAAAGCTCCCTTCATCAGATCCTGAACAGCAGCGTAATTTATGTCAGAAAACAATGGCACAGATTCATAGTTTGCCCCAGATGCAGATAAGAAGATGCTCCTTGGAGTGCATATCCAATAGTGATGATCCAACTCCAGCAATACCCATGCATGGAACAGTTCAGTGCAATAATTTACATAAGCTTGCAGTAAGACACAGCCTCAAGGCGTAACAGATAGAAGACTGTGTATGTATACGTGCAAAAAATAAGGCTTCTGAGCAGACCCCCCCCACCAAGGCATAAGAGACAGAAGACAGTGTATGTATGTGTGCAAAAAATACAGCTTCTGAGCAGACACCCCCCTTTCAATCACAGGATCAAGCACCCAATACTACGGAAGTTTCCTCTAGTTAAAGCAATTGCTTGGTTAGCTAGAGTCTCTGTTGAATGGAAACAAACAGGCAAGCATGGTTCAGCCCTTTAACAAACTTCAGGTAATAACCAATCAAATGGTATCTTCTGCACAAAATATTATGTTCCCTCTTTTGGAGCTTGAGGCTCTTTCTTGTTGCAAACTTACAGGCTGCGTTCAGACTGGCAGTTTGAAGCGCGAGGGAGTCGTGGCAAAAAGACCCAGAACAGGTTTGTTCCAGGTTTTCCCGGTTGCACTGCACTGACTGATGTGGGAGCATAACAGGGAGGAGGCGCAAGGGAGCGTTCACACTGTTGGCCCACCCCTCGTGGAGGCGCAGCTGTAAGCAGCTTTTTGTAATGTAATCTGACGATATGCGCTCATGCGTATAAGCACTCATGTGCATAAGAGCATCCCTACCAGATCAGCTTGTTCGCGTTCACTCTTCTGGGAAGTGGGATGAATGCAGGATGAATGCGCTCTCCAGGGTTTGCTACCACTTTCACCTGGTATCTTTTAAACTCAGGAGGGAAGCATTACAAGACGGGTTGAGTACAGCTGGGGAACACCTGACAGGTGTGCCTGTGTGAACCAGCCCTTTAATCCGTTTGTGAAACGTTTCTGAAATGTGCGTATATTGGGCCAAACTGCCAGTCTGAACTCGGCCACAGATATGCAAATCACACTAAATGTAAACATGTCTCTGAATGCCTCCTCTTGGATTGCTGGAGACCCTCTTGGATGTTCACTCCAATGTGGATCTCCTTCTCTGGATGAAAGTGTGATACTATCTTGCCTATTCTGACATTAATTCTACCATTCCAGGTGGCCTATAAACATTTCTCACCATGGAATTATCAGTGGCGAGGGGAGGTACTTAATTTTAACTTTTGTGTGTCCTTTCAATGTATATAATGGCTCGAGCACATGCTTTGCCTACAAGATAAAAAAAACATTAATGCAAACTAGCAGCAAGAATGAAAAGATTGGACAAAACACACGTGAACACACAAGAAGCTGCCTTATACTGAACCAGACCCCTTGGTCTATCAAGGTCGGTATTGTCTACTCAGACTGACAGCAGCTCTCCACGGTCTCAGGCAGAGGTCTTTCACATCATCCACTACCTGGTCTTCTAATTGGAGATGCCAGGGATTGAACCTGGGAGCTTCTGCACATTGAGCAGATGCTCTATCACTAAGCCACAGCCCCTCCCCAAAGCAACATGTGTCCATGCAGCAGTCTTTACAAAGTCTGGGAATGGAAAACAAAAGAATGGAAGAAAGCAAATTGATCAACACTGCTCTACAATCTAGAAGTGGTCATTTGGAACTCCATAACCTGGGTTATATTAGCATAGATGGAACTCTGAAAGCATCCGTGCCCCAACTGTAGTGGCTGCTGTAATATTTGTGACAACGTGGCTTGTGGCAACACATTCCATAAGCTAATGAAGCCTTGTGTGAAGAAGGACTCGCTTTGTTGGTTTTGATCTTTATGCCAATCCACTTGGGTGATCCTGAATTCTTAACAGTATGAGGGAAGAAGGAACGTTGTTTTGGAGTTTAGCCACTGGCACTGAAATGTGCAACTGGAAGAGCATTCCATTGGACTGAAAAACAACAAAACAGCAAAAAAAACCCTGCGGTGTTTTGAAACAATCATATTAATGGTTTGTTACGAACTTGCCGAAGCCAAAGCCGAGGGCCATCTGATACCAAATTGTGAATAAGCACTTGTGCAGGCACAAATTCCCAATCGCAATAGGAGCCACAGTTCCACATGCACGCTTCCAATCATGCCGTTTCCTTCTGAAAACTAGGGTGGCGTTGCATAGGACAATGTCGGATGACATCTTGGAGAGACGCTCAGCTGGCAGCTGTGATCAGAGGAATCCCAAGAAACGAGGCGGGGGAGGGGAGATAGTCACCTAATACTATGCCTCATGAACACAGCTGCAGCAGCAGCAGCCAATTGTGTGATTCATTCCTAGGAGGACCACAGGTTTGTGGGGTTATTGCCCTTGTCAGGTTCGACTCCCATCATTAGTCTAGCACCTGGGTTTTATTTTTAAAGCACCAATCAAAGCTTCCTTCCTCAGAGCAATGCAAAGCAGGAAAAGCCTAGCTGATCCCTTAATTCGGGGCAACGGCCCTGCAGCAACAAAAGGTCCTTCTCATTCACTCCTCCTGCCTGTCCATCTAGGAAATGCAGGCTTGCAAGAAGGGTGTGTGTCTAAGAGAGGGAGACTGAGAGAGAGAGGAGCCGAGATTCTGAAACCCACTGGGAGGCCAACGATCCTGCTCTCACTGACGGCAATGGCAAAGTTCCCATTATCTTTGACAGAACAGAAGCAGTCCCCATGACTCAGCCTCTTGGCAAGCTCTTGCAAAATTCCATTTGACTGAAAGGAGAATTAAAAAAAAATAAAGTAAAATACAAACCCGTACACAACAAAAATTGGCAGTGGTTTAAATATCAGATCATCCCTTATGGAGATGGAAACTAAAACAGTGTGTCACAACATAACAGGTAATTTGTAGCTATTCCCCCTCTCCTATTCATCCAACAGCCTGGTTGCTTGAAGAATCAAACTTCTTTTACGAAGGTGTGGGGAGGGAGAGGCAGACAACAAGAAGGAAATATTTAATTAAAATAGGAAGGCAGATGGTTGGCTTTTGTAAAACCTGCTGTTTTGTTCATGACTCGTGCACTGTTAAACATTTACATGTTTACGAGCCATATACTACAGATGGAAAGAGTACCAGAAAAAAAAAAGTTTTTAAAAAACCCTACTGGATGCAGAATGTCTTGAACACCTACCTCATCGTTCCTCAAGAGAACAAATCATAAAAGACTTTCCCCGTTGCTCTTTCACTTTTGCACCAGCAACACAGCAAGGCAACCCGGCCAGGTAAGTAATTGTACAAGATCTGGAAACCCATTCATTACAATGGAGAGTGTATCACATCACTGCAATAATCCCATGGTCGAGAGAACTATTTTTAAATGAATGAATTTTTATCGACATTTCATTATACCTAATGAATTGGACACTATCGTTTGATTCCACCAGCATGGGGATTCCACCAGTCTTGCATTGCCAGAACAGGTCCTTGCACCCGAGGAATGTGTGGGTGCTGAGGGAATAAAATGGTAGGCTCTAACCCAGCTGGAACTAAGTAACACAGAAGGCTAATAAGCTCTGTGGGAGAGGGGCAATCGCTCAGTGGCTGAGCAGATGGTTTGCATTCAGAAGATCCCCGATTCATTCCTGGCCATTTCCAGGTTTGTTTGTTTGTTTTCAATTATTGCACATTTTCAAGATCTCAAGTAACAATGAAGGCCTCTGCTTGAAAGTTGTTGCCAATCAGATGCTGGGTTAGATAGATAAATGGTCTGATCCTGGAACTGACGGCTTCATATGTTCATAATGCTCTAAATCTGGTGCCATTTCTACAGGGACAAATTGCCTTCTCAACAATTGCAGATGAAAAAGCCAAGGTGAAGCAGGGCACGTGTAAAACTGCAAAATCACAGAATCTACAGGAACAGCAATTACAAAGACGATGATGTCTATCCAGAGTCTTAATCGTATAACTTAAGCACAAACTAAATGGTTTCTCGAACACGGGCATATGGAACTTCTACATTTCCCCCTACTATCTAGAAAGTTTTTGAGTGTCTACTACTATGACATTTTCATATCATTTCACAATATGCAATTTCAGACATATTGTCATTCTCTGTTCATACCTTCATTTCTGCTTGGGCGTACCTCTGTAGGATAGTGTCTGCCTGCTCTTGTAGTTACTTTGTATAACTCCTAATTAACAAAAGATATGGGGTGCTCTACCCTGACTTAGATAGCCCAGGCTAGTCCAATCTCGTCAGATCTTAGAAGCTAAGCAGAACTGACTCTCGCTAGCATTTGAATAGGAGACGTCCAAGGATCGTGATATGGAGACAGACAATGGCAAACCACCTGTGGATGTCTCTTGCCTTGAAAACCGTATGGGAGTGCCATAAATTAGCTGTGATGATGGCAGAAAAAAAAGGAGTGCTCCAAGTATAATCTTAGGTGATCTTAAACACAATGGGGGGCGCCATTCATCAGCCTTTCCTAAATGGCACACCTAAAGGTAAAGGTTTCCCTTGCTCGAAAGCCAGTTGAATCTGACTCTAGGGGACAGTGCTCATCTCTGTTTCCAAGCCGAAGAGCAGCACTGTCCGAAGACGTTTCCGTAGTCATGTGGCCGGCATGACTTAACGCCAAGATGCACAAAATGCTGTTACCTTCCCAATGAAGTGGTACCTATTTATCTATTCGCAGTTTCTTCCTTTCAAACTGCTAGGTTGGCAGGAGCTGGGGCCAGAGATGGGAGCTCACTCCGTCACGCGGCACTAGGGTCTCAAACTGCCGAACTACAGACCTTCTGGTCCGCAGCTCAGTGTCTTAACCTCTGAGCCACCGCGTCCCCTATAAAAATGAAACTGATTGTTTAGTCATGAGGATATTTGCTTGCATACATGTAGGGTGGGATTTCATTTATCAGAATAAAGGAATTTCCCTCCAAGCCCCGTTAAGAACAGCCAGGAAGCCTTTAATCCCATATGGGTGTGCCATATGTCAATTATTAAGGGTGAAGCTATGGCTCAGTCATAAAGTTTTGCATGCAGGAGGTCCCAAATTCAATCCCTGGTTTCTCCAGTTAAAAGGATCTAGTAGGAGGTAATGTGAAAGACCTCCATCTTAAACCCTGGAGAGCCTTAGCTAGTCTGAGTGGATAATACTGGTTTTGATGGACCAAGGGTTTGATTAAGGATAAGGAAGCTTCACGCATTCTTGCATGTGGGGACACACCCATATGGGATTAAAGGCTCATTCTAGGAAGGTGAGTTAACTCCTTTCAATTCCAGGCTGTTCTTAATGGGGCTTGGAGGGAAATTCCTTTATCATCTGATAAATGAAATCCCACCCTACGTGCATGCGAGCAAGTATCCTCATGACTCAACAGTCAATTTCATTTACAATCCAAATTGACAGAACGTTGCACATGATTACCCAACTGCTTCTGCTGTGGGGAAAAGTCCAACGTCACCAGCTAAAAATGGCAGTTTCCGGTAGGGCAGGTTTTAGAGCAAAACAAACTGCCCGATGGAGGAATAAAGAGGAGTCGAGTGATGAAACTCCGATGCAGCAGCAGCAGAATGATATTTAAGCAGACTGTTTGCAAAACTTTACGGGAGAAACTGGCAAATTTTTGAAAACAATCTTTAGAAGACATCAATGACCAAGTCTCCTCAGCTTTGCCAAAAACCACTTATCTTCCTTCTGTCTTTTTCACACCCCTAGGATGTAGGAGGCAACACGCTTCAAGAGCCAAGAAACAGGAAGGAAAAAAAAACACTAATGGCAAATTACAAATGGACTGATTTTTTTTTCAGATTTGCTTTATTATTTAACCAATGTGTGCATGTTTAGAATTGTTTTGTGTTGCTAGTGTGAGACAACATTGGCAAAAGGAGAAAGCATACTGGATCAGGGACAAAGTATGATTCATCAGGTATAGGCTTGTTTGGAAAGGAGATATGCACCAATCTATACACATCACAATCTTTGAGAAATAATTGGCTGGAAATTAGTAGGAGGCTAGTTGTGTGCTTGTCTGGCTCAAGTTATTGGCTGAGCTGCTGTGATGTCACAAATCATGAATATTCTAACCAATGAGAAGACATATGCTATGAGATACAGAAGAGTCCAGCATAACTACTTTTAGGGAAAGGTAACGGAGAAAAGAAAAACCTTATACGGAACCTGGGAACAGGAAGACCTCAATAATCTTGATGGGATGAGTATGTAGATTTAAATGGAAGGACTGGAAACCACAAGCAAATGGGAACTGTGGCAGCAAAGGGGCTTAAATTTAACATATCTCTTGACATAATTAGTTAGCTATCCCATAGGAATACTATTTGGATGGAGAAAAGTATTTAAGGTGATTTTTTTTGTTTTATTAGGGTACAGAACTGCCACTGACTTTAGGCTGACCATTGATGTTACACAATTGCTCCCAATTTTTTTTGTGTGTGTGTTGCATATCTCATTTCCCCACACACACTGTCTGGTGCAGTTCATGAATATAGAATAAAATTCAAAAGCAGTTAGTTTGGGTACATCACAGGGAGCTTTCAAGAGCTGCTATTTCACTCTGATATATCACTGCCTTTCTTGCCCTGTATCATCAAATCTCAGAAAGGGAGACCTTTTTTTCCTTCAAGATTACTTTCCGTACAGGCCACCATTCAAACACGATCAAAACCTTTTGAAGACCTAATCTTGCCTAAATAACATGGTAACGTTGGGGGCTGGCATCTGATAAGTGAGCAGTTTCATTCCCTGCAAATTTTTGTATCCAATAAGAATACAGTTTTGCTTCCAACTCAAAGCTGTGCCAACTGAATCAATGCACAGCAAAGCAACTACACACATTTACACACTGGGTTTATGCAAAGATATATTTTTTTAAACAAGTAATGATTTTGAGCCTTTTCTTTTTGCATTAACAAAAACATGCTGCCTATGTATTCATAAATATTCTCTAAAGGTACAACTGCTTTGATATGAGCTGGGTTGCCAGAATCCCAGTGGAGGTGGGGGCTTCTCCACTGCCAGGTCCTGTCCCCCACCTGGCTGGCAGGGGGACTCACCAGCAGAAAGAGGAAGGGTTAGGCTACGTTGCTGGCATCACACAGAAAGTGACATCATCAGGCCAGCGACTTCCAAGTGACACTCTGATACTGGGACAAAAATTCTATGGTAGAAGCAGGTATTACCACAGAGTTTTTGCCCAAATACCACAGTGTTGCCTGGAAGTCACTGGCATGATGATGTCACTTCCTGTGTTACACTGGTGACATGGCCTGGGCCTTTCTCTTTCTCCTGGTAAGTCATCTGCATCTCCTGCCAGTTGCCTGGCAACCCTACCTATGACTTTGATGATCATATGAGGTCCCACGCATTGTGCCTACCTTCAGAGGTGACTCGGTAACCAATCAAGACAGGGCCTTCTCTGTTGTGGCATTGTGCTTATGAAACAGTCTTCCTAGTTTTCCTGGTTTTTTTCAGCATCAGGTTAAAGCCTTCTCATCTGCACTCATAAACTGCTAATACGATGTTTGTGCAGAATTCTTTTGCTAACGTCTGGGGATGGGCACGAACCAAATTACAAACCTAAATGCATCACGAACTGGGGCTGGTTCATAGTTTGCGAACCTTGGTTCATTCCTACACAAACCTACCAGGATCGTCAACATGGTTTTGTAGGTTTGTGATTTGTGGTGGAAAGTGGGGGGGTTACATGCCAATAAAGGTAATTGGATTGGATTGGAAAGTGGGGGGGAGAGGGATCGCTGAAATGGCTTGCATCTATTTTAGCCTAACAGTGATCCTTCTTACTCCCCCCGCTTCCAAGTGTTCCGTTTAAATGTTTTTTTGCAAGCAGGCACGCACAGGAGTGGGGGCCAAGTGGTGAATTCGTTGCTTGGCCTCCACTCTCATGTGGCGCCGACTCAAAAGCCATTTAAAGGGAAAGTTCTTTTTAAATGGGTTTTTGAAGCAGGCACCATGTGGAAGTGGAGGCCAAGCAGTGAATTTGCTGCTTGGCCTCGTCTCCCATATGGCGCCCACTGTCAAAACCCATTTAAAGAGAACTTTCCCTTTAAATGGGTTTTGGAAGATCTCCCCCCATTCTGCTGGCCTTGGGAAACTGCCACCAGCAGAAAGAAGGGAAGGAAGATCCACAAACCTCATGACCTCGAACCGTTTTGCGAAGTGTGGGAGGTTCATCCCAGCTCATGGTACTTCATGAACCACAAACTGGGATGAACCTCCATTTTCCCAATTTGTGCACATCTCTAGTAACAACTATATGACCTTGCTTTATCTTGCTCTGTGCCTTTCTACTGATTTTCTGCTTGAAGGATTTAAAAGACCATCTAGTCCACCACCCAGATAGGCAACTCTAGCTATGCAATCTTGACATCAGCATGCCACAACCAGAGAGAAAGTGCTAATCACTGCAGGTGACTCAAAGAATCTATTTGTTTGATGGGTTTGGGTTCAGTCTGAGATTTTAACAAACATGTTTGCTCAGCACCAAAAAATGAACAGGGGAAAAAAAATCAAATGCAGGACAAAGAAATAATCAGTAAAGGGTGTGTGTGTGTGTGTTTTTGTCTTGCAGAGTGGTTCTCGGCATATCCAACAGGGTCCAATAGTATTCCACAGTAGGATGCTAAAAGCTTAGCAAATTTTCAAACTATTTGCAGGAAGACTACAGCCCTGTCCCGAGGAATGCAATATAGTGAAAGATATATCATCCCCAGCATGACTCTTGTCCTTATTTTCCAGAATCTGTCTCACAACAGATATGCTTTTTCTGTATAACCAACACTCCAGGGTTGAGTTAATCTTTGAACAAGTCTTTCTGTGTTCTTGGATGTGTGATTAGAAAACCAGAATGATCACCCCAAAGCCCTGTAATAGTTTAAGAATCAGCACAAGCCAAAAAGAATTTGTGAGTTAGACACCCAAAATAAATGGAAGGCATTGGAGCCAAAAATGCCCAATACATTTTCCAGGTTTTTGTTGTTTAAAACTGGTTTGTAATACGCTTAACCTTTTTTTTAAAAAAAAAAGATGGAAAACATCAATGCTTTTATAATGTAGTAATTTCATAATTTCAGAGCAAATACGAGAGAGAGAGACAGAGAGAAAGAGAGAGACAGAGAGAAAGAGAGAGAGAGAGAGCTCTTTCCCCCTCCTCCTCTATTGTAATGGGGCTAAATTAACTTAATCCAAATATCCTGGAGGCAATGAGAGCATACTTTTTCATCATGACAAGCCAAAACAAGTGCTGCTCAGCTATGAAAAAAGAGACAAAAAAGCAACCCTATCTCCATGTTTTCATTAGAAGATCCAAGTACTCCTCCTGTCTTTTAATCCATTAATTACACCATTCAGCTGCAACCCCCACTTCTTCTGGCATGGAAGACATTAGCTTTTGAAACCGAAAAGGGAGGGGGGCGCATGTGGATATATAGCATTAAGCACACCATCCATTATTGATTCAATTTGCAGATTTCAAGTTACATTTTTTTTTCCATCCAGAGAAAAAACAACCGGAGTGGAAGAAAGAGAATATAAAAACCCAAATGATAGCTATCGGTCTATAGGAGCAATACTTGGTTATAACTTATGAATTGCATTTTGTAGAGGAAACCATGGAGGTAGAGCATAGAAAATAAAAAAGGGGGGCAGTGGCAGCAATCCTAAACAGATCTGTTTGGAAGTGGGTCCCCATTCTATTCAATGCAATTCAACGGGGCTTGTTCTTAGGATTGCTTGGTCAGGATTTTATAAGCCACGGGTAGAAGCAGCTATGCTGAAGAAGAGGGTCATACGATGGAAATAATAAATTTTATGATTCCAAAATAGAAGACTATGAATCTCCCAGATCCCATCCAACTAAAATTCCAAACTGAGAGCCAGTTTGGTGTAGTCGTTAAGTGTGCGGACTCCAATCTGGGAGAACCGGGTTTGGTTCCCCACTCCTCCACTTGCAGCTGCTGGTGTGACCTTGGGCAAGCCATAGTTCTGGCACAGCTGTTCTCTCATGGGCTGCTCTCGTGAGACCTCTCTCAGGGTGTCTGTTGTGGGGAGGGGAAGGGAAAGGAGTTTGTAAGCCGCTCTGAGACTCCTTCGGGTAGTGAAGGCCAGGGTATAAATCCAACCTCCTCCTCCTCCTCCTCCTCCTCCTCTTCTCTCTCCCTCTCCCCCTCCCTGTTATTTTGGACCAAGACTATGAGCTTCTCAGAGACAGGGATCCTGCTTTTCTTGACATTACTCTGTAATTACTCCATGTACGGGCATGATAATAATTAGTACTAACTAATGATTTCAGTTGCAAGAAAATCATAGAGAGGAACAGGGAGTAGTTGTCATACCACCAGATTCACTCTCCAATCCTGATCACTTGCATTGTCTGTGAAACTGTAAACTTGACTGCAACACCAAAGAAACCCCACCCTTGATGACTGTCTGATATTTGAATTATTAATACATTATTTAAAATCTAATACTGCTGCCAAAGATACTGCAAAACTTCATGCTGAATTGCCATAGTCCACTTACTACAGTAGAGACTGACGGCTGTCAGCTTGCATATGTAGAAGCACATAAAATCGCTTTCCCTTTTATATCATTTGTACCGTTTTGTAAGGGAGCACTGATTGCTGTTCATTTGCCTACCTGCTGATGTCTTTCTAAGTTCTTCCTAAAGCACAGACAAGGTGCCAGTGTGCCACAGCTACTGGGCTAAAAATGGTTGCCTGCACTGTTTATTGCAAACAATTTCCTATTGAAGATGGAAAAACCAGAATTATGCACAAACAAAAGCCTACTACAGGAAAATCGTACAGACAAGTTACCCCTCTTTATTGAGTGATGGAGGATTTGTTGTTGTTATTTTCTCTCTCTCTTTCTTTCTTTGATGTGAATACATTTATGGCTCCCCCCCACACACACTTCTTGAAAGAAACTGCAAAAGGGTCACATGAGCTCTGGGCTGTTGAAATGGTACAGTCACTTTACAAAACGCAGAAAAGCTTAAAAGTTTGGGTGCCTCCTCCTTAATTCTCCAAGCAATCCCCCTGCCTGCTGCATACAAGCAGAAGCTGGTTTTATTATTAGTTTCTGGTTCAAGTAGCAGACGATGGTTTTAAAAAATGTACAGACTAAAGTCATCAAATATCACGTTAAATGAAAGAAACAGAAGCTTTTTTTGAAAAAAAAAAAATCCAAATTGGAGAAAAAAACCCCGGATTGATCTGATTACAAGATTTGATCAGGATCAAGCGGCTTTTGCTGAACCTGCGGTGAAATGAAGCTGCCTCTTCTGGAGGTGCCCACGATGAGAAACCTACCTCTTCTTCCAGAGACTGTATGGCATTTGCTTACTTCTGCAGTCATTAATTATGGTTGCCAATTTTCTAATCTAAAAGCATCTAGTCAGTCAAGTGGAGCCATAGATGATGAAAGTCAAGAGTCAGGGAGATGAATATGGTAGATTTTTTGGTGGGTCAGAGGACAGAGCTGGGAAGATATTGCTGATGGGTTTTGCTGATGCAGGAGGGTGGAACCCAGTGGCCAATGGAAGCATTTCCAGCACACAAAACTTGACACAATTAGTTTCACTGGCAAAAGGGCAGAAACAAAACCACAACACCTGCCTGCCAAAAAGAATAGGGTTTTTCCAATGCTCCCTCTAAGCTGTGGAGTCTTATGAGCAAAAAAATCTACTCTGTGAGCTACTGGCATTAAAGTAGTGAGCGAGCGATTTGGCTACTGCAAAAATTAGTTTGCTCTGGAGCCATCCTTCCAGAGCAAAGACAAAAATGTGTGAGCCAGAGGCTAAAGAACTGTGAGCTAGCTCACACTAACTCAGCTTAGCGGGAACACAGGTTTTTAGCCTGCTTTTCTCTACCTTAAAGAGTCTCAAAGCGGCAAAGAATCACCTTCCTTTCCTGTCCCCAAAACAGGCACCTTGTGAGGTAGGTGAGGGTGAGAGAGTTATGAGAGCACTGTGACTAGCCCAAGGTCACCCAGCAGGCTTCATGCGGAGGAAGAGTGGGGAATCAAACTCTAATCTCCAGTTTAGAGTCTGCTGCTCTTAACTGCTACACTATGCTGGCCAGTCAGACACCTGTTGGCTGGCTTGAATCTGCACTGCTAACTAGTCTGCTGAGCACCAAAAAAGGAGCAAGATGGGGAAACCAATGCAGGAAACAGCAAAATAAACAACAGAATTACATGTAATGCCAGGGGAAAAGGTAGGGGGACCTTAATAGAACTCATAAACTCCACTCCCTGACTTTCCTCCATTTTAACCCCTCCTACTAGACTTAATAAATCACACACCAAGCTCTGTTCCTATAGCCTGTTATTATGCATTTAGAATACATTCTGTTATGGAAGAAAGTAGGGGACGACTGACCCCCTTTTCTTTTTTGTTCTCCATATGTCAGTAAGAAGTGTCAAGAAAGGGGAATAATTCCACTGCTGGGTTCAACCAACAGGGACTACCAGGGAAGGGTTATCAGATATGATCTCCACAGGACGACCAAGGCACACACTACATTACAGCTGCCTCTGATCAAAGTCAACGAAACCTCTGTGCCAGTCTGTCTCGGCAGACAAACTAACACCCACAGGAGATTCATCTTATTCTGGGCTGAATTGTCCCCTTCAGTTAACCCATTAATTCCAGAAGGGAATTTGTTTCATCTCCACTTTGGATCATCACAAAGCAAACAGAGTAGTTAGGCCTAACCATCTCTTCTCTTGGACGGGGACTTGACTTTCCCTCACACAGCAGGGCCTCCATCCCAGAGAGAATCCAGCTCAAACCTACTCTGTGTGGTTTCAGTTCTGATGGCCATTTGAGTTGGACTGCCCCCTTCACACCATCTCCTGCTCATTCCCCTAATGGAGTTCAAAGATGTACACCCTTTCCTTTGGGGTTCTTTTGGACTGCCCCCCAATAGAAAGGAACTTTTAAAGGCAGATAGTGAGGTATTTTCTTCTACCTCAGAAGATCCTTCACCCAGACTCTGAAGCAAGAATAACTCTTGAGGTGTGGCAAAGTCTCTGATTGACAGGAAGTACTATCTGATCAAACCAAGTGTGTGTGTGTGTGTGGGTAGGATTATAGGCAGGCAGCCAACTGGCATAAGAGATATCCTGTTTGAGGTCAGACAACATGTGTACATCAGGACAGACTACATTACTTTCTCAGCCAGGCTCAAAATGACATAGAAATCCCAGCAGGGAGGCCACATTGGGACAAACGAATTGGGGGGGGAATCATGGGATACCACAACTGGAACCATCTAAAACGGTAGCTATGAGGCCTATTATAAGATGGGGTATGTAGCACAGATACTTCCCCCCACCCCCCAGTAATTCGAGCACATTCGCTACTAGGAACGGCACAGCTCTTGATGGCCCAGAGACAACACCGCTCCAGGAATCATACAGGAAAAGACAGAACAGCAACTGCATCAGCAATTGCAAACTGCCAACTGGATAAGCGCTTTTTTTATGTTACTTGAAAGGCCAAGTGGTCACTCCATGGGTTTCCTTCAGTACATCCCGTTTGTATACTTGGCAAGGAGTATAGGAGAATATTGTTCTCCTTAGCCACTGCAGAAAACAAAAGCCAAATTCACCCTAAAAGAATGAACCGAGAAAACTTTCCTTGCTAAAGTAAGCCGCAACGGGAAGCTACAGCTAGCACTTAGCAAGGGGCACCTGCTGACTGAATGAAAGCCCAAGAGCGAAAAAATACAATTTTCCATCTCGCTGTCAACCAAGCCACCAAATTTTCTTTACCTCCCTCCCTCCTTTCCAGTCTATCATTTCATTAACAAAACCGGGGGGTTCATGCTGTAACAGCTCATTCTGGAACACTAAAAAAAGTTTAACAATGGAACTGTAGACTTGAGTGTCCATGGCAACGGTAGCTAATTCTTCTTCTCCAATCATGGTGGCAATTCTCTCCCATGGCTTGAATCAGTTACAAAACAAAATACTCTCAGAGCCCCCCCACCTCAAAAGCCAATAGTTTTGCAGCTAATCTGCTAATAGGAAATAATCTGCAGCTAATATACACATTCCAGGGCAGCCCTGTGTTTTCTTAATACTTTGTTTCATGGGCTTCTTTCCAAAGAAAGCACAGTAAATATAGAAAACAGACATTCATTACAATACACACACACACACACATAATGCTGCCTGACCACTATGAATGCAGAAAACTCACCACAACTTATCCTGCTCTTAAATGGTCTGTTAAAATCGTCTGGAGCAGCACAGAGAGTTAAAATGAATGAAACGGACTCCAACCTGTGAAGTTTTAGTTTGCATTCTTGCAACACAAGAATTTCTCCAGTTTTCATATCCTGATTTTCTCCCCCAAGGGGACCCAAAGTGTAGGGTTGCTGGGTCTCCCCTGCCCACCGGTGGGGGATGGGGGACTGGGTTGCCAGATCCAGGTTGAAAAACTCCTGAAGATTTGGGGATGGAGCCTGGGGAGGAGAGGGTAAAATGCCAGAGAGTCCACCCTCCAAAGCATCTGTTTTCTCCAGGGGAACTGATTTCTGTAGTTTGGAGATGAGTTGTAATTCTGGAGGGGTGGTTTCTCCAGGTCCCACCTGGAGGCTGGCATCCCTACCAAAGTGGCTTACAATATTGCTTTCCTTACTTCCATTTTATCCGAACATTAACTCTGTGAAATAAATTAGGCTGGGAGAGAGAGAGAGAGCAACTGGCCCAGGGTCACCCACTGAGACCTCCAAGTCCTAGTCTGACATTCTAACCACTACACCATACCGGCAATAGAAACCATGGCTATATTTGTTTTGTTCTTTTAAGGCAATTGATCACATCCATCAGTACAGTCTAACTACAGCAAGTCTGAATATTACAGCTGCATGCACAGAGTTTTCATTTATATGATGAAATGGATTCCAAATTGCAGCTGGCCTTCAAGTTGCAATTGTCCTGAAATCACTTGCATGTGGAGACTGTGCTTGATTGCAAAATATATGAGTCACCCGGGATGGGGTGGGGATAAATGCATGGATGTACAGGATTTTGTTCTGGCTCCTAGAAACGAGCAAGAGTCCAGTGGCACCTTAAAGACTAACAAAATTTGTGGTAGGGTATGAGCTTTTGTGAGTCACTGCTCACTTCAGATACCAGAAGAAGTGAGTAAAAAGATAAAGGTTCCCTTGCTCGAAAGCCAGTCGGATCCGACTCTAGGGTTGCGGTGCTCATCTCCATTTCAAAGCCGAAGAGCCAGCGCTGTCCGAAGACGTTTCCGTGGTCATGTGGCCAGCATGATTAAACACCAAGGCACACGGAACGCTGTTACCTTCCCACCAAAGTGGTACCTATTTATCTACTTGCAATTTCTTGCTTTCGAACTACTAGGTTGGCAGGAGCTGGAACTAGAGATGGGAGTTCACTCCATCAGGCGGCACTCTTGGGTCTTGAACTGCTGAACTACTGACCTTCCGCAGCCTGCAGTTCAGCGTCTTAACCACTTGAGCCACCGCAGCTCGAAGAAGTGAGTAGTGATTCACAAAAGCTCATACCCTACCACAAATTTTGTTAGTCTAAGATGATACTGCTCTTGCTCTTTTCTTCTGCTACGTTACAGATTAACACAGCTACTCATCTTGTTCTGGCTTCTGTTCGTCATGTTTCAAACTCCTATCTCCGGCTCCAAAGATTTTATGGGCCTACTTCAATATATGTTGACAGCTGCCAGAATAATATTTGCAATGAAATGGAAGACAGAAGACCGCCCTACAATAGAGATCTGGGAAGAAAAACTAGTTGAGTATGCAACATTGGCAAAGTTAACCAATTACATAAACAAAAGACCATTGAATGAATTTCAGCAGAAATGGCAAGCTTATTACTTATATTATGGGAATAATTAACTTTATTTCTTTTTTAGTTCTGGAATTATTTGAATATCACATTAAAGATGATAAAGATATTGATTATAATTTCAATATTTTATTTTGTATTCCATTACTATTTAAATAATCAATAAGAGTAAAATTCAGATTTAGATAAACAACTAAGACAATATTTAGGTTTTTAGTGCAGAAATCTGTTCAGTTGTTAAAGACGTATTCTCTTTCCTCATTAATATATTATTGCTAATTTTAGGAGAGTTTTTGTTTATTCCTTAAAGAGAGAATCTAACCCAAAATTCTGTAAAACTGATGCTTTATTAATTGTCTCTGTATTTGAATTATGTAATACATTTAGTAATATATTTTAATGTTACTTGTTGTATGGAACAATTCTTAATATTTAACAAACTTGTGGAATCTATATTTTCCCCCTCCCCTTTTTCCCTTCTGTATCCCACCTTTTTTTCCTTGAGAAAATAATACTTTTTAAAATAAATAAATATATATATATATATATAAAAAAAGATTTTATGGGCCAATCACCACTGCTGCCACCACCACCACCACCGTCATCATCATCATAATTTTAAAAAGCAGAAGAGAAAGCACAGCCTCTAGGTCTCCATCCCTGCAACAGATCTTCAGAGTTACAACACCATTAGACACAGTTGTGCAAAGATTGGTCTTTCCACTTTGTAATGTTTCTACTACTGAAGTACTATCCTCACCAATAGGATAACAGTAGGTCCAAAATTGGCCATTTTTTGAAAATTCTACACAGAAGTTTTTAGGGGAGGACATCTAAGATTTGGAGACTGATAATTACATGGAAGTTTCTGGGATGCCAATATGCCAGGTCCATCTTCCTGCAGTACGATCTCTTTGGATTCTGGAACAGCTGTTGGATTTTTGTTTGAAAGAAGATCATAAATAAACACGGATGAAGGGGGGGGAAATCAGTTCCAGAATTCCCTGGCTTGGGGTAGTGAGATGGTTAGGCACAGCAGTGCATCTGTTTCCATATCTCAGTCCCCAAATTGTACAAGCCTTTGCCCAGCAGGAGCACCAGATACCAATTCTTGCACAGAAGAAAGCAAAAAAAAAAAAAAAAAGGAAGAAGCTGACAGGCCTAAAAACAGGAGCTAAAACTTTTAAAGGCTTCTTAAAAACCCAGTCCTTCCTATAGGATGTCTTAGAGTATCCTTAAATTGGTTTTATAATTTTCAGTTGCCATGGCAACATGACGCAACTCTTTATTACCATGACAATCTGACACAACTTTCAAAAACAGTAAGTCATGTTTTTACTCTGTTTTTCAATCGCTCCCAAGGAAACAAGCTGTTATTTACTTCCGTGACGAAATCCACCCATACCATAATAGATCTAACTTCAAGTAAAAATAAATAAATAATCAAACAATATTTATGGGTCAAAGCTGGAATGAAAAACGTAATTTGGCAATTGATCTTCAACAATGACAAATTTCACTTTGTTTCTTAAGTCTGTTTGTGCTGTCTTTGTTCCATTTCCTACTTGAAATAAAGATGTTTTGTCAGACAAGGTGTGCTTACCTTAGCTCAACCAAGAGAGGGCGTTGAACTTATCAATGTGACTATTCACTCACTGTGGGTGTAATTCCGTTCAGTTTATTTCAATAAACGTTCAGCTCAATTTGGGTGTGATTCAGCCAAAAGTGCTGCACTGCCAAGTCCCAATGATATCAATGGCAGAGTTAAGCATTTATGTAAATGCCTCCCTGAAATCAATGGGTCTTAAAAAAGGTGTGCCTCTTAAATGGAATTAATACACATACTATTTAAATTTCTCCCTCATGGATCACTGCCTTGTCGTGGCGAGGGGGCTTGCGTGGTTCGATGAGGCTGTGGGCTATGCCGTGGAGGGCCACCCAGGACGGACAGGCCACAGCAGAGAACTCAGACCAAGCGTGATCCCCTGGAGAAGGAAATGGCAACCCACTCCAGTATCTTTGCCAAGAAAACCCCATGGACAGTAACAAAAGGCTAAAAGATATGACGCCGGAAGATGAGCCCCTCAGGTCGGAAGGTGTCCAATATGCTACTGAGGAAGAGCAGAGGGCAAGTACGAGTAACCCCAGAAAGAGTGAAGCGGCTGGGCCAAAGCCGAAAGGACGCTCAGTTGTGGATGTGTCTGACGGTGAAAGGAAAGTTCGATGCTGCAAAGAACAATACTGCATAGGAACCTGGAATGTAAGATCTATGAATCAAGGTAAGCTTGACGTGGTCAAAAATGAGATGGCAAGAATGAACATTGACATCTTGGGAATCAGTGAACTAAAGTGGACAGGAATGGGCGAATTTAACTCAGAAGACCATTATATCTACTACTGTGGCCAGGAATCCCGTAGAAAAAATGGTGTGGCCTTTATAGTCAACAAGAGAGTGAGAAAGGCAGTATTGGGATACAATCTCAAAAATGACAGAATGATCTCGGTCCGAATCCAAGGCAAACCATTCAATATCACAGTAATCCAAGTCTATGCCCCAACCACTGCTGCAGAAGAGGCTGAAGTGGACCAGTTCTACGAAGACCTACAACAGCTCGTAGAACTAACACCAAAAAATGATGTCCTCATCATCATAGGGGACTGGAATGCTAAAGTAGGAAATCAAAAGGTAACCGGAATAACAGACAAATTTGGCCTTGGAGAACAAAATGAAGCAGGGCAAAGGCTAACAGAGTTTTGTCAAGAGAACACGCTGGTCATAGCAAACACCCTTTTCCAACAACCTAAGAGGCGTCTCTACACATGGACATCACCAGATGGGCAACACCGAAATCAGATTGACTATATAATTTGCAGTCAAAGATGGAGAAGCTCTATCCAGTCAGTAAAAACAAGACCTGGAGCTGACTGTGGCTCAGATCATGAGCTACTCATTGCAAAATTCAGACTTAAATTGAAGAAAGTTGGGAAGACCACAAGGCCATTCAGATTTGACCTAGATCACATCCCCGATGAATATACAGTAGAGGTGAAGAATAGGTTTAAGGGACTAGATTTGATAGACAGAGTGCCTGAAGAACTATGGACAGAGGTCCGTGACATTGTAAAGGAGGCAGCACTCACCGCCATCCCAAAAGAAAAAGAAATGCAAAAAAGCAAAGTGGCTGTCTGATGAGGCTTTACACATAGCAGAGGAAAGAAGGAAAGCTAAAGGCAATGGGGATAAGGAAAAATTTGCCCAATTTAATGCAGATTTCCAGAGAACAGCAAGGAGAGATAAGGAGGCTTTCCTGAATGAACAATGCAGAGTAATAGAGGAAAACAATAGATTGGGAAGGACTAGAGATCTCTTCAAGAAAATTGGAGAAATCAAGGGAACGTTCCATGCAAAGCTGGCCATGATAAAGGACAAAAACGGTAGGGACCTAACAGAAGCAGAAGAGATTAGGAAAAGATGGCAAGAATACACAGAAGAACTATACAAGAAGGACCTCGATGTCCTTGACAACCACGATGGTATAATCACTGACCTCGAGCCAGACATCCTGGAAAGCGAAGTTAAATGGGCCTTAGAAAGCATTACTAACAACAAAGCTAGTGGAGGTGATGGTATCCCAGCTGAGTTATTCAAAGTCTTAGAAGAAGATGCTGTTAAAGTGCTGCACTCAATTTGCCAACAAATTTGGAAAACACAACAGTGGCCACAGGATTGGAAAAGGTCAGTTTACATCCCAATCCCAAAGAAGGGCAACGTCAAAGAATGTTCAAACTATCGCACAATTGCACTCATTTCACACGCTAGCAAGGTCATGCTCAAAATCCTACAAGCTAGGCTCCAACAGTACGTGGATAGAGAACTGCCAGAAGTACAAGCTGGGTTTCGAAGAGGTAGAGGAACTAGAGATCAAATTGCCAACATTCGCTGGATTATGGAGAAAGCAAGAGAGTACCAGAAAAACATCTACGTCTGCTTCATTGACTATGCTAAAGCCTTTGATTGTGTGGATCACAATAAATTATGGCAGGTTCTTAAAGAGATGGGAGTACCAGACCACCTCACCTGTCTCCTGAGAAACCTGTATAAGGGTCAAGAAGCAACAGTTAGAACCGGATATGGAACAACTGATTGGTTTAGCATAGGGAAAAGGAGTACGACAAGGATGTATATTGTCACCTTGCTTATTTAATTTATATGCAGAGTACATCATGCGAAATGCTGGCCTGGATGAATCACAAGCTGGAGTTAAGATTGCTGGGGAAAAGATCAATAACCTCAGATATGCAGATGATACCACTCTGATGGCAGAAAATGAAGAGGACCTAAAGAGCCTCTTGCTCAGGGTGAAAGAGGAGAGCGCAAAAGTGGGCTTGAAGCTCAACATCAAAAAAACTAAGATCATGGCATCTGGCCCCTTCACTCCTTGGCAAATAGAAGGGGAAGTCGTAGAAGTAGTGACAGACTTCACGTTCCTAGGATCTCAGATCACTGCAGATGGTGACTGCAGCCATGAAATTAAAGACGCCTGCTCCTTGGGAGGAAAGCGATGGCAAACCTAAACAGCATGATAAAAAGCAGAGACATCACCTTGCCAACAAAAGTCCGCATGGTCAAAGCAATGGTATTCCCCGTAGTAATGTATGGCTGCGAGAGTTGGACTATAAGGAAGGCTGAGCGCCGAAGAATAGATTCTTTTGAACTATGGTGCTGGAGAAGACTCTTGAGAGTCCCTTGGACTGCAAGGAGATCAAATCAGTCAATCCTAAAAGAAATCAACCCTGACTGTTCCCTGGAAGGCCAGATCCTGAAGCTGAAGCTCAAATACTTTGGCCACCAAATGAGAAGGGAGCATTCACTGGAGAAGACCCTGATGCTGGGAAAGATTGAAGGTCAAAGAAGAAGGGGACGGCAAAGGATGAGATGGTTAGACAGCGTCATCGATGCAACAAACATGAAATTGAGCAAACTTCAGCGGACAGCAGAAGACAGGAGGGCCTGGCGTAATCTGGTCCATGGGGTCGCGAAGAGTCGGACTCGACTGTGCGACTGAACAACAACAACAACAATTTAAATTTAAACCTTGATCACGTAACAGACATTTATATTCATTCAGCCGTATCCCCAGAGCAACCCTAATTTAACAACCTCTTGTAGAATAGCATATCAGCCAAATATCTAGCCTTGCCGTCTCTGGCAGAGATTAGCAGTAGATGTACTGCAATAAGATTTTGAATCATCCCAGACCTTGTGATCTCTTGTCACCATCTGATTTTTAGGCAACAACTACACTTTTGGCCCATCTTAGCTGTCAGTAATGAGCCTAACTTGCATGAGAATATTTATGTATTCTGCTGTTTTTTACTTCAAAGGTCCTCCTTTCTTCCACTTTATCTTCACAACAACAGTGTGTAGTAGCTTACCATTTTTACCATAGAGTTTCCCCCCAAGCAGCTGAGTGTCCACATATCACTGGCAGCGTGAAGACCTCCCAGTGCATGCTGGAAGTGATGCCACCACGTGCCCCCCCCCCCACTGGTTGGCTGAATGGCACCAGGGGGAGGGCCCCCAATGCAGGGGATCCCTGCCCCTGGCAGGGGTCTGGGAAACCTAGTTTCATTGCCAAATGGGGAACTGAACTTGGATCCCTCATACTCTAGTGTGGCATTCTAACCACTACACCACACTTCTGGCTTGCAGTTACAGTCTACAGATTATAATCTGTCTGTGCTGAAATCCACTGTAGGGGCTGAAGTCAAATCCAATCCATTACATACAATAGGCTCACATACCTATACTCTGCAAGAACACCCAAGACTGTGTGATTGTCCATGGTTGTAAAGCAGAACCAAAGCTGCCTGGCTGTTGTCATCTTGTCCTACATAATCCAGAAAAGTAACCAGCAAGGTCAAGACTAAGTATCTCTTATGCTTTTCCTAATTATAAAGGAAGACTCTCTTTTGAAAGTGAAACCTTTTCTCTTCCTTGATCTCTTTGCTGGCTAGACTTAAGAGGCACTGAATGAGCCTATGGAAAGCTGGTACATACAAGGAGAACCTAGTTCAAATCCTGTTTAACGGCAAAGCTCCCTCGGTGGCCCTGGGCATGTCAGTTTTCTCAACCTAACCTATCCGTGTGGGTTGTTTGTTATATGGATTAAAACAATGGAACAGTGACATAAAAGAGCCTTGGGCCAGGGTGGAGGGAAAATTCAAATTAAATGTTTTGCTTCTGTTTATTTTCAGTCACCCATTAAAACCTCTGTTCTAAAAAATGCATGTCTTCCAGTTTGCCTAAATGCTTGTTTATAATATATGCATATAAGAATCATTTAACTTGCAAAGGTGGAAGGCAGCTTTAAATGGCACAAGAATATCCACCCATACCATCCCTAAGAGACATAGGGTATCTTGTACAAAACTGCTTTGATGATTCTTCCATCCATAACCTGGAAGTTCATGGCTAAACTTCCAATGTGTCAGAAGCCAGACTTCCTCACTAAAATTGCTTCCTGCCAGTTCTAATACATGCAAACCAGACAGGATACTGAGAGTTCTGGGGATGAGTTAAGCTTTCTCTCCTACACTGTCTTCCCAACGTGAAGGCCAGGGGTGATGATGGACATGGAAGAGTAAATCAGGAAATGTGTGTGCTTGTAAAGTCGCAGCTAACTTATGAAATCCCCAAGAAGGAACTTTCAAGGCAAATGAGAAACAGAGGTGGTTTGACACTCCCTTCTTCTGCAGAGTCTTCCTCAGTAGTCTCCCTTCCAAGTAGCAACCCTGATTAGTTTCTGAGACCTGATGAGATTAGGCTATATCATGCTGCCTTCCCTCCCAAATCGGGAAGAATAGGAAATGGATTAATTTCCTAATTACACTCTGGAAAAGTCGACATGTATGCAAATGAGTTCAGACTCCAAAATGGCACAGCCCCCTTGAATTTTGATCTTCAGTGTTGATCTTTTTAGATCTTTTGTGGGGGGGAATCTATTCATGGCCTAACATCTGTAGTACTGGCTCATGTCACTGGGCTTCAATCCTACAACCTGGTATTTAGCCCCATCCCCATCCTACCCCTACTAAATTATAGTCTGTCTATGTAGTTAGAATTTATCAAGGAGAATATTCTAACTGTTCACTGAATGCTCCATGGCCCTGTGATTTAATATCTGGTGTTAGTTGACCAATGGTTGTTTATTTGTCAGTTGTTTGTTTCTGTCAGAAATGTGTAATGTTACAATGTTTTCTTCATTTTTTTTTACATGTTACTTAACTAGGCTGCAGATGTTCATTTTTTCATCACAGGACACAATAGTCAGGGGAATTTAGTCCAGATTAGGAATAAATTAATAAATCATCACTGGGGGGGGAGTGGGGTACAAAGTAGGAAACACAGTGGGATGGGTGGGAAGTGGGGTACAAATATTTCAAATCAATCAGGGACTCCTAGCACCTTTTCACCTTTGAAATAAAGTCTTGCCCATTCTCTGGTGGCTTCCAAGCGTATCACATAAAACTGCCTTAAACTGAATCAGACCACTGGTCCATAAGGGTCAGTACTGCCTGCTCAGACTGGCTCCCCAGGGTTTCAGGTGGCACTCTTTCACATCATCTACCACCTAAGTCTCTCAACTGGAAATACTGAGGGTTGAACCTGGGACCTTCTACATGCCAAGCAGATGCTCTATCACTCAGCCACGCCCCCTCCCAATTGCTTTGTAATCATAATGGCATATGAGTTCGATTGTGTGGATCTGTTCTGCTAGCAGAGCTGATTCCCTTTGGTGGGAAAAAAGTCACCGGATGGCAATCGCTTGGAAGAACACATTGTATAATTGGAAAGATTCTTTCTGCCACAGGAAAGCACGTCCCCTAGTGGAACAGACCTGAGGAATCCAATCCAATCCTTAGGTAATCTCTTAATGAAGTCCGTATACAAAAATGAAAAGTGTGTATGTTAGGGGAATACAATATCTGCCTGCTTGTGGGGAGGGTGGGGTATAAATTGAAATAAATAAATAAATAAAGATCCGTGGTTAACAAAAACAGATACTTGGAGTTCTTTTCAGATCTCATATTATTAACGGCAGACTTCTGGAAGAAAAATGTCAAATGCACCAATGATAAAGACTGACCTTGTTTACTGGTATTTTCTTGTAGATGTTTAAATGAAAATAGAAAAAGAAGATCCCTTAAACTCACCTTCCAAGAGATGACCCAAAGGAACAGAAATGTGAGTGGTGATAAGTGATGACTAAGGACACCCATGAATGATTCTAACTCCATTTATGGGATTGAAGTGAATTTCCTGTTGACAGTCTAAAGAGTGTTGTGTAATATTCTGAGGGGGGGCATGGACAGCAGATGGTGATAAGAATTCGGAGTGACATAAGGAAAAGAGGACAAGGAAATGGCCACAGAGGACTAAATCCTGAAGAAAGATTGCCACAACCCGAAGTGAAGAGAGCAGATTTCAGACTCAGATTAATTTATCACATTAAACTTAATTTGTTTTTTCCTCTTTACCTTTTGGGGATGCATTATGAATTGAAATTCATCCCACTCTTCCTGCCCCAAAACATACAGTCATAACACACTTCACAAACGATTGGATCTGAAAACCTCTTGGAAACGTTAGATGTTTCAAAACACAGCAACCAGGTATTTTGCTGGGGTTGCCAACCTCCAGGAGGGACCTAGAGTTCTCCTGGAATTACAACTGATTTCCAGACTAAACAAAGTTCAGTTGCCTTGCAGGAAACTGTCAGCTTTCCCATGGCCAACTCTGGGTTAGGAAATTCCTGGAGATTTGGGGGCAGAGCCAGTGGACGGTAGGGTATGGAGAGAGAAGGGAAGGGAGTTCAGCAAAGATGTCATGCCATAGAGTCTACCTTCCACACTAGACATTTTCTCCAGGAAAACTGGTCTCTATAATCTGGCAATCAGCTATAATTTTAGGAGATCTCCAGGCCCCACCTGGAGGCTGGCAACCCTCATGCAGCTCCAGAGAGCAGAGTCTGTGGCATTATACCTTTGCTGAGCTCTCTCCCCAAACTCCACCCCCAAATCACTGGGAATTTCTCAACCCAATGTTGGCAAACCTAGTTGGGAGATGTATCATATCTGTGCTAAAAGATCTGCACTGGCTGCCTGTTGACTTCTGAGCACAGCTCAGAGACTGGCTCTTGCCTTTAAGATAATGGCTTACATAAATGGCCTGGGACTGGGATTCTTGAAGCACCAGCCTCCCATACTGCATAACTTTCCCAGTTCCTGGTAAGCCTTTGTTATCTGCGTTCCCATCTGCAAAGGTGAGGCACGCAGTGACTAGAGATAGGGCTGTCAGTGGTGGCACCTTACATTTGGGATGCCCTCGCCCATAAAGTTCACCTGGTGCCTATCTTTTAGGTGCTAGTCCAAAATGTTTCCTTCGCTTAGTTGCTTTTATTGCCGGCTTCCAGGTGGAGGGATATTTTATGTTCTCTGATAATGGTTTTATTACTCAAATTGTATTAGATACTGCTTTTATGATGTGCTATTTTTCGTCCCTCTTTATTAGTGTTGGGTTTTTTTTGTTGATTTATGTTTAAAAAAAACAACACTTGTGAGCTGCCTCAAGCAGGGCTCTGAGGTGGCTGGGGGTGAAAATGAAAGACAGTAATAAATTATTATTGTGGTAGTGCCAATGTCTTTTTTTTTTTTTTTTTGAATAAACTCTCCTAAAAAGGAGAGAATTTTATTACTTTTTATAAAAAGAAAGGGGGAAGGTATATAGAGGGATTAAGAGAAAGAGTGGAATGAATTTTTCCTGTTAAAAAAAATTAGTTTTAGTTAGTATAATTACAAATTTTGGCAACCACCATGGTTGGAAGATCTTCTTTTCATCTTACAAAAGTCCAAGATAACTTTGTTAGTAAAGTTAGTAAAGTCCATTGGGGTTAATTATTAATCAGCTCCTTTCTGACGTTCCACGAACTACTTCTTTGGATATCTTCCTTTTACATCTCTCAAATTGTACGATGGGCCCTCTTTAGGCTTCTTGTCTCCCGCTCCAGCTCCTCCCTCTTCCGGATCGCTGTCTTCCTCGCTGCTTGAATCTGTCCAAGTTGCGAGTGCTGCATCTTCCTCTGTACTGGCGTGTCTCTTCAGAAATTCATGTGCTTTGAAGACAGAGTCAATCTTCTCTCTTTTGTCATTATATTTAAAAATTAGTCCTTCGGGAATGCACCATCTGTAAATTGTCTGGTGTCTTTGTAAGAACATGGTCAATCCTTTATATGCTTTTCTTTTCATACGGATTTCATATGGAACATCTTTCAAAGTTCTAATGGTCTGCTCCCCAATTTTCAAGGGCACCGCTGAGACTGAACGCAGAATTTGATCTCTGGTACGCTGCTTTGTGAACTTGACAACCACTTCTGCTGGCAGATTATTTTTCTTTGTAAAGGTTGAATAGGCTCTGTAGGCCATATCCATTTCTTCTTTCAATTCCAACGCTTCTCTGCCAGTTAGAGGTGCCAAGGCATTCGCCAATGTAGTTCTGAGATCTTCTTTCGCCTCTTCTTTAATGCCCTGAAAGCGGAGAGTCCGATTTCTTGCATATCCTGATGTTTTTCTAATTTATTGACCTTCTTCTTTATTTTCTTGGTGTTTTCCGTCGAGACCAAACACTTCTGTGCGATCTCCTCCATCTTCTTTGATGTTTCTGTTAATTGTTTTTGTTGACTGTTGAGAACACTCTCCATGTTACACAGAGTTTCGCTGATTTTCTGCATTTGATCCAGCAGAGGGCGCAGTGACTCGCTTTTCTGTTGATTGACAGCTATCTCCGGTGGGGGGGTGCTCAGACCGGAAGTCCCTCCCCCCTTCTTTTCCGGCTTCTGCGGGACCTTTTTCAATGCGGACATCTTTTTAATTGTTTACTTTAACAAAGTTCGTGCCGCGCCACTCAGGAGACTAGCCAACTCTTAATCTTCAGTATATCCCCAAAGGTATCTTCACCAACACTTTTTTCCCCCTCACCCCCCTCCGCTTTTCTTTTATAAGTCCCGTTTCTCAAGGGGGGTGGGGATTCCTCCCTCCTCCCATCCGCTTATACGCTTGCGGGGGGTTTCGACTTTTCGCTTCGAAATAGATCTCCAACTCATGATTCGATGCCAAGTCTTTCCATTTAACTTCAACTCGATCGCTGTATTCACTCCTGGAAGTCGGTGGCGTTGCTAAGTCCCATTACGGGCACGACGCAGCGGGGCCGATTGGGGTGGGGAGAAAGCCTCAATTTCCCGGCTGATTGCCGGCAAAGAGGCTACTCCCCAAAGCGCCCCCGGTTCGGAGCCTTTGCCTAAGGCTCACTAGGGTCTTTCGCACAAGCGAAGACCCCCCCAAACTGCACGTGGGCTAACCACCTCCGGGAGCGTCCCAAAAGGTGGCCGCCATTCGCTCCGCCGAAACCGAAAGTCCCGGTAGTGCCAATGTCTTCATAGACTCCCATCTCAACAAGACTTACTTTGCCAACTCTTAGTGTGAAATCCTCCCAGGCAAATCTTGCTACTCATATTGATGCTCTTTTTAGTTCCTTCTCTAATTTTCGGATATTTCTATAGAGGAGGAGCCTCCAAAATCAGCTTGAGGTTTCATCTCAGGTGAAATTCAATGGGAACTCTAAGCTTGTCTCTTGTTAACTTTCCAAACTGCATGGAGCTTCTTCTCCAGCACCTGACATCCAATTGGACTGCTGAGAGCGACCCTCCAGCAACTCCAAGGTGGGCGGGGTGGGGGCCTCTGGAAGGATCAGGGAGGCATTTAAATGCCTTCCCATGCCTTCCACGGCCTGTCCAAGGGCCAGCTTGCTTAGGCTCCCTGGAGCCACAGGGTGCCCAGGCAAGCCAAGGGGAGGCCATTTAAACTGCCTTCCCTTCCCTTCAAGGGGAGGCCTGCCAAGGGAAAGCATGGGGTGTGGCCTAATATGCTAATGACCTGTACTGTCAGGGTGTGGCCTAATATGCTAATGAGTTCCTGCTGTTGGTGTGGCCTATTATGCTAATGAGTTCCTGCTGGGCTTTGTACTACAGGAAAATTCATTTGTACATACAAAGGGGCTGAGGTATGTCCATTGGTGGATAATGTGACTTCAGTCTATGTGGCTGGCTATTACACATGGCACGCATCACTTCTATTTATTATGCATTAAAAAACCCCTATTAAACTGGTTTCATTAATCACAAGACCTGCAATCTTAATTCAATACCTAAGAATAGTGTCTACTTAGAATATATATTTGAGGGAGTTAATTTGCTACATATAAATTATTTTAATTATGTTAATATTTTGTTACAAGTAGCACTGATAAGCTGCCACGTTCCCTTAATGGAATGAAACACAAAGTGTGAAAGTAGCCATACAACTAGGACAAGATCCTGCTGATTGGTACCCCAAGCCAGATATTTCTGTCCACCTTGAGTAAAAAGCAGGACACTGTAAGAGACTAATTCCAGCAATGCAAAAATGAAAACTACCCAGCTGGGAAGATAATTACATAATCCTTTAGAAGGGAGATTTAACCAGAAAAAGCAGATGGTGAGAGTGGTAATGGACAAGAGGGAGGTTAAAAATTGTTTATGGGTGAGAAGTGTCCTAACGGGTTGAGACCATCATGACATCAATCCCCTCCCCCCAAAAAACCAAAAAAACCCATGATGATTTCATGGTTGATGGGGATGAATGTATTCTGTTGCAGCCAAGCCTTCCAGCACCTAGCTTAAGCAAATGTATATTTAGCAGATAAACAGAGACTTCATTTGTACTCATGCAATTTACAAGAGTAACACTTCTGCAAGCCAAATATAATTTGGGGGCAGTAGAGCTTTTATCTTCAGACATGTTTGAAAATAGCCTTAAAACATGTTGGGTTTTAGTGCCAGACAAATCACATGTAGTGGTGAAATGGAACACAGGAGTGTAAGAATGTGACCCAACTTGATCAGAACAACCTGGGAGTTCAATCTAGTAAATTCTGAGCATTCAGATTGCTCGTAATGAATACCTTCAACTCATACCCACAAGGTTGCTTGAGCATCTATACCATTTTGATAAGAGGATTTTACTAGACATCTGGTACAAACATGTGGGAAAATATGTGAGTGTGGCAAATGTTGCCCGCCATCAGTCATATACCAGATCTTGAGGACAAAAATGGTCTCTGACACAGACCAAAACAAAAACACAAAAACAGACACTCTGGTTGCTATATTGCTATAAGCGATGATTTACAAATGAGATGTTGGAAATCAAACATACTTTGCTCACAATGATTATTAAACACACCCCATATGATCGCAATGATGATATGTTCACAGTTTAATAAAAGCAGTATTCCAACCGGTATTTTGTCATCCAGCATTTAGCAGAGTGACAGCTGTTGGCATAGGCTTATGATATACTGGCTTACTCAGGTTACGCGTGTCCCAGGATCACCACAGGCAGGTCGTGCATGGTTTAAAATCAGTTACATCTTGAGGGCATGCGCTCCTCTTTCTGGGACTGCAGCAAAGTGGTGCTCAATAACTGGAGGCATTCATTATGAGCATTTGGAACATGTGGAACTTCCTAGACTGAATTTCTGGGCAGAAGCTTAAAACAAAAAAAATGCCGAAAATTTTGCAATCGATTTAGAATGTTCTGTTGAACACAAGCACATACCGTTTACAGACAAGTGCTTGGATTGGGAGTCGGGAAGATAAAATGGGGAAGGGTAAAAAACCAGAGCAGTGTACCCTCTAATCCCCCCCCGAGTGGACCAGTTCACATCCTGAGCAGAATATGACCACTGTAATCTTAAAATGCACAATGGTCAGTGCAAGATAGGGTTGCCAAGTCCATCTTCGCTCCCAGCAGGAGACTTTGGGGGGCGTTCCTGGAGGGGCGGGGCATCCTGCCGTGATGATATCACATTGGGGACGTCCGCCCCCCCCGGCCGCGCACCCATTGTGCGTGGGGAAATGCTGGCTCCTTGAACTTAAAGGGAGTCCTTTAAGTGCAGAGAGCTGGCATTTCCCCGCTCACCTGAACGCCAGCTCTGTTTAAGTACAGGCAGCCTTCCCCATGCACTTAATCTTGAATGGAGATCGGGCTCGCGGGGAAACACCAGCTTCCTGCACTGCCCCTTTAAGTGCAGGAAGCTGGTGTTTCCCAGCATGCCCGATCTCTGCTCGAGATCAAGTGCGTGGGGAAGGCTGCCTGTACTTAAACGGAGCTGGTGTTCTGGTGAGCGGGGAAACGTCAGCTCTCTGCACTTAAAGGGAGCCCTTCAAGAGGGAAGGGAGAGGGGCGGCTGTGGGTGTTGGGGCTTGGGGACGGGGTTTCCCTCGCTGGCCATCTGGCCGGCGGCAGATAGAACCCCCCCCAAAGCGGGGGACCCCTGCCAAACCAGGGGGGTTGGCAACCCTAGTGTAAGACCCTGTGTGGCTCCAGATTGCTGCTGAGCAGGGCTTCCCGTGTTAATGAGCGGCTACTCACCAACATAGCTTAGAGGGAACACTGCTAGAGAAGTAAGCCACGGGGCTTCCACACTATCGCCACCCCAATGGGATGAAGGCAATCAAAGCAAGTTCTTCTTTTGTGAGTTAATTTGACTCTTTCAAATGGATTAGGCGGATGGCAGGGGGAGGGGACAGAGACAGCCAGAGGAAAGCAGTGTGAGAGTATAAGTGTGAGAGGGGGCAGGTAGCAACTTGCAATCAAATTGTGAATCAAGCCAAAAGATGTTCTCAGATCACTGACTGCTAATGGCTCCATTCCTCTGTGGTTTCAACACAATCCCGACACATGGGCTTCAAAGTTTACTTATTTGTATATGAGGAACACTGTCACCTGCTTAATTCCTAAATACCAGGATACTCTGAACAATTACACAAACATTTTAAAAAAAAAACATGTAGAAACCATATTCGTTGGTGAATCAGAATATTACTCCACTGCAGAATCCAAGATGGGGTTGAATACAATGGTTAAAACTGGAACAGCTGGCCCGGTAAGAAAAGCAACATTAAAATGAAGACATTATAACAAGATGGGAAAATCCTATTGTTTGAAGAAGAAGATAAAGGAAGCTGTATACAAGTTAGTGACCCATCCTTAGCTGGCAGCTAATCTCCCAGGTGGTTATGGAGTGAATAACAGATTCTAATTTTGTTGCACATTGGCTGTTATCCTATCAAGGTGTGGAACCTCTGTCTGGTGGAAGGAACCTTCCTCTGCAGCTGCCCGAGGAGACTACTTCACTTGTTCCAGTGAACTCTTAAATTATTAAGGCCTTTATTAAAGCTATGGAGTTCCAGAGCACCCTAAAGCCTAATCTCTTTCTATATGTGATAGGCTTTAGGGTGTGAGGTCGGAGTACTATTAAAACTAAAGATAGAGATCATTATGTTGCCACTTGCCAGACTCTGCATCTTTCAAATATTTTGCATCTTCTTATCGTCGGCATTGTGATTTGATATACCTGAGACCATCTCCATACTCTCTCTCTGTCTCTGAGCTCCTCGGAAAAAAGGTGGGATAAATATGCACTACACAGAAGGAAAGATATGACATCATAGACATTTGCCACTTACTGCTGCTGCCCTCTGAAGCTTGTACCACACATCCTTGGTTTGAGTCTACCAGGCATCAGTGAGAGCCCCTTGTCCCTGAAAGTCACCACACACAATGATTGCAGCTGGTAGTTAACATAGCCTGACAAGATGGTGGTGGGCATTATCCCACAGTCTGGTGCAGCCCTCTTGCTGCTTTCCTCTGGGCGGCAGGAGGAAAATGGGGGGCAGTGTTGTGACATCACTTCCGGTGAAAACCCAGAAGTTACATCACAGCCACCCCCAACATGCTCTAGGAATTCCCAAATCTCTATGATCTTTGCCACAGAGTTTTGCCCAAATGCCAAGTGTGCCCGGAGACACACTGACATCATGTCTGGGTGCACAATGAGTGATATCAGCACATCACCAGTGACACCATTACATCACAGGCAAACCCCCTTCCCAGGAAGGTAAGTCTCCTCCCAGGTGCCGGGGGGACCTAGCAACCCTAAAAAGCAGGCAGTTACAGAAAGTGGTGACTGTTGTTCAGTAGTGTTCCTATTTTTTCATACACTAGGATATATTTTACTTTGTGACGGAAACTGCTAATGAACATATTCATTACCCGGAGTATTGTACTTCTATTTACACAGTTTTCTCTGTTTCAAAGAAACAGCATCCAAACTAAAATATTCAACAAACAATAAAGGCCTGACTGAAAAATACAGCTGTTTTACTGTACTGAAATAATTATATACATTAAAAAAAACAAAAACCTAGAGCTCATCTGTCTGAAATTTTCCTTAGTATTTATTTGGCTCAAATTTTGTCTGGGATTTGTTTTCTATTTATCTCTACGTAATTGGCTCAATCCACCAGGTTATATGACTAAACAGGCCTGCTTTTGTTAAGGCCATAAACTATATATGCTTCATGCTTCCTTGCAGCTAAAATAAAACACTGGTGGTGATGTCTGAGAGTAGAGCCAGATCACTCGACAGATAAGTGGTATCTCGAAATAAAGGAACTGATTAAATTATTTTGACAAATCAGTAATATATTTGGCCAAAAGTATGACGAGGGGTGCACCCCAAAGTCCCACTACGTGTAATAATAATCAGCACCTTGAGGAACAACATTTTAGACTGCAGGATTTGGCAACATAACGTTATTGAAATGGCTTTGCAGATAGAGGCCCTGACCTTGGATTCATTTTTAAGTGGACAGGACAAATCTCTGAGAAGAAGATATATCAGGCAGAATAATCTATGCTTGGCAAGGGATGCGTACAATGATCTAATACTGTGTGCAATTGTAATCTCTCTCTCTCTCTCTCTCTCTCATATTCTTCTTTTTATCTGGCCTCACAACTACAGAAAGTATAACCCCTCTTTTGCTTTGCATACTGCTGGGTAGGAAGAAGTCTGACATGCCTTTGCTGCTATAGCTATCAACACGCTTCCCCAATATGCTGTGTTGGCTATAGCATTATGGAAATTTACCTCATCACTACTCAGTGGCCAGCAGAGGTCCATCAGTGACTATCAGCCACAATGTATAGATGGAACACTATGTTTGGGGCAGTGATGCTCTGTATTCTTAGTGTTTGGGTGGCAGCAGTTGGAGGGCTTCTGGAGTTCTGGCCCTGCTGGTGGACCTCTTGATGGCACCTGGGTTTTGGCCACTATGTGACACAGAGTGTTGGACTGGATGGGCCATTGGCCTAATCTAACATGGATTCTCTTATGTTCTTATTTAAGAAGCAAAGAGGGACAACACAATTGTATCCTGACGCTCAGTTCTGAAAATCTTGACTAGTTTTTCGTGAGGTCTCGGGGGGTGGGGGTTAGTTAAAAATAATCATTTAAACACAAAGGTGTCAAGATGCTTTGTGACAATAAATAAATCATAACCCCAAAGCCATTATTTCTATTTTTCTAAAACCACTGCCCCAACAAAAATGTCTTTAAAACAAAGCCCTCTTTTTAAAGCTCAGCAAACAGATTCATCCCCTCACTGTAAGCTGGCACAGGGGAAAGACTTCCAATTTTATGGTTTCTAGGTGTCCGAGTGCCAGACACTGTCAGCTTCATTTACTTATTTATTTCCTATTGAGCAGTCGGAAACTTAGCAACCAATTGAGCAAGTAGCTTTGGCTGGGATGGCTTTTTTTGTTTTTCTTTGACTCATTTCCTGGTTTTTTTGGGTTTTTTTGTTTTTGGATAAGACAGACAAAAAAAAAAAAAAGATTAGGACACAAAAATACCTTACCTTAATTTTATTTGGATGCTCACCAAAGCAAATCCATAGCCACCACCACAAATCATCCCCCCCAAAAAAAAAAAAAACATCTAAGGGGAAAGAAAACTTGGAACACCAATGAGGAGATAAATCAAATATCTGAAACATCCCTATTATCTCCTTCTTTGTGGGTTCTGTTACAAAAAAACAAATCTAGAAGTTTTATAAAGATCTCCCAGTTTTGTTGAGTGTTTTGTTCTCAACGATAAAAGATGAAACACACACACAAAAAGTAACAGCTACATTCAGTTAAGCCAATACCAAATACTCTCTGTGTTTGCCAGTTTGGTGTAGTGGTTAAGAGTGTCAGGACTCTTATCTGGAGAACCGGGTTTGATTCCCCACTTCTGTACATGAAGTCAGCTGGGTGATCTTGGGTCAGTCACAGTTCTCTCAGAACTCTCTCAGCCCCACCTACCTCACAGGGTGTTTGTTCTGGGGAGAGGAAAGGAAGGAGATTGTAAGCCTCTCTGAGACTCCTCTAGGTAGTGAAGGGTGGGCTATAAAACCAACTCTTCTTCTTCTATGAAGGCAGCATGCTTTTTAAAAAAAATATTTAAGATTAAATTTAATGTTTAATGCTGCTGGACAAATTAATAAATAAAGTGCTCACTTGGAGATACATTCATGCATTTACACTGCTGTTCAGTGGCCTTTTCTTTGTTGGGCTACTGCGAAATCTCAATGCCAATTTGTTCTCTTTCTTTGTCCTCAGAAGCCCATGTAGGTAAGGACGTGCCTTCGGTTAGTCTGAAACGAATGCACTCCCGAAAATGGCCCATTCAGGCCCCTTTCGGTCTGCTGCGGGCCAATTCAGATTCTCTGATCTGAATCGGCTTGCTGTCAAATTGTGGCCAAAATTGCTCAGCAATTTCACTGAGTGCCCACGAGTTCTTGTCTTGTGAGAAAGGGTAAAAAGTACTTCTTTCTCCACCTGCTCTATTCCATGCATAGCCTTGTAAACCTCTTATCATGTCACCCCTCAGTCATTGTTTCTCAAAGCTAAGATCCCCAAGCGCCTTAACCTTTCTTCATATGGAAAGTGTCTTCCTCTTATCATTGTAGTTGCCCTTTTTTGCATCTGTGTGGCACTGTGGCATGCTTGCACTGCCACAGTGTCACTTGTTTTGGAGTGTGCCACTTGTTCTCATGGCAAACAAGCACCTCCCAAGACAGTTCGCTTTCCCTGAGATTCTCTGGGAGAGTCTGACAGCTGGGTGCTGCCTGCTTGCCTGCCTTAAGTGCTGCTGGCTGGGTTTCCCCATTGGAAACAATGGAGGTAAAGGGGGTAACTTGTTTGGGTGCCCACAGAATTGGGCCCACTGGTCCAATTGCTTTGGGACATGGTGGTTTATGTGGGGAGAGGATCCCAAAGCTACCCTGAAAATTTGGAACTTCTCCCTCAAACCCCTCCCCCCCCAGAGCCACTAACAGCACCATGGGGAAAAAGTAACTTTTCCCCACTATAAAGAACAATGGAGGGGATGGGGGCAACCTGTTTGGGGGCCTGTACAATTGGACCCCCTGGTCCAATGTTCTTGAAACTTGGTGGTTATCTTGGGGAGAGGCTCCAGTAGCTACCCTGCGAGTTTGGAGCCTCTCCCTTAAGCCCCCTCTGCTCCAGCCCCCAGAATATACCCTAAGTTTTCGCCATTGACTTCAATGGCCCATAGGATATAATGGGGCCAACACAGATATTCGGCTGGCCGAAAGACTCCTGAATAGGCTGGTACTGCTGAAATTGACATGCGGGAATTTTTCTGCTGGCCGAAATTGATTCTGCCCGATTTGGCCGAATCCAAATTGGGCCGAATTTTTTTTTTTTTTTTTGCACACCCCTACATGTGGGTCTCCCATCCCACAGGCAGTGGCAGCCAATGGATTTACAAACATCTGTTGTATCATCATGTCAGATATGGTAATGCCATTGCCAAATAAATAAATGAAATGGTCAAAAGGGTTGAACAGCAGTATGTGTAACTAGGGGCAAAAATGAAGGCACTCACTAGAGTACCACAGTAATGAAACAAGAGAAACATTTCTGTAATTTTTTTAAAAGGTCTTCATTTTTCTAAACAAGAATTATGGGAGTTGAGTAGTTTCACCTTGACACTTCTTTCAACAGACTGTATCTTCACCAATGCCAAAGGATACGAACTTTCTGAAGGGCAGTTGTGGTATAGGGGCATCTTGTAGAAATGAGAATTTCTCCCCCCCTTCTCACTCTTCATTTTCCTAAGAAAATTAAAATTTACAAGACCCTTCTCCTTCCTTTTCTCCCTGTATATTAAAACATGGCAGTTGCTGCAGTGTCTCAGTGCATTTTGCGTGGATTCTGTAAACATCTTCTGAGCCGATAGAGAAGTCTGCACTTTGCATTCCTTTCTCATTATGGTAAGGCTGTAACTTATACCTCTGGACTTATCACAGCATTGGGGAAACACATGTTTTCCCCTTATTTGGTAGTGCAGAGCATCTGGGAAGGGGGGGGGGGAGGAGAGAGACTCCTTTCTGTGCTGCATGATACCAACAGTGAACAGATAACATATCCAACTTGACTGCCAAAGTTGAGCAGTGTGTATTGTAAAAGCGGTTGGTGACGGTGTGTCTGTTTTGACCAGTTCGGAAATAGTGCAGGCTGAGAAAAAGAGCATAGAAGATGGACTCTAGAAGATAATTTGTATAAGGGCTCTGTTATAGATACAAGGTTCTAGTATGGAAGAGAACTGAAAACAAATCAGCCAGTATCACAATGCCCCTGTAGAACGGATAAAAGGAAGTACTTCTTCGCCCAAAGAGTGATTAATACATGGAATTCACTGCCGCGGGAGGTAGCTACAAGCATGGATGGCTTCAGGAGGGAACTGGATAAACACATGGAACAGAGGTCCATCAGTGGCTATTAGCCACAAAGTATAGATAGGAAATATCAGTCTGGGTCAAGTGATGCTCTGTATTCTTGGTGCTTGGGGGGGACAACAGTGAGAGGGCTTCTAGTGTCCTGGCCCCACTGGTGGACCTCCTGATGGCACCTAGTATTTTTGGGCCCTGTGTGACAGAGTGTTGAACTGGATGGGCCACTGGCCTAATCCAACATTGGCTTCTTATTCTTACGGAAGTAGAGCTGAATCACAGGGTAACTCTTTACAGTAAAAAAAAAAAGATTGCTGTGTGTACAGTGGAATTACATTGATAAACAGGAATAGCTGAAGAAATATAAGCAACAGAACTAAAGAACCAGGTTGAATGTGTAACAGGTACTCCCATGGACCATAGCACCAGTTCATCTAGTTTACAGCAGAGCTTATCTAGGAAGTTTTCTTGTGGCTCAGGAAATAACAGATGGACTTGAATCACCAACAGAGAACAAAGTGTGGGAGACAAATGAACATATCCTCAGAACACTCCCCCCCTTTTAAGGATTTGGAACCAAAAATATAATCTAATCAACATATTGGTTCTGTTAAGAATTTTGTCATAATGTTGGCCCTAACTTTCACTGCTCAGTATCTCATTCATAACTGGTAGATTCTCAACAAAACTTGGCACATATATAGGAAACAGAAAAAAAACTTTAAAAAATGTGCTTCAGGTATGGGTGATGTTCACTGTCAACACTGCACAGTAATTTGGGACGAGAAATTTTCCAGAAAAATTTCTGTTATATTTTTTCCACATTTTTTTTGCCCCACATATGTAACTATATTCTATTTACCTATAGTTGTCAGGGATGTTGTGCTGAAAATCAACCATTTTATGTAGGCTAAATGTGGGAAATGAAACATGGACAAACCACAGTGCTTGTACAAGGTGTATTTGCTTCTGCTTGCTAACATTATTTAAATTTCTAAATTTGTTTTTTTTAATTGGAAAATTTGACCAGAAAGCTCACATCACTGGCAATGCAATAACAATAAAACAGCTCTTCTTTCTTTGTTTGGACTTATTAGAGTCTGAACAATTGTATCAACCACTTTACAGGTGATTTCACGGATGGTTTTCTGTGAGTTAAACTGCTCACCTACTGCTGAATCCTAAATTTCCATCAAAATAGCTTAGATATCATCATCAATGTTTGATGGAACAGTTTAGTCTAATCTACCTCCAGAAAGAACTAAGTGATCAGGAATGATGAACATAATGGGGGGACAACTCTGCAGTTTATTGAAGAAAATAATTTCAAAATACGCAACGGAGCAGATATTGTGCATAAACTGTAGCTAAAACAAGCTGAGGAATGGCTGTAGAATCTAAAGGGAAAATTACAACTTCGAAACATTCCATTTTCATTCACCTTTGCTTTTAATTGGTATCATTCTAAAATTTGGGCCACAGCCATTAGCGAAAGAGATTTGAAGGAGCTATCAGCAACAAAATGGCTTCAAAGTAAAAATAATGCTGTATTTCTTCCCTCTGACACTTACAAATTCAGACATATCTGATTGGGGCACCTTAGGTTCCCTTAACTGGTAACAAACATCCGAGGCAAAGTTCCAATTAATATTAATGGAGACAGTTTAGGCTGATTTACTTGCCCTACAAGAAAACTCATGTTCTAGATTGATGTGTATGACAACAAAACATGGAATTTATATAGAAAATACACTGTTTCTGCATAACTAATATTCCTAAAAACCACTTATTCATAGGAACAACAAAAAAATTACTGATTATGAGCTCCACAACATGAACACACATGAAGCTGCCTTACACTGAATCAGATGATCGGTCAACCAAGGGCAGCATTGTCTACTGGCAGCAGCTCTCCAGGGTCCCAGGCAGAGGTCTTTCACATCACCTACTGCCTGTTCCTTTTAACTGGAGATACAGGGGGGGATTGAACTTGGGATCTTCTGCATGCCAAGCAGAGGCTCTTCCAAGGAAGTCTCAGTCCTCCCTCTTTATTCCTCTAAGTTGCATAATTACAAGAAATAATGGTCTCTCTTGCAGTGTTCCCTCTAAGCTGAGTTAGTGTGAGCTGGCTCACAGTTTTTTAGCCTCCGGCTCACAGATTTTTGTCTTCGCTCAGGAATGATGGCTCCAGAGCAAACTAATTTATGCAGTAGCAAAATTGCTTACTCACAACTTTAATGCCAGTAGCTCACAAAGGAGGATTTTTGCTCACAAGACTCCACAGCTTAAAGGGCTCATTGCTCTCTTGTATCTCACACATTTTTTCACAAAAGCAAAAACTATACTGCTTTGACGCAGCCGCAAACAATATGATTGCAAGGAACATGATTGTATCTGACAAAGGGAGTGTTGACTCTCCATAGATTATATCCTCCAAATCTTCTTGGTCTCTAAGGTGCTACTGGACTCTAATCTAGCTTTCTACTGCAGAACAAAGCTGGTACCCTCTGGAAACAAAACTGCAGAATACAATGTTAAACATTCAGAATTGAGAGCTCAGGAAAATAAGGAGGAAATGGGAGGGAGTTTTGCCTTCTCTCTCCCCTTATCTCTTGGCATCGACAAAATTTCCACCCCCCACCCCCCAATTGGAAACAATTAGCATGTGCCCTCTGAAATGCTTTTAATACAAACAACAACAACCAAAAAACAGATCTGAAAACAAAATGTTTAAAATACTACAGCTGTTCCTCTAGCCTTCAGAATTCTTCTTAATCATTGCTAGAAATTTAATTACAGTAATTACAGAAATTACAGCATTTTGTACTCACCAGCTTTAAAAAACAGCTTGTGCCCTACATATCGAAGACGGTGCTGCTTCCCCCCCCCACTACTCCATGTGCCGCCACCATAATTGCAAGCTGCCAGGACTAGATAGGATGCCTTTTAGACATCAGATTAGGGCTTCCAGGGAACATCATGAACCACTCTTGGTGGCTGTTCTTCAAAGGTTGAACCAAGCCCTTTTCTAGAAGTGACACAAGATACTTTCTCCTTTAACTATTTGAGAAAAATAGAGTACTTCTACCTACTATTAAAATATACATACTATGTTTTATCCTACGATTATCTTGGGAGCGGGGTATGCTATACAATCATAGAATCATAGATCATAGAGTTGAAGGGACCACCAGGAACTGAAGCAGGAGTTCCATCTGGAAGACTGGTTAGTGTGTGTGTGGGGGGAGGGGCTAGGGGCTGTTCTTAACACTTTCCCCACATAGGGCCAAAAGAAAAGAACAGTCAAAAATCCAAAATAAAATTAAATGGTTATACTCAACATTAAACAAAAAGGCTGTTAAAAAGCATCTCTCTAGAAAAGGTGGTACCTTGTCTCTGGGACGTTACTTTACTTACTGACAGAAATCAATTGTATGGATCACCAATCAGGTATCATGGGATAGTCATGGCTATCACAGGCAGACGAACCTGCATGCCTGTACAACAAGGCTGTGACCTCCTCAAATGAGAAACACCCAGATGTACCCTTTCCCCAGGCTTGTAAAATTACATGGTATAACCCACAGAACAAAGTTTGAGTCCAGTGGCACCTTTAAGACCAACAAAGTTTTATTCAAGGTATAAGCATTTGTATGTATGCACATTTCTTCAGATACAGTGAAACTAAACTTTTTAAAGTATTATATATAGGTATAGAGCGGTGAAAGACTCTACAGCTTCAGAATTTATGTGAGGGGTAGCATTAAAAAAAAACAAAACACGCACGCAAACTCACCATAACTAGAAAACTAGCACATCAGAGAGAGGGAGGGAGGGAGGGATTTTATCCTTAATCTTCCCCATTTCAATGAACAAAGAGTGTGCAACACCAGTGATTAGTGTATCCCCTTTGCATCCGTGCTGATACGATATGACAAAGACCGGGTTCTTTTATGATCACATAAATTTTGACGCTGATCAAAGCTATCTGTCAAGAGAATGATATAGGCTGCCAACTAAACTTTCAAGTGATTTTTGAAGTCACTGCTTCTCAACTGTTCAGAATCACTTCAGACAGCATCCAGGTTTCATCAAAGGGTTCCTCAACTGCAACCAACCTGGACTGAACTGGGGGTTAAAAGCTGTCAAATGAAATATCAAACCAAGCAACCATCACCCATCTATCTGCCATGTTTTTATTCCGCCTTTCTGCTACAGAGCTCAGGACAGTTTTCTGATATTGTTTTGAACTAATCAAAAACTTTAGAAACCAACTTGATGGTTAATATTCTCCTTCTACCCATGGTAGGCCAAATCATAAGGGTAAAGTAGACAACTGTCACTGCAATCCTAAAAAGAGTTGCACTCTTCTAACCCCACTGACTTCAGCTGAATTAAAAGATGCAACCCTGTTTAGGACTGCACTGTTTGTTGAGTGCCAAAGTGCCAGAGGTGCCCCAATTAGTTATGTAAATGCCCCAGGGGAACAGTGGCAGCCAACACTCTGAAGCTACATTTTTCAATGCATATTTATAACGAGAGATTCTGATCTGTGACAGGCCCTATGAATTTGGATTTACCTTTAGGTCCAGGTGACTTAATGTGGGACACCATAACAACTGAAATTAGTGTAGTCAGTTCCTGATCATTTAATGTGCTATTGTTATAATATTCCACATTCGATCATATACCAGAAAATGGTGTTAACTTATTTAGAGTAGTTTTCTAAAAAAATAAATAAATAGACCAGTCCACCGCACTCTGATTCATTTTACTGGTTATCAATAAAATCACACAGGTGTGAATTAGCTACTTGACTATGTTTAAAAAGGAAGGGAGGGGTAGGAACCTGAGAAACAAACAAATTTTTAAAAAATCAAAGACATAAATCTCCATAAATCGCTCCGAGGTTGAACATGAGACTATTGCTACAGATCAAAGGATGCAACTCTTTCTGTTTAAAACCAGAAAGCAGCAAACTCTATGGTACGTCTAAAACAATTAGACCTGAGGTGAAAAGGAGGGGATTGGGCATGGGGACAAAAGCAAGCCAGCTGATTTCACTTTGTGAATATTTGACGGAGTCAAATTAATAACCATCCATAGCTGAAAACAGTCTTGCTCTTTGTCAATTGGTGCCAAAATTATGAAAGGTGCTGGCAATTCTTGTTGTCTAACAAATCAGTACCGGCATACATGACTTTGAGGCTGACAGCTGATTGATTCTGGTCATTATTTAGGCTGATCTCTCTCTTTTGGGGTTTTTAACACACATGGAACCAATCTTGAAGCCAGATGTGCATTTGCAATGAACCACTGTGTGTGACGACTCATCACCTTACAGTTGTACATTGGTCTGCAGTTCCATATATCCCCTGTTCCTGTCCACTCACCAAGATAAAGCACAGATTTTTTCCAATGGTACATCTATAAAATATTCTGCTAATGTTGCTGTCAACCAAACAACTTTTACAGTACCATATAAAGTTGACAGATAATGCATGCAAGTTTGGAGATCAAGTTTTCTTTCGGGACTCTGATCACTGAAGAAGAAAGCAGTAATGTTTATTATGTGGCATAAATCATTTCCCCACCAGTAATATGGGTTTGGCCCAAGGGGGAACTGTCAGAATTGCTGAACCGTATTGCCATAGTGCCATTGGCTAATCAAAAGTTCATAAGGACTTTCTGGGGAGTGGGGGCGGCAGTTCCTTAGAAAGAGCTGTCCACTTTGTGCCTCTTAAATATTGCAATATCCCATCTAAAAATAAGAAAACACCAGTCTTTTAAAAAATCACGCAGAAAGAACTGGTTGTACTTTTAAGGCTTCCAAGAAATAAATTCTACTTTCAAAACCTGCTGTGTAATTGTTGCTGTAAATGCTGAGTTGAGATATTTGGGACCAAGCACTGGAGCTCAGATTTCCACATTGAGATTTGAATTCTGATTCCTAAAGTTGGTGCCAACATCCCCTTACACCTTAAAAAAAAAAAGCCAGCTGAATTTTATTTCATCCATTTTTTTTTAAAAAAAAAAATGGAATTTCAAATGTTTGTATCGCATTGCAACCCGTGATACTGAACAGATGCTTTCTCAATTGATTTTTTCCCTACATTTTCTATGAATGAAAACTTATTCCTAGCTTCCTTAAGGTAAGCAGAATTCTATACTTAGAATATTAAATTGAATGAGAATTTAAAAATCACTCTTGACAAAAGGGCTCTTTCTTGACAAAAGTTGTATATTCAGCCACCAGAAAAATCGAATCCAAAATCCTTCAGATTCAGAAACCTGGAATAGATGACTGGTGGTGGAACATACTGTCAAGGTAGCGCCAACTGGTATCAACCCCAAAGAGTTTTCAAGGCTAGAAATTAACAGAGCTGGCTTGCCATTGCCTGCATCTGCAAAGCAACCATGGACTTCCTCAGTAGACTTCCACCCAAGTATTAACCAGCATTGACCCCGCTTAGTTTTCAGGATCTGATAAGATCAGACTAGCCTGAGCTATGCAATATAACACGTGCTCTTTCACACATACACAAGCATACAGTTTGCTACTTAATACTCTTGATAGGGCATGGAAGTTGAAGGACTGCCTGAACGCAAATCCTCAAATCCTGATTAGCCCAATTTTTCTATTGGCTAGGGGCCATATATATTCAGCCAAACTTAAATGAGACACTGCTGTACACTGATATATATGCATGGGGGCACTCCCAGATGTCAGCAACATGCTTACCCTATGTGCCAGCTCAAACGTGTGTGCAGGGTCTGCTTTCACTTGGCACAGATTTCAGGGAGAACTTTCCATCAAGGGTTGAGATCTTCTACCTGCTCAGTCCAACTCAGCTTTTGCCCCTTTTTTCCTTTCTCCCTCACCCTGCAGAGCTATCTCCTTTCAGGTGCTAAGTACAGATTACAACGTCATCTCGCCTTTCGATGCTTACTGGGATACTTACTTCCAATCCAGGACATAATTGCTAGACATAAGCAATTAACCTCCCATTGTCATTCACCGGGTAAAACATGTTTATTTAGAAAGGACTGCAGGTAAGAAAAATAATACGATTCTGGTTTCTGGTTCTTAGGAAAGGTATGAGATCAATCTACAGCAGGCAGATTTAACATTCTTTCAGAAGTGAGAGTAGGGCATTGTGGTCTGAGGTTTGTATTTTTGTAAATCAACTGCAGGTGAAGCGAGTCTTCCAATTACAGTACTAATGGTGAGTCATCATTTACAGCTTGACTCAACCATCCTCTCAGTGTTGACGTTTCACTAAAAAAGAAACCCACTACACACTTCCAGTCAAAGACCCTTTCCAGTTATTGGTACCACTACTGAAATGTTTTGTTTTGCATAAAACAATGGATTCTGTTTCTTCTTTGCACATTTTTTCCAGATGAATGAATTGCAACTTCACATTTATTAGCATGATTTCATATATTATGGTCTTCCGTCCGCTGCCATTTTTGACTCCCTGGAGACCTTTCAATCTCATTTTGGTTTTGCTCTGAACAGTGGAGCTTGTTCACAAGAATGTCTGGCTTTCATCAGGTAATAGCTATTCATTTTGGCTGCACATCTTCCAAAGTCTTGCTGAATGGCTCAAGGCACAGTGTTCTGAGCTTTTACTTGTGATTGTGTTATTGTTTCTCCGATGGCCATTTCCTCCAAACTCTGACAAGAATTTTTGGGCTGCTCTGCACATTAGGTAGAAAAGAAGACCAAAGTTTCTCTGAATACACAGTGTGAGCTTCCTCACTGTGGACACTTTTCTTCTTCTCACAAGGCCCGGTTGTGACGAAAGGGAGAATATGAATTATTTATACTTCCTCTCTCTTTGTTTCTGTGGGATGTGTGAAGGGAACCTAAAATGCTGGTTTTAACTTAAGAATGGTTTTCTCATCAAGGACTGATCTAAGCTCTCAGCTGACTCAAGTGACATGTATAGGCTGTTCTGGGGGATGTGGAATGCTATAGTATAGCCTGATCACATTAAAAACTCAGAAATTAAGCAGGGTCGGTATCTGTATGGGAGACCACTGAAAGACTTGGCAGAGGAAGGCAGTGGCAAACTACCTCTGCTTGTTCACTTGCCTTAAAAGTCCCTATGGAGTTGCTAGAAGTTAGCTGTGACTTGATGGCACTTCACACACACACATATAGGCTGAGTTCAGACTGGCAATTTGCCCCGGTAGGGACCCAGGCCAGCGACAACTCAATCCCGGAGTAAATGGGGCATTCACACAGGCACATCTGCCTGGCATCCCCCACCCATAGCCAACCCGTGCTGTTGCGCTTCGCTGCCAGATTAAAAAGAAACCTGATAAAACCCGTAGCAAATGCGAAAGCCCGCGTGTGTCGCGGGTTTCTCCGCTTCCGGGGAGTCTGAATGTGCAGCCGAAAAGCCGGGAGCAACCCGTGTTGGGCAGAAGGCAGCAGCGGTGTGATTGGCTGTGCTCTCCACTGCCCAATGCGGTGCCAGGGCTGCGGGGTCCTCCCCCAATCGGCAAAATGTGCTTATGAGCATGAGCGCATGGGTGCTCATGTGCACATACACCCATACACCCACAGCCGAATTAATGGGGAAATGGCGAATATAGCACGCCTCCGGCGTGGCAGTCTGAACGCTCCCGTGCGCCTCCGTCCCATATCTTTAGGCAGCGGCCCCCGCTGTGTGAATGGGAAAACCCGGTATAGTTTATTCCGGGGCTTTTTTGCTACGACTGGCTACCGGAGCAAACTGCCAGTCTGTACTCAGCCATAGACTGTTTTCAAGGCAGTTTATAAAACCAAATATAAAATGGTAATACAATAAAAACAATAAAACTGTTACAAAATTCTAATATTTTCAATAAAGTACAAAAACAGTAATTAAGGTTAAATAATTATTACAACAGTAACAGAACATTAATTAAACACAATGTTTTGCTAAATACTCAGGAGAATAAAGGTGTCTTCAGAAGGGAGCCAGGAAATTTTCACAGGGGCGGCCTTCTATAAAGGAGGTGTGGCCACAAAAAAGTCCTGTATCTCATGGCCATCTTTTAATTTCTAAAGTAAGGTAAGCATTTCCAACCATGATCTTTACAAGCTAGCAAGTTTCTATAGATGATGGCAGGCCAGCCTTAAGGTGCCCACATAGCAAAATAGTGCTTAAGGGTAAAGCAGCACCATTTTGAACTGTAATTCAGTATAGGGGTTGCGTTCCAGTGGTAGAACCCCTGCTTTGTATGCAGAAGTCCCTTAAAAGAATCAGATGGCAGGTGATACACAAGCCCTCTTCCTGGGACCTCAAAGAGCATTTGCCAGTCGGAGAAGACAATACTGGCTCCCAGAGGCCAAGAGTCTGATACAGTATGTGTCATGTAAGTTTATGGGTTTGTAAATGAACTCTCAGCCAATGGAGCTAATTTCTAGTGCAGTTTTGGTGCTGTGAAGTCAAATCAGCTAGAAGTCTTATTGCTACACTGTACATGAGTCAAAGCATCCAAACGGCCTTCACCAACACAAGCATATAGTTGGACTGTGTAACTTCAGAATTCAAGTGCCAAATCCCACCCCCTCCCAAGGGTGGACCTATATGCTATACATGTAGTATGTCAAGAGGAGGGTTAACCTAAAATGTGTTTTTGGCACCTGCGCCACAAATCAATAGAAGATTATGCCACCAATGCAACCTATATTACTTCAGGGTAATTTTGTCTCTGGTCTAAAAATCTGTGTCCCAGAAACCAGTATGGTACTTCAACGGGAAGGATGGGACTTGCTGTACTCATGGTTACTGCTACTTTGGGCCAGGAGACTCATAAACCACTGCTTCTGGTGCCTCTTGCTGCGCACTGGCCCTCTATCTGGTGCAATGAAACAAGAAATAAAACATGTGAGTAAATGAGCTTCCTATTTTGCTTTTGATTTTTCAACTATACATGTTCTTTGACTTGCTGTATGTTACCCATAGGCAAGTTAAGTCTTGCATGTCTGAAAGCAACAAACAGGGTGTGATCAGAGGCGGTGGTTCTCACAGCCAGGGTTGATTTGCATGACCTCTTTCCTACAGCAGGATAATTTTCTGCAGTAACTTCAAAAGGTAGGAAAATCATAACTAATATTAATAATACATGGACAGACAAATTGTATATGAAAATGCCTCCTGCCTGTTCAATTTAAGGGGCTGTAAAAATATTTGTCATTCTATTAATTAAACCAGCATTTTTTTTGAAAGAGAAGTTTGCAGGCCCACTTTGTAAAAACTCCAAGATATAAAAATGACTAATTTGGTTTCTCTATTCAAATACAAACATATTGTTAATATAAAGTAAAGATATGCTCAGAAGATGCAAAGAAGGAAGCTTCTGTTATCTGAGCTTGCAACTTTTTTTGGTGGAGAGAGTGAGAGGCCACCAAGGTGTTATTTAAGCCTGAAAACCTCTGAAATGGCCAAATATTTTGAGCGCTCTACTCACTAGCATGGCTTAACCTTCAAAGTTCTTATTACCATTTAGATAGATATTCCAAGCTGCAAGTATTCAAATTGCTGCAACCGCTTTAGATTGCATAAGCACTGGGAAGATTCAAGAGAGATCCATGTACTCCCAGCTGTGGAGTGGGACATTCCTTTAAAAAAGAAATTATGCTGCTTCAGTTCCTATTTTGCTTAACTTTTAAAATCCTTGTTTCACATGCTTTATTTGCTTCTTAAGTGCCCTGTTGTGAAGAAAGAGACATGGCACATGCAAGGCATCCCACTAGCCTACATGTTTAATTCCCCCCAAATCCCAGCGTCATCTGCTCAGAGCCGTATCAAGCTGGGAACAGTCTAACAGTGGCAATCATGCATCATATTTGAGCTTATATTTGAGTGGTAAGGGTATGCACATAAGTGTGTGATCATTTTGCAACATCTTCCAAAGGCAATGTTCATTATGGCTGCCAACCACAGTTCCCTTTAAGCTGTGCTAGGGGGCGCTTGCGCACAACATTTCAGAGGGCTGCTCAGAGCATTTTAGCTTCAACTCACAATATTTTTTTTCCTTCCGTAGGAAACAATGAAGGATGGGGGAACCTCCTTCTGGGGCCCATAAAATCGGATCCCCTGGTTCAATCTTTTTGAAACGGGGGGGGGGCGGCCCTGAGGAGAGGCATCAGTAGCTATACTGCAAATTTGGTGCCTCTACCTCAAAAAACACTCCCCCTAAGCAATTCTCCATTACAGCTCATTGACTATAATGGTCCCCATAGCCTATAATTGAGCCAGAATCATCATTTTTTTTATGCTCCAGTATGATTTGTAAGCTGCTTTGAGTCACAGGGAAAACTGGGATATAAATATCTGAATAAACAAGTGGTTTGGGCAGGTTGATAACATTTAAGCAACCTCCTGTTTGTTAGGTCAGGCAGTGTTCTGACAATGATTGTTCCACCTCTGTTATACTTGACCTGTAATGCTGGTTGTCATCTTTCACTAAAAAAATCCAAAGTAGACTGCAAGAGTTTTTTTCTCCCCTAAGTGCTGGTATGTTATCTAAGGGTCAGTGCAAGGCAACAGTCCAAATCTGGGTGTACCAATATAGTGGACTGAAGTGGGGTAAACATGTTCTCTAGAAGCCAAGTCTACCAATATAGTGGAAAGCGGTGGGCAGACCTCTGGAGGCCAGGTCTACCAATATAGTAGAAAGGGGCAGGGAGATCTGTTCTCTCTGGAGGCCTAGTCTACCCCGGTAGAGGACATTTTGTGTAATGACATTTGACTTGATTCTGTTTTCTCTTATAATGTTTAAATTATTCTTAAAATATAGTTTAAATATAGTTTTAAAGAATTCATTCTGAGATTGTTAAAAGGTTATGGAAATAATCTTCTAAAAATAATTCATGCAACAGTCAAATGCTCACAACTTTAACGTTACTAGCTCTTTTCACTCACAAGGTAGAAGTTTTGCTCACAACACTGTGGAGCTTAGAGGGAACATTGCTGCTAATAGATACTCAGGAGTTAATCCAGTACCGGGGAAAGAGGTTCTTCTGATTAACTTTACTGATTATAATGTTATATTTTCTTCTTTTAACCAAGTTCTCTAATGGGTGGATCAGCCCAATGCATTGAGCTGTCATTTTATTTCCTGTGCTGTTTCAAAGCCAGTACGAGAGCCAGCAGGGTGTAATGGTTAGAATGTCCAGTTAGAACTGAGAAGACCCACTCCACTAAAACTCTAACTACCCAAAACATTGCTTACAGGTCCGCCTGGTGTCCTGTCAACCAAACATGCACTGGAAGTTCCATGCCAAAACCTAATTCTCAGCCCTGTTTTCAACTGGACACATGGCACTGGGGAGAAGACCTTGTGGAGCCGATATCTGTTCCATTGGGTAAACTTATGCATATTGATGGGCTACACATAAGTTTCCCCAATGGAGAAAACAGTGGCTTCTCTGGGCTTTCCAGGTCAGGGAAACTGTGCAGGTAGAAGACTCCTTTACTTGTGTACTGACATACTGATCTGAATCAAATCCTAGAGATGTGGGAATTAAGTTTCGACATGGAAATTCCAAGTCATGACTAGATGGCAGGATTCCAGGCAGACTTGTAAACACAGTGATGTAGCTAGGCCCTCAGCCATGAAGCTCATTGGTGATTCTCTCCCAAACTAACCAACCAACCACACCAGGGTCTAGTGAGAATTAAAGGGTGGGGTAATGTACAGTGCCTTGAACTCACTGGAGAAAAGGCAGCATACAAATCAGGCAGATGGGATATATAGGAGTGTTCCTGGACAGGTATAAGGTATCTCTACCATATCATTGATTATCCATTGCACTAGGGCCAAGGTAAAGCATCAGATAACCATACCCGAATCCATACCATTTCCCAAGATTATGGATCTGAGCAAGAGAAATTGGAAGCTGGAAAGTGAAGTACAGAAGGGAGAGTACACTGCTCTATTGAATATGCAAAGGTCTTTTATATCAAGCCTTGTCGATCCAGAGGCTCCATGCTGTCTACCAATCATAGGGGATTATATTGTGTGCATCCCTGCATTCTTGCATGTCTGAAGAGGAGTAAAAGTCTGCAGCTACTCACCAAGGGTTAGCCTCAGACCTGCAGAGGGATATGCTTGGGGTTTTGAGATTAGAGCTCCAGAAATGCAGCATAAACTATGTTAAAAATCAATAAAATAAATTAGCCCCACAGTTGCTAATATACAGCAAACCTGCAGCTATCTAAGATTCAACAGCAAAGCATGGCAAAATAAGCAGTCTTAGCATCTGAGGAGTGACCATGAGAGTAACAAGTTAGTATCTTGGACACTGGGCCACCACTATCTCAGTCTGGTTTACACAGGGATTTTGCCTGAAGTGTTTTAAGTTAGGAGAAGGAAGAGGAAGGGAAGGGAAGGGGAAAGAGAAGAAAAATGAAGATGAGATTTATCCATTCATTTTCATTCTCTTGTGTGCCTTTTGCTACGACAGCTACCGCTTTAGCAGTTCCTTCAGGACAATTTGGAGGATCACCAACCAGTGTGTTACACAGCCCCAAAGGAAGTCAGAGGGACTCTTTTCATTCAGTCCAAAGGAATTTAGGTCAAGCCTGACATAAATGTGAATAGCGGGGTGTGGAGACGGCCAGGAATGGAATGCCTTGATGGCAAGAATTCAGGGTCTTTCAAGGCCATTTCTCTTGTGGGCTCATAATCCCCTCACAGTTCAACAACACGCTGAGGTGACCATGAGCGCAGAACTGTATGAGTATTCAGATGTGGTATTCTCAAAACTGTCATTACCGGAAGTCTTTACCTCACTCAAATGGGTTGACTGGAAGCAGAATAAAGTTCTTTCTAAGCACAGTTATAAATACATTTATGTGGGAGAACATCATACCATCATTTCCCCCGGGTCTACTCCTATCAAATTGGGCAAAAACCCTAACGAGACAGCATAAGCTTACACAGCTCTAGAAGACCTAATGCAAAGTGTTTACCATGAAAAGCAATCAAAATACACTAAAGGTCATTTACACAGATGTGGTGCCAGGATAGCAAAGAATCATTTGTTGACAAACACATATATAATTTAAGGATTTCCTAAAAGTCCTCCTTTTTTAAAAAAAAATAAAATGCTAAAACGTACAAGGCCTTTCTTTGTAACACCATTTAGCTCAGGGGTGTCAAACACGCAGCCCGGGGAGCAGACCAGGCCCCCGGCGGGTTTCTATCAGGCCCACAGTGGAACTGGCTGTCATCTGCTTCTTCTTCCAGTTCTGCTGTTGTTGCATCATTGTAGGTATGCAGCTTACAGATACACACCTGAGCAGCATACTCAGGATTGCAACAGCACAGAAATTTTGATGTAATAATTCAGAGCAAGAGGTGTCAGCTATCAGACATTGTTAAATAAACAAAATATTGCAAGAGTGCTAATGTCTTAAGCATGTTTTTATTTTAAGTTTTAAAAAGCCTTTGTGTTTGTGTCCTTTATAAAGTTTATATCTCCGCTACCTGGCATTACATTTTATGACACACATGGCCCGGCCCAACAAGGTCTCATTTATGTCAGATCCGGCCCTCATAACAAATGAGTTCCACACCCCTGATTTAGCTGATAGTGCAGAATTCCATTAATCTCAAATTAAAATTAAACTGGAATTGTTCTAGGTGATCAGAGCTCTGGGTTAGGATTTGTCTATTCCCATAAATTATATTCCTTCGGTGAAATTCTGACATTGAAGGAACACAGTTTTATATAAATACAACAGTCTGATATTGTGAAAAGACATGCAAACTTTATTTGCCCTGGTTTAGTTGAGAAGATATATCAGTCTTATGTCCAGCCCTCCTACAGACGGTGGGGGGAGGACAGAACTGAACCCATGAAGATGCTTTATATTAAATCTGACTATTGGTCTATCAAGGTCTGTATTGCCCACTTTGATAAGCCCCAGGTCTCCAAGGTCTTTCAAATCACCTACTATTTGATACTTTTAAGTGGAAATGCCGGGGATTGATTTCAGGACATCAGATGGTTTACCACTTAGCCATAGCCACTCCTGCTATTCCTTTTTTTTGGCTGTCAAGTCACAGTTGACTTATGTCAACCCTTTTGGGGTTTTCAAGGCAAGAGACGTTCAGTGGTGGTTTGCTATTGCCTGCCTTTGCAGCGTGACCCTGGACTTCCATGGTAGTCTCCCATCCAAACCCTAACCATGGCCGACCCTGCTTAATTTCTGAGATTTGACAAGGTTGGACTAGCCTGGGCCATCCAAGTCAGGGACCATTCCATATGAAGCCATAAAATCGTATGGTAGTGCAAGTATAAGTGTGTCTCATCAGTTCACAGCATACCACATGTGCCCTGAGATTGCAACTCCATGAAGGCTGCATATGAATCTGACTTAAGTTGTGATGACAGGATGGATCTACACCCAGTTTTCCAACGATAAGTAGCAGACATAGGTCACCAGTCTGCACTGGAATCATAGTGTGGAAGGAGGAAAGTTAAAGCTTTTTTAATTATTTTTTTTGCCTCACACTGTTTTCAGTGATCTCAACGACCCTCTCCCAGGCCTGCTATTGGTTCCACAAGGATGAAAAATACGGGTGGATGAATGGTATTTTTCCCTATGAGCCACCTAACAGCTGATCGGGGTGACGCTTATAATCATGAATGTGACACACATTATCCCCCCACCACCACCTGCACTTTAATCCCAGTCAGAATCTGCCCCTCAATTGCTATTTTTAGCTTAATTGACAGTTCATGTGCCTTCCATGGATTTCACCACATCACATCTAGTCAGAGTTGCCAACCTCCAAGTAGCACCTGAAGATCTCCTGCTATTACAACTGATCTCCAGATAACCAAGATCAGTTCCCCTGGAGAAAACGACTGCTTTGAAGGGTGGATTCTATGGCATTATATCCCATTAATGTCCCTCCCCTCCTCCCCAGACTCCACCCCCCAAATTTCCAGGTATTTCCCAATCCAGAGCTGGAACCCTACATCTAATTAAACCCCAAATCCAACTATGGGTCTATCTAGCCTAGTTGTGCCTACTCTGCCTAACCAAGGCAGGGTTCTAGTCACAGTAGAGTCATGCCTTTTGTAGTAGCATCTTACCTGGCACTTTCAGAAATCTTTTGACAGGACAAATTGATGGGGATCAGGCTGATGGATTAAGGATATTGCTCACATTACTCTCACCTCCAGTCCAAGAGCTCAGTATAGGGGCTTTCCCAGCCCTACAACCTGATTCGTTTCACACGGGAGATAGCAGGCAAATCACACACTCTACCACAAAGCTATGGGCCTTTCTCAAAACGAACAGCTTTGAAATTCATAACTCAATCAGCAGAAACCAAAGCGGGAACATTAACTTCCCAGGGTCCACCCCATTATCATCAATGCTGTAATCAAGAAAACACCCAAAACTTAGTCCAGAAAGGATGTAAAAAGTTGTTATTCTCTGCACAGCAACCGTTTTTTACCCCTCTGGGGAATTCCAGCTAGTATGCACTATTTTAAATTGCTTTTCTTCCACGTTATAGAATATACACTAACACAAAGGAAATGGATAGCTTTCAAAGCAGCCTAAACACAAAATATTACATTACAGTTGCTACCGCGTTCCAAAGCTTGCTCTTATAAACGTGAAGCCGATCATAAATTTGAAGAGTTGCTAACGGCTGAATAAATCCTATTAAACAGTGCTTACTATAGGCATAATCAATCAAAGAATGATCTTAGTCAGGCTATAATTTTAATTATGCCCATATCTATAATTAACCTTAATCCCAGATAATAATAAATAAATAATAGCTGAATGCTCAAAGCAAGAATGTTGTATTAATTTTCAATTATTTAATTGCATACACCAATAAATCACTCAAATTAATAACCTTCAACCACCCAAAAGAGGGGGGGGAATGGCCAAAGGCTCTTTTATAATTTTCTTCAAAACCAAAGATGGAGAAAACTTATGCATAGGTTGTTGTTGCTTTTAAATAAAAATTCAACAGTTGCCAAGTTTTGCTTCAGCAACATTTTCCCGAATTATCTCCCGCTGTGCTGTGCTGTTACCTTCATGAAGGCACCTAATCTATCAAACACCTTGTTCCAGACAAAGCCAGGAACTGGAAGAACCTGCTAAAAGCTTCAGATTACTATAATTCAGTGCTGCTCTTGTTTTGTTTCCTTGGGGGTTCTCAAGCCTTACATAAGGAACCTCCGTAAGTCAGGAAGCAATATCGTGGAACCCTACCACATATATTTTGCTTTTGTTTTCTAACCCCTGGCCAGGGCCACCCTGAGGCAAATCCCAGAGGCAGCTTACCTGACGACCATTTTCGTGTCAATCTGGGAGGCAACTATGGCACAAGTTATGGTATGGGGTCCCCAGCATGGTGCCCATGAGTGCCATGGCACACAGTAACACCTTTCCTGGTGCCTACCAAGTGTTTTTAGAAAATCAGTGAGGCCAGAAGGGGCTTTTGCCCAGGAGGGCTTCTAAATGGCTACTCGAGATATGATTGGTTGTGCAGATATTTTTTTTTATGTGACTGCAGGTAAGCTGTGTGTTAGCAAAGAAATACTTTAAAATATCCTCATTTTAAAAGGCATCCTCTTGAACAGAAATATGGACTGAAGATGTTGCAGATTTACTGCATAACCTCATCCCCTGATATTCTGCAGTTGGCTCCTTTTCCTGCATCAGCCATTTTGTGATTATGCCCACCACCCTGTATTAGAATCCAAGGCTCAAAAAGGTTGGGGAGAGGGGTGTGCAATTTTTTTCCTCAGTATTTTTAAGTTCGGGTCTATTGGACTCGAACAAACCCAGATCCCAATGCTGGTAAACTGTCTGGATCTGTGATTTTTCAGAAATCCCGATTATTTTCCAGGTCCAATAGACCCAAACTGAAAAACAGGGTGAGGGAGGGATGCCGATAAGGTATATTTTTTGGGGGGGTACATTTTCAGTTCGGGTAAACTCGAAAGCACACCCTGAACTATAGTTTCATCACATCCTAGATTTATTTGATCCCCTTTCTCAATTTATAGTCTGCCCTCCCTGTGAACGAGCTCAGGGACAATCACAGCAATAGCTAGGCCATTTGCCAACATGAAACATAATAATAAATAGTTAATTAAAAAATTAAAATATTTAAAAACAATCTGCACTGCTACTGGTGCCGCTGGAGTCTGCACTGGTACTGGTGCTGCTGGACTCTGAGTTTGGTCAATCCGAGCCACATGAAGGTGGTACCTTCAGCAGAGGAGGCTGAGCTGTTTTTACTGGACGCCCACTGCCTCAACCAAAGGCTTGGCAGAACAGCTTCGTTTTATAGGCCCTGCAGAATGGTTAAAGATCATCACCCTTCATTGATCGTGGTACCCCAAGCCACTGCTCAGGTGATAAATCAGCTTCATCTGCAGTCTCAGTGGTGGAACCGAATGCCTCCTGACTTCTCAATATACAAGCCATCTTTAATGCTAGAATAGCTTGAAACCATGGCTTTAACTTTATGGGCCGATCCTGAACAGGCCGTGCTTTCAATAAAGAGAGTCAGCTCTAGAGGTCTGTTTCTTCATACATGCTGTGCTCTTCTCTGGGAAAGTTCACAAAGCTTGCACTAGTCTTCCAGTAGGATCCCACACAAGTACTTGATCAGGTTCACTAACAGTGGTCCTGAAGCCAGTGTTCTCTGGCAAATCACATTCTCAAAGGGATCACTCTTTATTAATGTGAGATGTGACTACTAATTGGATCAAGGCTTGCTGTGTTTATGCAAGAGCAAGAAGAATTGATTGTGTCCGATTCTCCTTCCCCAACATAGCTCCCACCCGTACTACATGGTGCTTTGTTGGGAAGGGGCTGTGGCTTCATGGTGGAGCATCTGCTAGTTTCAATCCCTGACATCTCCAGCTGAAAGGATCAGTGGTATGAAAGATCACCTGAGACGCTGGAAAGATGCTGTCAGTCTAAGTAGACAATACTGACCTTGATGGACCATGGCAACTTTAAGTATTAGTGTATAACTTTTTTTTCCGAATGCCAAAGCGCATAAACAAAGTTATGAGGTAAGTTATAAACAAGGAAGCTGGCATTCCCCCCCCTCCCCCAGCCTGTCATTTCCAGTTCAAAATGACCCGGTAGCCTGTGATATGAAAGACCTCTGCCTGAGATCTTGGAGAGCCTGAGTAATCAGTACTGACCTTGACAAACTGGTCTGGTTTAGTATAAGGTACATCCTGACGTGAGTCTTCATTACTCTGTAGCTCCATTTCTCACATGCCAGTTTCCTTCATCGTTGCCATTCATGCTTGGAAGGAAGTCAAGTTCTTTATCAGCTGCTTTGCCAGACCTTCTCTGCATTTTTATCTTTTCATTAATAAACGGGGTGTCATACCTAACCAAGCAGCAATGCTGTGACCTTCGATTTAAACATGTGCTGCACTGCCCTCCTTATCGCTGCCCTTTGAGACAAACAAATCACCCAACTCCTCTTTGTTTATTCCTCCTTCTAGGTCAATGATACAGCCAGAAAAGCCCTCTGCTTCTCACACCCCAGCAAAGAGCAGCTGCCGAGCAGTCAAGCCAGGGCTCCCCACTCTGTGTTTCCGTGCAGTTGTATCAGAACGTGTTGAATAACTGCATTACAATGACTCACAGACAGAAAACCAGAGACTACAAAGAGATCATCCAGCCCAACTTCATTTGGAAGTGTGCAAAAAAGCCTTCCTGTATACCAAATCTCTGCAGTATACCAAGTCAAGTATACCCTTTAAAACCTTTAATTATGATTGGTTGTCAAGTGCTATATTCAGAAAGAACAAATTACGGCAGTATAAGAAGAACAACTCAGGCTATATATGAAGGACATAATTATTGAAGAACAAGCCCATCTACTCGGGTTGCCAGCTCTGGGTTGGGAAATACCTGAAGATGTTGGAGGTGGAGCCTGAGGAGGGTGGGGTTTGGGGAGGGGAGGAACTTCAGAGGGGTATAATATTATTGAGTCCACCTTCCAAAGCAGCCATTTTCTCCAGGTGAACTAATCCGGAGATCTGTTGTAATACCAAGAAATCTCCAGCCATCACCTGGAAGTTGGCAACCCTACTGTCTACGCAATGCAGGGCCGATCCAACAATGCTGCAGAGTGTAGCAATATATTTTTAAACACGTGACTTTACAGTTGCATGGAAACCTTTCTCACAGCAAAAGAATAGATAGATAGATAGATAGATAGATAGATAGATAGATAGATAGACAGACAGACAGACAGACAGACAGACAGACAGACAGACAGACAGACAGACAGACAGACAGACAGACAGACAGGACAGACAGCCACAAAGGAGGACACCTGAGTTATAGGCTGTACCATCATTTTATAAGATGTGTTTTATTTATCTCCAACATAATAACATGGCTAGCTCTTTGCAAATACCCTGAGAAGCCACCCTGAACTGATTGGTGTATCCTAATGGGCGGCACTGAGGTTCTTGGGAGAGCCACTGCTGCATATTGCTTAGAGCAGGGGTGTCAAACTCATTTGTTATGAGGGCCGGATCTGACATAAATGAGACCTTGTTGGGCCGGGCCGTGTGTGTCATAAAATGTCATGCCAGGTAGCAGAGATATATGAACTTTGTAAAGGACACAAGCACAAAGGGTTTGTTTTTTTTTACTTAAAAACATGCTTAAAGTGCTTAAAGCGCTTGGGGCTCTTCAGCTTGGAGAAACGACAGCTGAGGGGTGACATGATCGAGGTTTATAAGATTATGAATGGGATTGAGGAGGTTGAGAAAGAAGTACTTTTCTCCCTTTCTCACAATACAAGAACTCGTGGGCACTCCATGAAATTGCTGAGCAGTCGGGTTAGAACAGATAAAAGGAAATACTTCTTCCCCCAAAAGAGTGATTAACACATGGAATTCACTGCCACAGGAGGTGGTGGCAGCTGCAAGCATGGACAGTTTCAAGAGGGAATTAGATAAACATATGGAGCAGAAGTCCATCAGTGGCTATTAGCCACAGGGTATAGATGGGAACTCTCAGTCTGGGGCAGGTGATGCACTCTATTCTTGGTGCTGGAGGGGGCAGCAGTGGGAGGGCTTCTGGTGTCCTGGCCCCACTGCTGGACCTCCTGATGGCACCTGGTATATTTTGGCCACTGTGTGACAGAGTGTTGGACTGGATGGGCCATTGGCCTGATTCACCATTGGCTTCTCTTATGTTCTTATGTTCTTATGCTTAAAACATTAGCACTCTTGCAATATTTTGTTTATTTAACAGTGTCTGATAACTGACACCTCTTGCTCTGAATTATTACATCAAAATTTGTGTGCTGTTGCAATCTTGAGTATGCTGTTCAGTTGTGTATCTGTAAGCTGCAAACCTACGATGATGCAGCAGCAGCAGAACTAGAAGAAGAACCAGAAGACAGCCAGTTCCACTGCGGGCCTGAGAGAAGCCTTCCGGGGGCCTGATCTGGCCCTCAGGCCGCATGTTTGATCATCACCCTTCACTTAGAGTGTCATCTAGAACCAAGCTGGAGTCCAATAGCACCTTCCAGACCAACAAGAGTGTCGGGGTATCAACTTTCGAGAGTCAAAGCTCCCTTTGTCAGAGGAAACCTGGGTTCATATTCCACTCAGGCATTCAATTCACTGGGTGACAATCAACTGGAATGTCTCTTTAACTACCTTCCTGGGGTCTTGTGAGAATTAAAGGGGAGAAGAGAAGAACCATGTACTCTGCCTTTAGTCTCTTATGGGGAGAGCAGAATAAAAATGCATAGATCTTGATCTACAGGGAGAAATGACAGATGAAATAAAGCAATCTCTTCCAGAAAACTGTGAAGTTCAGGAGCGAGACACACAGCTGACTCCTTATGGGTTTTCAAAGCAAGAGATGTTCGGAGGTGGTTTGCCACTTTCTGGCTCTGCATCACGACCCTGGTATTCCTTAGAGGTCTCCCATCCAAATACTAGCCAGGGGCAACCCTGCTTAGCTTCTGAGATCTGACAAGATCAGGCTAGCCTGGGCTATTCAGATAAGTTATCCTCCTTTTACATCCTTTTTATACTAAAGGTTTCATACAACATGAAAGGATTAGAAAGGATGAATGCAAACATTTTTCCTCACAAGTCATCCTGATGTGTGGCAAAAAGTTCTTACCATTTGATAAGATATCGTGTTCATTTTTGCCACACATTTGCACCTGTTCCATCATAAAAAATAAATCTCCTTAATAAGTGGCAGGATGATGCAAGTGCTCAAGTTGTCCTAGGTACAGTGGCAACTCAACAAAGGCCAAGGCTGCCAGCCCCTTGCCACCATGATTGTTCTCCACTCTCCAAGACACTACCTGGCTCAGGAGCTGGAGCAGATCCAGTGGCCATCCCCTCACCTTGCTTTTTTGCTCAGTCTCACTCAGTTCCCCATGTTACTATCAGTGTTCCCTCTAAGCTGAGTTAGTGTGAGCTAGCTCACAGGTTTTTAGCCTCTGGCTCACAGATTTTTGTCTTCGCTCAGGAAGGACAGCTCCAGAGCAAATTAATTTATGCAGTAGCCAAAATCGCTCACTCACAACCAATGCTCCTTCTAAGCTGTTGAGTCTTGTGAGCAAAAATTCTGCTTTGTGAGCTACTGGCATTAAAGCTGTGAGCTGAAAACGTGCTTGGATCCAACCCCTTGCCTCATGGTAAGGCCAGCCAGGCTTAGGTGAGAAAAGACTTTGGTCCAGAGTACGGGTTTTTAAGCATATAAGAAATTTCATGCTGGCTAAATGTCTGTAACAGTGCGTCAGGAAGATGCTGCTGAGAGAGCACCACATAAACCATACTTTGGTTGCTCTCGGCATCTTCCAGCCAGAATTATGCTGCCTCTGAACATGGCTAACAGATATTGATAGACCCATCACCCTTGACCCCAGATAAATAACGTGCCAAAATACCAAATACTGACCCCTTGGTTCCCTTCCCTGCCCAGATTAATTTAGGGATATATTGCTGCTGCTATTTTTTTTTCTTTTTTAAAGAAATTCATCATTTAATATAAATGTTGTCCTACTGTTCATAATTTGGGAAGCTTTCCATTATACTAAATTTCCATCACTGATTTGTGATTTTTTTTTTAAAAAAATACAAAAATATGGTTAAAAAAGACAATTAGTTGCTGATTTAAATGTGTATGCAAGAACCTGATTTAAGTTTTTTTTTAAAAAAATTGTCAAATTTCACACATTCAGCTCAGAAAGAAAAAAAAAGTAAATTAAATGCCATTCTTCAAAAAACAAAAACCTCTATTAAAAACATGCATATGTCCAGCCTCTGAAATGTTTATGAAAGTGAGATTTAACTAAATAAATTAAGTTTTCCTGCCTCAGACAATTCCATTCTTCAATTTAAAACCACCAGGAGACTCTCACAAGGGTGTCAGCTGATTAATGGAGCTGATTCACAAACTAATGGAGTGGGGTGCCCTCTCAAGTGCTATAAAATGCATTGTGTACCCAATAAAAACCAAAAAAGAAGCTCGGGGGCATTCCCCGTTGCATTTGGTAGCTATTTCTAAGCATCTTGATCTATAAATTTTCCTTGCACATCTGATCTTTTTATATGATTTCTATTTAAATAACTGGTTCTTAGTGGCTGTGGGCAGAAACAAAGCACCTATATGTGCAGGCTTGCATTTCTCCCGCGGATACCTACATCATCTCCAGAAGGCCCAGCCCAAACAAGTGCTGCAGATAAACTTGGCAAGAGTAATAGTTGATTCTGCGGTTACAACAAAAGAATGCTTTTCTGGCTGGGGTTAACCAATGGCTTCTTCATGGGAAGGTGGAAAGTAGAAAGATTAGGAAGATGCAGAGGGAACGTTCCAAACACCTAGAGCTAAGATGGCAAACAGAATACTGTGATGAAGCAAGTGGCCAGGGAAATCTACCTGCCTAGTGCATTTTTTGCCCTGTCCTGGATGGTCCAGGCTTGCCCAGTCTCGTTAGATCTCAGAAGCTAAGCAGGGTCAGCCCTGATTAGTACTTGGATGGGAGACCACCAAGGAAGTCCAGGTTTGCTACACAGAGGGAGGCAATGGCAAACCACCTCTGTTCGTCTCTTTCCGTACGGAATCACTATAAACTGGCCGTCACGTGATGGCACATTCCACCACCTGCGCCTTTTTATTTCGCTGTTCCTCCAAACACATGTATTTGCTTCTCTTTCCCCAGTGTGAAGTAGATGGACTAGCCCAAAGTCTGCCCGTGAGCTTCATGGCAGAGTTGGGATTTGAACCTGGCCCTCCCAAATCCTAGTTTGCCATTCTAACCATAACACACTGGCTCACCAAGACAAAAGACCATTCAAGCCCAAACTGATGTAGCTAATTTCCTGATTGATGGTAGAATCTTGAGATGACAGCATGTCCTGTACCAGTTCAGGCTGTAATTGGAGGACACAATTTTTGATTGCTTTGCCACACATGGACACAAAACTCCCCTGCAACTAAAGAAATTACTATATTGGGGAAGAGGGGTTCTAGCACATCTCATTTCTTATCGTTTCCCATTTTCTACTTTACAAAGAGGATTTTTTAAAAAAAGCTTTTAAAAATGCTACTCTCCCGTATCCACTCTGTTACAGCATTCTACCACCTCACTCCTACTGCTTTGTGCTACATCTATCTGTTTTGTTTTTATTCTCCCTTTATTCTAAGGAACTCAGGGTGACATAGATTTTATTTATTACATTTTCATTCTACTCTTCTCCAAGGAGTATGCTTTCCCCCCTTTCCTTTAATCCTCAAAATAACCCCCTGAAACAAATTGGAATGAAGAAGAACTAGCCTAAGCTCACCCAATAAATTTTATAACAAGCAGAGATTTAAACTGGGTCTCCCTACCCCTAGTCCAACTGCTACACCAAACTGGCTTTCACATGAAGGCCAGTCCTTGGATATCTGAGGTTCATATAGTCAAAGTTCTTCCGCCTAGCGTCAACTTATAATTGTTTTGAACTGAATAATAAAATATTGGCTTCTCAGCCCAGAAGACCCGGTTCACAGATTTTTAATTGAAGTCTGAAACAGATTTCACGTTGTCAAAGTTAGTACCTCTTGAACGTGGTACTAACTATCTTCTACAGAACTAGAGACAGCATTTGGGACAACTTGTGTGGTTTGCAGCAACTGTTCCATGCATGGTCTTGGGAACAGAGTAGAAACAAGAGCAGATGGGGTGTGGAAAAGGTTTCGAGAACACAACACTGCAACTTGTTGAAGGAAGCAGTGAGATACAATGTAACCAGTAAACAAAGATGTGTAAAACAGCTGATGTAGATGTACCCAGGGTATTGAGTGACACATCACAGCTTTGAGAGTTAGCCTTGCTCTGAAATGCTCACACCGCCTAAAACTAAACATCTCTCTCTCTTCAAACATCATAATGTGCAAGCAGCAATGATACATTATTAAAGTTCCCTTTGATCTTCTGTCTCACTCCTCTCTTACCTCCATGCAAGTGTAAAGCAAAAGGAGCACAAACCCTCAGAAGTACACTAACCCAGATAAAGAGATGTTTGTTTGTTTTTAATGGGTTTCAGACATCACTCCTTCACCCTCACGCTGAGACAGAAGAATGCAAAAATGTAAAGTGCTTACACAGAACTTTACCCTCTGCCTGACAGCATCAGCGCTAGAGAACCTCAAAAAATTGTCACGGAGAATGTTAGAATTATTCCTCCCACACACACATACACAAACCAGTTTTAAAGTCTTGCTGCAAGCTTCAAACTTGCAAGAAATTGGATTAAAGATTAGGCCACTCGGTAGCTTAAAGCCAGGTGTTTTCTGTGCTAAAATCTCATTTCATAAATGCCCAGAGCTCTGTGGATTCCACTGAATCAGGAATTTTCAAACTTTGAAAACTGTAATGAGGGGCAGCTTGCTTCCTTGAATGCTTTTAGCTACCAAATTCTTATCACCAACTGTGACAGTGTTATCGGCTCATAGGATGTTTGACCAATCAGGTGCCTAACTAGAGTCCCTCATGCCAATGTCAGGATTCTCCAGTAAACGTGCAGTTGGGTTCATGTACGGGCAAGTCCCATCACCACTTCCACAACTCAGTTCCACCCTCCCCAAAGGGCTACTGGAACATTTTGGCCTCTACTGAGCAATGTTCATTTGCATAGCTAATCCTTCAGGACTTTCAGATGGCTACACTGATGGCCCCAAATGTGTTTTGGTCAAATGTGGTAGTCAAGGAAAAGGTGGGTTCTTTGTACATTTGAGCAAGAGTGTATTTAGCAGCATCAATTCAGCAAGCAAGCCAAAACACTTTTTAAAAACCCATCTAGGTTCAATCTTCTAGACCCCACCCCCAAAAAAGGACTAAGACTAAAAATATATATTTAGAATACATTTGCCAGAGTCTTTTCCCCTCCACAAAACTGGACATATCAAGACCAATTCAAATCTACTTTTCAAAAATCATTTTTTTCATACCATTTACACTTCTCTCATCCTTCCTTCCTCCACTTGTTTTTCATTTTGTTTTGTTTCCCCCCCTTCAAATTTAGTTCTGCAACAGCAACCCCCCCCATGTCTTCATTTAAAAAAACAAACAAAAAAAACACACCCTCAGTATATATTAAGAAGCTCATGCAGGAATTTCATGAATCTAGGTGGATGGGGTTCAAACAAATCTGCTCTTTTTGCTCCAAACACAATCCTCAAACTATGCAAATTTCATAGGGCCGCTTCAGCAAGGAATACATTAGCCTCAGAAAGTCATGCTAGCTTTTCATGGCAAATGGAATACCAGCAATAGGTTCCTTTCTTTCTTCCTTTCTCTTTCTTTCCCTCTTTCTTTCATGTGTGACATGCAAAAAAATTCCCCATGAAGCCCAAATTAAAGCATTTGCCTCTTGTTCTTCGACACTCTCCTTTTGGGTCCAAACAAAGGACTCAGTTCCCTTTGATTACATTAGCTATTTGCTTTAATCCAAAAGGTTTTGGCAAACCATATGTTCTACATCATTAAAATCAGATATTCTGCCTTTGATCTCCAGGTTCTCTCAGTTGACTGCCTTTCCCTGCTACAACATACTCCTTGCTTTTGAAGTTATCTCCTTGTTTTATACAATGGACCTGAACTCTTCAGCCAGATTTGATAGGGTTCCACAGGATACTATCCATACTCTGTTATTTATGCTCTTTACCAAATGTTTTTAAAGACATACTGAGACAAGTATCTTTGAGGGAAAAGATACTTGGATAGTTGTGATGCTGTAAAAGCTAAACCTAGTATATACATCCCCACAAGCTTCCATATAAACCAGCATATTCCTAAGAATAAATCTTGTTCAAAACTGGCATTTTAGCACATTTTACACAGTTCAACGATTACATAAAATGACGGTTTATTTTAACCAGGATTGGTTTGTGAAACCTGGATTCAGCTCACAAACAAACATTCATAAACTGAACAAATACTGAAGTTTGTAATAACCTGTACAGCCTGGGCATTGTTGGAGAATAAGCTGCTAATGCCCGTGTTCATACAACATGCAAAACTACAGTTAAGGCTAAACCATCTTTGTTCTGGTTTCAGGTTCCTGGCTTGAGGGACTCTAATGAACCATAGTTAGTGGAGTAGCTTGCTTTCAATCACCCCCATAGTTTGTTTAATTCAACAGTGGTTTCATGCAGTGCCTGAACTGAGCTACCATTCACAATAGGATCCATAAAAAGTCAATGCACCTAGCTGTTGCACAACCAATTATGGGAGGAAAGAGTAGAAGCTGGGTGTAGTTTGAAATTGAAATTGTCATCCTTCTGACCATTGCTTATACCATTTCCACAAGTGAGCCACTAAGGGAAATAACTGAGCTGGTCCCATTAATATTTCTGTCCATACAGTAGCCAATAGTAGGAGAAATGTAAGGGACCAATTTTTATATTGTGGGAGCAATGCGGTGGTCCCACTGGTCCATCCCACAACCCTCTGGTAATGTAGGAATATTGAAAGTACATAGAAAGAGAGGAATTATGTGTAAGAACCAAGGCATGTTTCTGCCTTAGTCCATACAGTCATGATGTCTGCCCTATCATTCCACTCTTGCCACATTTGTTTCTGCATTCTGACACTACTGGAATAGTTTGAGATGCAGCTGAGGGACAGCAGCAACCCAGTATGCCCATAATAGAAAAAAACTGGCAGAAGGAGAAAGTGCTGAGAGCTGAGCATGGAGCCCCCATAAGAACATATGAGAAGCCAATGTTGGATCAGGCCAATGGCCCATCCAGTCCAACACTCTATGTCACACAGTGGTCAAAAATACCAGGTGCCATCAGGAGGTCCACCAGTGGGGCCAGGACACTAGAAGCCCTCCCACAGTTGCCCCCCCAAGTACCAAGAATACTGATTCATGATGGAAAAAGGGTTGCAGTGCTGAGAGTTGGGCATCTCATACTGATTCACGATGGAGGTAAGTGGAAGGGTTGAAGAGCACTTCCAAAATCCTCTCTTCTGTGGGCCCCGATATTTCTAACTACGGGCTTGATCTGGAGTCAAAATACCCCATTGGTGTCCAGTAATTTGAAACTGACCTCCTTTAGCTCATCATTTCAATGTATGAAGAAATCAAAGCCCTGAGCAAAACAAAACAAAACAAAACAAAAAAGAATGCAACACCCTTTTTTCTTTAAACAATAATAATATCACATTTGGTCAGAATACTATAAACAGATACCCTTTATATGGTGATTTTTAAAAAAACACACACACAGGACAAGAGCCTTCACATTCTATTTTAATTTGGAAGGTTATTTTCTTTTCAGGATTCTTTGCATGGGGCAAATAACTGCTAGAGATGAAAACCTTGCCCACACATGCTTCACATCATGAAATAAGAGAAAGATCTCTCCTAATTTCAATCACATCTATGTCCCCCCCAACCCGCTCCTTCCCATCCCCAAGCAAGACCCCTTCTTAATTTCTTAAAAAATAAAAAAAAATGAGTTTGGGAAATCAGAGGCAGCACATGGCAAGTCAAAACCTTTTAAGCCCTACTTGTATAGTTTGCTAAACACATTCAAAGAGAATGTCCTAGGGCAAGGGAGAAGGGATATTTGGGGGAGAGAATTTCAGCAGGAGGCGGCCTTTCCAACTACTTGCCTTAAATGCAAAGAATAACTTGCAGTGTACCGCACTATGCCTATGGTAATTTGAAGTATTTGATGATCTTTCTTTCTTTCTCACATGCATATCCCAGCCTTTCTCCAAGGAGCATACGGTGGCATACCTATGAATTACATGATTGGTATCCCACTGAGATTCATGGCTCAGGGGGAATTCAAAACCAGGTCTCTCCAGTCCAAGCTGTCTAGCAGCACATGGGTTTTACTGTAGCTGTTTTATTGTTCCTGCTTTTATCATTCACTATTATGTTCCTTGTACACACTGTAAGCCACTCTGAATGCCCTACTGGTGGCAGAAAGGCAGCATAAATGTTTAAATAAAAAATGCAGGGCTATTTTTGGGCAGGAACACACAGGAATGGAGTTCCGGCTGGCTCCCAAGTTGGCCACGCCCAGCAGAAACTCGTTAGCATAATAGGCCACACCCAACAGCAGAAACTCATTGGGACTGGCTACATTAGGGGTGTGTGGCCTAACATGCAAAGGAGTTCCTGCTCCAAAAAAAGCCCTGGGTTTTGACAACAAACAAGGTAAACAGAATAAGAAGCAAAAGTTGGGTGTGGCTGGATGACCACACTTCTGGTAACATGGGGGTGTGGCCTAATACGACTATAAGCTGTACTGTCAGGGGTGTGGCCTAATATGCTAATAAGTTCCTGCTGTTGGGTATGGCCTATTATGATAATGAGTTCCTGTTGGGCTTTTTCTACAAAAAAAGCCCTGAAAAAATGTATGCGTAAAGTGCCATCAAGTTGCAGCTGACTTATGGTGACCCCACCAACGGCCTTTCAAATCAAGTGAGAAGCACAGGTGGCTTGTCACTGTCTTCCTCTGCAGAGTCTTCTTTGGTGGTCCCTCATCCAAGTAACAACCCTGCTTAGCTTCCAAGATCTGATGAGACTGGGCTGTACCTTGCTGCCTTCCCTCCCTTAAATAATAACACTTGGCCTTTATATACCACTCTCATTGTTCAAAACTCGTCATGTACATCATCGTGCTGTCATTTCTCTCTTTTAGATAGGCAACTGTTATCATGCCCATATTGCAGACGGCTGTGTGGAGAGAGACACCTCGGTCTTGCATACAGAGGTCATAGCGGAGATCAGCAGAACATCAGATCTCCCAAACTATAGCTCAAACTATATTCATTTGAATCAGGAACAGGTAACTGAGCCATGGAGATGTTAACTACACAACTTGACTTAAAGCATTTTCCATCAGACTGAGGGTGACACAAAGCTCATTGCTTATGAGTTTGAAGCAACTCTGAAGAAGATTGCTATCTATGCATTAAAAAGGCCATGGAGTAGGTTCCCAAACATCAGTTTACATTCCCAGATTACAGCAGTATATTATTGTGAATATAGGGAAGTGGGGAACTGAACACCCTTCTATACCTTATGTAGAATGAGATAGTGGACTCCACACTGCAGGGAGGAGATAACAATTTGTACCTCCTCAAGACAAAAACAGAAAAATTGCTTGCTTGAAGTAAGCTAGTGTATGAGGACACCCCCTGGAGTGCTATGTGTATTATTACATGCAAAGAGCTGTTCATATGAAGGAGCTGTCAAAAATATGGCGTCCAGTCCAGTTCTAGCTCCTCATTCTACTATTCCATTCTATGATAGACAGAATAGTTTATAGAAAAATATATATTCTATTATTGGGCACTCGGATGATTAAGACTGGCACAGTATTTTTTTTAAGGAACAAAAAAGTCCTGAATGAAAGACCAAAGAATCACTGATCCATAACATACCATTTGATGCTATGTTTGTTAATAAGAACACACGGCCGACTGTGTCACCACGCTCTTTAAGTGGTCACCATTACAGGGATCAGGGGGCTGAAATGCCCTATTTTGGGAGGGAGGGGGGAGTAAATGCTTTCCTCAACCTCCAGGTACAAATGATTTCCAGGTGTTGGTAATTATCACTTGCAGTGTTTGATATTCCAGACTCTACCTTGAAATGTAAACTTGACAAGTTAAACTTTTCATTATGTGCAGCAGCCTTTCAGAAAGCCGAAGACAAGGACAGACAAATAAGTCTGATAATGGGGGGGAACCAATTCCCACTGAAAATGGCAACACTTAATTACTACTCTAGAGCTTCATTCCGTTTTCTTCCACGTATTTGAAATTGACTTTTAATCCTCAATGGAATTAGGACTCTTTACGGGTTATTTCAACTTCTTTTCGCAGTATAAAAATAAACAAACAAGTATTTTTGTAGCAGCTACTCTGGAGAACAAGATTCCACTCAAGTGACAACATTCTTCATTGTTACAATACTGATGCAATTTTAACAATTCAAGCAAAAGTCCTGATTGCAAAGTGTTACCCACCAATTGCTCAGGTTTCTAAATATCATGAGATGGTACAAATAATTATGGGATAATTTTTAAAAAATGTGTTGGATCCAATGAACTGTGGCCAAGTTCAAAGAGTAGATTCCCCCCTCCGTTTTCCCATTGCAGCCCTCAGGGACCCTGAAAAGCTGACCTTGAAGGTCAGGGGAACACTCGAGAATCTGCATGCATGTATCTCAAGTGGAAAGCAGCAAAGATCACCACCTTCCCTTCTTGTATGAGGCCCTTCACAAACCAAAGTGGCTCACTGAAGACCGGAAGGTGAGGATTTCTGCCAATTCACACTTCTTATTGCACAGCCCATTCTGTTCCCAACCAGGGCTGCCAGCCCCCAGGTGAGGCCTGGATATCTCCTAGATCTCCAGATTACAGAGATTAGCTCCCCTGGAGAAAATGGTTACTCAGGGCAGGATGGACACTGACATTATACTCTGCTGAGTTCTCTCCCCTCCCTAAACCTTGCACTCCCCCTGGCTCTGTCCCCTAAATCTCCAGGAATTTCTCCACCTGGCGTTGGCAACCCTATTCTGAACACTGATCAAACCTTCAGGAGCAGCTTTTATATAGTGGTGCAGGAAGTATCTGAGGAGAGAGATCCATTCTGTAAACATTTTCCATTGATGGTTCACTGGCTCTAACCCAGGGTATACCTCTTCTCCTTCTTTCTAAGTTTTAGGATCCATTGTGAGACACTGTCTTCAGTACCTACAAATCCGTGCAACTCAAAGGTTCTTTTTAACAAAACGACTACTAACAACAACAACAACAACAACAACACAGTGAGATTTCCATGATATCAGAGTCCTTGTAGCATCAAGTCCCTTTGAGAAGGAACCATTTGCCGATTTGAACAGGATGCATAGAACTCCTTTTATAAGCGAGATTCATAACTGTGGTTAAGGGGCCAGGCACCATGCTATGCATGAATACCAGGACTTTTAAAGACCCCATTCCCACCACACATTCTTCTCATCCATCCAAAAAACAAACAAACCTACTTCTACATGTTGTGGGACCCTCTCAGGTAGCACTGGAGGGGACTGCAGCCACAAAGGGAAAGTAAAGACTCTTCACTGCCTGAAGGGATGTACATTCTGCCACTTTAGGATTTGTGAAGCCATCCTCCTTGTTCATAAAAAAAAAATTACATACTAGTGGTAAATTAATGGATCCCATGTATCCAAGATACATAAAAAAGGACAATGGATCTCGATTATTCAAGAGAGAACATAACCTATTCACTAGGGAGTATATAGGGATAACCTGAGTCAAAGAAAGGATCTTAATGGTTTCCCCTTCATTACAGATATTCCCTCAAATTAAAGATTCACCAATTTTGATCCCAAATATTCCTGGCAGTGTCAAAATACAGGCCAAAAAGAGCCCGCCTTTCAGTTGCAGAGGTTAAACTCAAGTAGGGCTACAATTCAGTGTTGCGCTTCGGGAAACAAAAATACTCAAACTAATCAAGAACCTTTGGGAGGGGGGAGCAGCAAGAAAGTAGATGCCCATTTATCCTGTTTGAAACAGGGGGGTAAGAACCAATCTGTACAATTATATTCGCACACTGGTTGGTGTCTTCTTGCCATTTCCCCCCAAGCGTTTCCTCATTATATAAAGGCTCAATAAGGTAGCCTTGTGAGGCTCTGTTTGCTGAAACTATGGTTTTGTTGTTGTTGTTCTTTTGTGACCATTATGTGTGTGATTTATGTATTTATTTTTAGCCACAACATTTTCCCCTTTTCTTTTTGCAGAATTTCATCTCAAGCAATAGTAGACAGTCACTCCAGCTTTCCTGGGTCGGCTCAGAGATCCATTATAATAAGACTATTATTTTCTTTGCAATCCTCCTCCTTTTCAAGCAGGTGGAAGCATTTTTAGCAGCTTCTAAACGCACACCTGCAGAGATCCCAGAAAATCCCAAATGGCAGCTTTCATACAACAAGATGCAATGTCAATGCTACCAACTAGGTAAAGCCTGGTAAAACTTGAAAATTAAGTCCACTTGATCTTAAAGTCTCACAGCTTAAAGCATTAGCTCAACCAACCATGACACTACACTTCCCCTTTAATCTAGCAGAAACTTTCCAGTGCTTGGTTCAATGGAGAGTATGGGAAGGACAATAGAGTACCCAGAATATATTTCAAATCTGATATGCAGCAATTGGAAATACGTGGGGAAGGCCAATAAATGTTGTAGAGTCCTATTCAGACTCCACCTCTGAGGTATCTATCAGACTTTCTGCTCTTTGGTTGATTGGAAAAGGTAAGAGATATCTCTGCTGCTTTAAAATGCACATCCACACAAGAAGTTTATAAACCCAGGAGCATAAAACTTATGGCATGTATATATGCATATACAAAGACGCCCTAGGAGGACGGGGGGGGTATATGCTGAGAACTCTACTCCAAACGTGAGAGAAACATGAAAGGAGCCAGGAGAAATCAATAGACACGCATGCAACAAAAGAAAGTTTAAAATAGCTAGAAGCTTATTTCCTTTGTGATTCATGCAGTGCGTTGCAAAACCACGGTGAGCTGGCATAAATTTGTCAATTTAAGCTCTAGCAGGAAGCGTCTGGCGCTGGAAGGCCAGCTTTTGGAAGGGACAAAGTGAAGCAAATTGATATGAAAAGCTGGAGGAAACAGACAGCTAAAGGGAGAATCGCAGCTGCCCTTTGCTCCCCGCTTCTACCCATCCTTAACTATGTTGTCAATTTCATTTTTTATTAATTATTATAAGTTATTATCATTATTGTGGCTGGAATATTTGAGCCGTTTGGCTAATCAGTTTGTTAGAAGACCTTTTGAGTGATCGGAATGGTGTCATGGAAGGGACCTCCAGGGTCATCTAGTCCAACACCCTGCACAATGTAGGAAATTCACAAATACCTCCCCCTCCACACCCCCAGTGACAGAAGATGACAAAAAAACCTCCAGGATCCCTGTCCAAACTGGCCTGGAGAAAAATTGTTTCCTGAAATGCAGAGCTGGAAGGGATTCAAGGGTCATCTAGGCCAGTGTTTTTCAACCACTGTGCCGTGGCACACTAGTGTGCCGTGAGATATTGTCTGGTGTGCCGTGGGAAAAATTCCAATTTCATCCATAACATATGAACAATTATAAAATAAAGTATTATTATTTCATAATAAAGTAATTATAAAATAATTTCTTTGTGTTTATTTGATTCCTATTCAAGAGAATTACTTTATATATAGTCAATATAGGCACAGAGTTAATTTTTTTTAACATTTTCTAATGGTGGTGTGCCTCGTGATTTTTTTCATGAAAAAAGTGTGCCTTTGAACAAAAAGGTTGAAAAACACTGATCTAGGCCAACCCATGCTCATTGCAGGAAATTCACAGCCCCTTCCCCCTGCCCTTATTTGGACAACTGATGTTTAATCTATTTTATTTTGATGCAAAAAACTTAGGCAGCAAGAGCTGTTTTAAAAGAGGCATCCCCCCGCACAGGAGAGAATGCCTCTTCTAAAATAACGCCTGTTACAACAAACTATCACAGAAGGGCAGTAACACTTAAGTTACCTTCAGAACTATACTTCAGTTCTGCAAATTTATGTCAATGTTATCAATCAGACAGCCCTAAATATAATTTATGTACAGTGGTTCATGGTGCCCTTTTACAGTCTGTTCTTTGTTCTCCCTGACAACAAATGAGGGCAGATAAATTAAGCCCGGTTCACCCATGGCAAAGTCCCCTCACATTTATTTTACTAAAATTCCATGGGTTGGACCCAGGATATGGAATTTTCCTCCCTCCCTCTTCCCACTCCAGACCACTGAACTCCAGGAAATGATGTTCCTGGTGTCAGTGGGGAATGGCATGAATGGAGGTATGCAGCAGGAAGTCGGGAATCAGCGGATATTGACAATTTACTCTGGATCCAACCCAACGTGAACAATGCACTCTGGCATTTTGCCTCAGAGAATGAGCTCTTTCATGGTAGAGCCAAGTTTTGACCACAGGAGGGTGCGTTCAAGCTGCACATTCACCAGGCAATATTGACATGGTAAGAACAATCAACTCATGATTTATGTGCATTGTGCAGCATAAAATATTTTACCTCCACCTCCTAGGCCATATGTAGGAGCATATTAAAGAAGAACACCTCAGAGAGATACAATTCCCAACCATCAAAAAAGAGAGCCACATTACTGGGGCCTCAAACCAATGTGCAAACTATGGGAAGAAACAAGAACATTTATCAGAACTTCCATAAATCCTAGTGCAGACATAAACCCTGACTTACTCTTCTTTTTAAAGCCATCTCAAAACATCTCTTCTTTTCCCATCAACAATACTTCACCACATATTTATTTATTGGAATCCAATCAAGCTCAATTGATTTCAGCTGTACTTGGTTATGAGCAAACAGGCTCAGGACTGCAACTCAAAAGGATCTAATGCAGCAGACCTGAAAAGAGGTGCCTTGGTACCACATCTGTATTTCTTGCCGGTCCTGTGCCATTTGAACTGGCGATTCAGAAGAAAGGTGTGTGAATCACCCTTCCAACTTTTTTTGAATGACCCTGAACACGTGCTTTTGGTGATTTATTATCATTTGATTGTTGCTTTTGCATATTATCCAATTTGCAAGCCTCTGTGTGAGCCCTTTGAGTAAAATGGCGGAATCATAAGGGTAAGAAATAAACAAGAAACGGAGAACTACAGGAAGTGACTCATCCAAGACAAGTCATTCAAACACAGATCTTTATTCAGAACTCGTGTCTGCTGTATTCCAGCGGATTCTTGGTGTTGTTTTGAAATCTGTAGTGCACTGGCGACACCATCTTTCCCTCCCCTGCAAGCCCTACCTATAATCCTCATCCTGATATAATGGAAGAAGAAAGGATGTTTCAGCGCCAATCTACAATTTTGCCATTGCCAGGGGACGACTCTGAGCACAAAATTAAAATGTGTCATAGTAACTCCCTCTTTATTTGCAGCTGGATAAGACTTCAACATCTTAAATTGTACTCAAGTTCAGTAACACTGATTATACATTACCTGTGCCATTCTAAACATAGCTACTCCTTTGTAACCACATTGGCTTCCATGGACCTTAGAAGGGTGCAACTCTATTTAGGACAGCACTGGACATTACTTGCTTACCCCTCTTATATAATCTGGTCAGCTCATCTGTTACCTCTTGTGCATGGACAGGGCCGGCTCGCCCACTACGCGAGCTAGATGCTCGCCTAGGGCACCAGCCCTGCAGGGGCGCCAAAATGACCCCCGCCCCCCGTGAAAAGCCCCCTTCCCGCCCAGCGCCGGCAGCCCTGGCTTTCCTGGGCGCCGCCGCTGGGAGGGAAGGGGCGGGCGTTCTAACCCTGCCCCTTCCCTGGCTCTCCTGGGCGCCTCGCAGCTGCGAGGTGCCCAGGAAAAAGGCGCTGGGCCATCTCCAGGCCCCACCAGGAGGTTGGCATCCCGGTGGGGTGGGCGCCTCAGGCTGTCCTGCCTAGGGCACCCAGACACCTGGGGCCAGCCCGGATGGCACAGGCACCAACTGCAACTTCTCCCTTGTTTTATGACCCCTAGTGAATCAATGACCTTCTTTTCTCCCTGTCCTTTACCTTTGGGAATATTGGCGTCAGCTGCTCGCATTATCATTTTCAGGGAGTTCAACTTCCTCCCCAGCTCTACTTTAGATTTCTGCTTGCTTTCTGTTATCCAAACCCCCTACTGCAACCATAAAAACACATACATACATACATACATACATACATAGAAGTTAAATCTCTGAGTGAGCGGCTGGCTGGGTGCATCTATCCATGTTCTCTCTAACATACATGCAAACATGTGCATGGGATCACATCTGTCTTATATCCTACTTCTCTATCCTCCTTCCAAGCAACTCAAAGCAGCATATACATTCCCCACCCACTCACCCTTCTTTGCCTTTATCCTCATTAAATCCTACTCTGTGAATGTTGTTAAGGTTGGGAGAATCAGATTGGACCAAGGTTACCCAGTAAACCTTGCGACTGAGGATCTGGGACTCAAATCTCTTCAGGACACTAGCCCTCAAGACACTGCCCAGTGCAGAGCCCACAATTCCACACAATAGTGGAGGTTTGTTTTGAACTTTTGATACCAGCTTGCAGGATAATTCGGTTTTTCTAGAAGATCTTTAACTAAAAGAACAAAAACCCTCTTGCCTTTCCAAGCAGCACAAAATAAAGCCTGCTTTAATGGATTTAAATTGATAACATTATTTAAATTGTAAGCCGCCTTGAGCAGGACTTTGATGAGGCAGCACAGAAATTTCCTAAATAAAGCTAATGCCCAGTTAATGAGCACAAGAAACAGCAAATGGAGGAGAGCTTTCAGTAACATGCAATAGATACCGGGGGGGGGGGGGCAGCAGTTCTCAACCCAAAAACCAGAGGTGAAGAAAAGTTACAGTCACAAGAAATCTTTTGCTGCCCTTGGATGCCTTTTTATACCACATGGGAATTGTTTTTATCCAATAGAATTGGTTAAGAATGAGGTGTTATGTCTGATTTTAAACATTTTGTTCTGATATATTAGGTTCAGATTATATTTAAAGGTTAATGTACGAGAGTATAATATTAAGTACGGAAAATTATTGATTTATCCAGTGTTTCAGGTTTTGGCATGTTAATTTTTTTAAAAAAATAGGGAGTTACAACTATGTTCCTGTTTTCATCAACGGAATCTTGGGAGAGTAGACTAGAGCAGCAGGAGTTAACCTCAAGTAGCCAAACAATCCTGTGACCCTTTAACATTCTAACACATATGCAGTTTACTCCTAAAAAGAGTTGCATCCTTCTAAGGCCACTGATTTCCATGGACTCAGAAAGGAGTATCTCTGCTGAGGATGGCACTGTGGTTTGCTGTACCTGTGAACCGGCCACGGCTCACTTAATCAGATGCATGTTGTAGCCCACTGATGCTTAGGCCACGAGCCCATAAGATGCTACAGGTCACTTTGCTGTTCTCACTATTCATACATATCTTTTTAACAAGCACCCCATCCGGCCCATGTTATCCAGTATCCTTAAATCAACAAACTGACACACACACAATTTAGCAAAAGCTCGGTAGCCTAACACTTATGGAATGAGCTGTCAGTCCTGAACTATGCCAGGATCTTTAAGTCCACACAGCAGAGAATGAAACTAGTAGCAACTGTACTGCCTTACAACCAATAAGAGAAGTCACAGGTCAAGGAAGCCACACAGAGTTCCACTACAGCTGACAATGGAACTTAATGTACTTTCCATGTCCAGAACCATCCTCTATAGAACTTCTGCAAAACAGATCAATGATAATAGCTGCAGAAGCAGAAAAGGAGGACGACGAATGGGAGAGGGGGAAGGGGGGGGAAGGAATGCAAGAGATGGAAGCCCAGCCAATATTCCGTTTGTAATTTGTCACACTACTACACAATAAGCCTTGGACATGAATGCACTGCCAATTTACAATTCAAATAAGTTCCCTTAGATTTTAAAAGAATGGACTGTGTACACATCAGTCAGGGTGACACCAAAACGCCCTTGTCAGGTTAATTTTAAATGCACGTTTTTCTGTGCTACTGTTAACTAATCACTATCATTACCGCCACTGTTTAAAGATGAAGCACTTTGAAACAAAAACATAAAGTCATGATCTCTCCCCAGCATTTGCTTTTAATTCATACCTAGATCCTCAGCAATATTTATTTTACTGACTTATCCCAGGGCTATTCTAAACTCATGCACGACCACTGGAAGGTTGAGATGACAGTGTGAGTCAAAGCCAATTGTACCAAAGTCAGCTGGAATGGCAACACTGCAAAAAAAAACCCCAAACCCTGCTTTTTAAAGTCGTGTGGGAAAATTCACAGTTTGCAAATGAGATCCCATAGCCATACAGGGAGTTTACCCCCCCTTCCCATATGTAGTGGGGGGAAAACCCTTCCTGATAAGCATTGAGTTAAATGGCAATTCGTCAGATCTCGCTTTCAGGCAAAAGGCGTTCTTCATCTCTTTCCAGCTCCCAAAATTATTATTGTTTGTTTTGGCTCCCCCCCTCCCCCTGCAAGCAGGCTCAGGGTGGGTTACAACACTACACAAAAACAACATAATACAACCAATTACAACCTAGTGAACAGTTTAGTATCACCATCTCAATTTAGACTAATAAACTACTGAGTAAAACATAGTCCCCCTCTATTAAAAAAAACAAAACTAAAAAAGAAACCAGCACATGTACACAGAAGATATATTTTAAAAATGGTTTGTTTAGGAGTCAAACAAAGAGAGACTTTCAAGCCAGGGGTGCCAGGCTCCAGGTGGGACTTGGGGATCCCCCAGAATTACAGTTCATCTCCAGACTACAGAGATCAGTTCCCCTGGAGAAAATGGAGGCTTTGTAGGATGGACTCTAGCACTGGACTCCAACGGAAGTCCCTGTCCTGTGTAGGCTCCACTCCCCATTCTCAAGAAGTCTCCCTACCTGGAACTGGCAACCCTAGCCTCCCCCCTTCCTGTGGCCAGGGGGGACCTGGCAACCCTACTGAAGGCAGCTATAGGTTTAGAATGATGGTCCACAGGCTTGCTGTACCAGTTGACCTTTACATTTGTTCTACTGCTTCAGACCAGCATGGCTGACTTCCTGGATCTATCGTCCCTCTTTATGTTCATGATCTCTAAATGGGACTTCTGAGTTCAGAGGTAGAACGCCTCTGATTGTCAGATGCTGATGAGGGATGCGGCCAGTTTGCAGGCTTCCCTGCGGCATGTGGCCATCTGAAAAGGAAGATGCTCAACTGAATCAACCACTGGTCTGATCCAGCATGGCTATCCTTACCTTCTAACTCATGAGGCCTTCTGCTCCTCCTCACACAGAGAGGCTTAAATATGCAATGTCAGCCTGTTCCATATACCTAGCACCTTACTCTGTGCACAGCGAACAATATGTCAAGGATGTACTTGACTTCTTCCGCAATGCACGTTTGCAGCAATGCCCAATGTTAATGCTAAAGGTTATTATCATTTTTTCCCTGAAACAAGATCAATCCAAATCACATGCACAGTAAAGAAAAGCACACACAAAATAACTTGAAACTGGATCTTTTAATTTAGTTAAGAGTCTGGGATACAAAATCTGCTTTGGATAAACTATTAACTGAAGCCTCAACTGAAACCAGAACTGAACTTTTCTTTGAAGTTGAAGAAAGCTCGGTGCTCTCTTTTTTTGCTGATTCCAAACACACACACACCCATCCCTTCAAATAATAGCTGGTCTTGGCTTAGCTCTGGTGCTCTTAGGGCAAAGCATAACTGTTGTATGATACAGTGACTCCAGAGAGTTAGCTGTGTTAGTCTGTTGCAGCCAAATAAAACAGGTCCAATGGTACCTTAAGACGAAAACCATTTCTACCAGCATGACTTTTCATGAGTCAGAGCTAACTTCCCCCAATGCAATGAAGATAAAATCATTTAGTAATCCTTTCCATACATTTTATAGACTCTTGAACCAGATACTAGACAGTTCAGATTGTCTCTAACCAATACACTCAAAGATATGACACAAACTGGAAAATCTGGCCATGAATTTACCTTTAGCTTGAGTTTATACTTCCAGAGAAGTGAATCCAGAAAAACAGAAATCCACCTAAAGCACAGTAAGAAAACTGAGACTAAGGGCATTTGACCAGAATCCAGTAGCACCAGTTTTTGACAATTTCACATAAGAATTAATATCAGAGACAGCAGGCCAAAAAGGTTCTTCTTTAACCAGGATTTGTAAACCTGAGCTCTACATTCTAGTCGAGGCATGCTTTTTAACTGTGGTTAGCAATGGTGCATATATATATCATTAAAACCAGTTGGCAAAGGATGGAGGTCAATTTACATTGTAAGAGGAAGACCGTATGCACATTTCCAAACCTGTTCCCTGATTTCCATCCGCAGTTTTAGGGAGTCAGTACTAGATCTCTACTGCAAGCACTATCCTATGCACCACAACCAAAAACAGCTCTGGTTTCTAATGGTGCATGAACTCCTGGAAAAAGTACACCACAGGGGCTATCAGAAAATAATAGTATACATGACAAGCCATGGAATCACTGCTCCTGCAGAATAGAGCCAAAAGAAGAAGAAAGATAAGGCTAGCTGCACTCTGTCACATTATGACACAAATCGCAGAGGCTGAAAGAATTCATACCATTCTAAGGAGCCAGATGCACATTTTCAAGACCACAGTTGCCAGGGGGAGGGAGTTGCTGAAGATGACTATCCATGGCAACCAAAGAATCAACAATATGAAGTGTGTGACCAGGTAATTTTGGGAGCACGTTAAGTACAACCTGAAGTTTAGGTGGGTGGCCGTGTTGGTCTGAAGCAGCAGAACAAAGTTTGAGTAGTCCAGTGGCACCTTTAAGACCACAAAAGTTTTATTCAAAGCGTAAGCTTTCATGTGCAAAACACGCTTGTTCAGACTGTATATATATATATATATATACAATAAAACTTTGTTAGTCTTAAAGGTATCACTGGACTCAGCCTCAGAGTTTCCTGGTGTTCCCCTCTTTGTGGATCCTTCAAATACCTACAGCAGCTCAATTTTCTGCACTTTCATGGTCTCAGCTAACTTCTATATTCTGGTTGCCTTCAGCCCTTCACAAGGGTATATTTCGAGCCACGATTCACCCAGGATGTATCTAATGACAAACTTAATTAAGCAATGCCAGTCCTGGAGATAATTTACAACCTTCTGCATTAGCATAGACTTCAATACATCTATTTGAAGAATGCCACTTAAAGGATACCTTCTATCCTCATGTGTGCACTCTGAACTACATGAAGAAAAAGCACAATGGGGGTAGGAAAATGGCTTGGGGGGGAGATTTTTCAAGCCCTTTTTTCTACTGTGGAAGCGTTATTGGCAATTATCAAATGCATGCTTCAGAGGCACAAATGGGTTCAAGTGTGTTTTAATGATAACAATGTGCTTTCTTTGTTGACCTAAACCTAGGCATTGTATCGAAGCAATGGGAGACTTATGGCCAACATTCATATACTGAACACTAAATTGTCACCCTTTATCTATGTGTTTCCAGTTCTGGAGTCCCCACAATCTACCTATGAATGCTGTTTATTTATTTCCCCCCCTCATTGTCAGCTTTGTTTGCTGGGCAGATTTCTTTTTCCAAATTAGCTGTGTGAAAACCCACCTTGTCGAATTATTCAAAGTGGCACTGAACAATGGGAGCACTACTTTAATACAGACTATGCTGATTAATAACACTGTTGTGTTAATTCCATGGTGCTCACATTTCTATCACAAAGCCCAAGCTACAGGGCTATATAAGAAGGAATGACATACTTATAATAAAATAGTCCTCATTATATTCCTCCATAATTGTAAATTCGCAAATGGCAAAGAAGAGAATAAGGGTTTTTATTTTTTATTTTTTTAAAAAAAATCTTAATCAATAAAGAGCAATACATTTGAATGAGAGGGGGGAAAAACCCAACCACCTACAAATATCGTCTTGGAGGAGTGCCAGAGACTCTACATCTTCTCCTGAGCCAGTGAACTTGTCCTGAGGATTTAATTTGCTGTTATCATTAAATCAACATGTGCGTGCATACCTGTGGGAAGAAGTCAAAACTTTTCCCATATTCACTTGTTAGGAGTAAGCAATTCGTGGAGGTATTTGCTGGTAAGAAACAAGGCCTTCTCAAGCCCAGCAGATCTTCCAGTTAGTTCCCTATAAAAACTCCCAGTATTATTAGACTAGAACAGTGTTACAAAGGTGGCTTTCATGTGCTCATACCAGAATGGCTCTGTTATTATGAATGCTCATATCTCTGGAACTTTTATATACTCTTGTTCGTCTACCAAGCACCTTCTGTGGTGGAAAGTGCCCTCAAGTTGCAGCTGACATACGGCAAGTTCGTAGGGTTTTCAAGGCAAGAGAAGATCAGAGGTGCTTTAAAAAGGTAAAGGTTTCCCTTGCTTGAAAACCAGTTGAATCTGACTCTAGGGGGTGGTGCTCATCTCCATTTCCAAGTCGAAGAGCCAGCACTGTCCGAAGATGTTTCCCTGGTCATGTGGCTGGCATGACTATATGTCAAGGCACACAGAACGCTGTTATCTTCCCACCAAAGTGGTACCTATTTATCTATTTGCATTTTCTTGCTTCCGAACTGCTAGGTTGGCAGGAGCTGGGGCCAGAGACAGGAGCTCACTCCATCATGAGTCACTCGGGTCCTGCACTGCCAAACTACAGACCTTCCAGTCTGCAGCTCAGTTTCTTAACCTCTGAGCCACCGCAGCCCCTTGAGGTGGTTTACCAGGTAGCAATCCTGGACTTCCATGGTGGTCTCCCAGCCAAGTACTAACCAGGGCTAACCCTGCTCACCATCTGAGATCTGATGAGATCAGGCTTGCCTGACCATCAACTGTACATAAAGTGAAAGGCAAATGCTGCAGTTCAGACAAAAAGCCAGCTCTGCACTGGCAACCTGAACTCTTCCACTGTCAATCATAGCAAGTGAGAAAACACTTTCCTGCCCAATCAGAATTCTATGCTTTGAGTCCCTGATCATGATCAGTGACTTCCCAGAACTATATATATAGTAATTTCTTACACACACACACACACACACACACACACACAAAACATGGATCTCCTAGGCCAAAATACAACACAAAATCTGACTGCAGCAGAAGGAAGATAACAATGGAAAACAGGTTACTAGATTCTGACAGTGTGATTACTGCAAGAAGATCCTTGGGGCGTCCCATTGTCCAAGCTAATGAGGAGGAGAAAAGATGGGGGTTGCATGGATGGGCCTTACTAAGCCTGAAATCTTCTTCCAACATCAAACTTTGTTTGTACAAACAGATCTGCAGAGAATGTTGTACCAGAATCTCACATCCCTATGGCAAGATCTCCAAGCAGGAAGCAACAGAAACCTACTGCTGACGTGGGTACCTCAGTGGGAAAAGCTCCAAAAGCAATTCTATGAACCACTGCGCTGAAACTGGCTTGATAAATATGAAGCTTGGAAACCCTGATGCTTTGGGCTGCAGAAACTACCTTCCACATAGATCTGTATCTGGCACATTTGTGTCTAAGGAATACAATTATCATAAATAACACAAGAGGGAAACATTTAATATCACATGAAGAAACCTGCCGCACCTTAGTTTCACCGTTACAGATCTGCTCTTTCATAACCAGCTTTGTGTAGGTTATCTTTGATTTATGCTTTTGTTGGCATTTCTAGGTAGCTTTAGGGTTATTCGTAAGTCTTCCTCAGCATCAGTCAACAAGAATATTTTCTTTGGGTTCATTAAGAACTTTTTGCCTCTACAAAGGAACCAAAGCTGTGAGGCACAGACATAGCTTAAAATACGCATTGGAGGAGATCCGTGTTTCATGCAAGCATCTAAGCACAGAAGATATGTACTTCAGTTATTTACCTCTCATGTTACAATGCACATATCTGCAAGAGAAAATTAAGCTGATGACTCTCCACCAACCAAACCAGACAAGATGGCAGAAGTGGATATGACCGCGATTTAAGTAACGAAGGAACTTTTGGGGTGAGGAGTACAGAACCTTCTCCATTCCACACATGTCCCTGAAGCATTTCTCTCAGCCAGGTTCACTTCTAGTTCTGAACCCAGACTTGAGAGAAAACTACAGGGGGGGAACAAAACTCTAGGTGTGGGGGAAGTATACCTGAGACGGCACCATTAATGGTTAACAGGGCCAACCAAAGTGAAGTTATACCCTTTTAACTCCATTGAAGTCAATGGATTAAAAGGGTGTGACTCTGTTTAGGTGCTGTAAGAGATTGAGGCACACATCAGGGAGATCCACACAGTTTGAACTTTCCCTTTGCTATGAACTCAAGCACCCAGGTGACCTGAGGAAAGCTACTCCTGTTCATCATTTCCCATCCCGGTGTGGAATGTGGGAATAATACTTGCCTACCTTAAAGGGGTTGTTGTAAAGAACATAACAAGATAAGGTATATTTGAAGACTCGAAAGTTCAGTACAAATCCTTATTCGCAGGAGATTCACAAAGCCTCACATTTCTCTGATGGCTTCGCAAGTGAAGCTATAGCCTTCAGTTTGAGAGGGAAACGTTATCAAATGTAGCATTTTCATTCAAGCGGACAGCATCCTTTTTAATTTCAGTCTCCAAGTTTGTCTCCTGTACAGGAAAAGTGCTTTTGACACAAGAGTAACTGCTCACTGTAGCAGGAGAAAAGAGCAAGAGTCCAGTAGGACCTTAAAGACTAACAAACTATGTGGCAGAGGATGAGCTTTTGTGAGTCACTGCTCACTTCTTCTGGTACCTGAAGAAGTGAGCGGCAACTCACGAAAGTCCCGCCCTGCCACAAATGTTGTTAGTCTTTAAGGTGCTGCTGGACTCTTGCTCTTTTCTGCTACTACAGACAGACTAACACAACTACCGATCTCGATCTTCTGCTCACTGTATTCAGGTCGTCTAACACTGTTATTTTAATATTAACATTTTTTTTATTGGCAGAGTTCCCTCCCCTTCCTCCCAAATACTAACATGTTTCTTTTAGGTAGTACAGGTGGTGTTGGCAAGGAGAGAGCGAACGATTATTTTTGAGAAAAGAGGAGGGACGAGGTGTGAAAAATGTATACTAATTTATCATCAAAGACATTGAAACTCCTCGATGTTATACAAGCGTACCCTTGTGAGTTCAAAGAAACAGAACAGATTACTAATATCATGGCGCTTCCAGCAAAATGATTTAAATGATTAGTCAGGTCGGGGGGGGAGAGATGGAAGTTTGCACAGCAGTTCCGCTACCTGTTTGCCAAAACATTGTCATGTAGCAATAAAATTACATTGCAAAGGGGAGGGAGGGGGAAAAAAAGCAATCTTGAACAAAGTCAAATCTATTTGTACAAAACAAATTTGGGAGAAGAATACATTTCCAGCAGTTAACTGAGTTGCTGTCAGCCTTACAACTTCTGGCACTGCATTTAAAAAACAAGCTGCGTTCTCCCCCCCCTTCCCCCTACGGCTTGCAATGCCAGTCTTTTCTCTTTTTTCCCTTTTCTTCCCTATTTTATTTTCAGGTGTGCCTCAAGGACTTCTCCCTCTTACTCTTTGAATCATTTTGCAGACACTAATGAACATCCCTCTTCACCTTTAATTATTGGTCCCTGACAAGTCAACATAATAGGAATCAGCTTATCCAAGCATACTCCCTAGTGACACGTCCAATTACTCAGGTTGTACTTCTCAGCGAGAGGTCTGAGAGGTTGCTAATTTAACATTGTCAAAAAATAAATAAACAGAGGTATGGGTTACAGTTTATCTTCTGACCCTTATGTCCAAGGGATCTAACAAGACGCACCTCCCCCCTATACTGCATCAGTAGATTAAAGGTTTAAGGACCTTTCCAATTTTCTTGGTTTACTGTAATTAACCAAGCCCCACCCATTGTCTGAAGCCAAATGTTGTTAATACACACACACACACAAGAATATCAGTATCCTGATGTCACAAATTCTACTCCTTCCCTTCTTCAAAGTTAGGCTCCAGCTTTAAATACGTAGATAGGATTGTACATCATGTAGATCTTAACCAGCCTTTAATTGTAGATGTTTCCCCTCCCCCTTCCTCACATTTTATACCTGAATGGATGAACATGTGAATATAGATAAATATAAATATGAATCCCTGTTGATTCTAGTCTGACCTTGATTACTCCAGAACTGACTTTAATGCACAAGGCTTCATCATACCCAAGGACCATAACCTCAAACACTTCAGGATCACTAGATGCACTTAGAAAATGCATATAACCTTTGGATTTAATATGAAGTCACTCAAGAGTAGACACATACCTTAAACCCCGCTCTCCCTCTTAAACAAACAACAAGAAGAGAAAGCATACTTAGGTCCCGGTCACACGAATGGGAAAATCTGTCGGGGAAAGGAGGCATATTAGATGCGGAGCTAAAAGAAGCACGGGAGCGCGATCTTACGCTCCCCCATGGCTCCGTCCTCCCTCCATTGGCACCCGATTACACTGGGAAGGCAAAGGATGGAGTCCTAGTGAGGCAACATGATGGTCCCGCATTAAGGCACATGCGCGGGTCGTGGACGGCTGCAGGCTGTAACAGGCTGCTGGCACGTTCGCGATCCCACACCCGCCACTGATGCGGATCTTCCGGTAGGTACTCCATTTTGCCTAGTACCTTTTTGATCCGCGTTTTCAGCCAGATGGGACGGGTTAGGGGCGGGTGTGTGACACTTGCCAGATGTTGTGGTATGATCGTGCCCGCTCGATGCGCCCCCAATCCGTCCCTCTAGCGTGGCAAATCCTCCCGTGCGACCGGGGCTTTAGAAAAGTTTCATACATCTATCTATATCTATCTATCTATCGATAGATAGATACATGGTAATGTTACTTCCATATATGATAATATTATGTACATACAACAGTGCTGTCAAGTTACAACTGACTTATGGTCATCCCAGCAAGGGGCTTTCAAGGCAAGTAAGAAGCAGAAATTGTTTGCCATTGCCTGCCTTTGCACAGCATTCCACGTTGGTCACTCATCCAAGCACCAACCCTGGTTAGCTTTTGGGATCTGATAAGATTGGGCTATACTATGCTGCCTATGAAATTCCTCATGAAATATTTCAGGTACTCATTAATGGTGAAGCCACAGTTACACACTCAGAATCCCACTGATTTCCTTGGAGGGAGTTAAACACAAACTGAATTCTACCATTCAAAGCAAGGACAAATGCACTTAACTTTGGTTGGATCTTCTCTGTGGGTTTGCAAAAATCAAAATCAAACCATTTTTCTTTGTGAAAAATGTTAGGGATTCCCCATACACACACACACACATACCTTTTTAATGCATGGAGTTTGTTCCTTTATGATACATTACAGGCACTTGAAAAGTCATGTGACCGTAAATCCTAATCCAAATCAGTTGTTGAATCTCAATAAACAAATATTCTAAAAGAGCAGACAATTGCAGGGGTGTATGCCAGTGTCAACAGTGCAGTATCCAAGTAGGAATTGAGCATAACTTTGCAAGTGAATTAATGTGACCATAGCTGGTCATTGCCCACATTCTGATGTTAGGTCTTGGGGAATAGTGTGTGTTTACAATTAGTGTCAATATAGTGGGATTCAGATGCAATTGATATCTGCAAGAACCAGCCCAATTTTTTTTGGCCTCAATCCCCCACCCAAGTCCTCTATTATATGCACCAGTCCCTTTCTCCAGCAAGCCTCTCTTAAGCCCCTCTTCCCTGGCAGGAACAACAGAAGCTGCATCATACCTAACTCCCTTTCACCCCAATGGGTCTTGCACAGAACAATGTGCCTGAGGATTGTGTCCTAGGTTACTAGATATTGTAATAATATATCAGGTGATGCACTCTTTAGAACTAAGTGAACAAGTTATAAAATCCAGCAACAAGACTCTGATAGGCTGTCGCTGCTCTACCCCAAACAAACATTTCATGCCTTTTTTTTGCCTTGTGACTCATTTTGAGTGGAGGTTTGCCTTTCAAGAAGGAGCAGGTACCTGTTTATGAAAGGCAAATTAGGATGGGGAATTTGGGAGAGACAGGGTGTGGTCCACATTCTCCTGTGCCAAATCTTTTGGCAGCCAACTACTGGTTCCTCCACCTGACTTAAGGTTGGTAACTGTACGACTGACAAAAGAGTTCAGCTGATTTTTTTTACATGTTCTTTAAAAAAATAAATAAATAAATAAAGTGCCTCCACATTGACCTCACTCTTTCACTCAAGAACAGACAACTTGTTTGGCCTTGTAATTTACCACCCTTTGTCCACCACCCGCTGCACTGAGGTCAATCAGTGAGAGAGAGAATCTACCACTGAAGCCAATAGATCCTGCTGTCGGGTGTCGTGTTAGGCATACACCTCACCTTATCACTGTGCCCCTAGTATAGATCAAAAACTATGTACTCTGTAAACCACTCTGGGCCATACGAAGAGAGCGGTATATAAATCGCAAATGTAATGTAATGTAATGTAATCAGTGCTAAAGCATTAAAGTAGCAAAACTCAATTCTGGATGGTAAGTTTCATCCATCGTCCCTCTCAGGTCTGTATAATTTGTGACCCACAAAACATGTGTATCTGTGTGTGTGTGTGTGTGTGTAAGATCCTTCTGACTTATGGCGACCCTATGAATTAATGACCTCCAAAACACCATATTGTTAACAGTCCCACTCAGCTCTTGCAAACTGAGAGCCATCTTCCAGCAGTATATCATCATCTTCCTCTTTTTTTCATTTTGGATTGCTTCAGCACAGGTTTTTCGAGGTAAGAGAGAGTCAGAAGTAGTTTATCATTATCTTCTTCTGAGCAGAACTAACCAGGGTGAGCTGAAGTGGCACTGCTGTTGTCAAGGATTCCTCTGCTCCTCTCACCATTGGAAATGTCTGTTCTCTTCTGGTGATGTGGCCAGATGCTCCCCAGCGCAGCAGAGGGTGGGCAGATAGGGTTGCCAGCTCCAGGTTAGGAAACTCCAGGAGATTTGGGGGTGAAGCCTGGAGAGGACAGTGACCTCAGTGGGGTACAATGACATATAGTCATAAGAACATAAGAGAAGCCATGTTTGATCAGGCCAATGGCCCATCCAGTCCAACACTCTGTGTCACACAGTGGCCAAAAACCAGGTGCCATCAGGAGGTCCACCAGCGGGGCCAGACTCCAGAAGCCATCTACTGTTGTTCCATCTATACCTTATGGCTAATAACCACTAATGGACCTGTTTTTAATCATGGACCATGTTAAAATATCCTGTTAATAAAATTCTTTTATAAAAAAAACACAGAGCCATATACAAGCACTCGTTGGGCACAATTTTTCAACCACCATGAATCCATCCAACGGTTGCACCATCCAGCCCACACTTAACCAGCTTCTCCTCAAGGATACCATGAGAAACTTTGTCAAATGCTTTACTGAAATCTAGATACACTATATCCACAGCATTGCCAGAGTCAACCATTTTAGTAACTGTCAAAAAAGGAGATAAAGTTGGCCTGGCATGACTTATTCTTGATAAACCCATGCTGGCTACAACCAGTTAACTCATTCCGTTCAGGGTGCTAACAGACAGAGAGTTTAATAATCTGCTCTAGAATTTTCCCAGGTATTGATGTCAAACTGACAGGCCTGTAATTTCCCGGGTCTGTCTTTTTTCCCTTCTTGAAGATCAGGACAACATTCGCTCTTCTCCAGTCTTCCGGCTATTAATTTCATTGAGTGCCCATGAGTTCTTGTATTGTGAGAAAGGGAGAAAAGTACTTCTTTCTTCCACTCTCCAAAGCAGCCATTTTATCCAGAGGAACTGATCTCTGTAGTGTGGAGATGAGCTGTAATTCTGGAGGTTCTCCAGGTCTCAACTGGAGACTGGCATCCCTACCATTGATCCCTGAAGGGAATGGATGCATCTTAGTGTGGTGTCTCAGCTGTGACCATTCTGCCCTGAGTGACTCTGCTAGGAGTTTACCCTTCAACAGAGAATCTGAACTCCTTATCCTATTGCTCTCAGTTTCATTGACACAAATACATGGGGCTAAATAAACTTCTGGCTTTTGCTGCCTGCTCAAGTCTACAAATTCAGGGAAGAGCAAACCATACAAATGGCTGTGTTCAACACTGTGTGTCATATTTTAAAAGAATGTATATGCCTCCAATCTAGGAACCCACTTCATTGTATCAATATGTTTTGCAAGTCTGAACGTTGTCATTCCCCACTCTTAAATATTTGCTTTCAAAAGCCAAAATTTCCCTTCTCTTTACTATTCAACCCCACTTGAGAAGAAAAGCCCATTGGATCAGACGGTAAACTGGCCACCCAAGTAAAACCCTTAGGAACCAAACCCTTTGAAAAGAACCACTGTTTGTAAGAATTTCTGCTCTGCTTTACTGTGATCATAAAATATTAAATTGTGTAAACACCATTGTAGGTATGAAAAATAATGGCGCTCAGGCACTTTAAATCAATGACCTTAGCAGTTCTATTCACTCACTGTTAGCTATAAATCCTACATTAGTAGCAGCAACCATCAGAAAAACACTTTTTTTTTTTTTTGGATTAATAAAGGCTTCTTCATTTCATGCCATATCCTGACAGCAAATATGTATCATCTGCCTCTTTGGTTTCAAAGAAATTTAAATCTGCAGAGGTGGAAATATAAATTTGCCATTAATCCAGAAGTGTGAACAATGTTCTCTAGTGCTGATCTATAAAGATCTCACATGAAGCAGAAGTTTGGCAAGATATATTTAGAAGCCCTACTTCTCCTTATGATAGACGACTTGTACCAGCCTTGCTATAAAAGGCAGCCAATGTGGAACAATGGCTAAAATCATGGCCATGGCCATGGCTGCAAATTCTTGCTCTATTTTGAGCATTTTGGGTGGGTCTGACCAACTCAACTATCTGCCAGCGTAATACACCTTGCAGGATTGCTATACAGCAAACAGACAAAAAAATCCATGTGAACTGCTTGGAGTAAGGACAAGATACAGATAAATCAATGAATGAGCTAGAGAAAAACCCTCTGTGATGCTATAGTTAAGATCTAATCCCTAAAAAAAAAAAAGCTGTAGTGAAAACCATGTTGGATTTGAATGCTGGATTTAATTTGTCTGTGTCTATCAATATCTTATCAAGCCACAAGTTCCACCATTTTAATATTCCATATGGATCTATCCTGAACCCTTGATAAAAGCAAATACATGTGTGTTTGTGTGTGTGTATGTGTGTTTTATCCTTTATTCATATAAATCTCTCTGCTTATGACAGGACATGGAAACTTTCCATTTTATGAAGCAGCCAACCCAATCAGACCTGAGAAAATGGTTTGACCACCATGACTAGCATAGGAGAAGTACCTTCAAGTACAAATATGCAGAATGAAAACTTACTTACTTATTGTCCTGCACTTGAATGAATTGGTGCAAATGAATTTGATTTAATGAGTAAAATTCTGCCTCTAAATTCATCCAGTTCATGCATGGATCACCATCGAAATAACGGTAGTGGGCAAAGCCCGATAGTGTAGATAGAGTTGACCCTAGCCCTCAAGCTAACAATCAAACAAGATAGAGAGTCATTTTTACAAACAATTTCCCCATCCCTTCTAATAACCATCAAAATCCATTTCAGGCAAAGGATACCAGTACTACAACTGCAATTCCATTGGGCAGAGGGAAAATATCCCTGAAAAGAGACGGCCATGTGCAAGTGCCAACTTGGGGGTTTTGAGAGAAGGGAGTTGTGTTGGCTTCTTTTAGTGATTCCAAACATTGATTAAAAGTCAATATGTGACCCTGCGCATTAGTTGCTATGGTTGTTCTACACTATTTAAGTCTATTAATATAAATAATTGCCACTTGCTTTTTGTTATTATTTTTCCTCTATGATAAAACCAGCTGGCGTTATAGACTCTGGCAATCTGTGCTGAAACTCAAACTCATATAGGAAAGGGAAAAAAATCACAAGACATTATTATTCCCAGCCTGGATTCCTTACAATGGTAATGCTGGTGGGTGTACTCCATGCAGCCATTCTGAAGAGAGTTGAGTGTTCCAACTCCGGCTCATTAATGCTGCTTGTTCCTTTCATTATAGTTGCTAACGTTGACCCTGTTTTTTTGTTGTTCTTGCAACCACCCAATATCATGTTTGACTAATTGTCCTGTACATCTGCATTGGCTATGAGGCCAAACATCCCCAAATTTTCATCTGTAAGTCTCCAATGTCAAACTACTTTTGAAATTTGCTAATTTCACTTGGAGAGTTTTTGTTTATGTGACACTGTGGCTGAACGAATGCATACTGGTCACTGCTCAGGTTCATTCCCCTAGTAGCAGAAATCATATGGGATCCGCCATCCTGTAGCCACGCTTAAGTCTCATTCATGACATCCTGCATGCATGCTATGAAATCTTAGAAACATCAGCCTTGAGCAGAAAGTCAATTTATTATCCATATTATTCAAACATGCGAAAATTAAAAAAAAAATTCAGGAGCTGTCTTAATGTGGTCATCACCTCAATAATGGTTGGAACGTTTGCTATGACTGATTGATTGAACATGTAAAGAGAGCCAGTTTGGTGTAGTGTTTAAGCGTGCAGACTCTAATCTGGGAGAACCTGGTTTGATTCCCCAGTCCTCCACTGGCACCTGCTGGATGACCTTGAGCAAGCCATAGTTCCAGCACAGCTGTTCTTAAGAGCAGTTTCTGTCAGAGCTCTCTCAGACCCACCTACCTCACAGGGCGTCTGTTGTGGAGAGCAGAGGGGAAAGGAGTCTGTAAACTGCTCTGAGACACCTTTGGGTAGTGAAGGGCAGAGTATAAATCCAATCTCTTCTTCTTCTTCTAAAGTACTATCAGGAACACAATCATAATTCCGAGTTGAAAATTCCAATAATCCTATTAGGTAGCAATAATCCTATGACAATTTCAATGGAGGCACTGTTGCAGGGACCCACCCACCCAAAGATCGCACAACAGACACACGTGTGGAGTATACATTCTGTTGACGGGACAGTATCATTTTGTTTTAGGCTTGTTTTAAACAAAAGAGAACCTTGTGTTTTAAACATGTGTTGGAAGTCTTGCGATAACTCTTTTTAATATTCTTATTTCCACAATGATGAATTGGGGTGGGGAGGGGGAATGCTCTAATTCATACTCAAAGGCAACTTCACCATAAAAAATTATAAAGCAGATAAGTCAAGGCACAGCTGTAGAACTTCTGAGCCCCCATGCTAAAAAGAGCCTTCCAGGTCCCAAATATTTTTTTACAGTTCCAATAAAGCAGCAAAACCAGCCCTCATTGTATTTGGCTTGAGCAACATGTTGTATAGGCCCTAGAGAGCAACCTGAATGTATCCTGTGCATAAAAGGTCACCAACCTCCAGGTGTGGCCTGGAGAACTCCCAGAATTACATCTGATCTTCAGAAGACAAATATCACTCCCCCTGGAGAAAATGGCAGCTCTGAAGGGTGGACTCTATGACATCACATCATCACATTTCTGCTAAGTTCCCTCCCCAAATCCCACCCTTCCCAGGCTCTACTCCCAAATCTCCAGGAATTTCCCCAACCCTGAGTTGGCAACCCTATAATGTAAAACTTGGAATGTCATTTTTTTTTAATGTATCCATGATTAACTACATGCTGGAAAACTGATTTGTGAACAAACCACCAAAGTCAAAGCCCTCCTCTTTCGCCAAGATTATCTACATGGCGTATATGTAACTGGGAAGTATCTTGCTGAGTTCACATTACTCATCGGTTGCCAACCATATGTATTCAGCTTGCATAAAGTGGGCTCAAATGAATAGCATTAAAAAGTTGCAGATTCAGCCTCGAGTGGTGCCATTTCCTCGAGGTGTCCAGCCAACAAACACAATTTTAGCAGTACCTTGTTTTTTTTAAAAAAAGTTATGATATATCGATGTAGCCTGAGATTTATGTCTCTTCAGCCTGGAGCAACACACAAGATTTATAGCACATTTTAGTGAAATAGCAAAGTTGTTAGAAAATGCTTAGTGCTAAAACTCCACTAGCCACGGCTAGGGAATCATACGGGGCATCCTCTTCTTAACACAAACCGCTATTTAAATCGGAGAGCTGGAGACAGACTGTTGAAAAGAGAGGTTAGAGAGTTTGCCTCACTTCCTTTGAGGCACAATTTTTTGAGGGGAATTTCTTCATCCATCTCACTGAGCTTTGTGAGTTTGTAACTGAGAGCAAAAAACCCTTTTCTTAACTGAGATTCTGATTATGAAAAGGACTGACTTTCATTGGGTGCAGGCCTTAAAGGTGTTTGCCACTAGTTTGCTAACCTCGAAAAGTAGCTATAACTCTAACCGTTGACAATGAAAGGATCAAAGGAAAGAAACACCTCGGCCTACTGAGCCCAGCCCCCTGAAGTCAATGCTTCCATTAAATAAATCACAGCTCATAGGAGACATCGAGCCTGTACAGGGAACAGCTCCAAAACATTCCACTCACTCCAATTGTTTTGCTCAAAAGAGAACCTTGCTTTAGGCTTCTCATACCTCTCCTAGGCACTTTATTAATTCAGAGTCCTTGTTGCTTAGAAGAAGGGGAGGGAAAAAATATATATAAAAACACTGTTAGCATTTCACATAATACTACCATCAGTTTTGTTTGCTTCAGCAAATCGGGGGGGGGACGACTCCGAGGTTGAAAAAGTACACATGCATGGAAAGCCTGGACAAACGGCATTTGCCAATCAAACGGCCATGCATGACGAACTTTGCACAAAAGGCTTTAACAAATGCATAACTCCAATTAACATAAAGTTTGCTAAAAAAGAATCTGGAGGTGGGGTGGGGTGGGGTGGGGGGGCCACAGAGGCTCCATTTTGAAGGCTAATTGGGAATGGTCTCTCTTGCTTCTAGACTGGGAGTAAAGACTTTAACAAAATATTTTCAAAAGGTTGTTTGAGCTCAAGGCCCCTTAGGCAGGAAGGTAATATATTGTTTCCATTTTCAAAGGCTATAACTTTCTTTGTTTTATTTTTTTTTCACTGCACTCTTTTTGGAAAGGGGAGGCAATACACTCTGACAGAAAGGGAGAACCACATAACTTATCCATCCTTTGGATGGTGTCGACATCAACACTGGAAAGCACAAGTGAAGCGGCTACATTTTGGGGTGATTTTTGTTTGTTTGTTTGTTTTGTAGCTATACTCCCTTGGCCTTTTTTCCATGAGTTTTATGGGATTGGCGGGGATTTACATGAAAAGGTTGCCAATCACCTCAGGCAAATAGCATGATCAAATAGATTAAAATAAAAGCCAACCAGCCTGGACAGGAAACAGAGAGAATGTGAATTCTATGAATGACATACCTATCTATTGTACCTGTCTACTGTAAGCTATCAAAGAGGATTTCTTAAAGCGCCAAACAGTCATGCCTTTGTTAAAATATACATCCTTTGAGAGAGAGAGAGAGAGAGAGAGAGAGAGAGAGAGAGAGATTTCTTCTCCAAAACCCTTACGTGAACAACCACCTCTTGGAATTTGAGAGTAGTATGAAAGATTTACCCACCCACCCCTGAATTTGCCTCCCCTACCTTCCTCTCATCTCGACTTTGATAGCGAAATACTCAGGGCAACGCAATTTGACACTGGCTTCTGTAACAAACCGGGTCAGGCAGGATTTCTCACACGCCCTGCACAAAAGACTAACCCTTCACAAAGTACTCATTTCAGATTTATGTCAAGGTTGAGTGCACTGGAGGCAGGGAACAGTTCTCTCCAGCACAATGCAAAGGGCTCCTAGGCTAATCACTAAACCAGTGGGGTTAGTAGCAAAAGAAAATTGTGGGGGGAGGGGGACTCATCCTGCCCACTCCTTCGTATAGCCACACGGCTGCAGACAGGAAGAGATAGCCTTAAGGAAGCAGAAACAAGTTCCAGTGCCTCTGAAAACTACCCCAGCTTCACTATTATTGCCATTAAAAAAACAATGAACTTTTCTTGGTTATACTTCAGTTTTACATAACCGCCTTTCACCTCATACTCGAACACACAAACCTGTCTTATACAGAATCGGAACACTGGTCCATCAGGGTCAGTGTCATCTACTTAGACCGGCAGCAACTCTCCAGGGTATCAGGTATAGAACTTTCACATCTCCTACTGCCTGGTCCTTTCCACTGGTGATGCTGGGGATTGAACCTGGGACCTTCTGCATTCCAAGCAGATGGTCCACTACTTAGCCATGCCCCTTGACCCTATTGTTTATTTTTCAGGACCTCATACATACATGACTGCCTAGTGTAGAACCAGTACACATATGCGACAAAGGGGATGGGGGATATCCAGTCCCCAAAACGTATGCTAGAATAAAATCTTCTTAGTCTTGAAATTGTTACAAGACTCCTGAACCGGATGGCCCAGACTAGTCTGACCTCATCAGATCCTGGAAGCTAAGCAGGGTCAGCCCTAGTTAATACTAGGATGGGAGACCACCAAGGAAGTCCAGGGTTGCTACACAGAGGAAGGCAATGGCAAACCACCTTTGAACATCTCTTGCTTTGGAAACTCAGAAGAAGAAGAAGAAGAAGAAGAAGAAGAAGAAGAAGAAGAAGAAGAAGAAGAAGAAGAAGAAGAGATTGGATTTATACCCCGTCCTTCACTTGGAGTCACAGAGTGGCTTACAAACTCCTTTCCCTTCCCCTCCCCACAACAGACACCCTGTGAGGTAGGTGGGGATGAGAGAGCTCTTTCCAGAGCTGTCCTTGAGAGAACAGCTCTGACAGAACTATGGCTTGCCCAAGATCATCCAGCAGCTGCAAGTGGAGGAGTGCAGAATCAAACCCGGTTCTCCCAGATTAAGAGACCGCGCACTTAACTACTACACCAGACTGGCTTCATCATAAGCCAACTGTGACTTGATGTCATTCTACCCACATACAATCTTTATACTGTCACAAGACTCCTGCTTTAAAATAATAAAAGCACTTTCGTGATCTCCACTGAACTGCTGTGTTCCTAATCCTGATCAAAACTGATGCATTAAGCTCACCTTAAACAAGTAAGTGCATCTCAGTGAATCTAAAACAAACTTCAAGATTGCAACAGATCATTCCTCGGGGTGTGGAGCCTGGGAATTTGTTCCCAAATTGATATGAGAATGGCAAATGTGAAATTCTATCCAACAATTCAATCCCTTTTTAGTGGGTGAGGCAAAATCATTTCCATATTTAGCAATGATGCAGGATTGTTTATGCCTTGTGATGTGATGCATCTAGGGATTAAACAACTTTTCACCCAGGTACCTGCCATCTCAAACTATGCTGGTGAAAGGTTGATTTACACATACTCTGGCTCCCACACATTACCCCAGTGCATTCTGAAGATGTACTTTGACCTTGAAGAAAACTTACACATAGGTATGACCAAGAACTACATACATCAAACACGGACATCTATAATAACTGTTAAAGATTTTCTATTCCTTGGCTCAATCATCAACCAAAAGGGAGACTGCAACCAAGGAGAAGATTGAGACTGGAAAGGGCTAGAAAAGGAGCTAGAAAAGACTCTTAAGGGTAAGGATGTGTTGCTGGTGACCAAGGTAATTCATACTATGATAGGGTTGCCAGGTCTGTCAAACACTCAGGCAGGGAGGGTGGAGGAAGCGTTCCAGGAGTGGGAAGTGAAATACCCAGAAATAAAAGCAATGTGCCTACACCACCCAGAAGTGACATAGGCACATTGGTGACATTGGGCGTGACGCTCTGGTTTCTGGGCAAAACTATATGGTAAAATTGGCTTCAAATGATACAGTTTTGTCCAAAAACCAGACACCCCCCAAAAAAATTTCACCGATGTGCCTACTTCACTTCCACATTTACTTTCTTTTTCTTCCCTCCCTGCTTCCAGTAAATCGTGTTTATTTCCAACTTGGGGGGGGGGTGTCTGGCGTCCCTTCCCCCACTTCCTGATAGCCCTAAAGTGGTGGAGGGACTGCAAACCAGGGGATCCTCCACCCCCAACTGGGGACTGGCAACCCTATACCATACTACGTATTGGTGTGAAAGACAGACAGTGAAGAAAGCTAATAGGAAGAAAGTTGACTCATTCAAAATGTGTTGTCAAAGGAGAGTTTTACCGATACCATGGACCACCAAAAAGACAAATAAATGGGCTCTAAATCAAATTAAGCCTGAACTCCCCCTTGAAGCTAAAATGACTAAAGTGAGGCTATTGTGGCTGGTTGGCTTAGTTGGCTTAGACTGAGCCGGCTGAAGCTGAATCCAGCGAAGACAGAGGTCCTGTGCCTGAGTTGGGGCAGTTCAGGGGTGGGGATCCCACTCCCAACCTTCGGGGGGAGGGCTCCACTGGTGCCAGTGCCAGAGGTTAGGAGTCTGGGAGTGCTCCTGGATCCCTCCCTTACAATGGAAGCCCAGGTAGCGGCCACTACCAAGTCGGCCTTTTACCACCTTAGGCTGATTAGACCGTTGATTCCCTTCCTTGACTGTGCCGACCTGGCTACAGTGATCCATGCAATGGTCACCTCAACACTAGACTACTGTAACACTCTCTACATGGGGCTGCCCTTGTCACAGATTCGGAAGCTGCATCTAGTGCAGAATGCCGTGGCCAGCTTATTGATGGGCCTCCCCAGGTGGGAGCACATCCAGCCTGTGCTGAGGACACTGCACGGGCTGCCAACAGCATACCGAATCCACTTCAAGGTGCTGGTTCTTACCTTTAAAGCCCTATATGGCCAAAGTCCAAAATACCTACGGGACGGCATTTCCCCATACATACCCAGAGAGCACTACGGTCTGGGTCTCAAAACAAGTTGACCCACCCTGGCCCAGGGGAGGCCAGGCTAGCTACTACTGGGGCCAGGGCCTTTTCAGTGGTGGCCCCTACCTGGTGGAACGAGCTCCTGGAGGAGATCAGGGCCCTGCGGGTCCTCTCACATTTCTGCAGGGCCTGCAAGACAGAGCTCTTCTGCCAGGCATTCAAATAGGGGGCACCGCTGCCGTAGAGCCCTGGCCCACAGTTTTTTTAACATCAAGCTGATGCCACAAGAAATTATGAACAGAAGAACATCTGAGAACATCTGGGAAGCGGAAATCCATTTTGAAAATGTGCCATCTAAATTAATTTTTTAACTGCCGCCAGCACTTTGTGTTTGTATCTGTTTTACTTGTGTTTTAAATAATTGTATGATATTAACTGTATTTGTGTTCATATGGAAGCCACCCTGAGCCTGCTTTGCGGAGAGGGCGGGGTATAAGTTTGATAAATAAATAATAATAAATATTGTACTTTGGTCACATTATGAGAAGAAAAGAGTCACTAGAAAAGACAATAATGCTAGGAAAAGTTGAAGGCAGAAGGAAAAGACCCAACACTAGATGGATTGACTCAGTCAAGGAAGTCACAGCCTTCAGTTTGCAAGACTGGAGCAAGGATGTTTGCAATAGGATGTTTCTGGAGGTCATTAATTCACAGGGTTGTCAGAAGTCATTTTACAGCACTTATCACAGACATACATACACATGATAACCATGACAGCTCTCTCATGCACAACTTCCTCATACTTTCTGTTCCAGCACTAATGCTGTCCTGTCCAAAACACAGCCTTAAATGTGTAGCAACTAGGAGATACAAAAACTGCCTCCCCAGTGAGAACTTCAGCAGAGATACAAAGCTATATTTCCAATGGGGAACATTTAGAGTCTGGGAGTTTTCAGTTCAATGAACTGAACTGAAACTGAAGATGACTAAGGGGAGACATGATAAAGGTTTTATGAAATCATGCATGGGTGGAAAGGGTGTAGAGAGAGAACGTACTCCCGCCCCCCTTAATACTAGAACTCAAAGGCATCAAACAAAACTGATGGGCAATGGATTCAAGATGGACAGAAAGAAATACTTGTTTATTCAATGAGTATTTATTTTACTTTATTTATTTACATTATTTATAGTCTGCCCTTCTCACATGGACTCAAGGTGGATTACCCATAGTGAGTCAGTACCATCAACAAAATGGGACGTTCCATAACCAATGCATTAGGAAGTCTGGAACCAGCCAGAAAGAACTGAAGCACAGCCTAAGTATTAACATGACATATTAAGAGGTGCAAAAATTACATAAAAGGATCCTACTTACAGTAAGCTATACGCAGCAGTATAGACCACAGAGTAATTAATTGGGGAATGCATTGCCAGTGGACACAGAGATGGCAATTAACACAGGTGACTTTAAACGGGGATGAAACAGATCCATGGAACATAGGTCCATCACTAACCAGGAGGCCCTGACAGCTAATGAGAACCTCCAGATTCAGAGGCAATCAACCACTGAATACCTGTGCTGGGCAGTAACATCAGGAGAAGGCCTTGCCCTCTATGCCCTGTCTGCTAGCACTCTAAGGCAATTGTTTCACCACTATGCCAGGGCACAGAGAATATGCAGTGGAACTTACTGGACTACTCTGCTTGTGATCTAATCAAGATGAAGTGAGAAACTGATAGCGCAAGAGCATTAATGTATAGAAAGCAATGCAACTTGGTGTTCAGAGAAATTATGAAAGAAGTAGAGAAGATGAGGGAGATGGCCACCCTACTCCTACCTTATCATTCTACCTTTTTAAAAAATGTGACAGACTCCCCTTTCCTGCCAAATTACACATGGGCCATCTGTCATGGTATAGATAGCAAATTCTGCCTTGCCTATTGGAAAAGCTAAACATATTTTAAAATTTACCAACCGCTGAGAACAGGAACATGTTAGAAAGAATGAGGTGCCATATTCTGAGATGAGCAATGTGTGAATGGAGCCCAGCAGAGTCCCAAACTTCCTACTGTGCTTATGTATTAGGTACAGTATCTGTTCTCTTGTTATGCATGTCAGTTGCTGCTAAGGATCTTATTCATCCTTTAAATTAGAGTACATCATCCAAATATGTGCCTTTGAGGAGGAGGTTTGGAGATCATGCCAACTTCCTTGTTTTTAATAACTTACCTCAAAACTTTGCTGATGTGCACTGACTGTATATATATATGAACATATGATTATATATGCATATATGTACGAACACATGATTATATCAGACACTTTGGTCCATCAAGGTCAGTATTCAGGAAGCAGAGTGGTAACACTGAAAAATACATAAGACAGACAAACCAGATTTCTAGGTGGGGGAAGCAGTTCAACAAGCCACAGGCTTGTTCACATTACCTGCTCCACAGGTAAAGGTAAAGGTTTCCCTTGCTCAAAAGTTAGTCAGACCTGACTCTAGGGTGCAGTGCTCATCTCTGTTTCCAAGCCGAAGAGCCAGCACTGCCCGAAGACTTATCCGTGGTCATGTGACCGGCATGACTAAACACGGAATGCTGTTACCTTCCCACCAAAGCAGTACCTATTTATCTACTTGCAATTTCTTGCTTTCGAACTGTTAGGTTGGCAGGAGCTGGGGCCAGAGACGGGAGCTCACTCTGTCATGCGGCACTTGGGTCTCAAACTGCCGAGCTACAGACCTTCTGGTCTGCAGCTCAGTGTCTTAACCTCTGAGCCACCGCAGCCCCCACCTGCGCCATACTCCAATGTAAAACAAAGAAAAACAAAACCCTATTATTTTGCAAGAAAGAAAACTGCACCTGATAGACTTTAGAGGGAATGCAGAGAGACCAATACAGCATCACTCTTTCTAGGAAAGTCAGCCAGTACAGTTCCCCTCCCCACTTTAGGTGTATCTTACTGAAAGTGATTCTAAACAAACCTTGAGGTCGGAGCAGATTATTTCCTAGGATGAAGAGCCTGGGAATTTACTACCAAACTGACAGGAGAACAACATAGGTAAAATTCTGTCCAAAAACTCCATTTATTTGAAGACAAATCAAATTCTAACAACAGCAGCAGATAATTGAAATAAATTAAAAGCACAATTCAAATCCTGGAAGCTTGCTTGAAAAACACATGCCATGTAATGTTTCCTGAACATTAACAAAGAGTTATACTGCCACATCTCCTGTAAACATTTCAGGTGATCCAGTAAGACCAAAAAGGCTGCAGAGAAGGCTTTGCCCCTCCCAGTCCCTACTACCATCCTAATCTTCAAGGCCAAGAAGGACCCTGTTTAAAGCTCCTTGCTGCCAATCTTAACTGATAGTGAAGGACGTAACATTCAAAAATGTTCTTCTGACATCTTGGTGCATTCTAACAACAGTCGTAGACTGCAAATGTCCTTATGGTCAAATGTGCTGAACAAATGCACCCAACAATCACCAGTCACATGGGCCTGTGCCAAAATCCATGTTGATTTCACTCCCCCACTAGCCCAAACAGAAAACCTAGAGATTAGCTGGGTCACCCCAGGTGGCAAAGTCCAAACAAAGGATTACCCACAGACAACACAATCTCGGATCCCCTCCTTTCTCCCCCATCCCACCCGGCAAACCTTTCCCCATATGTTCCACTAAGTGCTAAATTGTACAACCAGCCACGCAGCAAGCTATCCTCTGGACAGGATTTTAACTCATTTAGAGAGCAGGTGGTGAATACAAGCTGCTTCCACGAAGGCTGGTGGCTGGCATGTCACTAATTCATTTTGGAAGCCTTTCCTTCAAAATGTTCATTTCCCTACTATCAAGAAGGCCAGAATTTGTACATTAATGGACTGCCGATCTGTGTGTTTTTCACTCTGCCACACAAATTTTGTTTCTAGCTATTACAGAGTGTGTGTGGGGGGGGAGGTGGCACCTAGTGAAGCACACACTCTGTTTGTGTAAAGACGCAGGTTCAAAGCCTGCCATCTCCAGTTTAAAGGATCTCAGACTCTGGAAGAGGGCACCAATAGTCATTGTAAAAGCTGCTTCGTATGCTCATTTATTATGGAATGAGCTTTCATGGGAAACCTATCGATTAAAGCCTATCCCACAAGATAAACCTGTTATTTTCTAAGGCCACAGCAGCTATGACCTCGTCAGCTTTCTGATCAACAGGGCTTCAACCCTGGAAATTCTTAATGAAACTTGGGGGGGGGAGTTTTTGCCAATTTAACAAGAGGAACGTGAGGTGGCCTGGAGGGCTTCTTTGGGGCAACTCCCACATTGAAGGCGACATGACACAAATGGCCCTGCTCCTTGCATCATCATTCTGGAAGACCACCTTAGATACTTTTCTTGGAAGTATCCCTTACCAAAAACACTGCCACAGGAACAGAGCACCTGACCTGGATGAAATGGTTTATCAAGGCTGCTTTTTCAGCACGGCGGTTTGCAAAAAGTACAAAGGAAGTAACAAAAAAAAGGTATGGCTAAGTTCTTGTTAAGCAAGTACAGGCTGCCGCCGCCACTGCTACTACACACCCTCTACGATCTGTTGATCCATCTAGAAGAACGAGAGTGGGAGGTAGGGAAGAAGCCGTGAATAGTCCTTCCATTGTTCACTCACAGCACACTAACCATGACCTAAGTTACATTTATGGGTGTCAGACTTCTAGCACATTGTTTACAATCTCATTATTTCACAAATCCAGGAGGGTTTATTTATATATTTTAGAGGTAATTCATATCAGTTTAATTGATACAGTTGCTCAAGTATCTTGATCCCCCTTAATCCCATTCTCACCCCACCCTACAAGAATGCTGTGTTCCATCCCAGAGATTTCCCAATTCCTGCAAAGTATCAGCTTTAAGGCAATAAACATAGAATAAGTTGAAAAGGGTGAATGTCATTCCGATATACCACTCCGACAAGACAAGAAATAAACAGTACTGCCATTTACAGACCAACCCTAAGGGGAGTTACTCCAGTTTAAGCCCACTGATTTCAATGGACTTAGAGTAAAGTAACATTTCACATAGGACTGCACTATTAGAAACTGAAGAAGCAACTGCCTGATGCACGAGCCATGTACTGGAAGGTCCTATGCTTAAATATAAATTGGCCTCATTTAAGTCGCTGGTTTGGATTTAATGGTTCCATTCCATTAAAAGTGGAGTGTTTCTCCAATTCAAGAATCAAGCCACCAGCACCAAGACACCTTTTCTGGAGGAAGGGGCATGTTGCACCAGTTGAGGTCCAAATATCTGGTGGAAGATTCCATTGAATACCATGAGCACAGAGTGCTAGTAAGGTAGGGATGCCAGATCCAGGTTGGGAAATTCCTGAAGATTTGGGGATGGAGCCTGGGGAGGACAGGGACCTCAGTGGAGTACAACACCATAGAGGCCACCCTTCAAAGCATCCATTTTCTCCACAGGAACGGAGCCCTGCAGTCTGGAGATGAGCTGTTATTCTGGAGGATCCCCAAATCCCACCTGGAGGCTAGCATGCCTAGGGCCTTGCTGAGATGGGTAATTTTTGCAGTCCAATACATCTCGTCAGAATTACTCACTGCAAATACTCTGCTGATTGGTTCACTGTGAGTAATACAAGCACAGCACCCCACATATTCTGATATACACAAATGATTTTGTGAACTGGCCCAGTCACACATAGCAATCACTCTGAATTTGTCCAGAGAAGAAATGGATGCTGTTCAAAATGGCTAAGAGAAGATGTTCATAATGGCCACCTCTCTTTCCAATACCTGTAATCTGGGAGCCTAAACATCATTTCAGTTTCTTTCATCCTCCCATATATGGGCTGCTTACAGAGACTTACTAAAGCTACAGGAGAGTTTCTGAGGCCTTGACAGTAATAAATTCCAAAATATTCATGATGTTCCAGAAACCTTCTGTAAAGCTCATTAGCCTTTCCCCAACCAATTTGAATCTTAGTGTGCAATTCCCAAGCTTTGTTTGCAGTGTGGCATTGCTGACCTGCCTTAAGTTTGGAAAACTCTGCATGTTAGTTAACTACTGATGTGGAATGAGCAAAGGGAGAGGGGCACAACATTCTTTTTGTGGGGCCTTCAAAGAACAGATGTTATTTTTCCCTTGTTGCAATTTCTCTTTGAACAACTGGTGCTTCAGGGCAGATTTTGATTAGCAGATCTTTGAGTGGGAAATCCTGCACCAAGTTATTTTCTAAGTATCTTTAAAGTTAACTCAAAGTTATTTGAAGACTGTTAATGATACACAACATAAGATAGTTCACCCAAGATCTTGCCCTGCTGCGGTAATATAAAAGACACTGAAATAGTCGAAAGTTGTACTTGCACTCTTTGGTTCATTTCCAAAAGTTTGGTACAACTTCCCACTCTCCATTCGGAGCTTTCCCATTTCTCATAATCCATTTCATAAACATTTTTCCCCTTGTTGGAGATCCACAAATTTGCCTATCACAGATGGTCTAATCATCATCTACTCAGTACATTCACTTTCCACTTAAAATATACATTAAAGAAAAACCAAAGACTCTCTCTCTTTCCTTGTATACTGTTTCCATGGGTTACATTACGAACACAATAGGAAAGGATGGCACCATTCAGTGCTCCTGTTGCTAAATAGGTGCAGAATTATAAAACAATAGCATAATGATGCATCATTATTACCAGAAAAGTCTCAAAACAGGACATAAAAGTTGGATCCAACAGAGTATTTTCACAGATGGATTTCTGTCCACAGAGTACAATTTTCTCTCCCCCCCCCCACCACTATTGTAGAATGGGGAAGGGAAGAAAATCATGTTCTCTAGACAGAAATCCTTCTGTTACATGAAATAACATACGAAGCTGCCTGATACTGAATCTGACCACTGGTCCATCAAGGTCACTGTTGTCTACTTAGACCGACAGCAGCGGTCCAGGTCTCAGGCAAAGATCCTTCCCATCACCTACTGCCTGGCCCTTCTCAACTGGTAATGCTGGGGATTGAACCTGGGAACTTCTGCGTGCCAAGTAGATGTTCTACCACTGACCCACAACCTTCCCCAATGAAGGTGAAACACTCCATTAGATCCAATGCCAAATCTGTGTCATAACTAAAGGTAACACAAAGATGGCAAGGTGCAAACAGTACAAGAGATCTCCAGTTTACAGTTAACACGGCTAGTTCAAATTAGAGGCCAGAGGGATTTACAGGGATATTGAAGACTGCAAATCTGAAAATGGGATGTCACCCACATTTCTATGGTCCTTAAGAATTTGTAGGCTTTCTTGGGGAACCCACTCTGAATTTTGGTGAAATAATAAAAGCAGGCAGAAGTAACTCACACTGCAAAAAACCTTCTCTGTTAGTCCCTGACCTGCCCTGGGTACTTTGTCCAAAGGTCTGGGTATCAATAAGAAAATATATTTTACTTTTTAGAACAAACAAGGAAAGCCTGCTCAGTGTTTAGAAAATTTTATAACCTTCCTTTCAGTCCAATGATTACCAAAGCAAGGAGAAACAATTAAAACCAAATTAAAAAGTATAATTCTTTAGAATTTTTAGTAGTTTGTGATGTTCTGGCAAAAGGTGACACCACTACAAACACGGCACACTGTTCACCTACTGTGGGTTTTAGACAAGAAATTCCCGCAAAGTCCTCGTTCCTCAATTTTTTTAAAAAAAACAACAACTTTTTTTTAGCTCTCCGCTATAGACCACATTAAATCTAATTGCAAATTAGTTGTGTGCTCTGTGATCCACCATGCATTTTTGCTTACCCCTGTGATGGGACATCACATCACACTTTTCCCACCTCATTGGATTGGCTACCACTGGCAGGGGCTTTGGAAATGCACAGTGGGACAAAATTGCCTCGCAGAATAAAATGAAACTGTAAGGTAAATAGTTAAAGCATTGAGAACATAACAGAGGGATACCATATTAAACTGCAACATGCACTTCCATATATATTATTTTCTGAGCTCTGTTTCCTGAGAGCCAGAGTGGTGTAGTGGTTAAGACCGGTGGACTATAATCTGGAGAACCAGGTTTGATTCCCCACTCCTCCACATGAAGCCTGCTGGGTGATCTTGGGCCAGTCACAGCTCTCTCAAAACTCTCTCAGTTCGCCTACCTCAGAAGGTGCCTGTTGTACAAAGGGGAAGGGAATGTGATTGTAAGCTGCTTTGAGACTCCTTCGGGTAGAGAAAAGTGGGGTACAAAAACCAGCTCTTCTTCTAGTTAAGAGGACAAAAAACTTGAACCTTAGGACTTAGTATCTAAGCAAACATGCAAGCTATGGCACCACTCTCTCCTCCTTGTTCCATAAGCTAAAAATGTTCAGTTCTTCCTTGTGAGGAAAAATAGAACATGCCTGATTTTGGACAAGAGTCCCAAAATCTGGACACCCAGCTGCAAGGCAGCTCTCTCTTTCGAAGCATGTCAGTCTCCTTTAACTGCCATGCCTACCGTACACTTGCTAACAGCAATTATTAACAAGTTTCTGTCACATTGTTCTATACATGCTGAGCAACCAATTGGGGGGAGGGGATCATCGAATATCCCTCAGAGGTTTCTGTGACTAGGCCTTCTAATGAAGAACTCATTCTTAAAACTACATCCTGTTACCAAGCGGCTGAATTACACTGCAAATAGTGTGTGTGGGGGGGAAATATTGGCAGTATACTTATTACCATATACAGCTTTTTGTTTGTTTTTTAAAGCCTGGGGCAAATGTAATAACTCCTATGTTTAGGCACCTCCAAAGGGCTGTTTGAAATATTTATACATAACGTTTAATGTTAATTCCAGATTATCCCTTTGTCATTTAAGATAGCAGTTGCTTCAGTAAGATTCCCAGTTGTGAGCAAAAGAAGAGTCGTTTAATTACTGGAGAGCCAGGGTGGTGTGGTAGAACCATGTTTAATTCTCCATTCCTCCACATGAAGACTGCTGGGTGACCTTGGGCCAGTGAGAACTCTCTCTTGGTCCTACCTGCCTCACAAGGTGCCTGTGGTGGGGTGAGAAAGGGAATGTGACTGTAAGCCACTCCTTAAGGTAGAGAAAAGTGGTGTATAAAAACTTACTCTTCATCTTCTTCTACCTGTAACAATAGATTTTCCAAACAAAGAAACTGTGTCCTTCAAATTATTTTTGGCTATTATTTCTAACCATACCAGCTTACCTACTATTGAGGTTTTATATGTTATGTATGTATTTATCCTGCCTTTCCTTGTGGTTCAAAGTGGCTATTTTTTTACAGCTTCACATTAAAATCGGGGAGTATTGTTGGGTGAGTTATAGTTAGGATTGCCAGGTCTTATGTTTTTTTTCCCCGGTAGGGGAGTCTCAGCCCCTCTCCGGGACATCCTCGGTGCGCATGCCGCAATCATGTCACCCAAAAGTGACATCATCGTGTCGAGCATATTGGGGGCAGGGCCACTATAATTCGAGGGAAAAACATAGAGTTTTCCCTCAAATGATAGAGCGTCCCACCTGCAACGTGCCCGGCGCGATGACGTCACCTCCAGGTAAGGGGGCCATCAAGCAGGCAACCCCCCCCACCCCTAGTTACAGTAGCTAGAGTGTCAGACCCGGATCAAAGATCCACATCTTACACCATCAGTGACTTAAGGCCAGCCACTATTTTTTAGCCTAATCTTCATCATCCCCAGTTGTGAGGCGAAAACAGGAACATCATCTCACCCCAGCTATGCTTCCCTCAGCTCTTTTAAGTACAGACAGGATAAAATCTGATTAGCAACCACAGCACCAGACACAACATCTGGAAGAACCACATGCAGAGCTAATACCAGGATACACTACTGTTCTGTAGAATACAACTTCTGATGAGCAACATTTTCACAGAAGTCACTGAGGAGTTTTTGGTGACCATTTCTGGGCAACTCCATTTGTTTAGCATGATCTGTGCCAAAAACCTCCAGATGAAATAACTACTAAAATTCTGCAGATTTTCCAAAGTTTCTTAACTTGAATGGACGACACAATTTACACATTCACACTATGTTTAGAGATCTTTCTATGGACATTTGGGATATTCAAACCACATACATTCGTTCATACAATGGTTTGTGTGTGTGTGTGCACGTGTACACGCGTGTACATGCCTGGAAGTCATGGTTGACTTCTGGCGACCTCTAGTGGGGCTTGGAAGTTTAAAGAGGAGGCTTGCTATTGGCCTGCCCTTGTGACTTACCCCTGGTATTCCTTGGATGTCAGGGTCAGCCCTGCTTAGCTTCTGAGATCTGATGAGATCAGGCTTGCCTGGGCTACCCAGGTCAGAGGCAGACAACAGAATGTTGATAGCTCCTCTACTACCAATTCATTATACATTACATGGATGGAGTTAAAAGTCAGACAGAAGCTTGCACTGAACACACTAGGACAGAATAGTCCCAAAGTTGTCATGGCTACCACCAACTCCTAAGCTGTTGGCATTAAACTGGCCAGAGCATGGTGACTGGATCACTTGTGGAACTTGTTGCATCTAAACAGTTTATTAAAGCTGCAGCTACGGAATTTCCCTCAAGTTGTGATTTCTGAGCCAAATTCTAGGCCCTTGAAGCAGGATGTGGACACTGGGTTAGGGTTGCCAACCTCCAGGTAGCACCTGGGGATCTCCTGCTATTACAATTAATCCCCAAATGGCCAAGAACCATTCCTCTGGAGAGAATGGCTGCTTTGGAGAATAGACTCTATGGCATTATACCCTGCTGAGGTACCTCCTCTCCCCAAACTCCACCACCCAGATCTCCATGTATTTCCCAACCCAGAGCTGGCAACCCTAGACTTTTGGTTTGAGATCATGTTCAGTCATAGTTTTCCTAGGAAGCAATGGATGAACCAACATCTCTCACCTTCCCCACAGAAATACGATTGGCAGTGACCCACCTCATGGTTATAGATGCTGAAATCCAATTGACTGATATCAGGCTGCTTAAAATCCATGGATTTTTATAGGAATCAAGCCTACAAAAAGATTGTAAAGGTCTCGGCTAAAATGAAAAACAACAACAAGCCTTAAAGGCATCATTCTCCCCAACTATTCTTTGCAAAAATCTTTGAAGACTGAATAAAAATGTGGGACCCCTGGCCCTGAGACAAGGACGAGTTGAACAACTTTTAAGAAACAGCCACTAATTTATTTTTAAACAGATATTTGACATTCATTCCAGCCTCCTTTTTTTTGTCATTGCATCACTGGCTGGGGCATTTTTAGTCACCCAGTGCTGGTAATCTTTCTCCCCAATCTTTTCTACTCTTTCTAACAAGTCACAAAGTGCACAAGGAAGGCCCAGAGAATGAAAAGACAAACACAGTCCCCTCGCAGGCTCTGGCGTGAAATCTGTTAATGAGGTCCAGCAGGTCTAGAGATGGGAAAGGAAGAAAGATAAGCCCTACAATGGAGAAGAATGGCTGTTAAGAAATCCTGCAGTCCTGAGGGACAAGGGGAGCAACATACGGCTGACAACACTGGAAAAACCGTGAGAAATGACACTGTCGTTTTGCTAGACCCGGCATTACAAGCATGTTGTTTCTCCGGCTCCAACTTTATTTCCATAGGCTGTTCACACCATCCTGACCCAACACGACTGGTTGTAAAACCATTTGTTTGTGTCAGAAGTGTCATCACGGCTCAGTGAGCCACAGATGTCACACTGTTAAAAAGGAATGAATTAAAATAAAATAAAATTTGGTGCTTACTGAACACTGGGTTCCAGTCATTTATCAACAGTGCTTCCCCCCACCCCCAAATACACGAATCCCCATGGGCCTGATTCAGGGTGGGTCCCGTTAGCATTCCCCACTGCCCCTTGCTTTGTAAAATGTCTGATCCTAGAAAATTATTTTCCTGTGTGCCAACTGCATTCCTCTGTTCCGCATCATCTGGCCACACACATACACCCACTCCATCGCTCACTGGGCAGCTACTACAGCCCATTCCTTTTCAAAAGAGGTCCCCAGTTTATGAAACAGGCTCCTTGAGGAAGTAATCAGCGGTGGACACCCTCTGTAAAGCAGTTTTTATTTGTGAAGGCATTTAGTGGAAGCTGAGGGTTGCAGACACAGGAATCTATGTCCTGCGTTCTCAGGAATGGTTGTTATTTGATACATTATGGTATTAATGAAATGCTGTGGGCCACTTTGAGCCACAAATGGGAAAACCTGGATATATTGTAATAAATGAAATAAGATAATGGTGGTGAGGGCTCTTAAAAGCCACCACTGTAACTGGATTTCAGGAACTGACGGTTTCAGCATTTAAAGGCATAGGGAACCGTCTGAACTACCTTTCCTGTGGTTAGTAGTATCCCAGGTTGCTTAAAACATATCCACAGTACCTTTTGGGGTATGAAGTTTGTGACAGTTCCCAGAAACTGTCTCCAAAGCTCCTCGCTGATTTAGGTCTTGGTTGGTTTGGCATGGAATCTGGAAGCATCTAGGTTTGATTAAAAATGGAGTGGGACCCGGTATTTGGGAAAATAAATGTAGCAGCATCATTTTACCTACAAGGACATGCTAAATGCCTGTAGACAAAGCACCTCCTTTATTTTATCCACTCATTCTAAGACTAGATCAATGATTGACTCATTTATATTACTGGGGGGGACGACTTTGAAAGGGATGAGAACAGACATATGAGTTTTGCATAAATCTCTCTCCAAATATATCTCCCGTTTGTCACTACACTGTATGACATAGAAATTGTCAGCAGCCCATATGACTGATGAGCGTTTAGGAACAAAGCAGATTCCAAAATAGCACCAGGAAAGCTGTGGAATGGCTATATTAATAGATAGTCTGATCATGCAAACTTCTACCTTAAAGCTGGCTATTTTGACTTACATGGAGATAACATCCCATTAATAGAAAAACAAGGAATGCTCCTCACAGAGGACACAGTCCCTCTCTATTTTGTCCTCAAAGATCAGTATTGGGGTATTTTGGGAGGGACAGCACAGCGTATACTTATAATGTCCACTGTTGGCCCCTGGGAGCATATTTGTCAGTGCAATTCTATGCAGAGCTACTCCAGTCTAAACCCACCGAAATCAGCAAGTTTAGATTGTAGTGACTCTGCACAGGAAGCCGTGTGTGTGTGTGTGTTCTCATTTTTGATGAAGGGGTTAATAGGTTCTTGGTTTACCTTAAGCCGAATAGCAACAGAGCTGGGCAATGAGCTTCTCGGCCTTGCTCCCGGTTTGCTTCTTAGGTAGGGGTCCATGATTAGGTGAGTGGCAGAAACCACCTCCCCTCACAATCCTTACACTTCTACCTGCTTGCTCACAATGTTTACAGTCACCGTACTACCCCGAGAGGTTTAACTCTTCGTATGCTGAAGTTGCCTAGCCAAGAAGACTAAATGCTGCTAGTTCCAGACACGTTACAAAGCACGTACACTTCTGTCCTTCATAGCCAATTCCTGCCATTTTGCTAGTTATTTTTATTCCATACAGCAATGATTATCACTGCCGGTTTTATACACTGAGGAATGTAAGCATTTATAAGACCGGGGGGGGGTGTGAACATACCAAAACTCATGGGATTTCCTCATCAAGTATGTTTAGGAGTTCGAGTATTACTGTGTCTGGTGGTTCTCCTCATATTCTAAATTTTTATGGGGGAGCTCCGTGTGTGTTTGGAAGCACTGCAAACGAGTTGGCCTGCTACTGTTTAAACAAACAAATCCAGAACCCTCATTGATGCCCATGTTCACACATTTTTTTTTCTTCTTCCTACATAGCTGAGGAACCCCCATGAACCCAGTGATGGAGCCAAACAAGTGATCGTGTGGAGGTCACAGAAATATAGGAGTAAGCTGGGGTTAACTACCCAGCAGAAGAGGCTCCCAAGTAATACAGCGATCCCAGGACATGCTTAAGTAGTATGATGCTCTGGAAATTCTGAATGGACATTTATTCTTTAAATTGCTAGATATTAGTGTGGGGTATATCAATCTCGCCAGCATGTCTAATTTTTATCCCTATTTGTACATTATCAGAAATGAATAGGCAGATGGGCTCTACTGAAACACTTCTTGCCATCTGCTGATAAGCTGAAAAGAGGAATGATGGATTTCAGAATGACAGAAAACACTTCTCCAGATTGAAATATAGCAAAATGCCTTTGCCAGTTCTTTTTATTGATTGCCTTAAGGACTTATTGATCACATTTTGTTTTCAATCAATAATTCTGGACCTTCGAGCTGTGAAAAAGAAAAGTGTTTGCAGCCATTCTCATATACCTGTTTCAAGCACTTACATTATCTGTGAAACATTTTTCACAGATCATACCAGTTTAAGCATTTGTTTGTAAAGGAAACTAATTATGATTAATTCTAATCTTTGTGTTAAGGAAGGATTTCTTTAAAAAAAAAAAAAGCCTGCCTAAGCACCATAACAGCAAATGAAACATTTCTTTCATTTAGTGAAAATAACATTTAAAAAGAGATTAGAATAATTTTAAGGGAACAACAAGGGAAGTGGACATGCCACAATTTCATGCAACCTCAGGAAGAAACACAGATTGTTATACTGGGCATACAATGTGAACCTCATCCATGATTCTCAGCTTTTGTTGTCCTGACCTGGATAGCCCAGGCAAGCCTGATCTTGTCAGATCTCAGAAACTGAGCAGGGCTGACCTTGGCAAATACTTGGAAGGGTGACCGCCAAGGAATACCAGGGCTGGGACACAGAGGCAGGTAATATCAAGCCACCTCTCTGAAATGTCTTAGCCCCACTTGGGGTCACCAGAAGTCACCACGACTTCCAGGCTCGCAAGCACACACGATACTAGGGAGGGAGGGAGGAAGGAAGGATTCTCAGCTTTTGTTAAAGGAAGGTAGCTTTAACAAATTTTACATGTCATCAGCACCATTTTGGAAACCATGCAGATTTTGCACGGCAATAATGGTATTGATAATAATGGTATGGATACTGATGGTATATCTATTTGTAATATATTAAGTTTCTTTTTAAAAAATTAATCAAAATTTCTTATACTGCTATCCTAAGTAGAGTTACACCCTTCTAAACCTGTTTACTTCAAAAAGCTTAGAAATGTACAACTCTGTTTAAGACTGCAGTGTAATCCTCATGGGACAAAAGTCCTGCTTCAAGTGTTTGAGTAGTGAACGCCTGGAGAGATCCTGGAACTCAACAGGGCTTGCTGAGTAAAATTTCTAAAGATGGATTTCCAAGGGTGGGGATCCATTAGCCTATATAGCTTCTAGCCTTTCTCTGTTCATTTATTTCTTATAAGCACAAAACAGTCAGTTGCAGAGATCCTGTTCCAGATTCTCATGCCTTCCAAAGTCAGCCTAGTGGCAACCAAGGTTTTCTCAGTGGTGTCACCCTGGGTGGGGAATACACTCTCCAGTAACAATTGCTTGGCATCTTCTATTAAACTCTTAACGGTTAGTTCATTCTAATTTTAAAAAATCCTTCGTTGTTGCTGATTGTGCTATTTTATTGCTTTCATGGACTTTTTTAATTCAGATCTGTTGCTAGCCACCTGGGGAACTGAAGCTGAAAAGCAGGGCACAAATTCTTAAATAAATTTCACACATGGCAAGGAAGTTTAAACAAAAAAAATTCCTTAACTTCAGCTAGAACTTGCCATATATTTAGATCTCATCTAATCTCATATGATTCAAGGGCTCATTATTAGGATTGCCTTCACACTTGAGGCGCAGCAAGGAAACTTACAATACAATATGGTAGAAAGAAGGCCAAAGGAACGCAAGGGCATATTCTACCCAATGATTACACAACTAGAAGGATTATAAATGTGCACTGAGAGATCATAAGTGTGTGTTTCTGCCACATGCCTCCAACAGATTCAGAACTTCAACTCAGCAACGTTGGGAAGATAGATTTCCCTTAACAAACTGGCATTGCTGTACTACAGAGACATGAATAGAGGCCGCAGATGTGTGTCTGTTTCTGGTACACATTTAGTACTTTAAAAAAAAGATCTATCAACACAGTGAGTAAAGAAAAAAAAATACTATGCCGGTTACAAAGGTGCGGACAGAAGACTGCTATTAACCTGGGACAAAAGGAAATGAACCTCTGTCCAAAAACTGGGTTACAAAAATCTAAAGGTCAACAATTAATTCACATGGAGATCAGAGGTCCTCGAATATTTTTGCTCCATTCCCAAAACAACACTGGGGAAAAAGAACCACCAGTCTTTCCCCACCAACCTAGCATCTGCCTTTTCTGTGGACTTTCTATATTAAATTCAGATTTAAACATATCTCTTATTTCATCCACTTAGCAAACCTTGAAGCCTTCCTCCAGATGAAGAGGCTGTTCCTGTAGTCAAAGAGCCACTTCCACCAGAAGATGTCTCTTTTGGCCGGAGGAAGAATTCCAAACTTTGCTGATCAGAGTAGTGGGATGCATGCCATTTTCCCCCCTCTTAGAGCAATAACCATATAAAGAACTAGAGCAATAGCCCTATGAAGAACTACATGAACCCTAGGCCATTCACAATTACAGTGGCTGTGGTCCCAGGAACCTTAGACTTCATCTGTTTTCTAAGTACATAAGAACACAAGAGAAGTCAATGTTGAATCAGGCCAATGGCCCATCTAGTCCAACACTCTGTCACACAGTGGTCAAAAATACCAGGTGCCATCAGGAGTTCCAGCAGTGGGGCCAGGACACTATCGGCACTTCCCCCCCATCCCCAGACCAACACAGAAAGCTGTTTCTGAAACTGAGAATTTCAAAAACAACATATGATAAGGCATGGGAATCTCCATCTGGGGGTGGGGGGGGGAGGAATCAAAGACTCTCCTGGACTGCCACAACCCCTTTGGGTGAGTGTTCACAGTGGCAAGGACTCCAGCCTGTATTTCCACTATGAGCTCCATCAGCCTGAGATAATCACTCCTGCTATTTTCAAAATATTTGCAAGCTGGTGTGTTCATTACAGATTCTACAGCTCTGTTTCACATCAATTCAGCCCCTTATTTTTTCCTTAAATGTTGCTGTAGTGAGCCCAGGTGTGTTTAATCCTGGATTACAGATTGTATAAGCAGCTCCCATGTTACTGCTGTTAGCCCCACTTGCTATTTCTATCTGTTTATGTAGATTTCAGCTGCTCCACACTTGGGTAGCAAAGACAGTAGTTGCATAGATACCAGACTCCTGCAGGAATTACATACCTACCTCTAAATGCCAAAGTGCACACTTGTTCAAGACCTAAGGCAGTCAGGAGATTGGGTCCAGGCTGGTGGTGTGACCCGTTCTACCAAAATTCAGACCTGGAACATTCCCTTGCTCAGTATTGGCGAGGACAGCAGAGTACAAACAGCCAGAAGGCCAGAATGCTGGTATGTATACCTGGTGTGGCCAACACCTGCAAAACCTAATGGCTGATACTATGTGAAGAGTGTTCGGAGCACACACAATTCACAGTAGGTCTCCAGGCTAAGTCACAGGCCCTGAGATGCCCAGTGCTTGTAGGATACCCACAATGGATGTTCGCTGAGGGAAACAGCAGAATAATAGTGATACGGTTGCCAGCGCCAGATTGGGAAATTACTGGAAGTTTTGGGAATGGAGCCTGGGGAGAGGCCTCAGTGGGGTTAAAATGCCATTGACTCCACCTTCCAGACCAGCCATTTTCTCCAGGGGGACTGACCTCTGTTGTCTGGAGATCAGTTGTAATTCCAGGAGATCTCCAACCACTACCTGGGGGTTGGCAACCCTAGAAATAGAGCACAGACACAGCACAAAAAGTGTGCAGCTACCATGGTAACCTGTGCCCCCGCCCAGGTGCTCATGGCATGGTCCCGTGTTTATAAAAGGAACAAAAGAGGGCAACTGCTATTTCCACCAGTGTTTTTGCCCTCACAAACACACACACATGCACACACACACACACACACGAAAGTTGCCATGCAGAGTTATTTCACAACACCCCTACCCTTTGCTATTTTCTATTAGGAAAATTTATTCAGGGATGGTGGAGTTTACAGACCCCTGAGCATCAAAGGATTTCAGAAGAAAATCAACCCAGATTTAAAACTTCTGCAGAATCTAATGTAATTTTCCATTATGGAAAAATCAGTAGGATTAGAACATGCTCTTTTGCTTTAAAAATTATTACCATCGAGTCTATAAAACTTTTGAAAGAGCCTGGATTTTTTTAGGGGGTAATTTTGTTTTGTGAATTAAGGATAGTGGCTTTTCCATTTTGGGTCTTTGCAAGTAATAAACACAGTAGTATAATATTTGGGACAGAACACAAGCATGTGGGGCAAGTGCCAAGTTGGTTACGAGAACCAGAAGTCTCAAATCTTTCACTCAGTGTTTGCTTCAGATGTATAGCCCTTAAGTATACAAGCATTTTTAAGCAAAACAATTCTTAAATTAAAGGGGGGGATCTATAGTTATTTTGAGCAGTAGCCAACAATGAGATGCAAAAAAGTTTTTACAGCATTTCATCATGTAATGAAAACTGGTTAAATGCATACCACTGAATTCAAAAACATTAAACTGACTTAAATCTTAGCATTTTAACTGAATGCATTATGGACGCTTTATCAAACAAATAATTCTGCATCTCAGTGGAGGTGGAAAGTATCGTCGAGTCACAGCCGACTTACGGCCAACCCCACTGAGTTTTCAAGGCAAGGGACAAACAAAGGTGGTTTGTCATTGCCTGCTTCTGAGGAGGAGGAGGAGAAGGAAGAGGAAGAAGAAGCGGAAGAAGAAGAAGAAAAGAGTTTGGATTTATACCTCGCCCTTCACAACCCAAAGGAGTCTCAGAGCAGCTTACAAACTCCTTTCCCTCCCCCTCCCCACAACAGACACCCTGTGAGGTAGGTGGGGCTGAGAGAGTTCTGACAGAAACTGCTCTTTTTCAAGAACAGCTGTGCCAGAACTATGGCTTGCCCAAGATCATCCAGCAGGTGCATGTGGAGGAGTGGGGAATCAAACACGGTTCTCCCAGATTAGACCACTACACCACACTGGCTCTCAGAACCCCGGACTTCTTTCATGGTCTCCCATCCACACATTAAGCAGGACTGACTTCTGATATCTGACAAAATCAGGCTAGCCTGGGCCATCCAGGTCAAAACTTCTTAAACCTAGGAAATGTATTCATGTTCTTTCTCTCCTCCTCCCCTTTTCAGAAGATTAGTGAATCAACAGTACCTATCAGGGTTATGACTCTGCAGCTGTAGGTGCCAGGGGAGGGTTAAGGCTAGAAACAGGGTCAAGGTGGCAGAATTTGATCTCAGTATCCAGCAAAGAATTTTCCAGTAGAAGGTATCAGTAGAATTCCAACTGTAAAATCCAGGAAGTTCTGATACATGGCTATGTGAATGATTACTACTGATTCTAAATGAATAGAATCTCTATCAATATAGTTATTTATTTATTTAGGGTATTTATATGCTGGTGCACTCTAAAAAAAATGGCCGTCAGCTTACTTTTTGTAAATTCAGATGTATTCCATTGCAATAGTGTGGTATACTGAACAGAATGCTGGCCTTTTACTTGGAGGCCCAGAGATCAAAATCCTTCTCAGCCACAGTGCTCAATAAGTGGTCTTGGGCAAGCCATAGGGTCAGATCCAGCTCTGCTCATACAATGGATCCTCCCCACTTCCTCTTTCACACTGTTGAATCCCAAGTCCCTCAAAAGGCTGTTCCTGAAGTCTGGGAGGCTCTTGGGAGAGTTTTTAGTGAGAGTTTACATTGAGAAGGAGAATCGGCATAGATCATTCATTGATTTCTGGAATTGAAAGCACCCTTCTGTTTACGAAAGTCTGTATCCATCCCACTGCCTTGCATCAGGTTGCTGGAGAAAACTTTCCTGTAGTCCTCAACAACAAATAAATAAATAAGACCTCCTCCCAGTTCTTCATTCTTGCTCACACATACACGACATAGCTTTAGGTGGGTATCCATTTTGGTCTACAATTAAAAAAGAGTAAAATCCCAGTCCAGTAGCACTTTGAGCATCTAGGAGTGCCAGTCTCCAGGTGGGGGCCATGGATTCTCCGATTCTGCAGGCTCCTGCCTGCCGCTGGCCAGCTGGCTGATGGGAAAAGCCTTGCCCCCAAACTATGCCCCCAACAGCAGCCACCCCTCCCTCCCCTCCTGCAAGATTTAAAGAGCCTTGCAGCTGATCAGTGGAAGCACATGGCCTGCTGATCAGCTGGAGGGCCCTTTAAATCTTGCAGGAGGGGAAGGGAGGGAGAGGATGGCCACTGGCCACATGCCTGAACTCAAAGCAACAAATTTGCCACTTGGTTTCAGGCATCAGGGCTGCCGGCATGCTAGCTTGCAAAAACCCTTTAAAGAGAAGGCTCCTCACGCCTTCCAGGGAGGCCCCCAAAGTCCCCTGCCAGTGACGAGGCAGGACCTGGCAACACTATGAAAACCAGTAAGATTTCCGGAGTATAAGCTGATAAAGGGAGCTTTAACTTTTGAAAGCTTATATCCTGGAAATCATGCTGGTCTTTAAGGTGCTACGGGACTCAAATCTTGCTCACATACTAACATGTATTTCGTTTCATCCCTGGTTATATATTGGAACGCCATGATTACTCACACTGCGGAATATCTTTAACTGGAATTTAACATGAAAGTTTTGCTTAAAATAAATATAGTGGTGTAAATTAAGATTCATAGGCATAAGAAGTTCCTACTGGACTGCAGTAAACAACCACTACCATGTGGCAACCTACACAAACACAATGAATTCAGCAAAACTAACTTTCTCCTGCTCTCCCCGTCACCAGATAAATGGAAGGCAGATGCTAACATGCATTCAGAAGAAGAAGAACCTATAAATATTTGGAGATTCTGTTCTTCAAAAGTCTTATATAGGTTGTAATAATTGTATATTAAACTCGCCTTTGATTTCAACATCCCCCCCCCCAACCCTTCTTATGCTATCTGCCTTAAAGCCTTTTTTCATCAAGTACAGACTGGAGTGGAGATACCTTTGAAGTGCCCAAGCTGCTAGGAGAGTACTTTTTTATTGTTGTTATTATTTAGTCTGAAAGGGATTTGCACATGATTTATGGAAATTTTAGAACAAGCTACCAGAGTCATCATAACATAAAGAAATAGTTTTGTCCCCCCTTAAGGGGAAAAAAAAATCTTTCCAAAAGATTAATTAATTGAGCACATTCTTAAAAAAAAAAATAAGAGGAGTGTCACAGAGCACCTTAAAGGTTAACAAATTTATTGTGGCATAAACTTTCATGGGGCAAAACCAACATTGCCTGAGTTAAGTCCGTGTAGAAATTTACAGGGAAAAGCCCCAGTGTTGCTCTGACACTCCAGTCCCATACACCAGTGACAAAATTTCACACACCAAAATGATAAAACACAGCTTTATTTTTCCCCTCTTTCTTTTTTGCACACTGTTGAATTGTAGTTTCCTCATTCCCAGCAAATGTAGTACAAATGAGTCACGGCTGATTTTATTTTTTGCACCCAAACAGCTGTGATTAGGAGCTATTTGTGGGCACAGCAACAGCGGCAACTCGCACCCCACCTACTAAAATTAGTTTGAAGTAGCCAAACTTCCCGTTTGAACATATTATTGCACAGAAATTAAAACAACAACATTAAAAATGGCATTTTCTCATCCAAGATTGTTGGCTCCCAAAACAACACATTAATCAAAATCAACTTCCATCAACTTTATGCCTCAATTCCATTCAGAACAAATCACTGACAATTTGTGGTGGTATTTTGGTTCCACCACCCCCCCCTTCTCAGCAGAAAGCAAGGGGTTTTTTTAGATCATATATGAGGAAACAAGACTTTAGTGCAAGCTACCTGCAAATATTCAGGGTGGAATTTTTGCCTGTGGCAGAGGCCCAAGGAAGATGATGTGATTAAAGAGCACAATCGTGACAACCTAAAACCCAGAAGAAGAAGAGAAGAGATTGGATTTATACCCCGCCCTTCACTTGGAGTCTCAGAGCAGCTTACAAACTCCTTTCCCTTCCCTCCCCACAACAGACACCCTGTGAGGTAGTGGGGCTGAGAGAACTCTAACATAAACTGCTCTTTCAGGAACAGTTGTGCCAGAGCTTGTGACTGACCCAAGGTCACATCAGCAGGTGCAAGTGGAGGAGTGAGGACTCTCCCAGATTAAAGTCAACGCACTTAACCACTACACCAAAGTGGCTCTCTCACCTACTCTCATAAGTGAAAATGGGTAATTTTTTGCCCTTCCCTTTGCACAGATAGATGCAACACCCCGATTAAAAGTGTCAAATATAAAGATAGAGGGGGAGGAAGGAGATGAAAACATTCCTACAAGAGCAAACAGACGTTTACATTTCCACTGTTTGTACCTCTCATCCTGACTCAAGTCAGCTCTTCTTTGTAACAATCCTCCCACCTTCTGATCGGGATATAATGGCTGATGGAGCTTCATTCTATTCTATCTGACAAAGTGAGCTCTGACTCATGAAAGTTTATACCCTGGAAATATTGGTTAGTCTTTAAGCTGCTACTGGACTCGGATTTTGTTGTCCTGCTACAGACCAACAGGGCAACCCACCAGTATTACACCTCCAACAAGTTCCTTATTAAATGTAGACCTGTCATATCATATATACTCCTTTCCCTTACAGCATATGGGGCTTCCTTGAGGACCATGGGGCTGCCAGGAACCTTAGTAAGATACTTAATATTTGCTCAAAGGGACCCTTTGAGAAAATTATGTTGAGGGTGGACGTGATGTAGGATTGAGGGTTTCCTTATTCCTTTCTGCCTTATCACTCCAAATGTGCTTCATCTGGTAAAGCCAATAGTGCTTTCCTCATTTATTTTGGTAGAGAAAATCTAGAAAAGGTAAACCACTTTTACAAGTTTGAGAGCTCGTCTGCAGCCACCGGGCTTTCTTACAGAATCCAGGACGTTTCAAAGACCTCGCCGATACCTTCAAAAAATGCAGCTCATTTTCAATAAATATCGAAACTGATGAGGTTGGCTTGAATTGTTTTGCTCCTGATCCTAGCAACGTCGATGTACACTGTTGCTCACAAACAAGAAAAGCTAGGGTGGGTTGAAGCTTTGGTTCTGAGCCTTTGTTCTGAAGTGATTCACCTTTTCCTCAAGGTTTTCGACACAACATCCACATACTATACGATTACCGCACCACACCCAAATAATGATTTTACCACTTAACACATTTCTACACATTTCACTCGCCTTGACATATAACCTTGTTACGGCTAAAGAAATATCCAAAGGGTGAGACCATTTCTCCATCAGTGACTACCCCTCCCCACCAAACAATGTGAAAAACTACTCCACAAAATCCAGACACATACACTTAGCAAGGCATGTTTAACGTTTTAGGTTTTACTTCTGGCAATCTTTGAGCACCCCGTCACGAGGCATGATGCAAAGTATTCACTTGCATGCAGGTTCATTCCAGTAGTCAGAAACATAGCAAAGAAGATGCGTCTCCTAAATCACTTCAGAAAGTGAAAAAGAATTTCCAACCTTGTGTAATTCAACAGCAAAAGTTGCTCCCTTTTATTTTTAAATTCAGGGACAACCAGCATACGGCAGCAAATGTTTCCAATCAGTTTATTTAACACTTTCCTTGTTGAATGATTATTTTAGCGGGGATTTTTTCCCCAGGATGTAGTTTATACTTAGAAATTAACCTCCCATATCCCCAAACACTGAATTGTGGAAACAGGTGCTTCTAACAAAGCCGAAAGAGTGCAGCAGTTCTTTGACCCAGCATAGCTATGTGCATTAGTAAGACATAGCACCCGCTGAGCTTCCCCCAGTTAATTAGAGAACCCGTATGGCAAGGAATAGCCTTGACTATAAATACTTCCTGAAAGATCTCTAACAGAGTCAAAGGAAATGAGGAAAAAATGAAATGCAGCTAAAGAGAAACTCTTTCAGATGTTCTTCCTTTTGACGGCTATGTTTTTAAGGGCACCCAAGGCCTGGGATAAATTGTGCGAGATCTTTCTGAAAACCAAATGCTAACATATAAATAACATGTAAAATGAGAGTATGTCCTTGCCGGTTAAGCAGTTTCAAATTCCATTGATTTCAATGGTGGAGTTAAGCACAGTCTTAAATTTCCCTCCACTGAAATCAAAGAGACTTCAAAGTAATTCGCTCTGATTTCCTTACATATACTTACAAACCCAGTACTTTTGGAACTAGACATCTGTGTGCTGCCATATGTATTTGGGGAAAAAGCAACACCACAGATTTAGCAATAAATGGTCACAATCCAGCTATGGTTAAGTTCTGCTAAGTCACTTTGTTATATTTTGAGTCTTGAAATCAATCAATCTGAAAAGTGCTTAATTTTGGATCACAAACTTGAACCATTTTCTTTGTTCCCATGTACGAGCAAATCTTCCACATTCCTCATTGCTCTGCCTTTAAGCATCAACCAACCAATGACTGCTGTTCCCACCAATACATCAGAGCTCTGATCCAAATGACTTAAGTTGATTTCTTAATGGAAATTGATAAATAAATGGTTAAAAGTTTATTTCAAGGGATTTAACATTCATTGTGACATCTTTTCAAATAGTACACAGGGTCTCACTGAAACCCACCATCCCAGAACTATTTTAACCCCTGCTGGGGTAAATTCATGGAAATTTGCATTTCTTCTCCCAGTGTAGGTAAAGGCAGCTTGGGAGTGATAATGTATCATGGCAAACAAATCCTCTACCACAGTGGTCTTCTCCTTTAAATCATAGCCCCAATATACTCAGGAAACAGAACTGTGGGCAAGGAGAAGACCCACCCTCATGTTGAAACAAAGTAAAAGGGATATATGACAGAATACAGTGCCACTGATCAATTTATCAGCAGAGAACTGAGACCTTCAGAGTGAGATTATATTTAAGATTCAGAAGGCTAGGCCTATCAATGGCTACTAGCCAAAATAACTAAATGGAATCTCCCAGGTATTCAAATACTTTTCTTCAGACCTGCAAAACTTTCTCTTGATTGGTTGCCCCCCCCACCGCCCAAGTTGGGCCCTGTTTATCTTTGGTTTCTTTTTCTTGTCATTCAACTTGCAGTTGATGCTATACCAAGGGTGGTATTTCCCATGTGTACAGGATTCCTTTTAAAAGAACTTGCCCATGATACACATATGCGCAAATGTTAAAAGAAACTTCTGTTTGAAGCTTCAAATCCCATGGAGACCTTCTTTCACAGTTCCACGCAGAAAACCTGATATCCCATAATCAAAAGTTAGCTGAGCGTCTGGTAAGGAAAGATATTGTGTAATATTATGATTAAGGGAATAAACTGGGGATTCCATGGCTCGATCTTCACTTTAGCTACCAACAGTACAATCCAGTGCACACTTACCTGGGAGAAGGCCCCACTGACTACAGCGAGACATTCCTAGGCATGTGTATGAACTGTGCAGAAGCTCACTAGGAAGACATGGCAAAGTTGACATCTCTCAGCTCCAGTACCCACTCCCCTCATTAATAGGGAAATAACAGTATTAGCTTACCATACAATGAAGTCACCAATATCATTGACCAGGGGTCCTAACATTTTTTCACCTTCTTTTATTACTGGGCCTCAAGACAGCTTACAGGACGTATAATCAGCTCGAAGGACATATAATCATATCCTCATAGTTACACTCAATCTTTATTTACTAGTTATTATATGATAGTATAAACCTTGTATAAAGATAAGGAAAAAATTACTTTTTTCTTTTTTATGTTTCTTGCTTCTATGCTTTCCTATCTAGCCCTATACATGGAAATATACTACGCTGAAGCATTGATTATCTTACCATATTTCGATTTGTTGTGATACTTTTTGATGTTTTATATTCTCATACTATGCAATGTCCTTAAAATGTGTTCAGCAAATGATGTTTCATGCTTCTCATTTTTCCCTTTGTCCCTTTCCATTTTGTATCCCTCTAATGGTGAAATAAATAAAAAAAATAAAACAGGACAGCTTACAGGAGAAAATCTGCCAATTTATCTGAGCAGTGGAAGACCAATACATTTGTTGTGAGAATGAAATGGGTAAAGAAGAAGATGTTGTAAGACACTTTAGTTCCCCATTGAAGAGAAAAGTGGGCTATAAATAAACAAACATCTCACATTCAGTTTCCCCAGTCTAAATTTCCCCTACTCAAAACTGCTGTTAGTCTTGTGGGAGAAGAAAGATTACAGGTGAATGCTCTGTGCTTGTATTAATTCCCCATCTAGTACTAAGTTAACAGCAAGAAACGTAGCTGCAAGTGAAAGGGGAGGGAAGGGTTAAGCACGAAAAAACCTTAGCCAGGATTCCATTTGATGAAAAGATGGGGAAGCACAGGAAGAATCATGGATCTCTCGTGTCACGTGTGGTTTGACCCTAATTAGCCATGCAAGGTACTTTATTTGAAATCAGTTTAGCAAAAAGAATGCCTCCTTAGCTCCAAAGAAGAGTTCTTCAAAGCAGTAAACAATCTTGCTGTTTGGTAAGCAGCAGCCAAAACCTTCCTCATCCACCACTCAAAGGAACATTTTTGCATATCAATGGTTCCTTCCTGTATCAACAAACCTTTAAGGGATAAACTCAGACTACACTAAAGCAAAGGGGGACAAGAAATATTGACAACTGTCCTATACCATCAGGTATTTTTGTGCTTTCTTTCCTAGGCATGTAGCCATCCTGTGAAAATGTGTGCTGGGGGGGGGACTTTAAAGGGGAATGAATTAATTCTGCTCAACATATCGCAACAACTTTCTGAACAGCACAATGCTGTCCCAACAGCTTAAAATCTGGATCCTGGAAAGAGATAAGTGTGGTTAATTAAAGTATGGCTTATTTTCTCTAAGTTTGGTTAACTAGGACTTCCTAATACTTTACCCATGATTAAGGACTGACTGCAAACCTAGATATGAAATCATAATTTGAAATGGAACTTATAAACTACAGTTTGCAGTAACCATGGACAACCTTTCTTCCTGGTGGTGAAAAGAGAATGGAGGGAAGGGGGTACTCCTTCCTCACATGATGTGATGGTTTCGGTGGGAAGCCACATCATGCAGGGACTAGAAATAAAAAGTTCCTCCACGACTGGCAAATGAAGTGCCAACATGGGATTGCACAAAAAACCATATTTGGAACAAACCAACAGCTTATAAGTTTCCACTTTTATGCTAAAGTTGCTGTAGAGTTAAGACCAAAAAGTCAAATGTTCACATAAATATAAGAGTAGAAGTAGAAGAGTTGATTTTGATACCCTGTTTTTTTCCACCCTAAGGAGTCTCAAAGCACGTTACAATCACCTTCCCTTCCTGTCCCCACAACAGTCAACTTGTGAGAGGCTGAGAGAGTTCTGAGAGAACTGTGACTGGCAGGCCTCATGGGGAATCAAACCCAGTTTTCCGGATTAGAGTCTGCTGCTCTCTACCACTACATCATGCTGGCTCTGTACTCCAAAGCTGGGGATATGGTGGCATTTCCATATTCCAAAGCTGGAGATGCGGTCCATGTACCAGCTGGTAATAATGGGAGAGTGGAAATCTTCTGCCAGCCCACAGACTCAAGATTTGGAAAGAATATGGCAAGAGATAGTAAGATTTCTTCAAGATACCATCAAATGAACGTTTCAGCACTTAACTGCATCCTTAGCATTCATTATTCCTTTACTATTTTGGATCACAAAGATCCAAGATGCCCATCAAAGCTGACCAAAGCCACCATTTCTGTATTGTGGTCTGCCAGATTTCTAAGAACTGCACCCTTTTTGCAATCCAAGGCAGGCACTGAAACAAAATCAAACATGTAAGTAGTTCACAAGTTGAACAGGCCTGAAGTAAAACTGAGATTTCAAGTTACATGCTGATCACACTATAAAGCATACACAAAATCACTGCTTAAGTAATTTATTTCCTCCTAGCACTATGTATGTTGTTAAAGAGGACTGGGCTACTCTCTCTGTGAGTACAAGGGAGGACCTGGTATATGAAATGGTCATAGTTCTCTGTATGTTTCAAAAGCCGCAAGACAGGTAGACATGCGACTGCCTGACCCACCTATAATCCTGAACCAGTCAGAGAGAGGTTGTGGAGGATGGTAGGCCCTCCGAGTGAATGAGAAATATGTATGTTGTTAACAATGTATGTTGGTCTTTTTGTTTGTTTTTCAACCTTTATCTAGTAGACAAATTTTTGTTCAGACCATAAAGGGGCAGAAGCCTTTCTGACCTCACTTTCTGCAAACTTCCCTAATTTAGGAGGGAAGTTGTTCCAAATGTTCATTCCCTCTAAAAATTGGTAACTCAACTTTTGCCATGAAAATGTCATATGCCAGTTGCAGTGTGTGCACTTGTGTATGTGAACATAAAAATGCAGACATATGCACTCTTAAACATAGACAGAGTGCTCAGAACTTAGTAGTCACGGCACGCGTAAGTCTCCCAAAAGCGGTAATAAAGTCATGGCTCTGGTTCCAATTTTGTCACTGATCTTATTTGTGATTTACCCTGGCACTTTTACAACACCTGATAAAATGCCCACATGTTTCTGTTTGGTTCATCTTCATAATTCTTTTGAGATCTACAGGTGAGATCCCAAACTGGTATAATATCACTGGGCATTAGGTGTGTATGTTTTTTTTAATTAAATAAATGGGCACCTGCCCTTAACAAGTTCTTTCAGATGGTTTAAAGCAAACAAACATCAAAGATGGCATTTGCTTATTAGAAACTCCTGAAAGGCTCACTCACACCACAGAGTGACAAACAACAATTGCTTCTGTGTTAGAAAAGGTTTCTAAATGCTTATGCTGGGATCGAGACTTTTTTGCAAATTCCAGAGCCTTTCTCAACATGTGCAAGTCTAGTTCATTTTATTCAGACCCGCATTTAATTTTTTAAAACATAATTCTGTAAAATATAGGAATTGGGATGTTGTAAATATTTCAAGAGCCACCCACGTATTCACTTAATTAGAGAACTTTACCCTGTTCTCAAAACACTGAATTCTGTGTCCCACCCAATCCCTCATCTATGCACGGGGTTCTTAGTCACTCGTCTCCTGCCTCTAAAACTCATGCGTCCGGCGTCTCCTTGCCCTTACAAGACCCCAAACCATGCCAAAAACCCCAGCCAAATCTCACAATATTAATGTGGTACAAATTAATCAGATCTACTGTACGAAGTATGGTGCATTCTGAACATTTTAATTCTGCCTAAGACTGCAAACTCTAACAATGGGTTTAAGCCTATTTATTTCTCTTTTAAAGGGAAAAGGGGCTCATAACAGTTCATTTTCTCAATTAGGTATCTCAAATCCTTGCTTATATGCCTATTTTTTTTAAAAAAACCCCAATATTTAAGTACATCTCAACTTCCATCTGAGTAAACCCAACCGACATAAATACAGCATGAATTTTATAATATGAGTGTTCGGCAACTCTGAGGCTACCCCAGAAGTTGTTTAGAACCTTCAAAGAATTCATAATCTTGAATTATGGTATCAGATGAAAGTGGGCCAGGGGATCTCTGACTTGGGCTCATCTGGAAGAAAAAAGCTGTAATGACAAACAGTGCAATGATCTGCAGAATTACTGTGGTCTAGCCTCATGGATTTCAATGGACTTAATTCAGAGAAATTCTGCATGAAACTTGCACTGAAAGCTCTTTCTAGAAACATGTTTTCTACTTTTTCTTGTGAAACATCATTTGGTTTTGCTATCACATAGCAACTTTTTTTCTTAATGAACTAAAAAGTAAAAAAGTAAAATAGGCACAGCATACGTAATTCACAGAAGGCCCAGGGATACTGCTGAATTCAGAATTGTGCTGAAGCACACCATGGCTGCCGCCACAATGCCACCAAAGTCTCCAAGAACAACTACTTACAAAACACTCCTCCCTCAAGCAACTGCAATAGGCCATGTTTTACATTGAACAATTTAAAAGAATGAAGGTCTAGAGTGTGTCGCATTTTCAGAAGACCAGCCAGCAAAGAGGTATGCTACTTCGGAGACAAAGATGCCATGCAGTAAGGGCGCACTGAAGTTTCACCTCCTCAATTCCTTCAGTTCCCGCATAACTGAAGACATGCCAAATGTTCTATTTAATTACACTGTGCTGTCTCTCATTTTTTTTTCTTCTAAAGTACCCCCAATTCTAACATTTTTATTATTACTTGATTCAGGTTTCACATTTTCAGCTATTTGATCCCAAGATGGCTTACTTAACTACATCCTGTCAAGCCACCTTAAAATTTAGGAGGTGATTAGATCCTTTTTCTGTAACAGATGTGCAGCCTTCTGGGATTCTGCACTTGTTCTTTTCCAAATGTAACAGCATCTTGCAAAATCAGCACGGAAGATTAATTTGATACAACCCAATTTAATAGCAAACAAACGGTGGCTTACTACTGCATCCAATGCGCAGGGTTCATACACAATGGCTAAGAAGCCATTACTTGCCATTCTACCTCTTCAAGTCCGAATAGTTCAGGACTCTGGAACTGGTAAGGTGCACCTGGTGATGACTGAAAACTGGTTTGAAAGGAAAAAACCATAATATATTCACTTAAACAAAAAACAAAATTAGAATTTCCTACCCGTAAGAGGGACTGAGATTCATCCTTTGACTTGCTGTCTCCAGATCCAGGATACTGCTGAGGGAGTGGCCCAGGTTTCTCTCCACTTCCTTGAGGCACCCCCTGGAGGAACCCCTTGGTCTCGACAGGCAAGCCATAAACAGGTCGTGCAAGGTGGGCAGCTTCTACGTTTGGACTATCCCGTAAGGGCTTTGGCTGCTCTTGGCCCACTGACACAGTGGTCAGAAGGCCCAAGCTTGTTTGCGTATAGGATGGGCTCCCCCTCAAAATGTCCACTCCTCGCCAAGCTGTACCACGAAGATCGTCACCGGAGCTATCAGGCCAACCTTTCTCTTTTGCCGTTTCCTTCTCATCCAGCTTTTCCCTCTTTACTATGCACTCAGAGACCGGCTCTCCCGTTTTGGGGTCTGGACTGATCAGGCTATAGACCTTCAGGTCAACTTTGGGCTCCTCCTTGAGAGCAGCAGCCACCCCATGGCCATCCTCCCCATTGGCTGTGGTGATGTCCATCTCTTGGCAGTGCGCAGTGTTGAAGTGATCCAGTAGGGACTGCGTATCAACAGCTGTAAAGCTGCATTGACGGCATTTGTAACAGTTATGAACTCTCCTGAAAAACAGAGAAAGGGGGGAAGTTAATATTGTCATACTTTTACCGAATAACTCTTTTTATTTCCCACAGGATGATAAGAGGGCAGGGAAATATATACATTCCAGTATAGCCGGTATACATATTTCTTCATTCAGTGGAATTCAGCCTTTCCAGACCTATAATCCCCCATTTAAATCCATCTTTCAACATAGGACCTATTTTTAATTATCAAGTCATCATTTTAGTATGTCCATTTTATGTAGCTCTGTCCTATGTCTGTGTCAATAGCTTTCAGACTGTTAGGTTTCTTCCTGCTCTTTCCTCTATCCAAAAGCAGGTCATGGTGCTACTGATGCAACCCATCCTTGGTAAAGATCCTTCTCTATCTATACATTTTCAGAAAAGCCCTTAAGTTCAAGTTGAGCTGATTATCTGTTTGTGTTATTTTAAAGCCTGCTCACAAAACATCTCAGTGGAAAATACTAACAAATAGAAGATTTTACATGTATTATATTCAAAGGAGTGTAATTGTTTCATAGAAACTATATTGTTAAATCTTGTTATATTAGCTTTTCCCCTTACCTCAAAAAGCCCAATTTAAACTTTTATCATATAATATTGGATGTTAGTGCCGAAATCCAAGGAGGTAGAAGAAATGGACTTGCATTTCTTCTACATACAAGAGTTTTAGTATTGTGGCAAAGAGTTTACTCCACTTCATACAATCTACTCGCATGACAGATAACAACTTCAGCAGGCTTTTATCTACCCTTAGCATCATCCAATTTAGATGGGAATTTAGTTGACTCAACTAAATGTAAAATATGCAGACAATCTATGAAACCGCAAGGCAACGGTAAGAAACAGATTTTGCTAAACCCTAAAATACAGAAGGGGACTGAAGTGCTAAGACTGATTATAATGAAGACCAGTCTAATTGCCATTACATCTACAGCTGACATTGCCACATGCCCCCATACCCAAATGCTCACACACACTTTTTGCTCTCTACTTGTTTATTGATCCCAATGTTGATAAACTTCATTCCTTCCAACCCATCGCATTTTTACCCCACCTTTCCTCCAAGGAGCTTGGCAAAATATACAAAGTTCATCCCACTTCCATTTTATGCCACCAATGAGGCAGCTTAGGATATGAGGCCATGACGGGTCTGTGTACAGCAAGCTCCAATGTAGCACTGGTATTTGAACACAGCCCCCCCCCCAAGTCCTAGTGGCTCTCCCACACTGGCTCTATACCAACCACTGCTTCTTGGCTCTCATTGCTCCTTTAGGATTATCTGGTCACAGCATGGAAGTGCCAACAGAAACAACAGGTGGCAGAATTACCACTGTATAGCCTGGGTAACTTCATGCTCTTGGCTGTCTCTACCTTGCTTGCTGAGTTCCTGACGACAGTACAAACACCCTTCAGTCCCAAAGTCCTTCAGGTAGTTCTGCCTGAATTCTTCCTTGGAACTTTTCATGTCTCCACCATTTACTGTTCACTTGTCTCCTACTGTGTCCCACTTCCTCTAATCACCTGTTCCATAACCAGCATCCCTTCCTCTCCTGATATGGGAAGTGCCTTCAGTCTCCTCTTTCATGAACATTTGAAGTTGCCTTCTACCACCTTGTTCCATACAGCTCAATACTGTCAGCTTTGACTGGCAGAGGCTCTCCAGGGTTTCAAGCAGAGAAAGGTCTTTTGCAACATCTGCCAAATCAGCTCCTTGAACAGGAAATGCTAGGTACTGACCCGGGATCTTGTGCATGCAAAACAGGTGCTCTACCACTGAGCTATGGCCCCACCCACTTCATCGATCCTTTTCTTCAATCCACCTTTTCCACCTGCTTTTTTAAAAAAGGTTTCTATTTCGCAATCAATTGGCCACTTTGCACCTACCTTTCAGACTTTAGTCTATCTCTTCCTGAAGCTTTTTTCCATTCAAAACTTCTTCCAAAACTCCCATTATATGAGGTTTTAACCCCAGATAAAATGACAATCTTTGCCCTCCCTCACAAAAGCAGGTGCGAAAACTACTTTTGTCCTTTGCAGGCATGGGGGGGGGGGAGAGACTGTGCTCTTGGCATCCCTGACTCCCTACCCATTGGAGGACTTGTCTGAACATGTCAATTATCCATATGTCTCATTTTATAAATGTACCAATCACAGGGTTAGCGCTGATGTGCACCTTCAACGTAGATATGCATGGATGTCAGGTGCACTCTTGCCACTGTGGATATAATCCCCTGTGTATGTCCCAAATGTCTGCCCAAGTCTTCTGTTCCTGTAGCTGCAGGACATTCTCATCAGCTCAAGAAACTAATTTTGAAGGCTTCATTGCCACAACACCAATATAATACAAATAGGAAGAGAAATACAAGGTTAAATGTTTATGATGATAGCTACTAACAATGCTAGTTCTTGGCGGATTTGAATAGACTGCTGATTTTATTGAATTTCATTAATGATAACTATCAAACTTGCACCAGATTACTTACATGAAATCTTTTAATTGCTGTAAAAATTGCATCTGTTAGATATTGGAAACAGGCTATGATTGCAACTGTTAATGAGCGGTGTTCAAGGCTTTTGACTTGCTGGAAATGAATAAACACACACAATATGCTTTTCAGGTCTGTCATCAAATTCGAAGAAAGAAGATACCCATTCACTGAACACTGGAATAAGCATCCAAACTGTCCATAGGAAATATTTTTCCAGTAGAACTGTTATCCCTCCTTGTTTCTTTTTCCACTTCTGTTTCTGATATTTTAAAATTAATATACAAATATACTAACTAATGGACATGACACTTGGAGGGGCTGTAAAATGAATGAACATTTTAGATAGATGTGAAGTTCTTTGTCTATTGTTAGAACTTCTCAAGAAATATTCTTGGTGATCACCAAGGAAAAGCTATTTGTAGAGTCCTTGTCAATTAAAATTTCTTTTAAAATGAATTCTGTACCAAAACAAATTGATTTCAAATGGATTAGTATTAGCAATACACTATTTTTTAAAAAAACTATTCATTAAGAAGAAAAGGAGGAGGAAGAGGAGGAGGAGATTGGATTTATACCCTGTCCTTCACTCGGGGTCTCAGAGTGGCTTACAAACTCTTTTCCCTTCCCCTCCCCACAACAGAGACTCTGTGAGGTAGGTGGGGCTGAGAGAGCTCTGAGAGAGAGCTGCTCTTTCAAGAACAGCTCTGACAGAACTAGGGCTTGCCCAAGGTCATCCAGCAGCTGCAAGTGGAGGAGTGGGGAATCAAACCTGGTTCTCCCAGATTAGAATCCATGCACAACCACTACACCAAACTGGCTCTCACATCAAACTGGCTCGCACCAAAAATATGAAACTCACTAGACAATACAATCCTAAACAAAGTTACATCTTTCTAAATCCATTGATTTCAAATGAACTAAGAAGGCTGTAACTCTGCTTAGGATTGTATTGTAATGTACTGGCATTCAAGTACCTTGGCAAAAGCTGGATAGGTTTCAGAAATAATTTAAACAGTTTATTATTTTTCTTGGCATGCTCCCAAGAAATTAATACTTATAAGACATTTTCTTTATTGCAATTCAATTTATTTTGATACTAAAAGGTTTCGATTTAATGTTCGGACAATTTAAATGTCAATGATACTGTAAACTTACGATATATACATAAAATAATGGGAGGGGAAATGACAGGTGCCATTTATCTTTTTTTTTTTTTAGCCATCATTCACTGATAACTTTACCCCATTGAACAATCTAGAGTTCATTCAAAAGGGGGGGGGACAGAGTACAGAGAGTCTTCGAAACTAAAACTGTTTACTCCCAAAGCAGTATGCTTTGTGTAGAGAACAAGTCATATTTGTTCTTTTATAGACATTCTTAAGAGTTTTTTAAAGAGAGACTTTTCTTAAGGGAAAAACAAGAGAGTGGATTGTGCAGTAGAATATTGCATTGCGCTGTGAAATCCGGGGCGGCGGGGAGGGGGGGATACTTGGATCAACCATGAAAGCTTCGACTAAGAACAGAGAGTAAAACTACCTAATAGGCAATCTCCAAGACAGCCAATTTAAGTGTCCCATATACCTTAGGAATAACACACATGCCTATTTTCATTCAAGCAGACCATGCAAAGTACTGTATTACTGAACTATGTAAAACATATGTTCCCACATTGGAACAATATGTTGCCAATTTCCTGTGTATGCCATAGTAACAAAATACTTTTTATGAGCTAACATGATACTATTTTATTAGCATTACAGTAGCGCACAGACTTCTTTGTCAGGATCAGGACCCCGGGAGGCTAGCTTTTATACTAAAACGGATTATTTTAAGTTAGTCCTTGTGTGGTTCTCTGCAAGTCATTATTCCCAAAATGCTCGTGCACTGGTATTTGCAATACTAGCAGAGCGATCCTGAACTGAGCTAGACCATTTGAAACTCCTTGACTTCAATGGACTTAGAAGGGTGCAACTCCTCTTAGGACAGTACTGTGAGACATCCATCACACATGACACTGTACTCAGGCAAAGGTAATATACAGGTAAGTAAATAAATAATAAAGGAGGTAAGGTGGCATAGTACAGCCTGATCTCGTCAGATCTCAGAAGCCAAGCAGGGTCAGTACTTGGATAGGAGACCACTAAGGAAGACTCTGCAGAGGAAGGCAATGGGCAAACCACCTCTGCTTCTTCTCTGCCTTGAAAGCCCCTTGCTGGCGTCACCATCTATCAGCAGCAACTCGATGGCACTTGCATACACAAATAATAATAATTCAAAGGGCTGTGTGTGAAATATAGTAAGTATAATTAGGCCATACATGTGAAGCAATTTCAGTTCCCTTCCCTAACCATGTTTTCAATTCCAAAACACGTGCAACTGTATATACCATGATCCTACCATAGCCCCACAGAGACTACCTCTGTGTAGGAAAAAAATCACAAGTGAAGTGGCCCTGACTTTAGTCAAATGGGATGGGGTAGGAATTAGCCTCTATCGATACAGGATCAAAAATATTTAAGAACATAAATTGTCAACAATGGCAACTCCAGTTTGCAGAAAATATATGAAAAAAACTGTTGTCACCAAAGGAAACAGGTAGGTCTATTATTTTTTTAAAAAATAAAAGGTATTGTCCACAGGTACCATCCCTTTTCCTCCCACTTATTTACCCTAGATGAAACAAGTAGCCATTCTGTTAACAAAGTGTAAAGGACTGGAAATATTTCAAATGCCGGAGGGTCCACAGTTTGTGGTACCATGAAAACAGAGGAGACTGAAGCCAAAAAATGTAACAAAGATCAAGGATTTACCTCCATCTCTGAAAGGTACCTTCTACATAAGCATAATGCCAATTGGGTTCAAGGTCATTTAGAGAGATTTAACCCTCACACCCTGCTTGGTTTCCCTAATCAAAACCAGGGTTCTCCCATGTTGTTATTAGTGTTTTAAACATAAAAAGACATGAGCTTTAAAAGACCACATGGCATGGAAAAGTGCTCATGGCATTTTGGTAAACAATCTATAGATGAGTCTTGATGCCAGCAATCCATAACTAGTGCTTTCCAAGCACTGAAATATCAGCCCATGCTATTTAATCATTACACATTTTCTCTCCCCCAAAATTTAAATATTTCAATACATAACCTGTACAGAGTTAGTGGAATTCCCCTCGAGTGAAGACACAAACACCAGATGCAAAAGGAAAATTCCCAATGAGAAGCTTCTATGCAAATTCCTAATCTGTTCTATGGTTTCCATCACCCATGGTGCAGCATTACAGCTCCATCCGTGATGGCCGTGGTTAATAATAACCACATTCCCATACAACTGGGTTTTTGGGAACCCTACTTCCAAGGACAATCATGGTTAGCATTAATGCACCAGTATTAAACCAACTGAGAAAAAGAATGGGAATCCTGTGCAGGGAGAGGACAAGAGGGAAGAGTAGGGAAGAGACAAGGCTACGCACAGTCCTCTAAGCAAGTACAGATGAGGGTACAAACTGTTTAGTTGATCTGTTCACAAACCAACTATGACCCATGCTGGCATAACCTGGAAATATACCAACACAGGGTTTCCAAAAGTGGAACGGGCTATCGCTCAGTGGTAGAGTATCTGCTTTACATGAAGATGGCCCCAGGTTCAATTTCTGGCATCTCAAGTTAAGGATCTGGTAGTAGGTGATGTCAAAGAACTCCACCTGAAATGCTGAAGAGCTGCAGCCAAGTCTGAGCAGACAGTAGTGGCTTCGATGGGCCAATGGCCTGAGTCAATGTAAGGCAGCTGCCTGTGTTCATGTGGTAGATAGGGGATGACTTGTGCTGTCCAACTGTTCTTCCTGGCACAGTGCTGATGTAATGGGGAAACCCTGGATTGCCAGCCTCCAGGTAGTAGGTGGAGATCTCCTGTTAGTACAGCTGTCCTCTGGGTATCAGAGATGTGTTCACCTGGAGAAAATGGCTGCTTTGGAAGGTGGACTCTATGGCACTGTATGTCATTGAAGTCCCTTCCTTCCCCAAACCCCACCCTCCTCAGGTTCCACCCCCAAAATTTCCAGGTGTTTCCCAACCTGGAGCTAGGAACCCAAGGAAAACCCCAAACTGGGGGGGGGCGCGCGGGGAGATGAGAAAGAAAAGGATATGAGAGAAAATCCTTTGTGAATCCAAAAGGATATTCTTTAAAACTATCATGCTCATGCTCAGTGTGGGATTATTTCAGAGCAAATTCCACAGACAAAAGATATACTTCTATTCAAATTTTGGTTAGGAATGACCTCCAGCTCATTTCTTGTTCTATGCCTTTTGGTTACAAGAAAGATTTCAATTTTCTTGCTTTGCCATAGTCATTCAAAGAAGACCTGAACATATTTTGTGTCTTGTTTTCAAGAAGCTCGCCTTGAGAGTGTTGGGGAACTCTAGAAACAATAACTTTCAGTGCACTTTCCAACTGGGTTTTGCCAGTCCTCACAGTCAAATCCAGTTGGAAAGTGTGCTGAAAGTGCATTGGAAGTGGATTATTTAGTGTGTGTGACCACAGCCAATGTCTCACACAGACACATACTAAATCAAGATGGTGGATTTACTAACCTTTCTTAATCAATATAGCCCTGCTATTTAAGAAAAAAAATTCTTAAAATAAATGCAAGCAAGTCTGATTTTCTAGAGAGAGGGAATAAGAAAAACAGCAACCATACAAATGTTGCCGAACTAACAGCTAAAAACAGAGTTGATCATATGCTTTGGGGGGTAAAATATACGTAAATACATATACACAGTAAATGCTGGTTTGCTGTGCCAGAAGGTTTAGAGAATTCTAGCCAAGAATTTTTTTTGAAGCTCAAGAGCCTAATTTTAGGTTCTAGAAAGCATATTTAGTCACCTAAATAAGTGGTGTGATTTTTCAACAGTATTGTGTACCATTGACGTCAATGGCAAATGTCTGACACTCAGTTCTTTTGAAAACTAGGCCAATAACTAAGCTGTCTAAATATGAACTTTATAGTCTTAAAATTCTACTTCAGGGAATTTTTTTAAATCTTTTTTTTTTCCCCCGGGAAGGGATATCCGAATTTAACATGCAAAAACGTCAGCAGTTTTGGGACACAGCAATCTTCTCTGTCACTAAAGAAAGATTTGTATTTTTTAAAAAAAAAAAAAGAAACATGAGAAAGTCTCCCTGATGTATGGACAAAGTGCTGTGTATTGACTTTCCCAATACGGCCCAGAGCTGCCCTAATAAAAATAATTATAACAGCACGGAGGACATTGAAACTACTTTTCATCTTCAAAGCAGTTCATAATGATTAACTAATTAATCCTAACAGCACCCTTGCGGCCCACTTGGATCGAATAGAGGAGGAACTACCTGCTGAAACTTGCTGCTTGTGTGGGCCCCAGCTGTTTGTTGAAGGTGAGCAACAAGGCGCCATGATTTTATAGGTTCCTCAGATCTAGTCAATACAGCCAGCTGCTGAGAAATATCCAGGTGCTTTCCATATTTCTCTAAACCGAAGGACTGCATTGTGTTGCAGGTATTCCTCTTCCTTCCTGCTTCTTTCTTCTCCACCTGATCTCGGGATAACTTAAGGCTTTCATTCAGTGCAGTGTCACATAGTGGCTAGAGTCTCAGATTTGAGATCTGGGAGATCCAGGTTTGGATCTCGACTCTGTTGCGGAAGCTTGCTAAGTGACCTTGGGCCACTCACGCTCCCAGGGGACCAACCTATGCATTAGAGTTTTTAAAAAGCTGGATCAAGTTCCCCGGATCGAACTCTTGTTCCCTGCAGCCACACAGCTTCTTTGAAAAAATAAGAGCCCAAATGAGTTGGGAAGGGTGCCACAGGGAGAGGAAGGTCTCCCCCCCCCACATAGATTTCTTGCATGAAAACCATGCTGGGGGGGGGGGGTGTTATGTCATTGATTTTGCTACTCTACCAGCACAGATACTCCATATGGAGCAGCAAGACTGGCAGCATAAACCACCCCCTGCATGGTTTTTGCATGAAAAAATTGTTTGGGAGGAGGCAGGAGCCTTTCCCCTCTCAGTGTGTTGCTATTCTGAGCTGCTGTGCAGCTGCGGGGAACACGAATTGGGTTCAGCGAACAGGGACCCAACTCTTTAACAACCCTCAGCCTAACCTACCTCTCAGGGTTGCTAAGGAGACAAAATGGAGATGAGAATGATGTCAGACCCTTTGGAATCCTCTTAGAGAGAAAGGGAGGGTGTAAGTGAAGTAAATTCATTCATTCATTCATTCATGGAATCCAGTATCAGGTCAGAGCTTCACAACAGCAATTCATTTTTGAAATGGGGGGAAAAAATCCACAGAGGGCAACATGCTTCCCAACGTGTTTACGAGCAAAATGAGAAGAGTGACCTCCCAATGAATAAGATTACAAGCTATCTTTTTTTTAATTGACAGATTGCGTTTTTGCCAGATGGCATCCCATTTGCCAAGGCCACTAAATCATATGACAATTTAGGAAGAAAGCCACCTTGTGGTATCTTTTCCATCTCAAAAGTGAACTTGGGAATCAACCCTAGGTCTTTGTAAGTACAGAAGACCATTGTTTTGAGCTTTCTTAGGCATAATGGAAATTAAACAAAGGCTGTTTGCCTTAGCAGTGTTCCGCCTGTATAGAAGTGGTTCAACAAAAAATGAATATATATATATATATATGGAACTACATGGGAAAAGGACCGAATGGAAGGAAAAAAATGCAACAAAGACTATTTCACAGAGCTGACAAAAATACAAAAAGAGAGAGAGAAGCAGAAGAAGAGAGAGAGAAAAAATTGGATTTATACCCCGCCCTTCACTATCCGAAGGAGTCTCAGGCTGTGGTCATACACACTAAATAATCCACTTTCAATGCACTTTCCAACTGGATTTTGCCAGTTCACACAGTAGAAATCCAGTCTGAAAGTGGATTGAAAGTAGATTATTTAGTGTGTGTGACCACAGCCTGAGAGTGGCTTACAATCTCCTTTCCCTTCCCCTCTCCACAACAGACACCCTGTGAGGTAGGTGGAGCTGAGAGAGCTCTTTCGAGAACTACTTGTGAGAGAACAGCTCTGAAAGAACTTGTGACTGACCCAAGGTCACTCCAGCAGCTGCATGTGGAGGAGTGGGGAATCATACTCAGCTCTCCCAGATTAGAGTCCGCGCTTCTAACCAGTACACCAAACCGGCTCTCCCAATAGGCATACAGGCTTGGATCCCACCTAGAATTTTCACAAGCACAAAACGGGTGTGATTTTGCCCATTCCCACCCACCCACAGGAGACTGCTGATCCCCCCTCAAGCTATTCCTCTGGCTCCCTGACCTCCAGGAGCAGCATTTCGGGGCACATCTGGCGCTGCAGAAGGAAGGGGGAACCAGAAAAAATTGTCTCCCTTGTGCCCACAGAAATTCTAGGCGAGATCCCAGCCACTGAACTTCATATTGCGCTTTGCATTGCACTGATTCAGAGATTCTTGCAGGACTCAGCTACGTCCCTCTGTACTGCAGCAACGGAGAGCTGCTGCTTTCCAAATCCATGGCTAGGGGAAAATTTGGTGGGTACCTCTGTTATATCTGTTGCAGCAAAATAAATCAGGAACCACAATTTATTCCTGCTCACGTTTTCATGAGTTAGAGCTCACTTCATATGCTAGGGAAGACCACCTGGCCCTTTGAGATAAACACAACATTAAATCAGTTCTTCATTGTTAAGCAAAATCCATAGTCCATTGTTTTGCATGCAGGAGGTCTTAGGTTAAATCTCTGGCAGAGCCAGGTAAGATCTCAGGTAGCATGGCTGGGGAAGATCTTCACTGAAAATAGTCTGCTACCAGTGGGAACTATATATGATTAAAGGTTGGTATAAAGAATGTACCGAATAAAATGCCAGTCAGAGTGCGTGCCAGAAGACTGACCAGATCAATGGCCTGACTCTGCATTAAGCGAGATTCAAAAGTGTGGTAGTTTGTTCAATTGTTTTAAGGCACAACTGCTAGAAAATGACTTCTGTAGAATAGGGAACTTGAAAGCTTCACTCTCCCATTGATATTAATAGGGCTTGAGCACTATTAATTTAGGCTGCGATATTATCATTATAGGTATATATTCAGCACATAGACTACACTTTGTTTATTTTTAGTTTTACTGAATTTGGAACTGGCAGTGCTAGCAGCAGCTAATAAGGAAACTGCAGAGTTTCTCAGCAGCTGGAGTTCCATTTTGCAGGCCATCTTGTGGGGGGGGAACACCCTCCAACTTTATAAATCTCCCTACTTGACACAAAACAACTAACAGGAATCTTTATGCCTGACATTAAAAGTTTGACTTTCATCTGATACAGTGGATTATTCCATGTAATTTTCAAAGATAACGTAAAACCTTCAAAGAAAAGAGGCTTTTTTGCACACATTATCTTGGTAATCCCCATTCTAGGGCTGCCAGGTTCAATTGTCCTGACGACGGGGGTGGGAGGGAGCCATCTGGGAGTGTGGGGCAGGGGCAGCATCACTGTGCATGACACTGTCAGCACAATGACATCACACAGAAGTGACATCATCATACCGGGGACGTCACACATCAACACTCTAGCGTTTGGGCTGAAACACCATGTGATATCATCATGCCAACCATGTTGACACACGAAGGCCCTCTTTGGGGAAGGGCTTTCCCCAGCAGCCAGATGGCTGGTGGCGGATTGGAGCCCCGAAGATTGGGATCCCCTGGCCAGACCAGGGGTCTGGCAAACCTACCCCATCCTCTTTGTTCTTTGACCAAGACACTGGTGCTGCTTTTAGCCTTGGCAGATGGCACATGGCTTAGATACCCAAAACGAAGGAACAGCATAGATCTGATCCAGTGTTTGACAGTGGAAATACTGCCATCCAGTTGTACCATGTTTAGAAAGGTCTGGACCAGACTGCCAATGAGAACTGGAAAATTACCCCAATACCTATGTCCTGACGTGGATAGATCTTGTCAGATCTTGGCAACTAACCAGAGCTGGCCCTGGCTAGTATTTGGATGGGAGACCACCAAGAAATACCAGGGTCGCTACAGGCTATGGTAAAGCACCAAAGACTGGTGGCATATGTCTGCTACTTGTCATTGGAAAACTGGGAGTAGATCCATCCTATCATCACAAATTGGATTCATATGCAGCCTTCACGGGGTTGTGATCTCAGGGCACTTGCAGTATGATGTGAATTGATGAGACACACTTTAAATAATACTTGCAAGACCATATTATTTATGGCTTCATGTGGAATCGTCCCTGACCTGGAAAGCCCAGGTTAGTCCAACCCTGTTAGAGCTCAGAAGCTAAGAAGGGTCAGCCCTGGCTAGTATTTGGATGGGAGACCACCAAGGAATTCCAGGGTCGCCACACAGAGGTAACTATGGCAAACCACCTCTGAATGTTTCTTCCCTTGAAAACCCCATGGGATTGCCATAAGTCAGCTGTGAATTGACACCAAATATGCCTGTATATGCGTGTGTCTAATGTATACAGGACTCAGACCTTGATGCACAACCCTTTATGTGTCTAAGGACTTCCCATTTCCTGTGTAATACACAACTGTTTCACATAGTCAGAAGCATTTCCCATAATGGATGTCACACTGTGGTTATCCATATTTACAGAATAAGAAAGTCTGCATTGTTCCACAGATACCTCTTGTATTCTCCTTCTCCCATGGTGGATAAGCAAGTGCCATCCCGAGACCACCCAACCCACTTGGAATAATGTGCAGTGCAAAAGCTTTGAGTGGAAAAGACAGCATGGTATAGTGATTAGAGTGTTGGATCTCAAATCTCCACTTCAGCCATGGAAGCTCACACAGTGACCTTGGGCCAGACAATTTCTCTCAACCTAACCTAGTCACAAGGCTGTTGCGAGACCAGATTGGAAGAGGGGAAAACAGTGATGTGAGCAGCTTTGGGAACCATCGGGGAAAAAGCAGGGGTATATCTGTCTAATACAAGTATGTGTATATAGCAAGGAGGAGAGATCAGTTGATTCATGCCTACACAGATATGGCAGTATCCTCACCCCGTTACTCTTGTGTTTGCCTAGGGGGACGGACTGCATGCTTTTCTCCAGTCAAAGATAGTTTTGGAGGGTAGATCTATTGGTCCGCAGTACAACAGCTAGATGAGAGTCCAGTAGCACCTGAGAGACCAATGAGATTTTCGGGTATGAGATTTCCAGAGTCCAAGCTCCCTTCTTGAAATCTCATACCCCAAAAATCTCATTGATCTCTAAGGTGCCACTGGACTCAAATATAAGTGTTATCAATGACTACAATATGAAACAACCCTCTAGATACCACTTTTGCTGGCGAACAGCAGCTTCTTATCTTAATAATACACACATGCGCCAAACACACACACACACTTTACCTGTAGTGTCGAGAAATCTCCTCTTCTACCTGAGTGACAAAGTCACATTTGGTACACGAGTGTTCTTTGCTTTCTTTGACAGTCAACAGCCCGTCCACCCCTTGCAGGGCATTGGCTTCTTGCTTGACTTCAGAGGCCTGGGCTTCATGTGTGGTTTCATAGTGAAGCAGGAGAACGTCTACATCAGGAGTGGAGAAAGAGCACTGGTGACACTGGTGCTTGACTCTGGAGCCTCCTGGCATCCCAGGGGACAAGTGCAAGAGCAAGAGAGCACAGTGGGAACAATTACTTTTCCTGCAAGCAAAAGGATAAGTAATTTCTCCAAGGTGCTTTTCTGGGCTACAAAGGCCTCGGGGGCAAAACTGACAGTGTTTAATGGTACACTTGTGAATGTTGTGCAGCTGCTGATAATGACGAAGAAGAGGCCCCACCACTATTACATCTGGGCCATGGCTCTTAGAGTACCTAAAATCGCAAAACTGACAATTGTAGCTCGTCACCACGTTGTCCTCCGCTCCTGAGCTGGAGAAGTCTTTCCTTTTTGCCACACTAGAGCCCTTCTCAGTCTTGGCCGCTAACTCTCCATCTGCATTTTTGGCTAAGTCATTCTGATTAATGACCGACCCCCTCGAAAGCTTGTCATTCCGATCTGGGTGAAGGCCCCCTGCCTGGCTCCCCCCGTGGTGCTTGCTGTAATGTTCTAACAGTTTGAGGGAGCTGGACGATTCGCAACTAAAGCTGCAGAATTTGCACCAGTAGTAACTGGAGGCATCCGTACCGTTTTGTCTTGAGGGTTCGAGAGGCTTGATGGGCACCGAATAACCAACTGGCGTGTCGTCTCCGGCTCTTATGGTGACCTTGTCCTGCCACTTCCCCAGATCTCCAGCCTCGCATGACCGAACGGTGGGACTGGGCTTGCTGGAGTTTTTCTCCAAAACTTTGCTGGATTCAGACGCAGGAAGGGAGGATTTTATTTTGTTTGGGTGGGCCTGCAAGAAGTGTTGCTCCAGCTCTGTCGATGAATTGCCCATGTAGGTGAAATTGCAGAACTTGCAACGGAAATACTTGGTGTTGCCCTGGCAATCTGGAGTTTTGCGTCCAATGCCAATAAAGGTCCCACCTAAAGTCACCTGCAACAGATTAATGGGAGAACATCAGCTACGTGCTTCTTTCCATACATTTATGAAGAATATATAAGGGGGAGCAATCAAATGTTAAACTTTTCCTTCCTGTAGAATAAATTACTGTGAAAGGAAACAACAAACACATGTACTTGAGAGTCAAAAGAGACCAGTGTTGCCATTAAGTACGTGGATCACTAGGGCTCACTTGAATTGAGCTTCAGGCCCATGGCCTACAAACAGGAGGCCCCCACTTGACAAATCTGAGAGGCCTTCAAAGAGTAAAATTCAACCCACTTATCAGTGGTGGCAATCATACCTGCCTCCGCTGCTGGCTGCCGTTTCTTCTTTTCTGTATGAACAGCTAACTTTAAAACAGTAGAACTGAAGGAAGGAATGAGAGCCTAATAGGTCAGGAAGCCAAGAACTGCCAAAGTCAGGCGTTCCAGAGGCACTTGGAAGGAAGGACAAGTAACTCAAGAGAGAGATGTTGATAGGTGAGGTAGCTGCTGGGACAGGGTGGATTGGAGTCACTGAGAAGCACAGAGGAAAAGGTCCATGTGTAACATATCTGTGAGAATTAAAAAGGCCATGGTGGAACTCAGGAAGAACCAGCACCATGCTGGATGAAACAAGCAAGCCCAGGAACTTTAGGATCTCCTAGACAAGAGGGAGTGGAATGTTAAACACCTGTGCTGCCACTAGCAATTAAACAGTGGTGCATAATTCCACCCCCCTCCCCCCCAGACTAGAGAAATGAACAAAGAAATTCATTTAGCAACTTGTTACAAGTCAGACTCATCTATGAATAGGAAGAGGGGGCAAAAAAACACAAACATTAACTTTCAGTTTCCTTTACTCTGAGTTTCCTTTGCTCCTATACAAGTGATATGGTCAGGACCATACTGTGCTTTATTCACTGGGCGTAATCGCTTGTTAGACTGGACTGTCCAGAACTGCAAATCCCCCCAAAAAGACAAGACCTCTGAAACATTATGAGAAAACATCTTTTGCTCATTGACCCCTGAACCAAGAGATAACTTCTGCGTTTACCCAAAAGAGAGATGCAATTTAAAGAGATGGCTACAACCAAGCCAAATCCAGCCCACCACAAGTTAAAATGAACAAGTTGAAACTAATTTTAGCCCGCAGAAAATGCCACACAATGTGTATTGAGGCCCTAGGTTTTCTTAGTGCAGATGTTCCTTAAGAAAGAGCCTTACATTAGCAAAAAATAGAAATAACCAAAATAGCAAGCAACATAGAACCTCGGCTGTGACTAGAAAACATTACAATACTAGGAATGGGTTGCTTAACCATACTCATGATCTGATGAGCACATCTCACAAAAAGGAAGGGAAACACAGCCTCAAGGAAGCCAATGTTTTCATGGAAAACAGTTCAGGGCCTTCCCTTGTGCGGGTCACACCTGTCTTTTGACATTAGAAGGGGATTTGCTGCTCCTGGACATCTGGGCCACAACCTCCAAATGCCTATTTATGAGGGAAATCCTAGACTCGTCATTGGGACCCAAGTCACAGCAGATTATAGTCTGGTGTAGAAGACAATCCCTGACCTGGATGGCCCTGGCTAGCTTGATCTTATCCGATCTCAGAAGCAAGCACTTGTATGGGAGACTACCAAGGAAGTCCAGGGTCGCTACACAGAGGCAGGCAATGGCAAACACCTCTGTTTGTGTCTTGTCTTGAAAACCCTATGGGGATACCAGAAGTCAGCTGTGACTTAACAGCACTTTACACACACACACACACACCAAGCGGAGGAAGGTGAGGAGACAAGGAAGTGAGAGGGGGAATCCACCCTCCTGATTACAATGCCATCATTGCTGGCCTTTTTAAAATTTTTTTCTCACAGTAAGGCTGTGAAAATGTACATGATATCCATTTTTTAAAAGACATTAATCCTTCAGAAACACTCAGTGCACGCTGCAATCCACCCACCAGCTTCTCCAGCTTTTCTTCTTAATAAGCAGGCTCATAACTAAAGGCTAGATTTCAGCAATGTACCTTTTTGGATTATTGCTTTTTAAAAAAAACTCCCTAGTGAAAGACTGTACATTTTCAACACCACATACTCCATAATGGAAGGGAAAATTTCCACCACCACCATCCCCCTGGCAAAGTAAATCACTACTTTTTTCCCCCCTTACTCTCTCATAATGCATTAGGCAAATATAGATATACTTATTTCCCTCACTCTCGCGTTAGCAGCTGGGCCACAAAAGGAGCCATGTGATCGCTGCTCATTTCAGAATGACACCATACAGAAAGATTAAGAGGCACAAAGAGCACTCAATGTAAACAATTTTTTTTGGGGGGGGGGATGCACATAATATAAATGCCTTTCCAGTCATTTAGCTGGAGAAATGATGTCGCTCCTGCTTTGCATGCTGCCTAGGCTAAACGGAGCCTGGATGGTGAGCCAATAAATTGCTAAATGGCATTACAAAAAGAGTTGATCTTGGCCTTCTTTGTTAAATAAACACTGTTTCAAATAAACTGGTTAAGACTCCTTCCCTCTGTGAAATCAGTAAAGACATCCTAAATAACAATCATTCAAACAAGCAGCAGGAATAGAACAGAACAGGTCTCATGGGCCAGAGTTCTTAACAATGTGAGACAGGTGCCTAGGGATTTAAATAATTCCTCATTTTTGTACAGGGCCTGCTGTCTAAAATAGGATACTGATATCAAATCACTAAAGTTACTTTTCCAGCAATGACAGAAGTGTTTGAGCCATCACTGTACCACAAGACTTCAACCAGCAGCCATAGGTGACTCTGTCATAGCAACTGATTATAGCATCACTACCCAGAATCCTCTTGCTCCTAGGAATCAGGCAATTCTAGACAGGCAGTCAGAAGCTATTACCTGCTGTAAGCTGCACTCCCTCATGCTGGTGTGGTATAGTACTTAAGAATGTCAAACTAGGATCTGGAAGACCGAAATCTGAATCCTTAGTCTGACATTGAAGCTTGTTGGGTGACACTGGGCCCATCACCAAATGAAGCAACACCACACACATAATTTACCTCAGAGTTGTTGGAAATATAAAATGGAGGAGAGGGGAACAAAATTGTAACTGGTCTGATTGTGCCACATATTTACAAAGATTAACAAATAATTAGAGTGCTGTTTCTAGCCCTGACCTGGATAGCCCAGGCAAGCCCGATATCGTCAGATCTCAGAAACTAAGCACAACTGATGCTGGCAAGATTTGGATGGGAGACCTACAAAGAATACCAGGGCTGGGAGGCAGAGGCAGGCTATCAAGCTACTTCTCTGAACATCCTCCATGCACCAGTAGGGGTCGCCAGAGGTCACCACGACTTCCTTTATCTGTTAATGTTAAATTTGTTTGTTTCTTTAAATCCTAATGTTTTATTGTTATTATGATGTCGATTGAAATGTTATGACCCACCCTGAGCTCGCTTGCAGGGGAGGGCAGAATATAAGTCTAATAAATCAAGTCAAATCACTTTTCCTTTTGGCTTAAGTTTGAAGTCTTCCTTCAGTTTTAGGAAACTTCCTCCACAACTTAAGTGACTTTTCCATTGAAGAAAGAGCCACTTAGAAGACGGCCAGATCTACCCTACTATATTTTAAAAGGAGAACTGTTGGCTTCATAGATTTCCAGGATTTTTAATTTGCTTGGGTTGTTTTTCTCTACAGTTACCCTGAAAGCATGTTACAATTTTGAGACACAAAAAAGTTGTGAACTACAAATATTAGTGGGAATTGTGGATATTCTGCAGGAGTTGGCTCATTGTACCTACCACCCATCTTGTTTTCAAAGCTTCACTTAGAATCAGTGATTCTCACCTTCAACTTAAAGAAAGCACTAAATGAAACGATGTTTTATCTTTTCTTTTAACATTTCCCCCCTATAATCTGTATAAAGCTTACAAATTCCCACAGCCATTGTCAACCAGTGCAGGGTTAACTCTGGCAGCCGTTCAGAACCATTATGTCAGGGACCCAACATGCATTGTAAGTAAAAGGAGAGCATAAGTATGGTCACTCATGGTGATGCCTTCCTACAACAGTTCCACAGGAACTACCACAATAACATTTCTTTTCACAGAAGAACCCTCAAAACACAGGATCAAAAAGACGCGGGGGAAATCACGTGAAGCTGTGGGTCAAAATGCGGCCACACAGCAAGTAGTGGGAAATTGACACATACAATCGGGAGGGGGGGGGAAGGAAGAGTGAGGGCAGAGCAGTGGTTTGTGGGAAATTAGTCTAAATGTACAGAGGGCCAGAAAGCATGATAATTGCAGCAAGCTCCACTGTAAATGTATGGAATACAAAAGACCCTATATGTGCATACTGCCATCTCTGTGTGCACCTGGAAACTCTAAATAAACAGGGTTTCTAGATCAAAGAAAGAGGGCCCTATGTGCATATACTTATACACGTAGAGGATCTTTATTCACCTTCAGTTGGGCAGGCACACTGGAGACAGAGCTTGCTGCTATGTCTTTTCTTGTGTTTAGTCTGCATGGATACAGTGTGTGGAAATGGGCAAAGTGATGATAAAAGGACAGCTCCCTGAAGGCTAACTCTTCTACAGATGTGGCACCATGCCACATATTACTAGTTACGAGAGCGCAGTGCATGAATCTCACATCTGACATCACTAAACCTATTGGGAATCAATTTGGAAGTAAAGTACCATAGTACCCTGACCTGGCTCCCTCATGGATCACTGCCTTGTCGTGGCGAGGGGGCTTGCGTGGTTCGATGAAGCTGTGGGCTATGCCGTGGAGGGCCACCCAGGACGGACAGGCCACAGCAGAGAACTCAGACCAAGCGTGATCCCCTGGAGAAGGAAATGGCAACCCACTCCAGTATCTTTGCCAAGAAAACCCCATGGACAGTAACAAAAGGCTAAAAGATATGACGCCGGAAGATGAGCCCCTCAGGTCAGAAGGTGTCCAATATGCTACTGAGGAAGAGCAGAGGGCAAGTACGAGTAACCCCAAAAAGAGTGAAGCGGCTGGGCCAAAGCCGAAAGGACGCTCAGTTGTGGATGTGTCTGACGGTGAAAGGAAAGTTCGATGCTGCAAAGAACAATACTGCATAGGAACCTGGAATGTAAGATCTATGAATCAAGGTAAGCTTGACGTGGTCAAAAATGAGATGGCAAGAATGGACATCGACATCTTGGGAATCAGTGAACTAAAGTGGACAGGAATGGGCGAATTTAACTCAGAAGACCATTATATCTACTACTGTGGCCAGGAATCCCGTAGAAAAAATGGTGTGGCCTTTATAGTCAACAAGAGAGTGAGAAAGGCAGTATTGGGATACAATCTCAAAAATGACAGAATGATCTCGGTCCGAATCCAAGGCAAACCATTCAATATCACAGTAATCCAAGTATATGCCCCAACCACTGCTGCAGAAGAGGCTGAAGTGGACCAGTTCTATGAAGACCTACAACAGCTCGTAGAACTAACACCAAAAAATGATGTCCTCATCATCATAGGGGACTGGAATGCTAAAGTAGGAAATCAAAAGGTAACCGGAATAACAGACAAGTTTGGCCTTGGAGAACAAAATGAAGCAGGGCAAAGGCTAACAGAGTTTTGTCAAGAGAACACGCTGGTCATAGCAAACACCCTTTTCCAACAACCTAAGAGGCGTCTCTACACGTGGACATCACCAGATGGGCAACACCGAAATCAGATTGACTATATAATTTGCAGTCAAAGATGGAGAAGCTCTATTCAGTCAGTAAAAACAAGACCTGGAGCTGACTGTGGCTCAGATCATGAGCTACTCATTGCAAAATTCAGACTTAAATTGAAGAAAGTTGGGAAAACCACAAGGCCATTCAGATTTGACCTAGATCGCATCCCCGATGAATATACAGTAGAGGTGAAGAATAGGTTTAAGGGACTAGATTTGATAGACAGAGTGCCTGAAGAACTATGGACAGAGGTCCGTGACATTGTAAAGGAGGCAGCACTCACTGCCATCCCAAAGAAAAAGAAATGCAAAAAAGCAAAGTGGCTGTCTGATGAGGCTTTACACATAGCAGAGGAAAGAAGGAAAGCTAAAGGCAATGGGGAAAAGGAAAGATTTGCCCAACTGAATGAAGATTTCCAGAGAACAGCAAGGAGAGACAAGGAGGCTTTCCTGAATGAACAATGCAGAGTAATAGAGGAAAACAATAGATTGGGAAGGACTAGAGATCTCTTCAAGAAAATTGGAGAAATCAAGGGAACGTTCCATGCAAAGATGGCCATGATAAAGGACAAAAACGGTAGGGACCTAACAGAAGCCGAAGAGATTAGGAAAAGATGGCAAGAATATACAGAAGAACTATACAAGAAGGACCTCGACGTCCTTGACAACCACGACGGTATAATCACTGACCTCGAGCCAGACATCCTGGAAAGCGAAGTTAAATGGGCCTTAGAAAGCATTACTAACAACAAAGCTAGTGGAGGTGATGGTATCCCAGCTGAGTTATTCAAAGCCTTAAAAGAAGATGCTGTTAAAGTGCTGCACTCAATTTGCCAACAAATTTGGAAAACACAACAGTGGCCACAGGATTGGAAAAGGTCAATTTACATTCCAATCCCAAAGAAGGGCAACGTCAAGGAATGTTCAAACTATCGCACAATTGCACTCATTTCACACGCTAGCAAGGTCATGCTCAAAATCCTACAAGCTAGGCTCCAACAGTACGTGGATAGAGAACTGCCAGAAGTACAAGCTGGGTTTCGAAGAGGTAGAGGAACTAGAGATCAAATTGCCAACATTCGCTGGATTATGGAGAAAGCAAGAGAGTACCAGAAAAACATCTACTTCTGCTTCATTGACTATGCTAAAGCCTTTGATTGTGTGGATCACAATAAATTATGGCAGGTTCTTAAAGAGATGGGAGTACCAGACCACCTCACCTGTCTCCTGAGAAACCTGTATAAGGGTCAAGAAGCAACAGTTAGAACCGGATATGGAACAACTGATTGGTTTAGCATAGGAAAAGGAGTACGACAAGGATGTATATTGTCACCTTGCTTATTTAATTTATATGCAGAGTACATCATACGAAATGCTGGCCTGGATGAATCACAAGCTGGAGTTAAGATTGCTGGGGAAAAGATCAATAACCTCAGATATGCAGACGATACCACTCTGATGGCAGAAAGTGAAGAGGACCTCAAGAGCCTCTTGCTCAGGGTGAAAGAGGAGAGTGCAAAAGTGGGCTTGAAGCTCAACATCAAAAAAACTAAGATCATGGCATCTGGCCCCATCACTCCTTGGCAAATAGAAGGGGAAGTCGTAGGAGTAGTGACAGACTTCACGTTCCTGGGATCCCAGATCACTGCAGATGGTGACTGCAGCCATGAAATTAAAAGACGCCTGCTCCTTGGGAGGAAAGCGATGGCAAACCTAAACAGCATGATAAAAAGCAGAGACATCACCTTGCCAACAAAAGTCCGCATGGTCAAAGCAATGGTATTCCCCGTAGTAATGTATGGCTGCGAGAGTTGGACTATAAGGAAGGCTGAGCGCCGAAGAATAGATTCTTTTGAACTATGGTGCTGGAGAAGACTCTTGAGAGTCCCTTGGACTGCAAGGAGATCAAATCAGTCAATCCTAAAAGAAATCAACCCTGACTGTTCCCTGGAAGGCCAGATCCTGAAGCTGAAGCTCAAATACTTTGGCCACCAAATGAGAAGGGAGCATTCACTGGAGAAGACCCTGATGCTGGGAAAGATTGAAGGTCAAAGAAGAAGGGGACGGCAAAGGATGAGATGGTTAGACAGTGTCATCGATGCAACGAACATGAAATTGAGCAAACTTCAGCGGACGGCGGAGGACAGGAGGGCCTGGCGTGGTCTGGTCCATGGGGTCGCGAAGAGTCGGACTCGACTGTGCGACTGAACAACAACAACAACACCCTGACCTGGACAGCTCAGCCTCGCTTGATCTTGTCTGTTCTCCCAAGCTAAGCTGGGTCAGTGACCCTGGTTAGTGCTTGAATGGGAGATCACAAAGGGATGCTATGCAGAGGCAGGCAATGGCAAACCACCTCTGCTTGTCTCTTGCCTTGAAAACCCTATGGGATCTCCATAAGTATGCTGCAACTTGATGGCACCTTCCACCGCCACCAAAGTGCTATGGTAGAAAAGAAATAATAGTTTTGAGTGCATATCATGTGCCATTCTAAGCAGAGCTACAGCTTTCTAAGCCCATTGACTTCATGACTTCAAAGGGTATTAATCTTCTTAGGATGGTACTGTACCAATGGCATCTTATTCATTTCACTTTTCTCTACATGGGACTCAAGTCTTGCCAGGAAAACTCATCCCTGCCTGTTATAGTGAATGGCTTACTATATTCTTTGTATTAAATTTTCCTTTGTTGTTGTTTTGGTTTTTCCCAACTGACATCTCAGCAGTGAAACAGAAGCACAATTGGACATTCTCCAGGGACCACCATCACAAGTCTTCCCCACCTGTTTTGATACCAGAAAAATAACCCTAATAAGTGCAGTAAGCTTAATTCCAGGATGCCTAATTTTAGTTTCCTCATCATCATTGTTATCTTTCAGTACCATGATAACAGCATCTTATACAGCTGAGAAGTGGGAAATGAAGGAGAGCTTGAGATACTCACTGTTTTTTTCATAAACATCTCTGGAGATTTTCAAACAAAAATATGCCCTCCCTTTTGGACAATTCTTCATCACTCCTTGTAAAAACCATCACCCTAGCTTGTTCTCGCTCTCAGTAGCCCTCACCTACTTTTAGTATCTTCATCAATGCAGGCAAATTTTACCAGCTATGTAGCATTGTGATATCAGCCAGTTTTCTGTGTGATCCTGTGGGCCTACTGGGACAAGACAAACTAGAGAAATTTCAAACAATGGGGTGGATTCAGCCCCATTTACTGACTTACACCAATCCAACGTATTTAAACATGTCTCAAAATTTAAAGCGGTCCATTTCCTTTATTATGGCATTCATGTATTTATTTTTAAAGGAGAAAAAAAAATCACTAAGTGGAGAAGCATGAGAACAGCTTGGGCACGCTCTCCAGAAATGAGATGAAAGATCTACAGGGTATGATTGACATGTGGAGGAACAAGAAGACTCTATAATAGATATTACTGTAACACCCAAAGCTCTCATGGAGTCCAGCCCAAGTCTACCTAATGAAACAATAGCAGAAACAGATTTGAAGGTCTCCACGCAGTAGAGATCTCAGTGATGCATGGGATGGATTTTCAGAAGCCTTAGACTTCTCCTAGCAGTAGGCAGGTGGAGCTGAAGGAGTAAGAAGAAAATCTTTCCTGCGAAGCGATACTCAAGTTTCTTTCTTGTGGGAAGGACTCCATGCGTAGGCGTGCTGCCAGCATATGAATGTTGGCAAGTGGACAATGGTGCGTGTGCAAATACTGCTGAATGCGCATGAGGAGGGAATATTTGGAGTGGTTCCTAAGACTATATTGAAAGCCTGGCTTCCGGAAGAAAAAACAGGTTGTGAATCACTCCGAATTGGACAAAATTATGGAGTTTTCCCATTTAAAACATTCTTTCCATCAGCTACGAACTAATCCAAGAAAATTAAGTTGCAAAATCAGACAGCATTAAACCTTCCAATTACTTAGGTCACATAATTAAAGGTCACCCTTCAATCAGGAAGTGAAAGGCTTGAGATCCCTTACCAATCCCCTAAATTATCTAGTCTCCCACTTGCCTATTACTTTTAATCTTCTAATCCTAATTTTTTTTCTAATGCTCTTGTTTATCCATTTGCTTTGTGCAATATAACATCCAGAAAGCATTAAATATCCCACACTTAACCAAGTTCTTCATGTCATGCAGGTTAGAACAGATACCAGGATTTACAGCAAGTTACTGGAGCACCACCCTGCTGTACTGCCCTCTTTGATAACACAAAATCCATGCATTATCATGTCTTGCTATGCACACAAGCACCATGGGAGTCTATTCGTGGAATTTTCTGTCTTTCAGGAAGTCTGAAAGGTCTGTGAAGCACTAAAAATGAAGACGGGAACAAGCCACCTCTTTGCATCTTCTTGTATGGATTACTTGAAGTGCTCCATTTCAATGAACCTAATTCCTACCCTCCAATGATACAGAAGAAGTCTTCTTCTGCTGTTCCCCACCAGCCTACATAACTGACTAGGACCAGCACAAGCTGGCAGTTTTTGTAGCTGCCTCCCATGCTCTTTGCAGGGGTAACTTAGAGAAACATAACCCCCTCATCCATGACATTTCCCAGTCCTTCTAATTCCATGCTACCACACCAACCTGGGAGCATGGGAAGTCACAGAACCACAAATTCTGAACTAGTATTGTAAATATGTCCAGACCAGGATGGCCCAGGCTAGTCTGATCTCATCAGAATTCGGAAACTAAGTAGGACCGACCCTGCTTACTATTTAGATGGGAGACCACCAAGGAAGTCCAGGGTTGCTATTCAGAGGCAGGCAATAGCGAATGACTTCTGTTGGCCTCTCTCACTGAAAACCCTACAGGGTTGCCATAAGTCACCTGAGACTTAATGGCACTTTCCATCACTCCATGGCAAATATGAACATAAATCAGGAAAACAGCCCACTTACCAAGCTCTCCCAATCTTGCCATTGTGAAGGTCATACTACTGAATACAGAATCCGTACTTTTTCTGTGAAAGTTTATTCATAGAGGGGTCACTCTAAGTACCAATAGTGGGTATGAATCAGGGTATCAGCTATTTTAAATTAACTACCACCACATAAGGGAAATTTTTAGTGGAGGGGTTATGGCTCAATGGTACAGCATCTGCTCGGTATACAGAAATCCATGGCATCTCCTGTTAATCAGGTAGTAGGTGAAGCGGAACATCATTTCCTGGGATCCTGAAGAGTTACTGCCAGTCTCTGTAGACAATACTGATCTCAACATATCAGGAGTCTGACTTAGTATAAGGCAGCGTCTTATATGTTTACTAACACTCTAAAAGAGAGATCTGTATGGATAAAACCACTGATAAAGACAAAAGAGATGGTGGCATTCATAAGACTGAATCTTGCAATGTTCTCAGTTTCTCCGCTCTGATTCATGCATATCCTCCTTTCAACATCTTTTCACAGTCAGTCGGTTAAACTTTGAAACACAGGCCCCGATCCTATAATTATTCCATGTGAACAAGTTCTTGCATCCATATCAAGCGCTGTACATCCTCAAGGTCCACCATTATGAAAACCCTCTATGTGACAGGGCCCCCAAAAAATCATCCATTCTAAACAATGTTAAGCATTTTTCATCGATGTTAATCTTTGAAATGAAGAAGAAAGGGAGTAGAGGAGAGGGATCGATGTTGGCTGTTCTGTGTAAATTGGATCCGTAAAATTACTACCCTGAAGCTGCCAAATTCTGTATGACTGACTCTGCAGACTGTGACAGGGAAACAAATCACAAAGCTGATGAGTTCCAAAAAGATTTAAAAAAAAAATGCTTGCAAATTAGATTTATGTTCAACAAACGTAACAATAATTTGGTTACCTCTGGGACTCTGTGTTAAGAAATTCCAATCCAGGACCCAAATGCTGCTTGGACAATACTATGATCTTACACAGATTCCCTGTTTGAGATGCATGGGCACTAAACACGGAAAGCAAACTCTTAACCAAGACCTCAGCCTGTAGCGTGACCAACTCTAAGGACCTAAGGAGGGTTGGGCATGGTTAGTACTTGGATGGGAGACCACCAAGGTAGACTGGAGCTGCTATGAAGAGGAAGGCAATGGCAAACCATTGTTCTCTGCTCATCTTTTGCCTTGAAATGCCTATGATCCTGGGGTCACCATGAGTTGGTTGTGACTTGGCAGCACACAATTACTATTAATATTGTGCAGTGCAGTAGCTACACGTATTAACTATAAAGAAGACGTGTCCCTGGTCTGAAACTCATATTCACCACAACCTCACTAGGCACTACTGGACAAGATTCTCTCTTTCAAAATCAGTCCTCCACCTGCTACTTGAGTAATCCTGATATAGTTGTTTTAAGGATTACTGAGATGACATATGTGAAGACGTTTCAACACTTGAAATGCACTACAGAAAATTCTATGTATTAACTACACTAGTGCTTAAGTACTACCATTGGCAAACAATACAAATATCCAATTTTTAAAATATATATATATATACTAGGAATAAGGCCCATTGTGGAAATAAATACCACGAGCTCTAGAAAGAGGCTCTGGAAGAGTGCCAAGGCCTTGGGCACACAGCGTCAATTTGCTATGGCGACCTCCTCAAACCCCACCCTCTCCAGGCTCCACTCCTGAAATCCCCTGGAATTTCCTAATGTGGAGTTGGCAACCCCATCTCATCAGCACAGCCAGCAGGAGTGTCTCCTAATCTCCTGTAGGACAAAGACTGCCTCCTCCCTGGATGGGCTGCAGTCTATATTGATGCTGCCCTGCGCTTGGGACAGTCCCTCTTTTCCCGTACTTTTTGGCCTTGGGGCAGCTGGGAATTGTAAGCCAGCAGATGAGGAAGCCCCATTCAGCCCAGTGAGTGATACCCCTGCAGGTCCCTCTCTGGAACTACAGCTCAATTAAACCTTATGGAGGAACATTTTGAAGAAACAACCGCAGACGGCAGCCATTTTACAAACACAGGTAACTGCCATTTTGTTACACCTACCAACAGCCACTGAGAGAAAAGGTACTCCCACACAGGAGGCAAGCAAGAGAAGCATCTTCGTCAAGAGAGAAAGCCGTTTGCCAGTAATTCTGACAGGGCACAGTGGCTAAAAGGGGAGTGGGCGGAGAAGAGGAGCAGACCCAGCACTCAGCCAATGGCACATGAGTATTCTTGAGTGGCGGCTGATGGGCCAATGGCTGAGGGAGCGCATTGCACAGCCAATGGGAGAGCTGCAAAGTGCCACCCCAAAACACAATTATTATATAGAGAGATATCCCACATCTATTTTTGCTGACGGCTTTCGAGACAGTTTGCAAGTTAGACAAACTCAAAACAGAACTATAATAAACCAGATTCGTGCAATATTATGTGCAGTACCATTTGGGGAAACTTACAGTGTAATCCTGTGCAGATTTATTCCAGTCTGAAGTCATTTTTTTCAATAAATTTAGACCACAGTAACTCTGCATAGGACTTTACCGACAGTTTCAAATCCCTACTTCGCAACAAATCTCATCAAATGACTTTGGGCCAATCACTATCTTTTAACTTACCCCTACTTCACAGGGTTATTGTAAGGATCAAAAAGAGAAGTGGGCCAATACCTTCCTTGGAACCTTGAAGTAAGGATGGGATAAAAATCTAAGACATAAAATAAAATTTTAAGAAATGCACAAGATTGCATTCTTCCTTTTTTCCATCCTTCAGAAACTGTGAATTACTGACTGAAAATCCATTCCCAATAAAATAATAATCATGAGGATGGATCCAGCTCAGCTTTTCTGCTAGTGAAAAAGTAAGCCGAGGCTCTCTTTAACCATAAAAAGAAAAAGGTTGTGCTGGAGATCATAGGGCCTGCATGTACAAAAGCTCAATACAACAGGGGCTGTAGTAAAGAGGAGAATTAAGTGAGATAAAATGAAATAGCTGGCTGGATCTAACCCATTGTGCATCAACAGTATCCCACCGTCATATCTTTTGGATAAAATGGTGGGGGAGGAACTACTGAAATAGGCAAGGTCATCAGATAAACATATAGGCACTACAGGGAATTTCAGTGATCCTTTTGCATCATGTTTGTGAAATCTGCTCAGTATTTACTGAAAAGCAAGAAAATATTAATCAGTTATTTATCTTCTTACATGTTCAGCATCAACATCTGGTGTATGCACAAGTGATGAAGTCTAACATTTGGCACAACTGAATATTTAATGCTCTTTTCCCCAAAGTCGGCAGGGAAAGATGGCATTCTTTACAAGGAAGAAGAAAAGGCTTCTGGAGCCAATTGTTTCTTTCAAAAAATCACCAGCTCCGTATAGGAGCGTCTGGTCTGTTTTAGAATATAGTTCTGCTTGGAGAAAGGGCTGATCTTAACTAGATTATCTGTGTACTGTTTCCTACCACTTTTTGTCTTCCTTATAGTATTTTGTTGCCAAGGCTTATTAAACGAATACAGTCTTCATTGATCTGTTTTATTTCTAGTTCTATTTGTTCAATCTGAGATACTGAACACATCTGGTTTATTTCGGAAAATACCGCCTAGGAAAAGTATCCAGCCCAATCTAATCAAGCATCAACTTTCCTATAAATAACCAAGAATCATTGTTTGGAAAATGTAAGAAAATGTTGAAAAAACTCAAATTCCTGTATATTGGCCATTACAGTCGGAAAGGAGATCTACTCAACAGCCTGGATCAGTTACTCAAAGGATTCTTTGAAAAAATCAGGGGATTTTCCATTGTTCATATTTCTCCCATGATGTTCACACTATTATGAACACCCAAAGGTTAATGTTCTTGTGCTTTTTCATCAAAACTCTACCACCATCTTCGTTGCTAAGTTAACCAAATAATTAAATAGCAATATTTGCTGGAACTGTCATTCTGATTAGAAATGGCTGTTTTCTATTCTACAGACCACATAAATTATACTCCCAACTTTTTTTCTAAAAAAAAAGTGTGTTTCTTTTCCTTATCATTTATATCACATTGTATCATATTACTTACAGAGACACCAACAGTTTTGCACCACAAAGTGATTTCCAGCCAGTAAGTCACGAGAAATCCTCAAGGACCCTGTTCTTGTGAATGGGTTCACAGAATGCCACACTGACCTGTTGTCAAGCCCTGAAATATTCCAGATGTGTGATACACTGCAACTGGAGTAAAAAGACAGAACCAGTCCCTGCCTATAGAACTGCAATAGCCAATTGGTTTCAACAACTGTGGAAAAACCCTGGCATTTTTATCAGGCCAATACTCAAGTACTCCTCTCAGATCTTTCATCAGAAATGTTAAATGGAAATAAAGAAAAACCATTGCCATAACTGTAGTCACCAAACAAAATTATGCTCCCCATTAAACTGATGATTTTCATGGCAGAGCAGATAACACGCACCTGGACTCTGGAAGAGAGTGCTCTCTTTGAAACAAACTGAAAGCTTTGATAACACTGAAACCCAAACTGACAACTCTGTTGAATTGCCTTGGTATGGCCCTGAGTAAAAATGGTGGTAATTAAGTTTTGTCTCTGCCATGATGATCTACTAAACAGAAGATATTTAGTAATCCCTTCTGCTTTTCAACTCTTCACCCTTCCCACCTTTCTGTTATTTCTCCTCTGTTCCCCCTTAATAAGTATGCGGTGAGTATCAGGAGTTTAACTTCAACATTTGTGGTTCATGTAGGTTCTTTGAACTGAGGCTGAAATTACAGCTGCTATGCATACAGCCGAACTTTCGACAGTGAAAGTGATGTCCGTGCTGATATTTGTTGTTTACAGTTCGGGGGTTAAAAAGTAACACCAGAGCTCTGCTGGTTGACCTTTCCCTTGTGATATGGAGGCTCAGAATGGCCTGGTAATGTTTCATCCATGATGTAAATAGCTAGGAGATAATCCCCAGATCACTGAGAAGTAAAGTTTACGGTTTCAGGAAAGAAAAGCATTCAACAGTTTGGAAATGTTTTCTTGGGATCTTCTGTTCTCCTAAATAATTTGCTTTCATCTGACATCTTTACTACCTTGCTGTTTCACCTGTCTCCAGACCATTTATGAAAAAAATCACAAGTACTGCTCTGCATATGAATTCTTAGGCCTCCCCCTGCTTAGTTCCCTTCATTGTGAAAACCATCCATTTGTTCCTCCCTCTACTTCCCGATTTTTAAGTATCTTCTATAAGAGGTCTTAATTCTCTTGTCCCACGGTCAACCAGATTTCTTAGATATGTGATAAAAGGAATTTTGATGTACTTTGGCTCCTTTCCACCCCTAGCTAGGCAGAGGGTTTTATTTCATTGTTTTAAGTTTAAAAAGAAATAACTGCATGGTTAGGATTATGGGAGGGTTGGGAGGAAGGGACATGGAAAGATATGTGATGTCAGTGACCTCACTGATGTCACAAAGTCACTTCCAGTTAAAACCCAGTAGTGATAATGGGTAGTGGTGTGGTGGTTAAGACCAGCAGACTATAATCTGGAGAGCTGGGTTTGACTCCCCGCTCCTCCACATGAACCTTGGTAGGTGACCTTGGCCAGTCACAGTTTTCTCAGAACTCTCTCAGCCCCACCTCCCTCACAAGGTGCCTGTTGCGGGGAAAGAAAGGGAAGATGATTGTAAGCCACTCTGAGATGCCTTACAGTAGAGAAAAATGGGGTATAAAAACCAGTTCTTCTGCTTCTTCTTCTTCTTTTCTAGGAATCACCGGAAACTCTAACCATAGAGTTTATGGTGATTCCTAGATCTACCCACTGTCACTTCCAGGTTGTACCCAGAAGTGCTGTACTGCTGCAAAAGACAGCAGTGCTTAAAAAAAAAAAAGTCCTGCCACTGCTCATAATGGCAGCAGGCAATGGAGATGATGATCAGGATGCCTCCTGCCATAATGGGTGACCTGGCGACCCTATGCCTGTTATTCTGTTATTGCATTAATAACAAATCACAGAATTAACCCATCAATGAAAATGGGTTGACTACAGATCTCTGTCCCAATACAACTGTCCATATGAGCCCTTAAGCGCCTGCCGTGCAGCCAAGTACACAAGAGAATGCCTGGTGCAGAAACTGTACCCTATCATTTCAAATCAGAAACTATCCACTTACTTCCCTAACCCCTCACCTAACTCACAGGTTTGCATTCCAATCACAATGCAATAGCTCTGACTGCCTGACACAAGACATAAAATTATCCTTGTAGTTAAAAGATTGAAGCCTTTATGTAAAATAAATTATTAATGACTGCTCCGCAAATAAAATCTACAGATCGGGAGGAGATTTTATAGTTGAAATGGGTGAAACTGGTTTATTTCCTCCAGGTATTCTATAATAGAAAAATGCTCAAGACTGGAGCCAGCGCTGACCATTTAATAGCATTAGAATTGCCACCTTGTTCACAGACTGTTCCTCCACATCTTTAACAGCCATGCACAGCAGACGCATATCAGCCAGATTACAGCCCATCCCTGCATCTCCAAGCCGGGAAAAGCTTCACCTTTTGTTTCTGTTACACAAACCATCAACCTGCATGGGACATGCGGGGAGTCAAGAAAGGGTGAGTGTTGTGAAGTGACAGGAATTCAGCTGGGAAATCCAGCTGAGAAATTCAGCAAATCTATACAACTTTATACATTCCAAACCCACCTACCTCTCTTCCATAAAGTGCCCCAACATTCAGCAAGCAGGAGCAAAGCTGTGAAAAACCAGACACCGTGCCTAAGAGAAAGCCCAGGCCCACGTCTATAGGCATACTGTTATTTTGATGATGTGTGCTAGGATTTATTATGGAATATTACTTTCATAACACTCGGGTGGCTTTTTGTTATCCGGAAATGTAAGTCTTATAGCCCTGGCAGCAGATCACTTACACTGCTTGTCTTGAAGACATAATGTTCCCTGCCCCATCAAAAATCAATAGGAAAAGCAATGGCTTCCAACAACCACCAAAGATCAGGATGTCTATTTAGTATCCAGATGCTTTTTTTTTCCATTTCAGAGGGGTTATTTCTCGTGTGTGTGTGTGTGTATGTGCGTGTTTTAAAGATGTAATTAACCATATCTGCATCTGCATTTTTGAAACACGATACAGCAAGCAGGCGTTTATACACCAGAACAGCTAAAAAAGAAATCTCACCATGGGGGCTCCACGCTGCTGGCCATTTAAGCACCTCAAGTCTCCCCGTCATCATTGCTGGGGAGGGAGGGTTACTCCAAAAACACCAGTTTACATCCAAGCTTTGTATTTTTAGTTGCATACTTAAAAGACATGGGCCCTGATCCAGCTTAATTAGCTATAAAGTCAAAGTCCTAATGTTAATGCAAAGAGGGAAAAAATTAGCCATGACTCACTAGTTCCACTGATTTCACTGAGACACTGTCAACACAAATTCGAGCTGTATTGGGTTCCTTAATTAATGCGTTAGAGCAGTTTTGTTGTTTTTTTAAAAGAGTTGCTGGTATTTGTATCTAAGTTTGCACTGATTTCCACCAATTCCCCCCACCCTTGAGACTTGGGAGAGCCCCCCCCAGGAGGTGGTACTCAGTACCAGTGAGTACTGCCATAACTCATGGCCTTTCTTATTTTAGGAAGGAAGCTACTCTTAAGGATAGAATCAACTCCCGTAGCACCTTAGAGGTCAACAAGATTTTCAGGGTATAAGCTTTTCAAAAGTCAAAGATCCCTTCATCAGATAGCAGCCTTTGACTCTCGAATGCTTATACCCCGACCAACAACAAAGCTATTCTCTGAAATTACTCTTAAGGATAGCAGCGTTCATATTTGATAACAGTTTTGCATTCAGTCTGGCGCCAAGAATGTGCCTGTTAGGAACATTTTTATTGCACTCTTCCTGAAGGGAGTTGTGGATGACATACATGGCTACCTCCTTACCTCATTTTATCCTCTTAACAACCCTGCAAGGTAGGGTAGGCTGACTGGCCCAAGATTACCAGACAGCTTAATGGGAGAATGAGGATTTGAACCCAGTCACTCTTACTGGCCCTCCTTCCTGGTGGTTCTGTTGTGTTTGTAGATCTATATAATTTCAATGAATGCTTTAAATACTTTATATATACCTTATTTTAAATGCTGTTTTTGATGTTTGCCACCTTGGGGATCCTATTTGGGTAGAAAGGTGGCATATAAATGTTTTCAATAAATAAATAAAAATAAACAATTAAGCGTAGAAATCAAATCCTTGACAGCATGTGTGTGACTTATTAGGAAGCTGGAGCCGACCACCATTCTTGGGTGCTTACTTATTTGTAAAGCTGACTTTGCCTCTGCATAACCATAGTTTAACAACTTGCAAAAGAGTAACTAAGGCACTCTTAGCACTTCTGTGGTTGCAGCAATCTATGGGGATCCTTTAACTACCCAAGCTTTAAGAGCATGAGACTAAAAACACACAGGGAGGTATGGAAGTTCAAGATACAAACCTGCACATCATAAGTCCCATTGAGCAAGACAGGCCTTTGGGAATTAATGTCCTGAAGGACCCCTGACAGAACAGAACAGTTGACTTTTTGGAAGTCTTTGGAGTGGCTGAACTGCACCATGTTGTGGAGAGCCAAAATTTTAGTGTCAAGCTCCGCATCCTGCCTGGTGCGGTTGTGCAGCCCTAGGTGGTACTTGCGGAAGTGTTTGATGAGATCTGTGGGGTCATTCCCATAGTAACCATAGCCACAGATGTTGCATTTGAAGTCCTGAAGTTCTGGAGACAGAGGCGCCGTATCTGGGTTCTCGTTTGCCGACAAATCTGCTTTGGATTTGCTTGGCCTTAACTCCCCATCAGAAGGCACTTGTGGGTTCTTTGAGGCCACCGAGGTCGGGCTTGAGCCTGAGCACTCGGCTGGACCACTATGCGCATGCGCAGTTTCAACTGTAGCTTTCGGCGATGTGCGATGCTCTTCACTTTTCTCCGATGGATCTCTTGACGGGGCACAGACCACATCCTGGGTGTCATCTGCATCTGATCTGAGGGGAGACTTCAAGGACTCTGAGGTTCCCTCGACAGCTGGAGATGAGAAGGCCAGCATATTTCTGTCTGTCACCTCATCATGAGGGAAGGATGGAACATTTCCTCCCTTACTGTGGCTTTCATAATTGAAGCCAGCCTTCTCACTTGGTGCTGCGCTTTTCAAGTCCTTTTTAGAGCTGGGAGATGACTCTGGGACATGCGTGCAAAACCCCTCCTTGTCACTTGGCTCCGCAGCCTCGCCCTGCTCAGCGTTTTCTTGCATCTGACCGGCAGAAAATTCTTGCTTCCTTTCAGTATCGTCACTTCCAATCCCTGGCGACTTGAGGGTCTGGGATTCACCTTCACTACCAACGTTTCTCAGAGGGGGATTCTTTTTCCGGACCATATCTGAAAATACAAACACAGACACACACCACAAAAAGAGACCAATGAGCTTAATAAGATGATTTAAAATAAGTGATCAAATCTAATACTACGCCACCCTCCCTATAAAACCAAACACTTAAATATTTTTTTTTAAAATGTGACTTTTGCGGAACACAAAACCTGCATGAGATACTGTAAAACACTGTCTGTAGTTCTAGGCACACCTTCTTGAGAGTAAAAACCCACTACAATCCACTGAAGTTAGTAAGACTTACTTCTAGATGAACATGGATAAGATCAAGCTGCAGAGGAGACACATTAAAATGAATAAAAAGTTGATTTCATTACTTGTTCACCAAAAAAAATGTATCTACATTGCAATATGGTCTGTGAATAAATTATCCCTCCCTCTCACAATATAGGTTTAAAACATCAGGTAGTCCAGTGTTCCTGCAGTTCAAAATAAACAGTCCGTCATCACTGAGAATGCAACCTTGACTATATCCCAGCAATCCATGTAACAAAACCACAAACAAAAGGACCCTAAACCAATACAGTGAATTACAAATCTAATGTGTACTGAAAAACCTACCATTACGAAAAAATGTTCAGTATATAATAACATTGATCCACATATGCAAACCAAAATGAACATATGAAACTGCTTTATACTGAATCAGGCCATCGGTCCAGCAAGGTCAGTATTATCTACTCTGACTGGCAACGGCTCTCCAGGGTCTCAGGCTGAGGTCTTTCACATCACCTCCTACATAATCCTTTTAACTGGAGATGCCAGGGACTGAACCTGGGGCCTTATGCATGCCAAACAGATGCTCTGCCACTGAGCCACAGCCCCTCCCTTATGGTTGATAACAAAGTCACATATTATGTCTTTGTTATTCACTGTGTTGGTTCAGGGTCCTTTATTTGGTGGCTTTGTTACACAGGCTATCAAGAGGACTTGCTGCATTTCTTTTCTTTTTTTGTGATCTACTAGCAATGCCAGATTAATCTAAAAAAACAACAACAGTAAATGGTGTTATTGGAAGAAAGAACACACCAAGGAGCATGGAAAAATAGAAGATAAATCCAAACAACATTGGACATTGCACTATCATTGTGTTGTCATAATCCTTCACCTCCTGTGTGAACAAGACAATCTGGAAGTGAGTGGTTGTGGCAGTACAATAGCAGCACAATATCTAACAATGTATGGATCCAGCCATACTAGTAAGGATTCCAAAGGGTTGTCGTGTAGTATCCATCCACTAAGTTCTTAAGACTTAAGGGCACTCACGTTTTCTTAAGAGGAGGTAGTTATTTCACCAATTCCCCACTCACACCCAACATTTTTTTCCCCCTGAACATCAGCCTAGGAGGCAAAGTGGGAGGGAGGAATCAGAAGAAATTGTCACCCCTTCTCTAAAAAATATAAATACACTTTATGGAATAAATAAATATAAGTACACTTTATGGAATATCAGGTGCCTCCTGATGGCACCTGGGATTTTTGGACACTGTGTGACAGAGTGTTGGACTAGATGGGCCATTGGCCTGAGTGTTCGACTGGATGGGCCACTAGCTTTATCCAACATTGGCTTCTCTTATGTTCTTACATTCTTAATGTATGGTTGAATATAGGCTAGTGTGCCCCAGAGTACTGCGAGCTCTCACTTTCTACTACAGCCTCTTGAACATTCCCTCTACACATACACACCAAAAAAACAAAAATGAATTTCCTCCTTTGAACTCACAGATCTAGGAATTATCCTTTTGATTATGAAAATAAATATGAGAGGAACAGTACTAAGACAGCCTCTTATGTTCTTATGACGTCTTATGTTCTTAGGATGTCATTTTGTAAAAGCAGGCTATATTTAAAATGGATATTCTGAGACAACTACCACTAACATCCTTCCCAATCTAAACTTCATTAGATAATCATCAACTGCACGAGGCTTCAAATTTTCATGGCCGGGACCAACCCATCATCATGTATCAAGTCCAAAGGAACTAATTTCACTTACCAGTGGTTTTCATTTTGCAATTTATAGTGTTTTCTAGACTCATCTCTCAAGATTGGGGAGGGAGTTCTAAGGAGGGATAGGATTCTTAGAAGAAAGCATCTCTCTTCTCCACAAAACCCTACAGGAGGGGTTGCATATTCCTTGGCAGAAAACCATCACTGATTCACAATGGATTTGTGGGGATGATTGCCTACCATGATCCCAACACAGTTTGGGAAGAGCTATTCCTTCATTCAAATGATGTCTTTCTTCTAACGCCAGTGTTGGATTAGTGCCCCAACCCACAGATCCCCACATGCATTAGAATTTCTGCATGTTCAGCTGTGGAACAGATGGTTGGTTGTGGGGTGGGTGGGACAGAAGGTAGAACGTTTCCCCCCCCCAAAAAAAATTCTCCCTCTCCTTGTTTTATATTTGAGAAACACTAATGGAAAAAGGAAAATGTCAACTATTTCACATGGGAAGAAGAATTTGCAAAGCATTAGGAGCCTCATCCTTTCTTCTGCTTCTCCCCCAACCCTCCCGCACACCCTCAGCTTGCCTTTTTCTAAAAATACTCTATTTCATTGGATGGTATCTATAGCAGCGGACCCGTAAGACAGATATGCTTTTCTGCTGTATTTGTACAGCATCAATATCATTTTTCAAGAAGACATATTATCTAAATAAAAGCCCATTTGGAGTACTTCTAAATGGAGGAAACTATCTACTGGCAAGTCATGTTAGACACAGTGAGAATATAGGCATTCTCCAATTGTTATCTCTAAGACAAATAACAGATTGCACAATGCTTTATGGCGTGCCAAAAAGTTTCCCAGTTAACATTTCCACTTGAAAAAAAAATAGATTACATACTTGTAAAATCATACCCAGCATTGACTTCATAAGGCATGTGGCTCTAGAATGCTTTTTGTTAGTTTTTTGTTTTGTTTTGTTTTTGCTTTTAAAGTTATTAATTCTATTAGTCAACTAGCAGGAGGGCTAATGCAAGTGGCTTGGAGGGTACACGGAAGACACAGAAGACATTTTGAGAGCTGATCTGCAAATCTGCAAAAGAAAAAAAAAGTTTCCTTCCTAAATGATGCATTCATTCATTTTTCAGTTTACTTAAAAACATGATTATGCCTACTTTCTATTCAACACTGTATGTATTCCAGCAAAACTGGTGGCTGCAGCTAACTATTTTGATTAGGAAAAATCACAAAGAGCTAACTACTGTGTTGCTTTGCACACTCACTCTGTCAAGACACACATTCATGCAGCCTCTGATCCCATTAATGTGGCACTTATCAAACTTTGGGTACAACCAACCCTGCCCCACTCCCCACAACAAAGGAACAGTAAAGCCCTTCCTTGCCCCCTTGCTAACGTCAAAAACTGGTACCCCATGACCACCGCTCCGTAAGTCAACCACAAAACCCAATCCTTTCCTCTCCTCTTTTCTCTTCTCAGGTCCCTCCCAGCTGGATAATGCACATCTTAAACCAATGGGATTCTCCTCAGTGCTCCATCAGATATGGTGTTCTGCTAGTCCCCGGTACAACCTCCCATATTTCACCCCATTCCTACTTACTTACTTTAAGCCTCTCAAACCAGGCCCCTCCTCTCCTTGCTGCAGTTACAGCCTGCTCCCTTCATCACCTCCCCCCAAGCACTAGGGCATCATCCAAACCCCCACCCAATGTCAACCAGTCCCTCTTCAGAGAGCTTGTTCCCAGCCATACCTCCCCCCAACTCTATCACATGTAAAGCATAGGTATGTAGTAAGGACAGCCTTGCTTCTCAGGTCATCATATATGTATTTGGGACTCTCAGACAACTTTGCCAGAATGCAGACCTGACTCGCAAACTGATACAATCTAGTAAATGGATAAAAGAGGGACAAAGTGTGGTTAGCTCCTTGGTCTGTCCCTAGTTCCAGAAGTGAAGACATAGGCCCAGGACAGACTGGCAATTTGCCCCGGTAGCCAGTCGCAGCAAAAAAACCCCGGATTAAACAATACCGGGTTTTCCCGTCCACACAGCGGGGGCCGCTGCCGGAAGATACAGGACGAAGGCGCGCGGGAGCGTTCAGACTGCCGCGTTGGAGGTGTGCTGTATTCGCCATTTCCCCATTAATTCGGCTGTGAGTGTATGTGCGCATGAGCGCATTTTGCCGATTTTTTTTTTTTTTGCCCTGCAACGCTGGCACCGCATTGGGCAGTGGAGCGGAGCGCAGCCAATCACACCGCTGCTGCCTCATGCCCAACGCGGGTTGCTCCCGGCTTTCGGTTGCGCGTTCAGACTCCCCGGAAGTGGAGAAACGCGCGACGAACGCAGGCTTTCGAGATTTGTGAAGGCTTTTATCAGGTGTTTTTTAATCCGGCAGTGAAGCGCAAGAGTACCGGTAGGCTACGGGTGGGGGACGCCAGGCAGATGTGCCTGTGTGAACATTCCATTTACTCCGGTATTGAATCGTTGTCAGCCCAGGTCCCACCCCGGGGCAAATTGCCAGTCTGTCCTCAGCCATAGAATCACCTGTAGGACATGTGAGGCAGAGCTTGGAGAGGTAACTCTATAGAACACTGTCTGTTTCAGTCAATTGTTGTACGTACCAAATATGGGCCATATACCAGGAAACAGTCTGCATACTCCCTAATAATAAGTTACATCAGAGAACCCCATCTCATACTTTGAAAACATAATATTGTGAAATTGCTATGCAAAATGAGTGGCCGTGCACTACAGCAAAAATTCAACCATAATTCTAAACATCACAGAATTGGACTGCTCAAAAAAAACTGACCAGGTTTTGTCTTGCATGGGCATAAGTTGATGCTCTAGTTCTGTTATTTGCATATATTATATAGTGTGCTACTCATAGAAATACTACCCTAAATGCCTATAGCCTTTAGCTGGTCAAGGGTATTAAAATATAGGTATGAAAGTAGCAGCTAAAGAGAAGAACCTGTGATCTGGAAAAAAATATCTCTGATTCAAATCCTGCCTCTGCCTTCAGCAACCTGTTTCTATTTAGCCTAACCCATATCCATGATACTGGCCTACTTTATGAGACTGGCACAAGGAACACTGAGAGCACATATACGAAGCAGTCTAAAGACCCTACATAAATGCCAAGAAATTATTAAGGGTACAGAGGAATGAGCAACCATATAGTGCAAATGTTGGGCTCAAGAGGCTGGATTAAGCTCTTGGATGAGATCAAAAATGGAGAAGCTGCCCCTGAGCCAAGAATTAAAGAGCCAAAACACATGGATCAATGTGGATACACATGGCTTCATAGATCACTTGTTGCACAACTTCATAAACCATGCTGCTGTCCATTTTCTTTTGAGCCAAGACACATTCAACAGGTCTACAAAGAACTGGGGTTTCAGCCTCCACACAGTATATGGTCTTCATCGAAGTAATCCCAAATATCCGTTATGGACACAGGTAAGCATTTCATTGCAAACAAAATGTTAACGAAATTGAATTATGAAGAAGTGCTTTATGAGCTAGCATGGGCAGGTGCGCTGTACTTTCTTCTATATAAATCCGCCACCGCCCACAGCGAGTGGTAACAACCCTGCCTAGCCTTGTTTATCATCACATGGGCTGGGGAAGGGCTTACAGAGACAATAGAAAAAGGTACTCTCTGCCTAAACTTTAGCTCAGTGGGATTAGGGAGGTTCTCTGAGATGAGTCAGACAAGATGAAGAATTACGCAGTTCCATTGCGCCAAGGGCACAGAAGCTTTCTTGACCTGTGATCTGCAGGCTAATGACTGCACAGTTCCCTAGACCCTTCAAAATCAGCCTTAAGGGCTTTTACATAGCTCTGTCTGAACTGTGATCATAGTTTCAGGCTTAAAGAAAAAAGAAAAGAAAAATGCTTTCTGGCGCCATGCAATTTGCATCAATGTTTGACGAAAGGCTCGTTCTTCACTGAGTATGGAACCTCCAGCTTGGCATTCGAACCTCAAGAAAATTCAGAAAAACCCTAGTGATTGTTTTTTGAAAAATCCTGGTTGAAACCAAGAAAGGATATACAGAAGGCCAAAATGTTTAGCCCCTGTAAGTGTCTGGAAACACAGCACTTCTCTCTGGTTGCAAATCAGTAACATCTACTCGCTAGCCATACACTATGACACCCTCAGTTGCCTAACTTAAACATGTATCTTAGTAAATCTCTTAAATGGAGGCCCTGTTCACTTGCAAAGGGACTAAGGTAGGGAAAATGCTATGTATTGGCAAAAACGGTTGTTTGCTTTGCCCAGCGAAACACTTGGCTGGTCTACAGCAAACTTTATCCATGGCACAGAGTAATGATATTGCATCAGCTTAAGTGGGTGGGACCCTTCTGTCAAAAGCGAATAGGATACCACTAGAGTCAACACCCCAAACTAAATGTAAGAAATTACATGCAATGACAGTTAAATGCAAATGCCGCCGAATTAACTCTGTTCCCCCCTCAAAAGTTAGAACACAGAGATGGAAATAAAACGTTATGAAGACCAGATCATATCGGAACCAGAAGTCTCTGAGCTCTCACTGGCTCTGTGTAACGCATACTCTTAATACGTTCCCACCGCTTCTAGGAAGCTAAGCTTTAATTAATGACAAACGGTGTGATCATCTGATGTAAGGCATTGTATTTTGCAATGTTTGAACAATAACTGGAATCAAAACTGTTTTCTGCCTGGCCTGCAGTATCTCACGAGGGCTAGCATTAACCATATTGAAACAGAAGAAACAAAGTATGTGATTATTAGTTCTGCCCTAGAACTCAAGTATTTCAGTGAAGTTGAGCAGCAGCAAGTTCCAGTGTATTTCACATGCAAAAAATTGACTTTGTTTGCGTAAAATGCAACTGTAGCCAGTATCTCAGACATCTGAATGAGAGGAACAGACAAATTCAGGACAGATAGATCAATGGCTATTAGCTATATATGAAGTTCTTGCATCCAGTGGTATTCTGTTGAGGCAACAGAGGTGCACCACAAACAGATAACCATTCAACGTCTTTTACTTTTCGTGGAGTCACAAAAAAAGGTTAATTCTTCTCTAGCCACAATTCCCCCGAGATGATTTCCAGGCCTAGGAATCCCATGTTAAAATGTAAATATGTTCTGATGCTCAACAACCTCTATATACCACATAAAATCTAAAATGCTTAACTGATCTAGAGAATGCAAATGCATTTGTGGCTGTGTTCGTTTTGCAGGCAAGATAACAATGCAAACCCTCCAAAGGCTGTTTTTTTTTTTTTGGTAGCCAGAGCTCAAATGTGTTATGGCTTGGGTCACGAGTCTTTGGCCTGAAGAGTCACAGCACAATTGGAATCCAGGCCTGAATATATCTCAGGGTGAGACTGTACAATGTTGTCCTGTCCTGTCACCTGCTCATCAGGATAGAATCAAACCAAACAACAGTGTAATCTTAAAACAAGTTATGCCCTTCGAAGCCCACTGACCTCAAAGCAATTTAAAAGATGTAATTCTGCTTAGCCTTAATCCAGATAGCCCAGGCTAGCTTGATCTCATCAGATCTCAACAGCTAAGCAGGGTCAGCCCTGGCAAGTATTTGGATGGGAGACCTCCAAGCGTCACTATGCAGAGGCAGGCAATGGCAAACCACCTCTTAGGGTTGCCAGACCCCCCAGCAGAGGTGCCGGTCCCCCACTGCTAGGCCCCACCTCCCCTCCACTGATCAGCTGGCCAGTGGGGGGGGGGAGACTTACCCTGAAAAAGAGAGAGATCAATCCACTGTGCAGCACTGTGTCTACATCACTGACCACGTGACCAAGAAGTGATAGCATCGTATTTGGAATGTCAGGGTAATGCTGGTATTTGGGCAAAAACTCTATGGTAGAAGCCAAATTCACCATAGAGTTTTTGCCCAAATACTAGAACATTGCCCAAATACCAGTATGATGATGTCACTTCCAGGTCATGTGGGCAGTGGACATGGACATGCTGCTGTATATCAGATGGACCTCTTGCTGCTCTCAGTAAGTCCCCCCTCCATCCCCCGCTGGTCGCCAGGAGGAACCTGGCAACCCCACCACCTCTGAACACCTCTTGCCTTGAAAACCCTACAGGGTCTCCTAAGCTGGCTGCAACCTGGCAGCAAACCCCCAGAAAACTCTGCTTAAGACTGCACTGTTAAGCTACTAGGTAGGAGAATGTATGTTGTCCCATACAGCAGAATGATACTGACGTGTGTTACATTTTCCAAAGGAAAACACCTCCAGTGGCCCTTGAGAAGGCAAAGTTAGTTGTTGTTGTTGCTTGCTTTTTTCCAACTCAATGGATTTAATGGCATATGTCCTTTGTGCAAGGATCTAAGCAAGCTTTGCTGTTGTGACTTCTACAGTAGCATTAGAGAGATGCAACCAGCAGCATTATTAGGAGCCACAATAGTGGGAATGATAAAATGATTAAAGACTGCAATCCTAAACAAGTGACACCCAAGTCCACTGGAGTCAATGGGCTTTGCAGGGTGTAATTCTGTTTAGGACTAGACCGTAAGCATTCCTACCGCCTTATCATACATTCCAGCATGTACACAGAAAACACAGGAAACCAAATCCATCATGTACTTACTCTAGACTAAACAAACCCAAAACTTTCAAGACTTTTCTGAGGGCATTCCCCCCAAAAAAAAGTTCATAGACCAATTTCTGCTAGAGTAACATGAATTTCATACAAAACTGTGTCAGCCTTTCTTCAAGACAAGCTACGTTCTGTAGTTTCTCATTCATTCTGATTTAAATCTAAATCCTATTCAGATGCCGAAATATATCCAGCAAAAGTACAAGCGTGAAATCCATCCCCAACTTAAATCAGTCCCACTACCCTGTGTGCAGTCCCTACACACATTCCCGGGGCTCTTTGTAGCAGGAACTCCTTTGCATATTAGGCCACACATCCCTGATGTAGCCAGTCTTCCAAGAGCTTACAGTAGCCCCTGTAAGAAGAGCTCTGTAAGCTCTTGGAGGATTGGCTACATCAGGGGTGTGTGGCCTAATATGCAAAGGAGTTCCTGCTACAAAAAGAGCCCTGCAACTATATTTGATAACTTTTTTAAAAAAATAGAGAACCCAGCTTTCAGACTCTGAATGGACCACGTGCATAGTACCCACACCAGGCAAACTCTACATGCATAAGCTTGTCTGTGCAACTGGAAACTCTGGATTTTGCTAGGTTTCTACTGTGCACACTGACCACTGCGCACACAATCTAGTGATCGCATGTATGTTGGACACAGGTCAGCACTCCTCCCCTCATCTTCCCAGGTATCATTCCTTCCCCTGCTTCCCCTGATATCTGTAAACTTTGTAGTCTGAACAGGGCCTTATTCTCCAAGGATCATTTGTAATTCTTATTCTCCAAAGACATTTTATACTCTACAGAAATAGAAAGCACTATCTCCCTCAAACTGCTCCCATCAAATAAATGTCTTGTTAATTCACATCAAATTAAGCAAGAACGATCTCATTCTATTAGCATATGCTTGCAGAAAATGGTAGATTAATAGTCTTCTAGCTTCTGGGGTATGGGGTAAATTAAGAGTCTTGCAAGAACAAATTTCAAAAATGAAGTGTGAGTTTAGCTCCTGCTTATTGTATACCTCTGAATGTTAAACCATCATTTGGAGTAATGCACATTCCACTAAAGGGAAAAGGAGAATATCTGTGCAATAAACATTCAAAACAGGAATGCATAGTTCTTCCAAATAAGAATTACATCTCTCAGGCTACAGCTATAATGAAACCAAATCACTTTAAAAGATACAAAATTTGTGACAGTTTCATTTACAAACAGATACATTTAAACATTTTAGTACTGCCATCAAGTATTACTACTATATCATTGTTTCAGAAGGTAACTGTGTTGGTCTGCAGGTAGAAGAGCTAGATTCGAATCCAATAACACCTTAGAGACCAATAAGATTTGGAGGATATGCTTGCTCAGGCAAGTGATCTTGTCTGATCTCGGAAGCTAAGCTGGGCCGACCCTGGCAAATACTTGGAAGGGCGACCTCCAAGGAATACCAGGGCTGGGACACAGAGGCAGGTAATACCAAGCCACCTCTCTGAAATGTCCCAGTAGTCCCACAAGGGGTCACCAGAAGTCACCATGACTTCTAGGCTCACAAGTACATACAGACACACACATACACACAAAAAAAGATTTTGGTGGGATAAGCTTTCAAGAGTCAAAGCTCCCTCCATCAGATCTATATCTAACAAGGCAAGCTTTGACTCTCCAAAGCTTATACCCCAAAAATCATGTTGGCTTCTCAGCTGTACTATATTATTGTTGTACCTATGAGGCATATGAGAAAGGAAGAGCGGCCTGTAGGCTACCTCTCTGCTCAGCAAAGTTTGAGGTCTATTTCCACCTTAAATGGCAGCCATATAAATTAGAGGAGGGCTCTTTAGAAAGTAGGAAGGTTTCAAATTTCGTCAAGGAGAGGGGTAGCACATATAGGCCAGCACCTCTATAATCAGTCTGTAAGGTCATTTGCTGACATGAAGGCAGCCTTGTATAGATCCCGGAAGCTAAGCAGGGCTGGTACTTGGATGGGAAACCACCAAGGAAGGCTTCACAGAGGAAAGCAGTGGAAATCCACCTCTGCTTCTCACTTGCCTTGAAAGCACCTTGCTGCAGTCACCATGTCAGTTGCAACTTGACAGCACTCATGTACATAAGGACCTTTGTAATTTGGAACCTGCATTTAATCCAAGCAGCTTCCAATAGGGCAAAGAGGCCCAGAACTCATATTTTTAAATGCTGATCCTCTAAAGAAGCATATTGGATAATTCTGGGATGATCACATGCTTGATATGTAAACTAATGTCATCCAGAAGAGAAGAGGGTCATGCTTTTGGAGAATAGGATTATCCTTCAGTCTGATCATCAAATTGGTCTTTAGCTCACACTGTATAACCATTAAAGTGCCTTCAGAATACAGTAATGCTGTACCTTAGCACACTCCCCAATGTTTCTTTTACTACAGAGGAAAATCCAAGACAAGTAGTGCTCACTGCAATGCAACAACTATTTCCATATAGCCCCTAACTCTCCTGTAACAGACACAGCCTAGCCATTCACACTGAACATACTGTTTCTTACACTTATTTAGCAAAACAGAGGAGCCGTTTAATAGGATTTGCAATATTGGCTCACACCAGTCAAACATGTAGTCCACAACAGTTCAGGGAGTGTTCTGCCAGCCTACCATAATTAATAGGGGGCTATTAATGGCCCAGGTTAGCCTGATCTTGTCAGATCTCAGAAGCTTAGCAAGGTCGCCCCTAGTTTTTTTATTGGAAAGAAGATCACGAAGGATGTCCAGGGGCAGGCAATGGCCAACCACCTCTGTTCATCTCTTCCCTTGAAAGTTCCACAGAGTTGCCATAAGTTGGCTGTGAGTTGATGACACTTCCCATCACAAGGGCTGGTGATACTATAGATTGCGAATCTGCCACTATTCCTCTAAATCTGGGGGGGCTGCAGGGTTCTTCCAACCTCCTGCGGTCCAACCCGAAGAGACAGGTCAGAGCTTGCAAGGCCATTCCTTCATGGGGTCCATTACTGATAGTGCCACATATGCTTCTATAAAGGCAGATCTCAAAGACTGAGATTATTGGGCCATTTTCATCATCAAAGATTTCCTTCTGGGCTACAGACAACATGTCCTCCTGCACTAGTGGTTTTCAAACTGCATTCTAGGGAACACTGGGGCTCCTCAAAAGCTTACTGGGGATTCTTCTGTGAAAAACATCAGTAATGACAAACAAGATTCCCTGAGAAATAGCCTTTCCACCACTACTAACTTTCTCTTTCACCATGCAGCTACCAGAGAGCACTGAGCATGTTCTAGCACTTGTGCCCTATTCATTACTTAGGTGAACTAGTATGCTTGAGAATATGTCTCAAAATCCCCTGCAATGCATAAGGATTCTGTAGCAGATGGCTGGGAGATCCTCGGGCCTCAACACAGATGGAATTTCCTGAATATCAGACGTGAAGATCAACTTTTTGCACTGCACAGGATGTCATAATACAGTTTGGCTGTCACACAGGCCAAACGCAACAAGTAATGATATACGGAAATATATCAGATACAACACTGACTGCAGGGTGGGAACCGCAGTAGGCTTGCTAGCTGTGGGTTGGGAAATACCTGGAGATTCGGGGGGCCGAGTGTGGGGAGGATTTGGGTTTGGGGAAGGGAAGGACCTCAGCAGGGTATAATGCCATAGAGTCCACACTGCAAAGCAGCCATTTTCTCCAAGGGAACGGATCTGGGTTGTCTAGAGGTCAACTGTAATAGTGGGAGACACCAGGTATCACCTGGAGGCTAGCAACCCTAATCCACAGGTTTATTTGAAGGGATCCGCAGACCTTCAAACCATGATGTACTGGGCAAGCCATCAGAAACTCAATGTTTTAAAAAAATGTCAGCTTGGGACAACTTCAGAACTCAAACGAAGAGCAGGACAAAGGCTGTTCTGCAACACTGGACACTGCCTTGAAAGTCAGAAGTCAAGGGCAGTGATCCAAGCCAATCCAATGGTGGGGAAATAAGAGAGAGTTCAGGAGAACTTCATGCAAGTATTTTAAGTAACAGAACCTTCTCTATGACATCCACCCATTGCCTGGAATCCAGTTGATCAGTCACAGCCTCTGGCCTGGATGTCTAGTGCATCCTTCCAGTTTTCCATCAACAGCAGTTTGGTGACTCAACCATTAGGTGCCAAGAATTTCTTTTAAAGCTGTATACCCCTTTGAAATCTGATGATGAAAGCTGGTATGTAAATCTAGTAAATAAGAAATAAATAATTACCCCTAATTACAGGGGTGTCCAAAAGCAACTGACTGTTCTCTCCCCCCCACTCCCAGCCGCCATCCTTTGGAGTCAGTGGTTTAAGAGAGAAGCTGTTAAACTTCGGTAAGATTAGTCTTGACCTGGCAGAATGCCATACAATTCTTTTCAGGCAATTTTTTTTAAAAAAATTAATCCAAAGGGGGGGAAATGTCTCAGGAGAGATCTTCAGCCAGAGGCTGAAGGCCTTCTTGTGATGCTTGTTAATTCAGACCAGTGTTTTAGCGGCACATCTGCACACTGTGAGAAGACAACCATTAGCCCTAACTTCCTCTTTTGTCACTATCAATCAGGAGTTGGATCCAACCAGCATCTTCACTTTTTCCTCAACAGCCCCTGTCCAACACGGCTTTTGTCCACGCAAGTCCCATGATCACAGCCTTTTTTGGTGGTCAAAGGGAACCTTTTGTTTCTTTTCCACTAGCCGAAAAGAAGATAGGATCCAACCCAAAGCATGCAACTGTAGTGATTCCTGTGCATTTCTGGGTTGATTAATACTACAGGAAGTTACTACCCACAGCACAAAGAGCCGCTGCCTTTCACTTTGGGATATGAACTTGGGGAAACTGCTTGCCCACAGAAATGCTGGACTGCTCAACTGTCCACTACCCCCCCACACATACACACCCCTACCTCCCACGTTTAATGAACTGCACCTAGCAGTAGACAAAAACATTAAAAATGAAAGAGTTATCTGCATGCATACACTCAGATACACATCCTGGGTGTATTATCCTAATCATGGATGAACTGGGTTAAGGGAAATGCTAAGGTACCAAAACTATTTTGCTAGAAACCAAATGAAAAAAAAAAAAAAGCATAGTGATGGTGGTGTATAGGAAGCAAATCTACCTGATATGTGAAATTTAAAAAGGCTACAAAGAGAAGTAAGGAGGAGAGCATGAGAGCCAACCTAAGTCCAGAAGGCTTTGTGTCTCCAGCCTTGCTGATCACTGGTACATCCTCCCCCCATCCCGAAAATCTTCAACATCTTCCTTTCTGCACAAGGTGTAAGAACCTGCTTTCTCGATTAGACTTATCATCCATCTAATCTTGCATTCCGTTTCCAATAGGAAGTTTAAAAGCAAAGAAACAGTGCTTCCCTGGCCAGCTTTTGGTACATCTGATACAGATATTCCCTTTGACAGAGCCATTAGCTACTGACACACACTTTTTGCCCAGGTTTTGTCTAATCCATGTTCTTTAAGTCATTTAAGCTAGTGGTCACCATCATCTAGTGCATTTTTATCCTGCACTTCCTCACGGTTCTCCCTTCCCCATTTTATCCAAGCAAGAACCCATGCAAGGCAGGTGAAACTGAGAGAAAGTGACTTGCCAGAGGCCACCACCTAATGAGCTTCACGGCAAGGTGGAGACTTTATTTGGGGCTCCCAAATCCCAGTTTTAGAGGGTAGCCATGCTGGTCTGCAGTAGAACAGCTAGATTTGAGTCCAGTAGTATTTATTTATTAGTTAGTTAGTTAGTTAGTTAGTTAGTTAGTTAGTTAGTTAGTTAGTTGGTGGTAGTGGTGGGCGGCTCCTCGTTGAAAGCCTGGTGGAAGAGCTCCGTCTTGCAGGCCCTGCAGAACTGTAAGAGGTCCCACAGGGTGCTGATCTCTTCTGGGAGCTCGTTCCACCAGAAAGGAGCCACCACCGAAAAGGCCCTGGCCCTATTAGAGGCAAGCCTGGCATCCTTAGGGCCTGGAATAATTAGTCAATGTTGTGATCCTGACCGTAGTGCTCTCTGGGATATATATATGGGGAAAGGCGATCCCTTAGGTATGCTGGGCCTCAGATTACAACAAGATTTTGGGAGTGTAAGCTTTCAACATTTAAAGGTCCCTCCCTGTCTGATGAAGAGAGCTCTGACTCTTGAAGTCTTATAGCCCAAAATCTTGTTGGTGGTCCCCAAGGTACTATTCGACTCGAATCTACCAAATCCCAGTTTAACACTCTAACCAGTATAAAACAATATTACATCTCATGATAGTGAATTCTATGCACATTATCTGGATTTTTTTCTGGGGGGGGGGAGACCAGAGTTTACTATCAACCAAATTTCACTGGATAATCTCAAATTCCAGTATTACTGTTACCCCAGACTTCCCAATGTTAGAACCCTCTTATTGTTTCCACTTAGCAGTCTGGTTCTGAACTAAAAAGCTCCCAAAGCACTATCTGTTTCTTACAGAGAAAAAGGCGGTTCATTTTGATTGCATTTTATCCGTGTCTTGTATCTCCAGTGCTATCTTTTTTTTTCTTTTTGAGATTAGACAACCAGAACTGTACAACATAGCTGCAGCCTAAATGTACAGAACAAGACTTTCTTTTGTTTTTGATAGTTTAAAAAAATATTTTTTCCTAACAATTCCTGGATTTGACTTTTTTTTCCCTTGGGCACTGAAAAAGCTTGCAGCAAACTATTCAGCCTAAGCGAGTAACAACCAACAAGCACTAGCCATGCCAGCAATAATATTTCAGCTTGTGGCTTTGCCCCGGTTATCCTTGAAGATGTTCAAACTTGATTTCCCCCCTTTAATCACAGAATCTCCCTATAATTAATATCGAAACTCCTAATCGTTAAGCAGTATGAATGCAAGGAACATCTGATCTCACTGATGTATCAACATACAATACTGATGGAATAATAAAGGAACAGAATGTCAAGATTAGCATCAGAAACACTCTAGAGGGGCTAAAAAGTAACCCACCATCAAGAAGATGGCATCTTAAGCTAGGCTGCTCAGTTTAAGGAGGCTGACTACGGGTTCCTTCTAGCCTGGTAAGACCATTTGTTTTGTTCATTCTGTGTCCAGAGCTTGTCTATAACAAGACACTCTCCTTGGTAAAGATTCAGCAGAGTGCCTCACCCAGTCAAACACAAACCCACCTGAACGCACTATCTACGAATGGTGACGTACTTTTTTTCCAAGCAGAAAAAAATGCCAAGAAGGCCAGAAAAGTAAATTGAAACCTTTGCTTGTTTCAACCAGAATCTGAATGAACAGTACCATATTCTACCTTTTAAGATGATTCCTGCCTTGGATTTGTCAAAGGAAACCATATATAGATAGAATACCTGAGGGCAGTGAGAGCCAAGCCTGCTTAAATGCCAAAGTCAGCTGTGCTTGCAATCTTTTTTTCACCTTCCAAGTTTTTGATCTTGCCCTATTGTTAACTTTGTCCAAGCATGCACATGAAAGCCCGTGTTTAGAACAAAACAATCATCTTTCTTCGGGTTTTTTTTTTAATCTTACTCCAAACCTGATTAAAGCAAGCAAGAACTGAGCAATACTTCATGTTTGCATTATCAAAGGGGGTGGTATGCTCAACTTTCCTGTAACAATTTTATTCATCAAACTAAGGTACCACAACAGTCCATATAGTAACTCTTCTAAATGTGATCTCTACATGCCATATTTCCAAATATGTCTTTAAAAGGTAACGGAAATATGTACTGACCTGCCAATCCACAGATACCTATTTTTAAGATGAGGTGGGGTCAATTTGGAAAACAAAGAAAAATCTGGTTTTGCGGTGTATGTTTTTATTAATTTTTAAAATTTCAATCTGGTCACCTGGACGAAACTCGTATTCACCATAGGTAACCAAGTCCACTAGATATATGTGTCTTGTTCCCCATTCACATGAATACTGCAAATTGTCTTCTTCCAAAGATGTCATACTGAAGTACATTGTAACTATGGCATATAGCTGTTGTACCAGATGTATGGATACATATTCCTTTTTGCCCACTATACACTTTCACTTTTTTAATGCATTTCACGATGCCTTTGTAGTCCCCCAAAAAAGTATGATTCATGTAGAACCTGTTATCTGAAGGAATCTAATAGCTGATGGACTCCAGCCCCAAAATGTTTTTGACCCAGTGCAATGTTCTTGCTTTATGAAGCCACACTGAGCACACAGTTCATCTCATAACCTTTCAGTTGGCTCATTTTGGACCTCACTGACCAGGAAAAGTGCAATTATCTTACATGTAGAAGAAGAGAAGAAGAGATTGGATTTATCCCCCACCCTGCACTACCCAAAGGAGTCTCAGAGCAGCTTACAATCCCTTTCCTTTCCCCTCCCCACAACAGACATCTTGTGAGGTAGGTGGGGCTGAAAGAGCTCTCTCAAGAACTGCCCTTGAGAGAACAGCTCTGAAAGAACTTATGACTGACCCAAGGCCACATCAGCAGCTGCATGTGGAGGAGTGGGGAATCAAACATGGTTCTCCCAGGTTAGAGTCCAGGCTCTTAACCAAACTTGCTCTCCAGTCAGTCCTGTATATTTTTAGTTTAAAACCTACTGAGTTGAATGGGACTGATACCCAACTAAATGTGTACTGAACTGCATCTCTAATCCACAAAGTCTACTGCCACTTAATGTTTACATTGTGAGCTTTACACTGTCCAGTAATTCATCGGCGCTGCAGTATATATATATATATATATATATATATATATATATATATCTCCCTCATGGATCACTGCCTTGTCGTGGCGAGGGGCTTGCGTGGTTCAATGAGGCTGTGGGCTATGCCGTGGAGGGCCACCCAGGACGGACAGGCCACAGCAGAGAACTCAGACCAAGCGTGATCCCCTGGAGAAGGAAATGGCAACCCACTCCAGTATCTTTGCCAAGAAAACCCCATGGACAGTAACAAAAGGCTAAAAGATATGACGCCGGAAGATGAGCCCCTCAGGTCAGAAGGTGTCCAATATGCTACTGAGGAAGAGCAGAGGGCAAGTACGAGTAACCCCAGAAAGAGTGAAGCGGCTGGGCCAAAGCCGAAAGGAAGCTCAGTTGTGGATGTGTCTGACGGTGAAAGGAAAGTTCGATGCTGCAAAGAACAATACTGCATAGGAACCTGGAATGTAAGATCTATGAATCAAGGTAAGCTTGACGTGGTCAAAAATGAGATGGCAAGAATGAACATCGACATCTTGGGAATCAGTGAACTAAAGTGGACAGGAATAGGCGAATTTAACTCAGAAGACCATTATATCTACTACTGTGGCCAGGGATCCCGTAGAAAAAATGGTGTGGCCTTTATAGTCAACAAGAGAGTGAGAAAGGCAGTATTGGAATACAATCTCAAAAATGACAGAATGATCTCGGTCCGAATCCAAGGCAAACCATTCAATATCACAGTAATCCAAGTCTATGCCCCAACCACTGCTGCAGAAGAGGCTGAAGTGGACCAGTTCTACGAAGACCTACAACAGCTCGTAGAACTAACACCAAAAAATGATGTCCTCATCATCATAGGGGACTGGAATGCTCAAGTAGGAAATCAAAAGGTAACCGGAATAACAGACAAGTTTGGCCTTGGAGAACAAAATGAAGCAGGGCAAAGGCTAACAGAGTTTTGTCAAGAGAACACGCTGGTCATAGCGAACACCCTTTTCCAACAACCTAAGAGGCGTCTCTACACATGGACATCACCAGATGGGCAACACCGAAATCAGATTGACTATATAATTTGCAGTCAAAGATGGAGAAGCTCTATCCAGTCAGTAAAAACAAGACCTGGAGCTGACTGTGGCTCAGATCATGAGCTACTCATTCCAAAATTCAGACTTAAATTGAAGAAAGTTGGGAAAACCACAAGGCCATTCAGATTTGACCTAGATCGCATCCCCGATGAATATACAGTAGAGGTGAAGAATAGGTTTAAGGGACTAGATTTGATAGACAGAGTGCCTGAAGAACTATGGACAGAGGTCCGTGACATTGTAAAGGAGGCAGCACTCACCGCCATCCCAAAGAAAAAGAAATGCAAAAAAGCAAAGTGGCTGTCTGATGAGGCTTTACACATAGCAGAGGAAAGAAGGAAAGCTAAAGGCAATGGGGAAAAGGAAAGATTTGCCCAACTGAATGCAGATTTCCAGAGAACAGCAAGGAGAGATAAGGAGGCTTTCCTGAATGAACAATGCAAAGTAATAGAGGAAAACAATAGATTGGGAAGGACTAGAGATCTCTTCAAGAAAATTGGAGAAATCAAGGGAACGTTCCATGCAAAGCTGGCCATGATAAAGGACAAAACCGGTAGGGACCTAACAGAAGCAGAAGAGATTAGGAAAAGATGGCAAGAATACACAGAAGAACTATACAAGAAGGACCTCGATGTCCTTGACAACCACGATGGTATAATCACTGACCTCGAGCCAGACATCCTGGAAAGCGAAGTTAAATGGGCCTTAGAAAGCATTACTAACAGCAAAGCTAGTGGAGGTGATGGTATCCCAGCTGAGTTATTCAAAGTCTTAAAAGAAGATGCTGTTAAAGTGCTGCACTCAATTTGCCAACAAATTTGGAAAACACAACAGTGGCCACAGGATTGGAAAAGGTCAGTTTACATTCCAATCCCAAAGAAGGGCAACGTCAAGGAATGTTCAAACTATCGCACAATTGCACTCATTTCACACGCTAGCAAGGTCATGCTCAAAATCCTACAAGCTAGGCTCCAACAGTACGTGGATAGAGAACTGCCAGAAGTACAAGCTGGGTTTCGAAGAGGTAGAGGTACTAGAGATCAAATTGCCAACATTCGCTGGATTATGGAGAAAGCAAGAGAGTACCAGAAAAACATCTACTTCTGCTTCATTGACTATGCTAAAGCCTTTGATTGTGTGGATCACAATAAATTATGGCAGGTTCTTAAAGAGATGGGAGTACCAGACCACCTCATATGTTTCCTGAGAAACCTGTATAAGGGTCAAGAAGCAACAGTTAGAACCGGATATGGAACAACTGATTGGTTTAGCATAGGAAAAGGAGTTCGACAAGGATGTATATTGTCACCTTGCTTATTTAATTTATATGCAGAGTACATCATGCGAAATGCTGGCCTGGATGAATCACAAGCTGGAGTTAAGATTGCTGGGGAAAAGATCAATAACCTCAGATATGCAGACGATACCACTCTGATGGCAGAAAGTGAAGAGGACCTAAAGAGCCTCTTGCTCAGGGTGAAACAGGAGAGTGCAAAAGTGGGCTTGAAGCTCAACATCAAAAAAACTAAGATCATGGCATCTGGCCCCATCACTCCTTGGCAAATAGAAGGGGAAGTCGTAGAAGTAGTGACAGACTTCACGTTCCTAGGATCCCAGATCACCACAGATGGTGACTGCAGCCATGAAATTAAAAGACGCCTGCTCCTTGGGAGGAAAGCGATGGCAAACCTAAACAGTATGATAAAAAGCAGAGACATCACCTTGCCAACAAAAGTCCGCATGGTCAAAGCAATGGTATTCCCGTAGTAATGTATGGCTGTGAGAGTTGGACTATAAGGAAGGCCGAGCGCCGAAGAATAGATTCTTTTGAACTATGGTGCTGGAGAAGACTCTTGAGAGTCCCTTGGACTGCAAGGAGATCAAATCAGTCAATCCTAAAAGAAATCAACCCTGACTGTTCCCTGGAAGGCCAGATCCTGAAGCTGAAGCTCAAATACTTTGGCCACCAAATGAGAAGGGAGCATTCACTGGAGAAGACCCTGATGCTGGGAAAGATTGAAGGTCAAAGAAGAAGGGGACGGCAAAGGATGAGATGGTTAGACAGTGTCATCGATGCAACGAACATGAAATTGAGCAAACTTCAGCGGACAGCGGAAGACAGGAGGGCCTGGCGTAATCTGGTCCATGGGGTCGCGAAGAGTCGGACTTGACTGTGCGACTGAACAACAACAACAATATATATATATTCAGGACATTAATATGTATTTGGAATTCCAAGTAGGGAAGTCTTTAATCACAAAATGCTACACTTATATATAGCTTGCAAAGTGAATGTTTTCCATATAAATCTCTGCTCTGCCATGGACCACAACGGATGACTGTGGCCACTCACAAGGGATTGTTGTGAGGATAACCTAGGGAGGGGAACCCATCTATGCAACCCGAAATAAAGAAGTGCCCCTCAGTTTCTGTCATGCAGGAGGGAAGGATCAAAAACAGCAGCAGCAGCAAGAATAGATTCTGTGCTTCCCACACCAGTTGTACCCATATAGGACACCACACACACAAATCAAACTGGGTTTCACCCAGAGCCTCAACTGAATCGACAACTGACTGAATTCTTAAAGTCCAACACAGCACACATTTAATTACATAAGAATTAGCACCCACACTATGGGCATCCCAATCCTCCAAAACAATTCAATGTTAGTTAAATCACGCATCTGTCGAGCTTACTAATTTCTCAAGGAAACACAGTTTCTATCCAAACAGTGTGCAGTAATGTTTATTACACCACATCCCTTTGCTAACCTACAAACTCATCTTACAGAGCTTGCCTTTCATCTTCGAAACCAAACCTCATTCAAAGAATTCAGCTTTATCAGAAATGAAACCACATACCGAGTTTTATAAAGTCTGGTCACGAAATATACAAGCTTTATCTACTGTATGTGAGAAACTTTCATAAGTACTGAGGATGTTACTAATAAGAATATTCAAACAATTAACACGGCACCTTACGAAGTAACAAAAAACAGGCAGCTGATTACAATCTAAAATTTGACACACGGGTTGGTCGGCAAAAAAAAGGAAGAGCAGAATTAATTAGAGGAAGAATATTTTTTTGGGCATTTCCACAGACTACTCAGACAGATGTAAGTTTTGAAGTGAGATTTTAAAGGGGCAGCTCTAACATTAATATTTCAAGAATAAAATACAGACTTGGTTCAGACATAGCATGGAACTACTTATTTTAACTATGGTTATTTTGCAAATCTAAGATTCGGCTGACAGTCATTCAGATCCTAGTTTGCTCCTAGTACAGTGTTCTAGCTTGTGCTGTTGCAAAGGTAGTGCCTTAAAACCCACTAGGACGTCTACATTCATATGTCACACAACCCCTAGTTGGATACGGTTAATAAACCAATTTCAAACCAAGGATTCAGCTCATGGATTACTGTATTCTAACTAAGGTAGTGCCCAGACCTGTAATGACCCAGGCACGCTCAATCATGTCAGATCTCTGAAGCTAAGCAAGGTCAACCCTGATTAGAACTTGGATGGGAGACCAAAAAGGGAGTCCAGGGTTGCTATGCAGAGGCAGGCAATGGCAAACCACCTCTGAACATAATTTGCCTTGAAAATCCTATGGAGTCGCTATAAAGTTGGCTGCAAATTGAGAGCAGTTTCCACCACCAGCAGCTGAGCTAGTAGAGTGGCCTACCTTCAGGCAATCACACTAACCATCACTTAATTAAACCATGATTTTACGTGACACCTGAACTGAGCTAAAATTGAAAGATCATAGGAAGCATCTGCTGTTCCCATTGGTGTTAGCTGGGGGAAAGGGGTGTTGTTATGAGACCATGATCTGTCAGAAGCAAATCTGACTAATTTTATCTAACATGACTACCTGTCATTCAGAACTATCTAAATTATTTGGAACTCCTCCATAACAAAATGGAAAGATGGCTTCTTCCTTCCATCTGAAGGAACCACACCTTGCTTAGTTTGTATTTCTAATAGTGCAATCCTAAACCATGTTGCATCTTTTTAAAAATCTGCTTAGGATTGCACTGTGCTTCTTTAGAACAAACAACTATCCTTCACAAGCATCACTGACTGGAAAACATGCATTCTGGTCATACAGATGTACAGAAAGGAACTATCGCCAATGTGGCATATAGACCACTGTGGGCACATTCATTCTGTCTGCTACCCATAAAACACAATCCTATTAGAGTTAACTACCACAGATTACTAATGCATCCAATTAATTGGGATCAGGTGACTGAAAGGCTCCATGATTGCCAAAGGTGTACTCAGCATGTCCATCTTTACCATCACTTCTGCCTTCTCCTACTGTGCCTCCACCCAATGCCAGTGCTACTATACAACTTCTGGCTGTTGTGGTTGGAATCATGCAGGGGGGAAAACCCCCTCAGGGATAAACTTGTTACACTATTGCTATAATAGCAAAAATATGAGACTAAACTGCAGTCCAGATGCCAGAACATATTTATTTGGCAGTTTTCTCATACAGCTTAGAGCATGCTGTATGAAAAATATTTAAAAAAAAAAATCACTGCAATAAAGATGCAATTCAAAAAAGTTACTAATGAGAACTGAAGATAGAGGTGACTCATCACCTAAGATTAATGTTGAACACATCACTCAAACTCTTGACCAGTTTTCCAAAGGTTAACAAGGTCATGCTTCTACAAGTTTCAGTGAGGAAGGAGTTCATAAAATCATCTGCATCAGGGAAAATTATACAGAAAGGCTCCACCAAATAACAGTTCTCTCAAAAAGGGATCCGGAACAGGCCCTGTGGACAGCCTCACTGAACTGGATGATTTGCGTGAGAGGAGAAAGAGTGATTTTCACACTGAATTGTCAGTGTGATGGCCGTAAGGATCAGGCCACAAAGTTAACACAAGCAAGATGCAAAAGATCCCAGAACTGCATTTTTGGAACATGCAACTATAGCTGAATGATTTCAATGAACACATCCCAATGCAGAGTCAATAGAATAAGGCTAAAATACATTTTGTTTCCGTCCAGCTGCCACATTAGCTTTCCATGGGAAAAATCTCATAATATTCGCATAACTGAGTTTTATTTAAAAAATTGCTATTTGTTCCTGATAAAAAGATTTTTTACTCTCTGGAGTTATATTGGAGCAATGCCAGAATGTTCCCATTATCCACTACCCATTCACATCAGAAATTTAATTTAAACCATAGAAATCTGTCCAGATCCAGAAACACATTCAAATATATTGCTAAAAGCTATGCTTGCACTGTCTTATACTGCCACCCAAATGTTATTTGAACCTCAAAAAGAGGGTCATCAAATGGAAAAGAGCACAAATAGCCATGTGCAGAACAGACACAAAGAGATATGGTTATTCATCGACTGAAATCTAGAATAAAATTTTGAGTCCAGTAGCACCGTAAAGACCAACACAATTTTCCTGGGTATAACAGGCTTCGTGAGTCAAAACTCACTTTGTCAGATTAAAAAAAATCTGGTCTTTAAGGAACTACTGGATTCAAATTGTGTTGTACTACTACAGACCACCCACCTGAATGGAGCAGAAATTGATGTCCATAAGCAGTGAAGACCATGACCATTGGAAGAAATCATTTTCAGCCATATATGGCAGCACAAGATCTTTCATGTCATCCAAAGAATCTTCAGAAGTGTGCTTAATATTTGGGGATTTTAATATGCCCTTGTTTAAACTGAAAACACCAGTCCTCTCTGCTCCACATAGTATCCCAACTCTGACTGAACAATGGTGCGCTGCTACTCTATTCCCTCTTAACACAGCTTAACATAGCTTACAGCAAAGCAGCTGGATAACTTCAGTTGTACTGATCCATCCTACAAACCATCCAGAAAGTGCTTCTACATCTACATTCTCATAAAAATCAAACTGATAAAGCACTGCCTAGGGTTTCCAAAGTAAAGAACCCTTGTTCCCAGGTTAGGTTCCCAGGCAAAAATGTAACTGCCTTTGAAGTCATGTTGGAACAGAAGAAACCTGAGGTCTATTAGACTAAAAGGGTCACACATTACTCAGCCAATTAGGGAAGAAGCGGACAGCCCAGCAGAGGTGAGGCAACACAACAGCTAAACAAAAGCACAACCTGGTTGGATGAGGTTAGGTCACACCATCCTTCACTGAATGCTAATTTAGCCAATCAACAATCATGCGTCACCTACAAACTGTTACCTGCCCAATCATACTTTGAGCAACATCTGGTTTGCAAAATCTACACAGAACACTGGCTACCATTTTTTCAATGATTCAAGCTACTACCATTCTCCCCAACACCTCATACTTACACTGAATACTAATAGAACACAAGGAGCAATAATTCGCTTTTATGCAATGAAGTCTATAAATGATGCTATAAACTACAGTTAATAGTCTCACCAAGTGATACTTGTATTGTCAAAATTGAAGATTTCTATTCAAGGTTTTGCCTCTCTTTGGGGGCATCTTCAGCCTTTTCCTTCATTTGCTTTTCCTCTCACTGGTGCCTACCAGTTTTTCTTTTCTTTTTGCTAGCAGAGGTGCTTTTCTCTAGCAGAAAGAACCTTCCCCAACACAAGACACTTGGAAGAGAAAGATGATTGGAAGACACTTGCTTGGGAGGCACTTCCTTACACCAGACAAAATGCCTCTGTTAGCTGAAGACAACTATAGAATCCTATTGAATATGCATTAAAAATAGGGATGTCAGCCTCCAGGTGAGACCTGGGGATCCCCCAGAATTACAGCTCATCTCCCGACTATACAGATTAGGTCACCGCTGCCCCCCTGGAGAAAATGGATTCTTTGGAAGGTGGCCTCTATGGCACTGCACCCCACTGAGGTTCCTGTCCTCTCCATGCTCCACCCCCAGACCTCCACAGATCTCCTGACCGGGATCTGGCAACCCTGGCATCTCAAGCCAGTGGCGCATTTTTGAAGTCACTTTTCAAGACCCCACAACTAGCCAAGAAATAGACTACTACTGCAAACAGACCAAAAAAGGGGCAAAGTTTCTATAATATATAAATATATATATATATTTTAAAGAGGCTGGAGCAATCTCATACATATATATATTGTGCAGAAGTATGGGTGACAAGTTTATCATCGTTCAACTGTGGCTTCGCCTTTTATGAATAATGCAAAGCAGCCTCAATTCATGTTGATAAAATCTTACTGGTACAAAATACTTCTGCACTGATTAATATGTATGTAGAATAAGAGTGTGCTAGCATGCTCATCTTTAAAATAGAGATTAAGTTATAAAATGCAGGCTGTTATCCCAAATTTCACATGGATACATAAGTGCATGTGTACTGATTTGACTTTACAACCTGTTCTTCGGGGGCGGGGGGGCTGTGCATTATTTCTAAAAAAAATGTTTATCAAACATTAATTAATCCTATTGATGAATCATAAATAATATTTATAAAAAAATTCTGTGTGTTTTTTTGGTCTACAACTTTTAGCTATGTTGGATTATCCACTGTTAATATTTGAGATGCTATATAGCAGATAAATGGTGTTTTCATCCATTTCCTGTACCTGATCATCGTCAAGAAGCAGATATCACCATAACTGATCAACACCACCTATGCACAGAAGCAAAGCCATGTGCTAATCCCACTATAGCTGTCCTTTTGTTGTTTCACACAGTTAAAAATAAACCAATGATTTTAGCATTCATGGTTACAGAACATGTATTGCCTTATGTGCTGTGGGACATCTGGCACATGCTAGCATTCTAGCATGCAATCACAACTCTTATTAGTGGGCCAGTTAGATATTTCAAAAAAGAAGATGCATGAGGAAGATACAGAACAGAGCTTCAGCCAGGGCTATTTTTGGGCAGGAACATACAGGAACGGAGTTCCGGCTTGCTTCTGAGTTGGCCATACCCATTACAGCCAAAACCTCTGTGTGCCTCCCCGTGCCTTTCCCTGGCCTGTCCAAGGGCTGGCTTGCCCGGGCTTCCCACAGCCATGGGGCACCCGGGCAAGCCAAAGGAAGGCATATGCTAATGAGTTCCTGCTGGGCTTTTCCTAAAAAAAACCCCTGGCTTCAGCACAATAAATGGATTGAGGTACCAGACGACTATGGGAGTCCAACTCATTTTTTTTGGGGGGGGGAGACAGAATCAGTGCCCTCAATGCTTGCCCGGGAGGGGGCTAAATTCATCTTCCTCTGCTAGTGCTAAAAATCACACTGCCCCTTCCAAAGTGTCGTTATTGGACTGGATCCTACAGAATGTCTCTGTCAATGGTGGTGCTTTCCTCTGGTGCAAGGAACCTACTTTTGGTCCTTGAGTAAGAAAAGCTCCATTGTTAGTATTAAAAGTCCATAAGAACCAACACAGAGATTCCTTTTGCCACGTTCTACACCAACTTCAAGCTTCTAGTCCTCACAGTAGGAGCTGTCAAGCCACCACATTATTGTGACAGGAATATTTGGAGGAGCAAAGAATATGTTTTTATTTGTTTTGGTAACTGTCCACTTGGAACACATCACAAAAAAGTGGTATGAAGGTACAGACAGAATTGCTGTGTAAACACTCAGTGACTAAAAATAAGGACTATCAATGGCACAGTATCCACTATCTGTCACCACCACATCTTCTTTATGAGCTTTCCAGAGCCATTTGACAGGTATTCTGAATGATAAAGCAGGTGAACCTGGATCTTATCTAATAATTAATTACAGGGTTCTCTCACTGGTGATATCCAAGCAGGGACTGGAAAATCATCTGTTAGGGATGTTCTAGCTTTGGATTTTCTTCACTGAGTGGGGAGACTAGATGATGTATAAGACTTCCAACTCTATGATTTGATGAAAGGATTGTGATCTACTGTATCAATAAAGCCTAGAGAGGCATCTCACTCTATACGATTCTCAAAGTTCACGGACAGACAGGTCTGTTATTTAGTTATAAGAGAGAATGAAGCAGAGCCAGCAAGTCCCAGGTAGGAACCCCAAGAAGACAATTAGTGGAAAGACACACAGCCCACCCACTGTGTACTTTGCAAGTACAGGTGAGCATCAACTAGTACACTTGCCTAAAAGTAAGAAAAACACACCCCAACACAAAGCGGGGGGGGCGACGGCAGAGGACAACCAGAGGGAGATCACACACTCCCCAACAAATGTCCCAATTCCATAGAGAGCGTTATTTCACATTTCAATGAAATGTGGTTGTGAGTGGTATTGTGGGAGATTTTTCCCAACAAGTCTGTGCAAGAACAAAAATTCATGGGAAAGTTTGGAAACCCTGCACATGCTTCTTACACATGTCCCAATTCTAGATGATGGTAATAGGTTGCAGATATGCCATTTGTTTTAGCCACAGATTTGTTATGGTGAGGATGTGCGTGAGGTCTAGAATTTTTATCAGTGTTTCAAGCTAAGGATGCTTAATTGATGTCTACAAAGTGTTTCTCGGCCTTTACTGTTAACATGTGTGATCCCGTTTTACAGGCAACCTGCTCCTAATCAGCCTCCAGAAGTCGTCCCCCCCCCCATCTCTTTCCTCAACATTCTCCCATGTACATAATCCAGAATGGCATGACAAAAGTGACAAGCACGTTATACCTTTCACCACAGTAAGCCATTTGGGTAGGTCAAAACAAACTGAAATGGCCGATGAATCATGTAGTCTCAGACTCTGCAGCAGGATGAAGAAAATACGCATATTCCACAAAAGAGCAGGTGGACCTTTCACCTTTGCCACACCCTTTCCCACAGCAGCGCCGCAAATATGAAAGGGTTAATCAAAGTGGAGAAAGTGGCACAAACCAGTTTCGAGCGATCAGTCAACAATCCTATCCAAGGCTCATGATCAGAGTAAATGGAGCTTTCCAGAAGTTTCGTGTCAACCTTTCAATCAGTTGAGCATTTGTGCAAGAGTTCCAGTGTGGGGTGGAACATACATTTTATCTTTTGCCTAGTCTTCATCAAAACAATCTGGTTTTTAATTAAATAAATTGTGCTCGTTTGGTTCGGAGAATTCTTATGTCAATGCTCATGTAAAAAACGTAACTCCCCCCTCCCTCTTTTACAAAGGCTTTCCAAACTACAACCATATGGTAGGGGAATACGTGCAAAATTCATTCCGCCATCTGGTGTTTTACACTTCCACTTTACTATTGCCAACAAATGTGGCAGAAGCCTCCTTCGCTTGAACCTTGCTAATCAGGATCTCTTAAGCATGCAACTGCCCACCCTCTCCCCCACCCAATTCCAAACTGGATTTATGCAGAAACTAAGTAAACTACAGTTTAAGGTCTCAGATTTTGAGAGGCCTCTGAATTAAAAAAAAATTAAATTTAGTAAATTACTACTGTTTGATAATGTTATGGGGCCTTTTATAGGGAGGGAAGGTAGCATGGTATAGTCCGATCTTGTCAGAACTCGGAAGCTAAGCAGTGTCAGTACTCGGAAGGGCGATCACCTAGGAAGACTCTGCAGAGGAAGGCAATGGAAAACCACCTCTACTTCTCACTCGCCTTGAAACCTCCTTGCTGGAGGTTGCCATGTTGATGGCACTTTATACACATATACACACATGGGACTCTTTAAAAATGACATAGTTTAAGGCCTTAGTATGTCTTAATCCAGCTCTTCTTCCTCACACATGCAATCACTCACCCGCCCACGTTAACATGGCCACATTGAGACAACATTTCCATCACAACATCTCACTCAAGCACTTTGGATGTCACCAGATGTTTGAAGTAATAAGGTTGACTGATGTCTTTGACAAAGCCCCAGTCAAGGGTTTGGCTTCTTACACCTTTGACTTCAGCCAGATAGGAGAGTGAAACCAGGGGAAAATAGATCTTACTAAAATGGCAAAAAAGAAGAAGAAAAAGAAGAAGAATGAGACTATATAGGAAGTAAGAGCTAGCAATCTGCCTGCTCAGGTTGGTTTATGATTTACCTGCCAGCAGTTCAGTTTAGATATAACCTCAAGCCTGTACGATTTTTGACCCAACAGGTCAAGGGCAATCAACGAGACTCAAGACAAGTTCTTAAAAACTTCCCTGTTTTGCAGACCTTGCAAAGCAACAAAAAGGGGAGTTAAACGGGTCTTGTAAGCCCATGTTTCAGCCTACATGGGAGGGTGAAGATGCACAGCAGTCCTGGCCATCCTGCCAGGGGGACTTCTTTCTCGCTAAGTAAATTTTCACTGCCACCAACTAGTTTTAGTTACTAGAGTACAATCACCCCAAGGGCTAGACCTCAAAAACTGTCTACTACGTTGCTGGTTGAAGGCTCTGCTCCATTTTTGGGTCTCCCTCCTCTCTCACTTTAGGGGGGACTTGAGTGCTATTTGAGGAAGTGAGGATCAAGTGCTGTCCCTTCCTTCTCATGAAAGATGTGAACAAACAAAAGCAGGGGTCACAGAAACCAGGCAGACTGAATTCAGAATAAAAAATTTTTTAATAAGAATAATAGATAAGCTAGGTATGATCGGGTTGTGTCCAGTAAATCTTTCGGAAATGGGTCTGAGTAAAGCGAAATCTTTGGTTCTCCCTCTGAGGTGGAGGACATCTCCAATGGGTTATTCCCACCGTGCCTGTAGGGAGGCAGGAAATAGTTTTTTCCCCTTCCTGTTGGCGCCTCCGGAATAGCCCATCTCCAGTTCTGTTCCTGCCTCAGTAGGGAGAAGCAGCAAATCTCTTAGGCTTAGCTGTTTCCCGCTTTTTTGTATCCTGTTTATCCAGCCTGTTGCCTTGCCCTTTTTTCTTTTCTCTCTCTCTCTATTTCTTCTCTTTTCTCATTCAGCTCCTTCCTTGGAGCGCAGTTTTCAAAGAGGTCTCAGGACCCGAAGAGAAGAACGCCGCCGGCTGCCATGGCGGCAAAAGACCTTCCCGAGGTTTTTTCCTCGGGCGACGAGGGAGACGCGTGCACCGCGGCTGCGGTGACGCGAGACGACTCCGGGGCCGATCTGCCTTCGTGGCATGATCGCGGTACCCCGATGAACACGGCTGGCTCGGCGCAGCACCCCAGGTGCCCAAACGACGCCGACAGCCGAAACAGCAGGCCCCGCCATTTTCCCGCGCTCTCGCGATCGGGCGGCGGCGGCCATTTTGAGGGTCCGGCTTCGAGCTTGTGACCTCTCTTACGGCCATTTCTGGAGCCTCGGGGACCGAAGGAGGACAACCTTACGTTTCCCCCACCCCTTCAGAAGAGGAGCAGGATCCTGAGACCGGCTCCAAACGGGGTAAGCTCCTTGATCACGGAGTTTTGATTCACTCTTCAGAATTATGGCCATTATTATTAAAAAAGACCATTCCGCTGGAAATGGCACAGCTCCTTCCTAGACCTGAGGTTTCCCTACCACAGGGTAATCGCTCTCAAAACCCTTTGATTCCATCCTCCCCTGGGTGGCCAACTAGGGCAGCTAAGAGGGTTCCCCCCCCTCCTCCTAGGAGACCCTTGGAGGAGCAGTGGAGGGAAGAAATAGAATCCAGTACCTCTTCCATTGAAAGGGAAGAGGGCAAATTTTTCTGATGAGGAGGAAGAATTAAAAACTCCCGGAGCAATCCAGTCGTTTTTTCAAACCCAAGGATTATCAGCTCCTTTTAGCTAAGGCTATATCCGTGCACCTTGGTGTTCAGTCATGCCGGCCACATGACCACGGAAACGTTTTTGGACAGCGTTGGCTCTTCGGCCTTGAAACGGAGATGAGCACCGCAACCCTAGAGTCGGATTCGACTGGCCTTTGAGCAAGGGAACCTTGACCTTTATATATAGGCCTTAGAGTTATATGTTTTGCCACCTTCAGAATATCTGAAGGCGGTCAAAAGCAAAATTAAATCCAAACCCGGGGGCAACCGGTAAGTCTTCCCTCCTCAGGAATTTACTGAGAAAGGTTTTTCCTTTCCTGAGTATTTGAGCGTCAGCTCAGAGCAGAGTGGGAAAAGCCCATGGTCAATAAGCAGTTTTCCCGCTTTTGCAAAAAAGTTATATGCTCTGCCTAATTATGCTAATGAGTTATTACAGGTTTCTCCTGTGGACGCTCCAGTGGATGCCATCCAGTCGACGGGTCTAGTATCTGAGGATGGTCGGGGTACCATCAAAGACCAAACCGATAAGAAGGTGGAGGCAACGCTCAGAAGGATCCATGAGGCAATTGCCATGATGGTAAGAGCGGCATCTACAACATCCATCGCCTCCAGAGCGACAGTCGTGTGGTTACGTAAGTTGATGCAGATTGTTCCAGAGAACAATCGGGCTGTGCTGGAGGGAAATTCTCGTGTCCTTAAGGCTAATTCCTTTTCAGCGGTCGCCACTCTGGACATTATCTCCTTTGCTTCCAGGGCCATGGCATCCACGGCGGTGGCCAGACGGCTACGCGCCTGACACGCGGACTCTCTCTCCAAGCTATTGTAACAGCTTATCCCTTCCTAGGAGATCGGCTCTTTGGAGAGGCCCTGGACAACTTCCTGGTGGAAACCAGGGATAAGTAAAAAGCCATGCCCAGATCCCTACGCCGTTTCGATTGGCGAAACCCGCAGTCCCTTCGTACCCAGCACTCTCTCTCTAGATTTTGACAAGACACCAAAAGGCCTCGTGGGAAGCGTCCAAGCAGTCTGGCAAATGTGGTTCCTTCACACCCAGATTCCACAGGCCTTTCAACAGAGGTGTTCGGGGAGACAGAGGTGCCAAACCCAAACAGGCATGACTATCCCCCCCCTCCGGTGGGTGCCCGCCTTTTACATTTTACGGAGGCTTGGACAGGCACACAGGCAGATGCCTGGGCAGTAGAAGTGATGTCACAGGGCTATCCGATAGAGTTTCTGCACCAGCCTTCAGGGCGGTTCCTCAAGTCACCAGCCAGCAAATCAGCGATCTGAATCTAAAACTGCGACGTTTTCGCATGGAAACTCTGGAGGCTGTAGCGGACTCTCTATCTCCCAACGAGTACCTCACTTCCATAGATTTGACGGAAAGCATACCTCCATGTGCCTATTCACCCAGCACACAAGCGATTTCTTCGCTTTTGCATTTACGACCAACACTCCAAGTACAGAGCACCTCTCTTTGGTCTATTCACGGCACCACGCTTCTTCTCCAAGCTGAGCATCTATCCCAAGGTTCATCAGAGCTCAGGGTATCCAGGTTCGGCCATAGCTGGACGACCTCTGAATCAGGACCAGTACACGGGCAGACTCCGTCAGCAACACGGAGCGAACACTACAATGTTTACAGAAACATAGATTCCTGATCAACCTCGAAAAGAGTTCACTGCTACCGACGCAGCGTATCGTACATTGGGAACAGTAATCGACACCACTCGAAATGCTTCCTTTCTCCCGCTGGCAAAGGCTCAGAAGCTCTAAGAAGCTGCCACGAGGTTTTACAGCTGCAGATCCACACTCCTCATGGACCTAGCCAGACTTATGGGTCTGATGATTGCCAGCATCGACATGATACAATGGGCCCGCCTGCACCCCAGACCATTGCAGATGTTTCTACGTTCCCATCTACTCTCCTTCATGGAGGAGAGGGTCCTCTACCTACAGGTACCGATTGGAGTCAAGGAAGAGCCTAGGGTGGTGGACAAACATGAACAATTTGTCGGCAGGCAAGAGCTACTATGTCAGCCACACCAGGGAGCTGTTCACCGAGGCCAGTCTCTTGGACTGGGAGCAACCTTGAACTACACTCCAGTCCAGGGGACATGGCGGTCTGCGGAGAAGAATCTACCAATTAACCTCTTGGAATTCAGAGCGATCAGCTTGTCTCTGATTCCTTTTGCCCCTCAATTGTGTGGTCAACAAGTGTTGATCAGGGCGGACAACATATCAACCTAGGCAGGTCTCGGTCATCTCAACTCCACAGGGAGGCGAGGAAGATCCTCTTTTGGGCGGAAAGACACGTCACCTCATTGAGAGCAGACCATATAAAAGGGTCCGAAAATATGCAAGTCGATTGACTCAGCCGAGTGGGGATACAGGAGGGAGAATGGGTTCTCCATCCACGTATCTTCAACATGATAGTGGTTCAAGTCGGACGTCCCATGGTGGATCTGTTCGCCTCCTCTATGAACCTCACGCTTCCGAGATATTTCTCCAGATTCTTCCATCCAGAGGCTGAGGCGACAGATGCACTCACGACACCCTGGCTCCAGGGTCTCCTATATGCGTTTCCGCCGTTCGCCCTGGTTTCCAGAACCACCCGCAGAATTTGGGAACTCAGAGCAAAGGTCATCCTAGTGGCCCTGAACTGGGCTCGTCACCCATGGTTCTCGGCAATACAGGAGCTGCCTATACTTCCACCCCTAGTTCTTTCTATACCTCCCGACATGCTGTTGTAGGGTCCGGTATGGCACCCAGATCCGGCCTGGCTGTGTTTGACCGCGTGGAGATTGAGCGGAGCAACCTATCGAAATTAGGTTATTCTTTCCAGGTCTAGACACCATTTTGACATCCAGACGACAGTCCACGGTCTGTATAGATATAACACCACATGTAAGGCGTTGGTGCGATGGTGTAGACGCAAGTCGGTGCAGCCACTGTTCCCTTCGATTGCTTCGCTTCTGGATTTCCTACAGGATGGTCTGATTCGGGAATGAAGTCTGCTACTCTTCGGAGGCAGTTAGCGGCTCTGTCCTCTGTTTTCCCTTCCCTGGGAGGATACAAGATTTCCAAACATCCTCACATTCAAACCTTTCTACAGGGAGCGTTGACAAAATCTCCGCTTCAGGTCCATCGCCTTCCAACCTGGAGGCCGAATACGGTACTCGGTGCTCTTACCGGCTCACCGTTCGAGCCTCTCGGGGAGGTGGGGTTGAAGTGGCTGAGGATGAAGAAGCTGTTTCTGGTCGCTATCACGTCTGCGGGAAGAGTGTCAGAACTCGGGGCATTGTCAGTGACATCGTCACTCTGCGTCTTTCATAAAGACAAGGTCGTGATTTGTACAGATTCTACCTTCCGGCCAAAGGTAGGCTCTAGATTTCACTACTCTCAAGAGATCTGCGTATCCACGTTCTGTCCTGATCCCAAGCATCCCAAGGAACGGATTTGGCACACCTTGGATGTAAGACGGGCTCTCAAGGTTTACATAGCCAGGACAGAGGTTTGCAGGAAGCCTGAGTCCTTATTCGTCAATATATCTCCACCTAGGTCAGGGGAGAAGATGTCTAGATCGGCAATCGGTTCGGTTCTGAAGGCCTGTATCACAGAGGCTTACCGGGCCTCGGGTCAGGAAGTACCCAGTGGCATCACAGCTCATTCTCTGCGGAGCGCAGCAACCAACGCCGCCTTACCAATAGAGCTTCTGTTGAAGAGGTCTGTAAGGCGGCTACGTGGTCATCCATTTCCACCTTCATAAGGCACTACCATATCAACACGCTTGCATCTGCAGGCGCGGCCTTTGGGAGAAGAATTCTTCAGCACGTCGTTAACATGGAGGAAGATGACTACCCACCCGTATGAGGGACACTGCTCGGGGAGGTCCCATTGGAGATGTCCTCCACCTCAGAGGGAGAACGACCATTGGACTTACCGTGAGGGGTCCTTCTCCTCTGAGGTCAGGAGGACATCTCGGCCCTCCCATTTTCATCTTCCTCTTCTACTTATTCTGTGCTGATTTCTTCTCTTGTATTTCTGTTTATACTCTGCCTTGTTCATAGTTGCAGAGTTTTTCTTGTTTAATCAGTTGGTATTACTGTTTGCAGTTACGTTTTTCTAGGGCAAGGCCACTTCATTTAGGCTGCAAGCACTGCTTTCGGAGTCCCAGAACTGGAGATGGGCTATTCCGGAGGCGCCAACAGGAAGGGGAAAAACTATTTCCTGCCTCCCTACAGGCACGGTGGGAATAACCCATTGGAGATGTCCTCCTGACCTCAGAGGAGAAGGACCCCTCACGGTAAGTCCAATGGTCGTTCATCAGCGCTTGGTTGATATTGAGGTTCAAACTGATGGAGCGCTGTATATATGTATAGTATGTATAGTAACCTAAAATCTTGGCCTGGATTTGCAGCAACACCATATATCTCTACCATTATGTATGAAAAGTACCAATGGGCTTTTTCTAGAGCGCATATTGATGCCTTCCATTCTAACTTACTGCAAGGAAGGCATCTCCATCGGCCTATCCATCAAAGATGTTGCCTAAGTGCAGATAAAGAAGTTGAAGCAATCACACACATTCTTTTACACTGTAAACTCTATGTCAGAGAGAGACACCAGCTAATTTTTCCTTTACTTTACTTTAAATTTGCAGATACTGTGCTGCTGAAATATTTGTTGGAAGACACCAAGAAGTTGGTAACTCTGCTAGTAGCAAGATATTGTTTTTTAGTAATAAATAGGCGAAAGTTTTTAACAAAAAGAACAGACTAAGGAGAATTTTAGACAAGAGTTAGAATTTGGGGAATATAATTATTATTGTACTATTGTCTGTGATTGTAGTATTTTACTGTACTGCTGGTCAATTGGCTGTAATAATAAATTTGATTTGAAAAGTACACGCCTCGTTTGAAAACACTATGGGCCAACCAAGAGTAAAAGAAATGTGTCAGAATTCTAAAGATGCCCCAGGCCTAGGTATAACTCATACCCCTTTGTTAGCCAGCAAAAGCATATTACAGCCTCTGAGTCCCTACAGAGTGCAGTCTCAGTAAAACTTCAAGGTAAATTCTGGGGTGTAAAGCATTTCACTACACGGGGTAACTACCATTCATTGCCAGCAGATACATTTTAGTTTGGTTGGTCAAGTTGGACAGGCCTGATACGACAGACACTAGAAAGCCATTGTCATGTATGCTTGTGCAGAGCCTTCCAGATCCACAGTTTAAAAAAATATGTTTTGTGTGTTTCTGTGTGCTGGCCTGGATGTCACAGTTGGCTTCTGGCAACCCCTTACTGGGGGCTTGGATGTTTTCCAGAGAGGTGGCTTGATTAGCCCGCCTCTGCGTCCCACCTCTGGTATTCTTTGGAGGTCTCCCTTCCAAGTATTTGTCAGAGTCGGCCCTGCTTAGCTTCCAAGATCTGAGGAGATCAGGCTTGCCTGGACTATCCAGGTCAGGGCTCAAATTGTTGTCCTCTCAGACGTCAGATTTCAAGACTGCTCAATGCAGCAATAATTCTGCCAACGACCGTTTAGTAGAAATGCCTCACGTGACTGGCATACTTTAGAACAAGGGTAGAAAAGTGGACTAGATTACTGGGGAGGGGGGAAATTTTCTCCTCTAGAGTAGCTGTTGCTGAACTGGGGGTGTGGATGGGCATGTTATATAGGTCTGCTCCTTCAGCAGCAGCAGCTAGTAAATATAAGGGAGATGGCTTGCTTTCCTCTCACTTTGGATAAAGTGCATCTTGCTTCCTTCTGAAAGCACTGCAGGAAAACACAAGTCCAGGGTGTCTACAAGACAATAGCAAAGGAAATGTCCACCTTTCAGTGGGTGGGGCTGTGAGTCAGCAGCAGAGCCTCTGCTTTGCATGCAGAAAGTCTCTGGTTCAATCCCAGGCATCTCCAGCTGAAAGTATCAGGCAGTGAGGAAAAATAAAGATTTCTACCTGAGACCCTGGAGAGTTCCTGCCTGTCTGTGTACGGCTTAATCTGCCCAGCCCAGCAGGCCTTCCATTTAAAGCTAGGTAATGAAGTAAAGCAGGTGGATCTGGGACCACTCCTTGCCATGGTGAGAAAATTGCTTATGATCATGCCAGTCAACTTCCAAGGCACCTTCTTGAGTTGAAGAGTCAAAAAGGGGTTGAAAATGGACTCTGCTGTTGGAGCCACACACACCCATGCAAATTCTGAACAAAACTTGGGAAATGTTGACGCTTTGAAACAAAGATTCTAAATGGATAATCCAGCAGTGCTGCCTGGAGGATTCAAACAGCAGAGATATGCCTACCCTAGTAGTCTGGGAACAGATTACTGAGCATAAATCTCTTTCCATTGTGAAGCTGGAGAAAAAAGCAAGACAGAGTGGCAAATTAACTCGCCCCAGTTCTCTCTAAAGATAAGCAGAAGAAGGCACACCTTATTACTGCCAAACCTGTGCTCATACCTAATAACCATATATTCCAATCAGTAAAAATAAGCAAGCGCCAGAGACAAATCGGTCTTCTGGCCAGCCAATACTTCAAGTCTGATATATGCTCCTGGGAAGCCAGAAACTGGTTTTTTTGTGTGTTTTGTTCATTGCTGCTTATGTAGATTTTGCTCAATGGTTATAAAACCCATACATCTTGCAAATAAATGACTTTGCTCCACCATTTTAATCTCCAATTCCCCTAACAAACATGTTCCAGGCCAGAACACTTTGTTAAATTGCATCTTAGAATAAATGCAAACCTGTACGATCATAGGCTTGGTATGTCACACCCTCTCAATAATTTCCAAAGTTCAATCTACATGAGACACATATCCTTAATTACCTAATGCACGCGACTACCCATTCTTTCTTTATACTCTACCTGGCAAAGATTAGAAAGCCCTGGCCTGCAGCTGCTTTTCACTAAGCAAGGGGCACACGGGAAGAAGTGACAGCCATTTCCCTCTCCATGCCATTTTCTCCTCTCTAAAGCACCCTGTGGAGTAGCTATAGTTCAGAAACAATGCTCCCTCTAAGCTGTGCCATCTTGTGAGCAAAAATTCTACTTTGTGAGCTACTGGCATTAAAGTTGTGAGTGAACAATTTGACCACTGCATAAATTAGTTCGGTCTGGAGCCATCCTTCCTGAGCTAAGACAAAAAAAATGTGTGAGCCAGAGGCTAAAAAACTGTAAGTTAGCTCACACTGACTCAGTTTACAGGGAACAGTGGTCAGGGGTTGCCAACGTGGTGCCCGTGGACATCATGGCACTCACCAATACCTTTCCTGGTGCCCACCAAGTGCTTCAAAAAGTGGGCAGGACTAGGTAGCTCTTTTGCCCAGCTGGACTTCTGACTGGCTGTGTAGATAAAAAGACATCCTGCTAAACAGAGCTTCCACCTGAAATGTTGAATGGCTACTATTAGAGTTATATAGCCTCGCTTTCTGACATTTTGTGGCTCACTCTGCCGCCTGTGGCAGCCATTTTGTGATTGTGCCCACTGCTCTGTGTCAGAACTCCAAAGGTACCCACAATCTCAAAAAGGTTAGAGACTCCTGCTATTGGTCCAGCTGCAAAACTTATGTGTAGCCACATAATGTGATTTTGCAAATGGAACCAATAGCAAGTCTACGGATAATTTAAGGAGGAAACAAAAAAACAGCACAGAGGAGAAAGCAGTCAGTGTTTCTGCCCATGAGCTCTAGCTGCGAGAAGAAAATGGCTTGCACAAATCTGGGAGGCACAGAACTCCTCTTGAACATCTGCTTCAAAGACCTCATGCTGTCGCCCAGCACACAAACAAGGACCTGGCAAAGTGTAAAGAGGCCTTTTAAGTCTGAGTGAGCAGTTGAGGCCTTGACCTGGATGGCCCACTAGCCATCAGATCTCAGAAACTAAGCCAGGTCCGCTCTGGTTATTACTTGGATGGGAGGTCTCCAAGGAAGTCCAGGGTTGCCATGCAGAGACATGCAATAGCAAACCACCATCTCTTGCCTTGAAAACCCTAGTTGACCAGTTACAACCTGACAACATTTTACACACAAATGCAGCTCAGATGCATAATAATAGTGGGTTCTGCAGAAACCTACTTTGCCGTTCACACAGTTGAACAAGGATTAAGACTTATTTGTCTGCATCTCCATTTGGGAGCAAGAGGTTGAACTATACAGTTGGGTGCTCTTTGGGATCAGGGACTACAGCGGGGGTTCAGAAGGCTACCCATCTGTCCAAATTTTGGTTCTGTGCTAGCTGTTGCCTACAGGTAGAATGCATCGCCTTACTTTTTTTTTTTTAAGGGGTAAGGATAACCATCAAGTGAGTCACTTTTTGTATCTCTAGACAAGCCTCCAAAGACAACTGTTTCCACTGCAGTAAATAAAAAAGTAATTATCTGTTTTCAAAAAATGGTAAAGTTATTTGTGGGTCCCCCCTCCACTCTGGCTTGGACTACATGGTCAGTTCTGCTAACTTCCCCCCTCCTATTGAGATTCCTGTTTCACTCCACACGCTGTTCCTAGTAGTTGGGAGAGCGTTTTGGACTACAATAGGAAGGTGATGTGAGGAACTCGTCTGCTGATGATAATGCCTTCTGTTAACAGATTTACTGTGGGATCCTCTAACTTTTATAATATTTTAGCAAGACTATCAAGATCGAGGGGTAAATATTTAGAACTCTACTTTCATTTCCTAATACTGGAAATTTTAATACATGCACACGTGCAGGAAATTCACTCTTGCAAATACCTATTTCTTGAGAAAACATTTACTACTCATGAGGGAAGGAAACTTATATTTTGCACATGAACAAAGTGAGTCTGGTGGCATCTTTAAGACCAACAAAGTTTTATTCCAGGTATAAGCTCTCGTGGGCATGCACACTTCTTTGGATGCTTATACCTTCAATAAAACTTTGTTGGTCTTAAAGGTGCCACTGGACTTCAGACCAACACAGCAACCCACCTGAATATATTCTGTACACATTCACAGAAGAGATGTCACAGCAGCAATGCAGAATTTGCCCCCACCCAGTATTTGCCTGTCTATCAAATATGGTTTGGAAGAAGTTTACAGACTACTTTTCAAACTGACATTACAGGATTGTCACTGACGTCATCTGTAACACAACTTTGCCACGTTCAGAAACGCGGGAGAATCCAATTTCAATCGTTTACTTAACTTCAAGTGTTATTCGCTACTGCTCATCAACAAACTAAGCTTATTTACAGACTAAAAATAAATCACTTGACCAACTGAAGCCATTGGGAGACTTTCAGTGGATTCCAATAGCTCTAGAGAAGGCCTGTTTAATATGCAACTGGGTTATGCAGATAGCAAATCCTTCCTTTACACTACCTACATGCCTGAAATACTCAGACTGGAAGATTCTACCATAGCTATTCTCCTCCTCCTTTCCAATACTTTGTATCAGCTCCAAACTAAGTTTATGGTTTTTGTCAAATGATGGAAAAGAAAAATTGAAGGGAAAAAAAACTCCCAGGCACATGATCTCCCCAACAGCTCCTTTCAGACCTGGAAGCGCTAATTTTAGAAGGCAGGAAGTTGCTATCTGATGTCGGCCACAAACCTTCATCTTTCAGCCAGAGGGAACAGTCAGATGTATGTAGTTATGGAGTGCTCCTTTAGGATTTCACATTAGGGATGTCTGGAGTAACTACTGGCCTCATTATTACTGTTCAGGCCTCAGATACAGACATGGAGTCCTCTACATTCAATATAAAAGGTGACCTGAGGAGTTAATGGAGCTGTATGGAGCATTTATATAAAACACAGTGGCAGATTCATGTACATTCAAGAACTCAAAGGAGGTACATAAGGTCAGAATTGCCCATATAGTTTATTCCATATAATTTAATAAGCAGGTAGATTTCCAGAAGCTGAAGTACAACATCTTATACTCTCAGGGCCACTTTCTCTGGAAACTGAAGATCTTCTCTTTAATCTCGGGGGGGGGAGCATGTTTACTCTGTGGGGAAGACAGTCTGAAGCTACTCACAATAACATTCTTTCCTAAGTATTTTAACATATCCAGGACTTCGCTCCTGGACAGAAAGTTACTCCAGGGTTACCCAGGGTTCCAAATTAAACCCTGTAAACCACAAAAAATTACATACATATCTGATTGTGGGAGGAAGCCAGGTGTCTATCTTCTTAACAGCCACCTTTTCAGTGTGATCTAGATAGAGTATTGTACGCATTAATTAACAGTTCAGTGCACAATGAGCAACTAATTTTGTTGCAATGGCGGCAAGGGGTGAAAAATTAAAGACAGTTTCAGAGGGTAGATGTATAGGTCTGCCATAGAAGTGCTCAATTTGAGTCCAGTACCACCTTAGTGACCAACAAAATTTTTAGAAGAAGAAAATAAGAGATTGGATTTATACCCTGCCCTTCACTACCCGGAGGAGTCTCAGAGTGGTTTACAAGCTCCTTTCCCTTCCCCTCCCCACTATAGACACCCTGTGAGGTAGGTGGGGCTGAGAGAGCTCTGACAGAAACTGCTCTTGAGAGAACAGCTCTGAGAGAACTATGACTGACCCAAGGTCACCCCAGCAGCTTGCATATGAAGGAGTGGGAAATCAAACCCGGTTCTCCCAGATGAGAGTTCGAACTCTTAACCAGTACACTAAACTAGCTCTTTTAGAATATAAGCTTTCAAAAGTCAAATCTCTAAAGGGAGCTTTTACTCCTCTGAAGGCAGCTTTGACTCTCAAAAGCTTATACCCTGAAAATCTTGTTGGTCGGTAAGATGCTACTAGACTCCAATCTAAAAATTAGAACAAATTATCAATGGGTTAGATAAGGTTTACAAGATAAGGTTTGCAAGAAGGAATTACCAGAACCAGACATCTTTCGCTTAACTATATTGACTCATCCATTTTGTTGCTCCAAAGGGCACTGAATAAAATCATTCAGAGACTCACACTCAGTTCTCCTTAAACTTAAAGCCTATCACTTTTAATTACTTCTTTTGTGGAGGGTCCTTCATTTATTACTGAAGCAGTTCAGTAGCAACTTTCAGCAAATAACCATTTTCTTCCTACATCAATGAAATGGAAAGAGATACCTTCCATGTAGAGTTAGTGTGAGTGCCAACTAAATGAAGACTGTGCTTTCCACCCTTAGTATATATTCATGTTGTTGTTGTTGTTGTTGTTGTTTGGGGGGGGCTGTTTGTTTTGTAATAAGAACTTAAACTCTTTTTAAAAAATATAATGACAGTTGGAAGATTATGTGATTCAAAACCTACCACGTCCTGAAGGTGTCAATAAATGGACTAAAGCAGGGGTCCCCAACCTTTCTGAGCTGGTAAATACCTCTGGACATCTGACATAGCATGTTGGGTACAGCCACAAAATGGCTGCCACAAAACTGCTGCTGTGGGAGGTAGAGCCAGCCATAAAATGGCTGCTGCAGCTTACTTTCAATCACACAGTGAAGATCATTGTGCTGTGGTGGCAGCTGATGCCAAAGCAACATTTTTTAAAAAATCTGCACAACCAATCAAATCTCCAATGGCCAGTCAGAAACCTTGCTGAGAAAAGCTCCACATGGCCCTGCCCACTTTCTAAAAATACTTGGCAAGCACCAAGAAAGGTGTTGGTGGGCATCACGGCACCCATGGTCTCACTGGGGACAAACACTTCTGGAATATCTGGCCATTAAATATACCTTTCCTACTTACTGCAGCATGTTATTTTCCAGTGTTCCTGAAAATGATTTATAAATCATGATGCAAGCAACCGAAACATGAAAAATAATTTTAATTACCTTTCCTCATAATATACTTCTATTATGCCAAAAATGGTACACAGCCATCCCTTTGTAACATAAGTGAGTGAAGTACTTGAGTATCTTAAAAAAAACCTGAATAAAAGCTAGTTTAAAAATAAACCTAACTAGCAACTACTTTATAATAATACCCATAAAGCTATTAATACAGAACATGAATGATGAGAAATGTGCATCATTATGTACTAAACTCTTCTACATTAGTTGGTGTTTCGAAATTCAGAGATGCAATCAGAGAAATTCTTTGATAAATTTACAAAATATGCTCTTTAACTATAACCAATGCTTACCTCTTTTGGTGGGAGGTTAGCCTTTCTCAGTGACATATTTTATCCACTTTTGAACTTTCACCCCTTACGGCACTTCATATTCTAATAATCTGTGTTTTTTTTTTTTCTCTCAGTGAATTTAATTTCAAGGTTTAACTTAAAATGACATCTATGATAAGTCTAAATTACCCCCAATGCAATGCAAAGTCATTTAGCAACACAACCTGCTTAAAACTCAGTGAAACATTATCTTTAAATTGATTAAGTCATATTTTCAGGAGATGTTGAGTTAAAGGAGAAGTGTGTACATAAGGCATCATGGTCCCATAGGAATTAATTTACAGTGTAGCATTCTTGCACTACAGACAGTAATCCTTAATGCGATTTCAGAATTTCGTACATTAAAGTGAAATCAATTAATATAGTTAAAATAAATACTGTTGGGGGTCTATTTGACCACAATGTCTGACTCGTAGAATCATTTTTGTAGGTATAGAAGGCGAACCAGCTTCTGGCATCATTTGCAATTACTGCATCAACAGAAAAATTTAACCTAAATATCCTCTTCAGGATGGTTCCTGCTGAACTTGTGACAACAGCACAAGATGGGGGACGACAACCAGATTTTGGTCTTACGAACTGGCTTTTAAGTTTGAGCATTCAACAGAAGAGAAGAGATGAGGCTTGGAAAGAGCCATTTGCTTGATCACTTGGGACAAGCAAAAAATGGTTATTTCTGAGCAAATGAAAAAAAATTCTTATAAATGAAAAAAGTGTTGTCTTTTTTTGGGGGGACGTCATCTGTGATTCACAAATAACTATGAGTTGGATCCAGACTGAACTGGAAATTTCCTCCAATTCACACCATGGACCCCCTCATATCATTCCTCAGGGTCTCTTGTCCCCCAGGAGTATCACTTAATTGGCAATCAGTGGGAACAGAGAGGCAAGAAAGTTGCATTCTGCCATCAGAAAATGTAGTCTGGATCTAACCTTATGTGCCAACAAGTAGGTCACGGCCGATATTTATATTTGTAATTTTGACAAATCTGCAATAGAGATGTAAAATTTCCAGAAATTTTGAAGCTCAGGAAAAAACCTGGTTTTTTTCCGTTTTTTCCCGGAAAAAAACAGAAATTTTCGGAAAAATTGAAAAAGATGCTACATTAGCGCTTCTTTTTTTCTTTTCTGGATTGAAAGTCATTCTGTTACTTAAGGAACATAAAATATGACTATGGACAATTTCACTTGGCATGAAATTATCACAACTAGCATATTAAAAATATAGTGTATGCAAACAATTATTACAAACAGAATTTACTTTTTTTTTGTAATTGAAACAATTTTTGTTTGTTTATTTATTTGTAATTGAAACAATTACAATTAATTTGTATTTGTAATATTTATTTGTAATTGAAACAAATGGAGCAACAATCTTTTGGCGTAGTGGTTAGGAGCATGGACTCTAATCTGGGAGAACCGGGCTTGATTCCCCACGCCTCCACTTGCAGCTGCTGGTGTGACCTTGTGTCAGTCACAAGTTCTCTCAGAGCTGTTCTCTCAACAGCAGTTCTGGAAAGAGCTCTCTCAGCCCCACCTACCTCACAGGGTGTCTGTTGTGGAGAGGGGAAGGGAAAGGAGATTGTAAGCCGCTCTGAGACACCTTTGGGTAGTGAAGGGCGGGGTACAAATCCAAACTCTTCTCTTCTTCCTCTTCTGAACTGTTTACTAGTTTATGTGGAACAGACAAAAAACCCTCCACAAAACAATTTTTTAAAATCCAGAAGTAATAATTATTCATATACAAAAATAAAAAAACCCATTCTCATAAAAAGAATTGAAGGGGGGAAGCGTATAGAAGGGAGTGTGGGACTAAGTTTCAATGAATGGGCGTGAAATTTAATCAGAATCATTTTCTACGCTGTAATTATCAGTTTTAGTCTCTGCTTCTTCAGCTACTCTGTTGTGTCTGTCATTATCATGTTCCATAATCAATTTCTTTTTTTTCAATTTTTCCAATTTTTCGGGGGACGGGACATTTTTTCCAGATTTTTCTGGTTTTTTCCCAGGCCTTCACATCTCTAATCTGCAAACTGCAAAAATCACTGGGAAAAAGGCAAAGAGAAGCAAAGCAAAGGCACGGAACCAGACTGAATGGAACCCTGAAGGCTATTATCTATTTAGGGTTGTGATCCTTTGCACAATTACCTGAGAATACATCCAGTGGACAGAAATGGACGTACTTCCAAGGCAAAACATGTGTAGGGCCACCCTTGAGTCTAAAATGAGAATAACTGATTTCAACACACAGGTGTAAAGATCACATTACTAGAAACTATGTATTCACTGAGCAATCAGCTACTGGCTTCTACATCAGGAGTTCGTATTCATTTTAGTCATTTCTTTTCTAGCAGAGACTCCTGTCTACAATAGTTAAGAGTGCAATCCTTAACACAGATATATCCACTGAATGCAAAAGGGTGCAACTCTGCTTAGGAATGCGCTGTAAGATGTGAATATTGGGAAGGGGGCTACAACAGAATTTTCATCTGACTTCTCAGCTGTAGTGTTAAGAGTTCCAAGCTTCCATTGCAATCCTGAACAAATTTTAACAGGAAGCATATCCCAGCAATATCAGTGATATTCCCCTTCCCCAAAAAAATGCAATTAAGATTATTCTCTTTGCAAACTTTTAGGTTTGATTTTCTATACAAGCTGTCAGCACCAGTAATTTCTCTATTTATCGAAGAGAAACCAGAGACCTATGTTCATCTTATCAGTTTGACCCACGTAATGGTTGCCCTCTTAGTTTGATAGAAGGAAAAGATTTATTTATTTATTTGACTTTTATCCCACCCTCCCACCGAGGCGGCTCAAGACGGCTTACAAACAATTAAAACCAGTATACAATTTAAAACACAATATTACTACATCTAAAACAAGATCATGATCTGATCCTTATACTTAAGAGAAACCAATATTGGATCAGGCCAATGGCCCATCTAGTCCAACACTCTGTCACACAGTAGCCAAAAATACCATGTGCCATCAGGAGGTCCAGCAGTGGGGCCAGGACACTAGAAGCCCTCCCACTGTTGCCCCCCCAAGCACCAAAAATACAGAGCATCACTTGCCCCAGCCTGAGAGTTCCTATCTATATACTGTGGCTAATAGCCACTGATGGACTTCTGTTCCATATGTTTATCTAATTCCTTCTTGAAGCTGTCCATGCTTGTAGCCACTGCCACCTCTTGTGGCAGTGGATTTCATGTTAATTTTTTCATTTCATTTCAATTCAGTTTTTCATTTCATTTCAAAACAGTTCACTGTTCAGTTGCTTGTTTTTTTTCTATATCCATAAATTTCACCAACATATCATAATATTTTGTAGCAAATCTCCATTCACCACAATAGGAAACTGCATTCATAACTTCTTTCTCCCTCTCTCATAATAGTAGAACTCAAGGGCATCCAATGAAACTAATGGGCAGAAGAAGGAACGACTTCTTTACACAGCAAGTGATTAAAATGTGGAATTCACTGCCAGAGGATGTAGTGATGGCCACAGGAACAGACAGCTTTAAAAGGGGATTAGACAGATTCATGGAGGATAGGTCTATCAGTGGCTGCTAGCCATGGTAACTGAGGGGAACCTCCATGTTCAGAGGCAGTCAGCCTCTGAATACCAGTCCCATGAGGCAACATCATGGGAAGGCCTCAGCCTCTATGCCCTGTTGTTGGCCCTCCAGAGGAATTGGTAGCCCACTGTGTGAAACAGGATGGTGGACTAGATAGACCACTGGTCCAATCCAGCAGGGCTCTTCTTATGTCCTTATAAAGTAGTGTTAATTCCAGAATGAGAAACCCATCATCACATTCTCAACAAGCCTACCAAAATGGGCAAGGAAAAAAAATGCATGTCCACAAAACCACATAATTACTTAAGAGAATATTCAATGACGAAAAAAGCCTGCCGAAAAGAGATGTTCTGCCAGCCCCTCCTCTGAAAATTACCTCAAAAATGGGGCAATATTGTCTTTGGTGTGGAAGGATGTCTCTGTTTGGACAGTCTCCCTCTCGAATCAACTCTCCACAGTCCCATTAAAAAAAATGTACTCTTTTGAGCTGTAAGAATAACTCCAGCAAACTTCTGCCTTCAATTCTGTAAGAATATTATTCATGTGCATTAACTGAGACTATGTCCTATTCAGCTATAATTTTCTAGACCTGGGAATGCTCTCTGAAATAAAGCAGCATCCTTTATTGTGAGGGAGAGCTGGTAAACCCAAGGGAATTTTCAATGAAACAACAGCATTTACACCAACATTTTCCATCAAGCAAAATTATCTACATATTCAACAGCCAAAAAAAAGCAAAATTCTACTGAGTGTACAGGAAATCACTTCATACAAAGCAATGCAAAACCAAATTATTCCTAACCTCCACAGCCAGTACCCATATCTCTCTCCTTCAACATGTGCTATTAAAAAGAACAATAGTTCCTTATAGCATCTCATGGCCTTTTTCTAATTGGATTCCACATTTAAGAGTTCATCTATGATTTAAAAATATTGTGGTTTCAAAGTCTGCAATCATGTCTCTATTTTCCCTTATAAGGTATTACCTGGTTACGCAGCTCTTTATTTTCATATTTCACTTGCCGTTTTTTATAAGTGTTACCTCATGATGAAATATTGTTGCTGTGTGATACAACAAAGCCTACAAGAATCCAGCCACTAAGTTTCTAGACCTACCATCATCAGCTGAAACTGTATTTTGGCCTATCTTACTTCATCAAACAGTGGTACTGATCCACCAATATACACACTTCCAATGGCAGGCATATATTTTTTGCTGATTCCCACTCCCACTGCAGACCACAACTTTGACACCCAGGAGTGGAATGTTATAGTTCTTCAGTAAGCTGCACCAAGAGGATAAACAGGGAAAGCCCCACACTGTAAGCACCGCTAGTGATAATTTTGATCCAACCCAAGGAATTTTCAGAACTGAATATTCTGTCTCAGCCTTAAAGGGCTCACCAGATTCCTCCACCAAAGAAAAAATGTTTACAAACAAACCATTGTTCCATACTGGACATTTCCCAATTAGTAATTGCTTACTTGTGGTAAGGCAACAAGTTCTTAACACTGCCAGGCTTATGTGATACTCTTTCCTACTTCCCTTGCTCAACTGCAAAGGTACAACCAAGGAGGCCTTCGTGTCAACAAAAGGAAGCTCGGTGCATGCATATTGAAGCAATGGTGGGCATATTGCCTCAGACAATGCAGATTTACCTCAATGCCAAAAGGCCTTCACAATTCATAGATTTCAGCTGTGGTCAGACGACAGGCTTGAAGCAGTCTAGCCATAACTCTGAAGAGTTTTGACCAGACATGCCACCCTAATCCCGCCTCACCCCAAAGTCAACCGATCAGACTACTGCTGCATGACCACCACAGAGCGGGCAGGCAGGCAGCTTTTTTTAAAAAAAGGTCTACTTTGCACATGCGTAGAACCGCTTATCCATTGGGGCAAATATGCAGTTATGCACGTATTACTAACTGTGGAGAAAATGGAGGTCAAGTAGAAGAAGCCACAGACCTCTTAAATGGCTTGAGCGTGCAACAGAGAGATCAGACAGCTGGAAATGCATGATGAGAACAATTGGATCCATTAATACTGGGCTTTCTCCAGTGCCTGGAAAGCCAGGAGTGAGGACGGGGAGGGGGGATGACTGGGGAATGGAAGACAGATGTTGCTGTCTGGACATGCATGTTAAATCCAGTATGGAGAAGCAACGAGATTGGGTCAAACAAGCCCATATGATTAAAAAAAAATGCATCTATATATGCCTTCAAATATTATACACACACACACATATATATATATGTATGGAAATGCTAAGTAGTTTAAGCTTTTTCAGTTCAGAAAGACAACAGCTAAAAGGTTTATACAGTTATAATAGCCTAGAAAAAATGGAAAGATGAAGAGAGGAGAGAATGTTCACTCTCTTCCCAAATACTAGAACTTGGGGGCATCCAATTAAACTGATGGTACGTAGATTCAGGAAAGACAAAGGAGATGGCCTCTTCATACAATGCACAATTATCTTGTGGAATTCCCTGTCACAGGATGTCGGGAATCAAACACACTCAAGGAAGAAAGTTCCATTATTGGCTCAATGTTCCATTATTAGCCATGGTAGTTGAATTGTACCTCCATATTTAGAGATCTAATGCCAGTAAGGGGGGGGTTATCTTCTGTAACTCTGCTATTCACCTTCCAAGACATCTGGTCAGCCACTGTGGGAAACAGGATGCTGGCCTAGATCTAATTGATCTAGTACATTGATCTGATCCAATGGGAGCTGCTTCTTAAGCTTTCCACATTGCACCAGCAAAAGGATTACAGCCTAGTATTAGCATCAGTAAGAGCTTTCCTGAAGAGTTAAATACATTTTAAAATATTATTCTCACCTGTTTATTAAGGGTGGGATCAAAGAACTCCCTTTCACTTAAGCAAAAACCAAGGCTCCTCACTTAGAAGCAGGAAGATACCAGATCCAACTTAAATGCTTCAGTTTATCAGATGTTGCTGTTTCCTTACTACAATAATATCTACTACACCCAACAAAGAAGCTAAGTGGCTTACCTCCCTATTTTGATACAGCTGATCTTTTTTCATACCACAGTTAAAATCAGTCAAAAGGAACATAGTTCCACACTGATCACCTGCATAAAACAGAAAGCCCTAAAGAACTATCCAGATTATGACAGAGCAATACATTTGAAACTCATTACATCAGCCTGATTTTGTTTTGTTTGTGCTTATATAATTATTCCTCCAGATACTTCTCTTCAGAGGGAAAAGGTACGCCGGAAAAAAAGAAAGGAATTTAGCTATGTGCCAAAAGGGGACTACAAAGTACCTTCGTGAGAACTTGAGTGGCACATCAACTAACTTTCCTTCAACAAATACCATCTTCCGTTTTCTAAAAAAACTAGTGCTCTGGAAAGCTTAGACCCCAATCCTAAACAGACATAATTGTAAACAGGTCCAACTGATTTCAATAGAACTCACTTCTTGAGTTCTCAAGACCAAAAAACTAAATTTAAAATTTAAGGGCCTTGACAGAAACAGATTCTCCCCCCTCCAAGTAGGAACGCAACCCATTCTGAGGATCAGACAAAGAGAAAAAAAAGGCAGAAACAGTTTTGTTCAATACTTCCTGCAACAAAGGCTGCCGAGGAGCTCGTATCAGAGTTTCATCAGGCTTAAAGGTTCATGAGAATACAAACAAGACTCATCTGTAGGCAGATCACAAGAAGAGAAATCGTTTCAGCCTCCAAACCGAATGACTAGGAAAAAAGCGGGGGGGGGAGTAGAGGAAGAGACCTGTTTTCCTTCAGTAAAAGCACCGTTCCCACAAATTAGTTACAGGAGAAATTATTCACTGTGCTTGAAGGGAAGGAGTTATCCCTAAACAGGAACATTTTCCTTATTACTTTGGCCAGTAGCGAAAAAAGAAAGAAAAAGAAGAACATGAAACTATCACACACACACACAAAAAAAAGTTTATGTTAATTCAGGAGATGGATTTAAAAGCAAACAGTGAACAAAAGGACACCAGATGGATGTACGACGAGCCCTTCGGTTTCTCTTAAGCCAAAACCAAGCAAAAGTTCTTTGCTGCGTCTCCCAAACACACATACCAACACGATGTTTCCCTCCCCTCCCAAGCTTCTGCAAAGTTTCAAAAGGCTTGCTAAGCAGTGTAAATAGGATAGGGGGAGAGAGAAAGACACACAGAGAAAGAGAGCAGGAGAACCGCAAGGATTAACTCTAATGTGTCCCCATTTCATCCCATAACTTCCTCTTAGATGTGCCATACAAAAGCATTCGCTGATCAAACAGCCTTCCCCCCCTATACTGTAGGAGCGCCAAGTGCAGTCAATTACTTACTCTCATGTAGACTTTTATAAGAGATAACTGTTAACTGTACTGAAAAGGCACATGCCCCCTTTTTATGACCAAATTGGTCAGAAAAGAAAGAGACACAAAAGGGGTTCTGTGTAGGGCACAGCGGCACACAATCTCTCCACAGATCAACAAAATGGACCCCCACACACACCAAAGGGCAGACACCTTCTGCATACAACTGAACAGCTCTGAAGTTCATACTAGACTGGAAGTGTCTCGGGGTTGAGAAACAGCTGTTATTAGGAAGCTAACAACAAAGACTGAAAACCATCCCCAACCTCTGTAGCAGGAATCGGCTTGGACTTATCCAGATTTGCCAGTTCTCACAGAGACAAGCCATCCTTCCACACAACAGCCACCCTTCATATGCAAGCATCAGTTCATTAAAATGTCATAATGTGGAAGAGGTTAATCAACATTACAGTGATCATGTAACCTATACATGCTACGGGGGGGGAAATCTATGGAAATTAGGACGGCTCTCAAAGAAAGGACAATGTGGTGGTAGTGATGGTGGTGGTGATCTTCATTTATACCCTGACTTTCCCCCCTTTATGTTACAAACATCAAAGGCTTTTGTTTCTAACGAAAAGCTTCTATTTAATCCATTTTCATTGGATCGTCTCCCTCCCCTTTCCTGTTCCTGGTTTTTCAATTGAATATTTAAAATTGGTCATTGAAGAACACTGTGGCAATTAGGGGACTGAGCTGGAAATTAGGGGACAGGGAGAGAATCGCAGCCAGGTGAAGATCATAAAGTGGCTAGAACAGAACTGTTTCACAGACCAAATGAGGCGGTCAGCAGGCAAACATCTTGAGCTGCACAATCTCATACTACAGCAGGGAGAGGGTTAGTGTTGCCAACCAGCCAGGAGAAAATGTTGTCTTGTCCCATTAAAAGAAGCATCAAGAGTGGAAAGGGCTGCTGAAATACTTTAGTGCCCTGGAGGTAAATAACATCACCTGGCATTACAGTTCCAACTGATATTAAAAAGACTGATAGAGGGACCCGTTTAAAAATGGCAACCCTAGAGAACTTCTGGCATACAGAAAATGAGAAACATTTAGTGAAGCTCTCCCACTACTGTGTTAATTTCCTACAATCAGGGAAACTGTAATTACGGAACATTAAAAAAATATTTATTTATTTATTTATTACATTTATCCCCCACCCTCCCAGCCAAGGCTGGCTCAGAGAGGGTAAGCCTTGGGTCCCACTGGGGATGACTCACACCATGTGTCTTCTCATCACTGCCTACAGTTTGGTGTAGTGGTTAAGTGCGCAGAGTCTCATCTGGGAGAACTGGGTTTGATTCCCCACTCCTCCACTTGCAACTGCTGGGCGACCTTGGGCAAGCCACAGTTCTGTCAAAGAAAGGGCTGCCCCCAAATGGTCCCGCCATCTGAAGTAAGATAATCCAGTAGGTTACCATTATAATCAGCCACCCCTCTCACAGTCTTCTGTAAAGAATGGAGCATGAAGAAAGGTGCTGACCTAACCTTGATTAATATAACTAGCAGAACCTCAACATTTATGGGCAAATCAAACGGATAAGTCTTTTTCTGCTATTAAACATTTGTGGCTTTTATTCCTCCTTTCCCTTTCCCCCTTCCAGCTTTTTCTGACCTAGTTCCTTTTTTCTAACCTTCTTACAGCTCCTAACTTCCTTTCCATTCACACTTTCTGTACTGTTCCCCTGTTCCCCCCCCCCAAAAAAAAAAAAAAATCTCAAACATATCCGTTTATATATCCTTACTCACTCAGATCACTGCTGATAACAAGGAAGTGAGTGAGGGCAGCTAGAAGGAGAAAACTGATATCATGGGGGTAGAAATCAAGTTCAGAGTTCCACAGCAAAGCATTCCATGAGCTCTCTCTTTTACAACATGAAAGATTTAACCCCTTAGCAGCTGCAGTCTCCAATATAAAATGCTCTACACAACTGGGTATCTAAGTGTTTATCAGAAGTGACCGTTTACTGCAAAGCTCAAATATTTTCTATCCTGTGAATTTCCTACTACCATGAACAACCCTCCCAAAAAACCATAAGGAAGTCTGAAACATTGATTGGGAATATGCACTCCTCTTTCCCAGTGTATTTTTAAAATTCTGCCTCTTTTCCCCTGCACTTGGGCTTCTTCTGTGTGTGAATGGCTCCGCCTCCCACAGTGGCCATTTCGTGGCTGCATCCAACATGCTTTTTCAGAGTTCCAAAGATGCCCACAGGGTCAAAAAGACTGGGGACCCTTGTCCTATACTTTCCAAGTTGCTCCCATGCCTACCCCCAAGTAGGAAAATGCAAACAGGGATGGGCACGAACTGGCTCCTGAACTGTTCATCACGAATTTTGCTCAGTTCGAGGTTCACAAAGCATTGTTTGTGAACTAAAGAACTGCGACAAATTTCCACAAATTTTGATGCAATTTGTAGTGTTTTTTGAAGAGCAGAAAGCAGGGGTTTAAGTGACCCTGAGCCCTTTAAACCCCTGCTTCCTGCTCAACACAAAAACCAGCTGAGCAGTGGAGAGCTCCCTTCGGCTCAGTTGTTTGGTTTAAATGGCTCATTTCAACTACTGCTTTCTGCTCCCTGCAAAAAGCTGTGGGGAGCAGAAAGCAGGGCTTTAAAATTTAAGTGACTCACAAACTGATACGAATCAGTTCAGGACATGAACCAACATATCAGTTCATGGTTCGGTTCATGGTTCAGCCACGAACCGAACAGCAAAAAATGTGGCTCATGCCCATCCCTAGTAGCAAACTCCCATTCCATGGACAGCTTGAGCTGAACAGAGTTTAGAGATTCCCAATAATGGATATCTGCAAGATCAATTTAAGATGGGATGAAGAAGTATGAGAATACAAAGTGTGAGACAACTGCATTTCGTATCAATCTTTCCTCATCATACCCTAAATATTCAGGTTTTCACACAAGATCCAGCATGATGTAGTGGTTAAGAGTGTTCAGCTAGGATCTGCTGAGACCCTGGTTCAAATCCCCACTTTGTCACAAAAACTCACTGGGTGACCCTGAGCCAGTCACTTTCTGATCCTAATCTACAACACTTGGTTGTTCTTTTGCAATGGGAGAATCTTGTTCATCCCCTTTGGGACGAAAAGTCAGTTACAAATATCTAAACAAACAAATAAAATGGAGCTGTTTCATACAGAGTCAGACCATTGGTCTATCAAGGTCAGTATTATGTACTCTGACTGGCAGGGGGTCTCCAGAATTTTAGGCAGAGGTCTTTACATACTACCTGATCATTTTGTCTATAGATACCGGAGACTGAACCTGGGTCCTTTTTTATAGAAAGCAGATGCTTTACCAATGAGCCACGGCCCCACATAATTGAGGCAATATGCTAAGAAATACTGACATTTCTGTTCATCACTGCCCACATCTAAAGCCCAGTTCAAATTTAACTTTATGCCATGAGAGCAACTTTGCTATCTGATATTCTGCCTGTAATATCGATAGGCCTGAGCTTCACAGGAGAAGAAAATTTCAGTGGTATTTCCCACATCAGTATCAACTACATGAGGCTGGGGACGAATGTTGGTATATGTTGTACACATGTGATTTGCTCATAACAGATGGTTTGGATAGCTTGGTGTAGTGGTCACTGTGTTGGACTAGGCCTGAGATGATTTAATGACCTCTTGCTATCATTTTTTGTTTCAGATGGCATTTTAAAAGTTTGGTATTTTTAATTTTAATGCTGTTGGTTTGTTTTGCTAGGACTGTTTTTTTTCTCCTCCCCCCTCCCCCCGGGGTTTATGCTGTATCGTTTGTTAGCGGTTGTTAATCTGAGATAGGTTTCATTTTTGCAGCTACTGGTTTGGACTGCGGTCTTAGATTACTATTTTAAATTGTAATTTTAGTGTTTGAAAGTTTTAACTATTCTGTTTTATAACAGTTTGAAAATTCTCTATGACACTTTGTGTAGTATTTTTTTATTTTTTTTAAAGAACAAATTTCTTTTTCCCCCCCTAAATAAACAGAATTAAAAAATTAAAACCAGGCCTGTACTCAAGAAACTAACAATCTAAACCGACATGCATTTGCTCAGTTACTCAATCCTCCCATGAAAAGGGCACTGAACATATTTTAGCATCCAGGAAAACTGATGTTTCATTAGCAAACACAGACCAGATGGCAACTACCAGCCTCTTCTGCAGTGCCCACTATTTCTATCAAGTGTGTTCCTTATTTAGCCTAAACATTCAATCCCTTTCTTTTCTCCTTCAGATTACAACTTTAAACAATCGTCGCTCAGGGATGGTAGCTTAACAGGAGGGAAGGATATACAGCAGACCTTTCCAGGGCTAGCAGCATTACAGAGTTTCACTTCCATCATTCCCTTTCCCCTCACTTTATTAACCAAAAGTATGTCTCCTTGCATATTTGTGGGAAAGGATAGCTGTACAGACAGGCTAAATGTATTTATAACATAGGGACACATTACGCGGTACACATGCTTTACAGGATACTAAGCAGAAAAAGGGCTTCTATCGTCTTACAAATGTGCAGAGAGTACACATTAACCGACAGCCGCACCGCAGTGAAAGAAAAACCATTAGAGAGCAGTTAAAGCACGCTGATATCCAGGAAGCCCCAACCCACAAAAACCAGTGAAGCGAGAGGAGGAGTTACCAACCTTCATCTTACTCAGCTGACTTAACCCAAGAAAAGCTGTTTTCCCCAAACAGCAAGGAGGGAAGAAAAACATAACAATGAAACTAAATGACTAGGCGACACACAGGCACCTGCACTGAAAAAAATGAAAAGGAAAGAAGGGCCAAGGAACAATGCCTCATGACACAGTGCGGCATCCAGATGTCACAGCAAACTAGGACTTGTTTAAAAAAGTAGTTGAACCAACAAACTCTAGTTAGTCCACCAAGCATATGTGACAAAACACCACATGTGTACACATATGAAGCCACACTATGCTGAGTCAGGCCATTGGTCTATGAAAATCAGTATTGCCCGCTTTGACTGGCAGTGTCTCAGGTAGAGGTCTTTCACCTCATTTACTATCTAATATTTTTTAACTGGAGGTACTGGGAATTAGCCCTGAGACCTTCTGCATGAAAAGCTGATCAGGCTGCAGAACCTGTGCTGGCATATGTCAGGAGAATTTTGCAGCAGTGCTTGGGGAGGGTGGAGTTCCAGAAGATGTGATGTCACATATTGTGATACTGTAGGGATTTCTCTAATATCTGTGGTAAAGACAATAGAGATTTGGGGACAAAGAGCATCATGGAGGTTGTGACATTACTTCCAAGTGGAGTTTTGAAGGATGTGACATCATAATCTAGGTGATGATCTAGGAATCCCTCCAATCTATAATCTTTACTAGAGAGATTAGGGAATTTCCTAGGGGATCACCATCAACACTGTTGCCCTCATTTTTTTCTGCTTCTCAAGTCATTGAGGGTGGAGGATTGTCCACTATCAGCAGGAAAATGACACACCTAAAAGCAGATACTCTACCAGCTGGCCATCTTATTTTGTCTGCATTTTGTCTCATCTCCCTCTGCCAGCAGGTAGGACATCCTCCATACACCACTGTCTCTACATCCAGGCAGCTGCAAGGGTCCATGCTACTTGCAAAGTCAGTCATTAAAAAGCCTCAATTTGAGATCTCAGTTTTGCTCCATCCACCAACCCCCAATTTGTTAAACTATTTACATTCAGCCATGACATCAGACATTCACAAGCTCTTAGACTAAAGGTCCCTAAAGTTCAGCATCTCATTACGAACAGTGGTCAGAAAGATACTTTTGGAACTTTCCTGGTGTTTCCTGAAAGCCAGTATGGCATAGTGCTTAGAGGGTAACTGGAAGACCAAGCTTTGAATCCCTGCAGAAACCTGCTTAGGGCAAACACACACTCTCTGTCTAACCTACCTCACAGGGTAATTGGGTAGGTGCAGTGGAGAAGAGGTATAAGTCGCTTTGGGTCCCCACTGAGGAGAAAGGCAGCGTACAAATTAAGTAAATAAATAAATGTTTGTCTTCAGAATCTGGTATTCAGGGTATTGAACAAATAAGCACATCAAGCTACCTTATTACGCAGTTGAACCATTAGTCTATTAAGGTCAGCGTTGTATGCTCTGACTGAAAGCAGCTCTCCAGGGTCTCAGGCAGAAGTCTTTCACATCACCTGCTACGTGATCCTTTGAACTGGAGATTCCAGCAATTGATCCCCAAACCTTCTGCATACAAAACACATACTCTGACTGAACCACTCCTCCAATTCTGCCTCAGAAAATTGAGGTTATATTTACCTCACAGATAACAGTCATTGGTAGACTTATCTTCCATGAATGTGCTTAATCACTATATATTGTGACAGTGAATTTCACATGTTAATTATGCCTTGGAATGCTCTTTTCCTGTATCAGACTTCCTGCCTATTAATTGTATTGCTTGACCAAGAATTCTAGTATTATGTGAGGAGTCCTCTCTGTCCATTGTCTTCACTAGAATGTGCTAAATACAAGGATGGAACAGAAAGGCACAGAGGCCTTCCCTTCTGCAACTTCTACCTCAGCTCTTCCAAAATGGATCAGGCTCTACTAAAGTTCAACAGGTCCTCAGTTCAGTACCATCAAACCCCACATCCACCAATCTGTTGCGCACTGGGAACTAGATTTCCCATGAGCATAAGCCCCAGTTTATGGGTGTCTGGCACTTCAGTCTAAGGCCTTCAGTACCACCAGCTCTTCCTACCAATCTCCTCCCTTTCTTACCAGAGTAAAGTGGAGAAGGGGATGGCAGCAGAGGACTCATATCTCGGAAGGGTCCATGCAAAATTTGGGAAAGGGGAGTTTGCTCTTCAATACTCTTTACATCAGCATTAATAGTACTATAAACCTCTTCCATATTATTATTATTTTTAATGGGATAATCCAAGCGGATGCATCAAGAGCTGCAGCAAAACAAGAGTGACTATTACTACTGATCTTCACAGAAGAAAGCCTCACTTCACACACAAATATAGTCACCTTGCATTTGATATCCAAACCACATATGCATTTAAACATGTATATCCCAACTTTCTTCATGGCTCAAAGCAGCTGGCATGCATGTAAAGTGCCAAGTCACAGCCAACTTACAGAAACCCCAGCAAGGGGCTTTCGAAACAGGTGAGAAGCAGAGGTGGTTTTCCATTGCCTTCCTTTGCAGAGTCTTCCTTGGTGGTCTCCCATCCAAGTACTGACCCTGCTTAGCTTCCAAGAGCCAAAGCAGCTTACAAACTCAAATTAAAATAGGCAATGAAAATGCCAAATAGTGTTCCCCTTGCAGCCTTCTCCTCCTCCTCCGTCATCAAGTTATAACCAATTCAAGATGAACCCTCACGGAGTTTTCAAAGCAAGAGATGAGTAAAAATTTATTTATTTCAGTTTAATTCAATAAGCCGCAAGTGGGCTCAGGGCCGTTTACAACATTCAGTAAAACAAACTTTAAAAATTCAATAAATAATAATTCATAAAATCAGCAGCTGCAGTTAAAAATTTCTGATGGCAGCTCAAGGGCAAAGCTGGTTTGCCATTGCCTTCCTCTGCATAACAACCCCGGTGTCCCTTGGCAGTCTCCCATCCAAGTACTAACCATGGCCGACCCTTTTTAGCTTCTGTGTTCTGATGAGCTCAGGCTAGTCTGGGCTATTCAGGCTGCTGCCTGCAGCTTACTCCCCCATTAAAAGTCCTGGCAAACAGAATAGCATTGTGGTGCCTCCTAACACCTCTATTGACTGACATCTCTCTAGGGAGCCTATTCCATAGGGTAGAAGCTACACCAGAAAAAAAAAGCACTGGCACTGGTTGATGCCCAGTGGACTACCTTGAGCTGAGAAACAGCTGAAGACCACAGCTAGCATATAGGAACATATAGAAAGAAATGGTCCTTTAGTTGTGGCAGCTGCTCCAAATAATTTTATGCCGGTGCCCAGACACTCATCACATGGATCTGCAAATTTAACCAAGTGCTACTTTCCTTGGAAATCACTAGGACATAATTATAATTCTGTCTATCAAGTTGCCCTGCTCTTGCTATGCAGAATAAGCAGCTTAGACACATGAGCTTTGCGTCACTCAGAAGTAACTTCATCTTAAATCCAAGCTCTGCACCTTAACTGGGTGGCGGAGAAGAAGGGCAAAAGAAGCAACAATCTTGGGAACACTCAAAGATACACATGGCATAACACACCAAGAAAAATTCCTCTGATATTTGCGAGAGACAACTCACTTTGTCAGATCTGAGAACAAGGTTTAGACATCACCAGACAGACAAGATCTGATCAGAGACAACTTGTGGAATCACGGAGGACAGGATTACCAGAAGGCATGATGGTTAAATGAAACCTTCATGCTCAAAATTGTACCTCTTAATGCCGACAGCTAGCATACAAACAGCAAACGAAAGCAATGGCCTTCATGCGCTGTTTGGGGGTTTGCCATTGAGGGAAAGAAGATGTTCTAATCAATCGGTCTTTAGGTGATCTAGTAGGGCTTTTCTTATAGGTCAAACATACAGAGGCCCATTATTGACAGGTGTGAAAAATTCACACAGAATAAGCAAACTGTGCATTCTTTGCGCAGCACTGTGTTAACTGATTCAGACATTTGTAAAAGGCAATAAATGACTTCCCAGACCCAGAGCAGAGAGGCATTGGAAATTACCAATAATTAATAAGAGATAAACAGCTGCCCAGTTAAGATCAAATAAGCTTAGCTCAGTGTTCTAGAAGACTTTGAAATTTTATTAGCTGCTTGTGTGCCCAGTGATTAGTGGTAAGCTGCTTCTTCATTTAGGTACTTCTCACATACATTATGCTGGTCTAATTAAAACAAATGCTGACAGCATCAACACTGGCACACCAGCAGCTACCTTGATTTGTGTATGTAGGCATTACTTAACCTGCACCAGGGGTGATGAAAGGGGCTACTGCACCAAATCAAGATTAGTCTCATACTGATAGTCAGGAATGCCAATAAGTACATTTGTCCAAAAAATATTAGTAAGGCTCCATCAGCAGTGAAGCACAGATGCAGTATCCATGTCAGAAGATGTTTCTCTTTTCCTAAATTGCCCCAACCAGGATGGCCCAGACTAGCCCAATCTCATCACATCTCAGAGGCTAAGCAGAGTCAGCTCTGCTTAGCAGTTGGGTGGGAGACCACCAGGAAATTCAGAGTCACCATGGGGAGGCAGGCAACACCAAACCACCTCTGTTAGCCTTGTGCCCTGAAAACCCTATGGGGTTGCCATAGGTCAACTGCAAATTCATGGCACTTTCCACCACCAAACTTTGAGCACGTGCAAAACAAAATGAGTTACTCTTCTTGCACATAGGAGAAGAACATTGAAGTGAAACTTGTAATGTGCAGGAGATGAAATATAATCAAGGGCCAAGTTCATATGTTATAATGAAGCCCAGGAGATGCTTTTGTATGGCCAGAGTCTATATCATTCCCCTAATTAGATTAGGCAAATGACATAGTTCCTTCTCATGCCAGTCTGGCTCTTCATAGCTGCATAATTCTACCTTGGGGAAGAGCCCAACTTAGCACCCAGCTCACCAGAGTCTTTCCTACACATACAGCATAGGGTTACCAGGCTTTGCCAGCAACCAGTGGGAGGTATTTTTTCACCAAACTGAATGGTAAAAATCTATCCCATTCAATATCAAGGAATACCCAGAACTGGTTTTAGATTAAGAATACCCAGCACCACTCCTAATCAAACATGAAACATATGAGCACTGTGGATGCACGTTTGCATCCATGCAGAGCACTACCCTTCATGATTCAGACAACATTAAGTTCCGAATGCCATTTGGGAAATTTATGCATTGATCTTAAAGACAAAAACAAAGGGATTGGCAGAATCGTAGATTTATACAACTTCTAGGAATATGATATTAAATTCAGTTTTTAATTTAGAAGGCCAAGATGGAGGCATGCTACCTACATGTGCCTTGGCACATCGTGAAGAACATGATATGCACATTTTTGAGAATTTAGGAAATGCACATGGTGTAAACTATAAAGTAAATATTAGCCAGGTGGCCTGTACATAAGAGTAATATTACCACACTTAATATGCCACTAGAAATAACAACATCAAGCAATTTCAATTGGTAAATTATAAATCAGCGTTCTTGTATACAATTTTCACAGTAGTCCTTATTGATTAGGGCCATATGTATTTACCTAAAGAAGGGCAATTTTTGCCAATTCCACTTTCCCACTACAGAGTCATATTTTGCCCTTCATACTGTTCCTGAGAGTCCTTTGACCTTCCCCAAGCAGAACCTGGGGGCACTCAGTGGACTGCAGCAGGAGGGGGAGACAGAGAAGACCCAGTCCACTAGCTGCACTCTGCTTCCAGTCCTTCAGATCCAACCCTTAGGCCAAAACTATACATTCCAGTTTACGTATGATCACCATGGATCATGTGCTGGAAGTTCACCATGGCAACTAGAGTGCTGCAGGGGCCTGATTCAGGTTGGGACCACAGCACGGGGAAAGTAAGGGCTCCTATCTCCCTCTCCCCAAGCATTTTCCAAACCTGAAACAGCACTGGGTGGAAGTATTATTTGCCCCATCAGGAGACTGCCCATGCACTGAATGCCTGAACACGAAGACCCACACCGGAACAAAATATATATATATATATTTCTTGGTTAGGAGAGGCTGGGTATGACCTACCTACAGATTAAGAACAGCTGACCGAAACACATGACCTAAATATATTCACTTATGTTTATCAGCAAAACAGTTGGGCCATCTACCAACTTGCTTGCAAGCTCCTCCTCTCTGTCTGTTGTTGCACCCTGGCCTTTCAAATCTTATCAGGCCCTTTGCTACCAAAACTTCTTATCCCTTCCTAGCTGTCATACAGTTTTACCTTCAAAAACTAATCCATTCTTATATTCTCCTGTCCTTTAATGCTCCAGCTCCACCATGAGGCAGAAGGTCCCTGAGCCCATCCCAAAATTATCTTATGTGAACAATGGAAAGTGCCCCCCATCACACAAATGTACAAACCTCTTGGCTACCTCCATTACAAAGAGGTAAGTTTAACCCCAATCACATGGGGTTTACTTCCAAATATTAAACATGTTAACGATCAGGTAGCAGACTAGGTAACAGACTGGTTGTTACTGTTGGAATGATACTGGGATAGGTCAGCTATCTATCTGAGGCTAGTAATTTTTACTAGTAATTGGATAGTAGTTTACTAGTAATGGATAGTAATTTTTTTATTTAATTTTTTAATTTAAAAATTACTGGTAAAATCGCCCTCAAACCACAGAGTTTTGCCCAAAACCCAGAGTGCCCCCCCCCCAATGTCACTGATGTGCCTACGTCACTTCCGGGAAATGCATGCACACTGTGCAATTTCCCCGCCCACTCCTGGAATGCCCTCCCCATCGCCCTGCCAGCATGACGATTAGACCTGGCAACCCTAACTTGAATCAAATTGAGTGAAAAGCCATAATAGGATGGATTGGTTGAAATTAATGGAATATAAATAATTTAACTGAAGGCTAAGAGAGCAATGCTAAACTGGTCTATTCAGTCTCACATAGGACTATTTAAAGGGACTTATTACCAGGAAAGTGTTCTTAGGATTGTACCAAAGATAGCGCAAGGGCCAGTAATAACTGCACAAAATGTTGGGGTTTCTCTGTGGAAAGTAAATATTAGTATAATTTAGTTGGCAGGATCATTTTATTCAGAATCTTAGTAGAAGAAGAGGAAGAGCAGAACAGATTGGATTTATACTCCACCCTTCATTACCCAAAGGAGTCTCACAGTGGTTTACAAACTCCTTTCCTGTACTTATTGTAGTGTTCAGACGACAATATAGTTAGAGGGGGTGGGGGAATTTCCTCCTGCCGACCAGCTGGCTGCCAGCGGACAGGAGCCCACAAAAGCAGGGGATCCCCCACCCCTACCTGGGGAATGGTAACCCTAATTCAAGTGGTTATATATATTTCTAACTTTGGATACAATTTTTGGAAACCTGTTCACAAAAAAATTCATACATTAAATTAATGGAGGCCCAGGTTGCAGCCACTGCCAAGTTGGCCTTTTACCACCTTTGGCTGATAAGGCAGTTGGCTCCCTTCCTTGAACATGGTGACTGGGCAACAGTGAACCATGCAATGGTCACCTCGAGATTGGATTACTGTAATGCCCTCTACGTGGGGCTGCCCTTGTCGCAAATCTGGAAGCTGAAACTGTTGCAAAATGCTGCGGCTAGGCTGGTGATGGAACTCCCAATACGGGAGCACATCCAGCCTGTGCTCAAAGCATTGCACTGGCTGCCTATAGCATACCAGATTTGCTTCAAGGTGCTGGTCTTGACCTTTAAAGACCTTTATGGCCAGGGTCTGATATACCCGAGGGACTGCCTTTCCCCATATATGCCCCAGAGAGCACTGCGTTCAGGGACCCAGCACCGACTAGTCCTCCCGAGTATCAAGGAGGCCAGATTGGCAACAACTAGGGCCAGGGCTTTTTTGGTCGCAGTTCCACTCTGGTGGAATGAGCTCCTGGAGGGGATCAGGGCCCTGCGAGACCTTCTGCAGTTCCACAGGTCCTGCAAGACGGAGCTCTTCCACCAGGCTTTTGGAGCCGCCACCACTGCTACCATCACCACCATTACTGCCAATAACAACTGATAGTTATGGTGGAAGCCCTGAGCAGTAGGTCCCTGAGACTATTACCCGGTCCATCCCCCTCTCCCCCAGAATGGAAGCAGACCAATTTCTAGCACTCTAATACTGTTGATTTTAACACTGTTTATATTATTGTATGATTCATTTAAATTGGTAGTAATTGTGATAATGTGTTTTATGTACTATGAAGTTTTATCTTGTTGGAAGCCACCCTGAGGCAGCCTAGGCCAGAATGGTTGAGATAAAAATCAATAAAATAAATAAATAAATAAATTTTTTACAATAAATTAAAAAACCATTTTTTAAAAACAACAACAACCAGATATATACATTTGCCTGTTCTTCCCAAACAGCTTTGTATTATTTCTCACACCACATAACTCACAATTTTACACAGTAAATCCATCCATCAGAACATTATAGGGGGTCATCAGATTCAGGGTCATCTTCTTTTCAGTAAGTTCAAACTTTTCTACTCAGTAAATTGTCTGAACTGACAGTTTTGGCTATTCCTATGTTTTATTTTTTTTTTCACTTGAGCTTTTATTAGTGTATCTTTTTAAATATATCTGAGATTAGTTGCTACAAGAGTCTCCAAATGGGCTTGCTGACGGGTCAGAAATTTCAGTTCAAATAAATGCCTCTGTATATAGATAAGAAAGAATGTTAAGGGTGAGATATCTTCTCACTATGAGATAGATCAGGCAGATTTTTTCTGCAAATGATCATAACATATCTCAGCACTAGGACCCTTCTCGATTCAGAAGGCTCTTATATCGGGAGAACAGTCTTTTGTGTCAGAGGACGTCTTCTTCCACTAGAGAAAAGAGCCACTGTTAGAAGAATGGAGCCAAATGATTCCCCGACATAAATCCACATTTAACATTAAGAAATGTTAACAAAAACTTTGATCCCTATACCCTTACATAGAACTGAGGAATTGGAACATTTTAGCAGTTGCTTTGTTGATTTGTGCAGAGGACTTTTATACTCCATCAGCCCTTTCTGTTGTAGCATCAGCACTTATATGGATCCTATATGAAGTATAATCAACACCAGATTTTTAATCACCACAATCTAGGTCACCCAAATTGTAAGCTACATTTTTAATATTAAATTGAGACCACAGCAATTCAATTATGGTGCTCTTATAGGATAAGGAATCCTCCTGTCTGAAAACATTCAAATTGCAAAAGTTTCTTCATCAGACAGCCAATCAATTAAAACATATAATTGTTACCTAATCTATTGATCTTTATTAGGAATGTTCTGAAGTTCTTGGCTTCTAATTTATGGGTCCCAACTTACTCAGGTATTTTGTCCATATACAGTAATAGGACTAATTAGAAGATTATTCCTGACTAAGTTTATTGGGGAACAAGATTATATTTGTCCTGCCTCTGGACTCACAGGATGGTACACCTGTGGGAATCATGCTTAACTAGTGTCCATAGACAAAATCCCCAATGTGCTAAGGCCTAATCATGCAGCCGATTCCCAGATCTATGTAGAGCATCTATCAGGCAATTTGGCCCTATGGATTTTTTGCAGTTAGCTACTATTTCAAGTACTATTTCCTTGGACTGCAAGGAGATCAAATCATTCAATCCTAAAAGAAATCAACCCTGATTGTTCCCTGGAAGGCCAGATCCTGAAGCTGACGCTCAAATACTTTGGCCACCAAATGAGAAGAGAGCATTCACTGGAGAAGACCCTGATGCTGGGAAAGACTGAAGATCAAAGAAGAAGGGGACGGCAAAGGATGAGATGGTTAGACAGTGTCATCGATGCAACGAACATGAAATTGAGCAAACTTCACCGGACAGCGGAAGACAGGAGGGCCTGGCGTAATCTGGTCCATGGGGTCGCAAAGAGTCGGACTCGACTGTGTGACTGAACAACAACAACAACTATTTCAAATTTATTTATTTATGTATATAGCCAGCTGAACAAGAACAAACCGTCCTGGTGTGTTATTAGGGATGAACCAGCTATCCTGCCTCACACACATCCTGTACAATGTGTTCAAACTAATCCAGTGAGATACTAAATACTTTCCCCTATGTCTAAATTTCTTTGTATCTAGTTAAGAGTACAATATTCTTGATATAGTTGGCAGCCCAGTAGTAGAATCTGAATGTCTACAAACCATTTTTTTTTTTTTTACCAAGTATCAGCTGGTATCTCATTCTGGCAACTGACTGCTGAAAAGGTACATTCTTGGTCACAAAAACAAACATCTACAGACATACTAGAGTATCCAAGTGTAGTCTGTTTGGTTATTTTTTTTTAATTTAAAAAACTACTTTATTTATAGTACTATCCTAAGCAGAGTTATACCCTTCTAATTTTATGGATTTAGAAGGTTGAACTCTGCACCACTAATTCATTTTTGGAGAAAGCAAAGTGGGGGGGGGGGAGAGCCAGATCTATTAGCACAAGGAAACCCTGTTGGGAATATGTTTGTTACATTTATTTTTCATCACCTGTTCTCAAGATATTTTTTTTACTGGTTCCTATTGATCTGTATGCTATTCTTATATATAATTTCATTACCACTTCGATAATAATGAGATAATTAAATACAAGACAGGGCATGCTTCATGCTGGGGAATCTTTCAGCTAACTAATTGTTAAGCACCACAGTACTGAAAGTTGAATACAGTCGATTCCACAGGGAGCAGCAATATGTCATTAATGACTCATTGGGTCCCCAACAAAGATTACAAGATCTCTGAGCACTTTCACACGTTCCGAAAGAACCCCCAGATAAGTATAGTAAAAGGGCTCACAGGTAGGATAAACTATGCAGAATAGGAAGATTGTAATTGGATAGTGGACAGGTTTGTTCTGTATCGTTCCCAGTCATCTCTGTGCTAAGCCTCCACTGCCATTATGTGATTGGCTCCGGGAACCTTGACTTCAGCAGATTCAGAATGAACAACATTGGTCAATGCTCATTGAGTATGTATATCCAAATCGTATTTAATTTGTTTTGCCATTATGGACTGAACAAGAATATGCGAGAAATTATACGGTTATCTGAGCATTCTACTACACTTCTACTTTCCAGTCTGCTACATTAAAACAGCTTCCAAAAGATCATTTCCAAAGGTATACCATAATGGGATCTGGAAGTACGGTGCTATCGTCAGAAGACTACTTCTTGCACTTATCCAGTCCATACCGCTGAAACAAGCCACTGCAACCACGTATGAACTTGAAAACAGACTCAGACAAAGAGCCACCAGTAACAGATCAAGATGGGTGGCCATGTTTGTCTGTTTGTAGCAGTAGAAAAGACCAAGAGTCCAATAGGACCTTAAAAACGAACAAAATATGTGGCAGGGTAGGAGCTTTCATGAGTCACTGCTCACTTTTTCAGATACCTGAAGATACCTTCAGATATCTGAAGAAGCGAGCAGTGACTCAGTGACTCATGAAAGCTCCTACCCTGCCACATATTTTGTTAATCTATAAGGTGCTACTGGACTCTTGTTCTTTTCTACAGCTATCAGTAATGGCATTCAAATTATTCACTAAGGGACACAGAAAACATTTGAGATACACTTCCCAGTATAGCTATGTATACAGCACAAGAAGATGCATGAATTAATCACAAATCCACTTTCCATATTTCCAAAAGAATATAAAGATGGACAAAAGGAAATACTATTTTACACAGAAAGTAATTAAAATGTGGAATTTGCTGCCAGAGGATACAGTGATGGCCACAGGAATAAACAGCTTTATAATAATAATAATACCTTTCAATTTAAAGGGGTATTGTATAGATTTGTGGAGGATAAGTCTATCAATGGCCACTAGTCTCGTGACTGAGGAGAATCTCCACATTCAGAAGCACTAAGCCTCTGAATCCCAGAGCCAGGAGGCAGCATCAGGGGAAGGCCTCAGCCTCTATGCCCTGTTGTTGGTCATCCAGAGGAACTGGTTGGCCACTGTGTGAGACAGGATGCCGGACTAGATGGACCTCTGGTCTGATCCAGCAGAGCTCTTATGTTCTGAAGAACCACAAGTTATATGCTTTGTCCTTGTTTAAAATATTTTAATTCCTTCATTTAATGTACAATGACTACCATAGGCTATCATGCAGTAGATGCCATGCATGTGTAAAGCCAAACAGCAAATATACACATGGTTGATTTCTTCCCTTACAGTACAATCCTGAAGGCTTCGGTGAAGTTACCATGGTGCAACTCTGTTTAGGATTACATTACTACTCATACAAAATATAAGTCAGACCTCAGTAACAGGTGACATCACAAAGTAAAATGTTACAAGTAAATAATAATACACAGAGTGTTACCACTTTCAGACAGTATTTCTGAATCCCATTCCTTCTTTAGCCCTAATTCTCTGTACAATTTCTCCATAAGACATTTTGCCTCAATGCATCCATCTATAAAATGGGTATAATTATATGCTTCATTTTGCACTGTCAGACACAAGCCAGCCTTTTGAGATGACATTACAGTGTTAGATATAAAAGCCCCACAGAAGTTCAGGATATTAATGAATTTGAACACAGTAAAATTAAAAAGCATTTAAGAGTCAGGTGGTGGTGTGTTTTGGCTGACATAAGCAACTGGGGGAGGGGGGATAATTAAAAAAGTAGTAGCCCAGACTGGAGTAACGTGGAGATAACTCAGTTATACCCCCCTTGTATGTACATGCAGATTCTAATTTTCAGAGCAGCGTAATTAGCAGAGACAGTACATGCCACAAAGGCTAGATCTGGAGCAGCGTAATCCAGACTATTTGGGGAATATCCTGTCATTTCGCTGTCTGTCTTTTCAGCCTCATCTGCAACACTGTCTCCTCTTCCTTTTCTGATATTCAACCTCAGAATTTATGGGGCTTTCATCTATTTTGCTCCCCTCTTTCAACCATACAGGAAGGAAGAGAAAATAGTAGGAACTGAGTAGACAAAGTGGGAAGATTGTTCTAGCTGAAATGCAGGGGGCTGATGCACATACTTGCCAATGGTTTTGGGAGTGGAAACATATGTTAGAGGGCATCAGCTCCCTAAGCTCAAGAGCCACATACCAAAACATCAATATGGCTTGTCGTCACACGAAACTCCCAGCAACACACAGTCATTATGTCAGTGTTCAGCTGTCATGGCATGCAGAGCTTTTGCCCATGACAGGAACAAGCACAGCTTGTTGCTGTCCTTATGCGCTCTCCTCACTCCTTTCCTTCCCGTGTGGAGCACAACTGAAGACTTCTCAACTTGGGAAGTCTTGAAGTAAAGCTCCGATTTATCTTGGTGTCTCGTTACAGGTGCCCAGGCAAACTAGAGTTTCTTCTCCACAAAACCAGGATGGCAAACCTCAGTTTAATCACAGCTTCTGGGGAAGTGTGGAAGGGCTGTGAGCAGCTGTGCTTAAATTTACAATCTGGACTTGCTCCATGAGTTTTCCAGTCCAGAGACCCTGAAGTTTGGGACCATGAACAGCACAGACCTCTAGAGAAGTATACTAAGCTAGACCCCACCCACAGACCATGGAGGTTCAAGTTCTAAAATATTTCCTTCCCTCCCACCCACCCCCCATCGGTTGTTATTTGCAAGCCCTATCTCAGCTTCTCTTTAGCTTCATGTCAGCGTGCTTCGGCTTCCCAGCTGTATTGTTTGATCCACGATCCCCAGGAACCCTTATCATGGGATCATCAAATTGTATTATTATAGTTAGCTGCTTGGCCATCTTCCGTAGTTCCATCTGACCAAAAGGGAAAGATGGTAGGGCAGTTTGGGTCAATGGAAAATCTCCACGATACTGTTATCCCACTACCCTAGCCCAAACCAAAAATCAGAAAAATGGGAAAGAACTTACAATGCAGCGGTAGTAAATTAGTCTCAAAAGAGGTGTGAGTGTTTGGATATGGGGAGTCAGCACATTAATTCTGCAGCATCAGGCTTAAATTCACCTTTACTACTACCGATGTATCATACAATTGCAGTCAATCACATTTTGTGCCACATCGGAAGCTGAGAGGTCCATTCCCCAGCACACAGGATGCTGGGAGCACAGTTCTCAGATCACACACAGCAATGTTCTACCCAAGATTAACTCCCTGTGCGATACTACAGAAGATCCTCTCAGACAGCATCACTGACACCTTCTGAAGACACTGTTGCCCAATCAACTGCTTCGGGTTGCTTCTGCAGTTTAGGTCAACACACGTCCAACCCTTCACAAAAAAGAAATTGCCTTTAAACGGGGCATCAAAACTTGCTGATCTTCTAGCTAACAGCCTCTCTCCTAGATGGGACTTTGAGCCAATAGCAGATTCCAAGTCCCTTTGACTAAAACTCTGTTCCTCTTGCTCAGCCTCAAGGTGGGGAGGGGGGGACACACAAAGAGACCTAAAAGCTTTTTTGAGAAAAGATCCCATTATGACATACTGCTGAATGTTATGTCAATATAGTCCTGAAATTTCATTTCACCATCTGTCATTATGGACACAAATTACTGAGAAAAGAAGTTTAGTAAGCCTACCAAGTTATTAAAGTAGGATTCAATATGTGCTTATCTTAGGGTAAGGGAGAACCCTGGATGTTGCCGTTTGCCAACGGCGCTTCTTTGACACAGTATTATAAATATTACTTATACTGGTCCCAGAAGTACACAACGAACATGTTTCATTATAGAGTAATCACAATTTATCTTTGCCTACCCAAAGGGGAACAAAGTCCCCTGCTGTAGCTTTTCCATACAGTCATGGTCAGCGACCAGTTTTCTTAAAGCATCTTTCTGAAAGTAAAGCAAAGCACAGAGGACCAAGGTTTTAATTCCCAACAGGCGACAGAAGTCCGATGGCAAGCCCTGCAGACAGAGAACCCACTTTGGGCCTCATATACTCCAAGAACAATGTGTGCGGATTTGCACGTACACACACTACCATAACTACTTATTGTCGGTAATTATTATTCATTAAAACTTCCTTATTTAATAAAAGCAGGTGGGGGGGAGTCTGAATACACTGCTGGAATAAAAGCTAAAATGAATCAGTAGGCCAAAAATCAGTAGAAACTTAAAACAGAAAAACTAGAAGGAATATTTGAAGATAGATATCATCATACACACAGCATAAAACCCTTAAAATCTTTAAATATATTTACTCTATCAGTGTTTAATTACCACATGCATTAGGGAAAAGTGTCAGGCCACTGTTTAATATGCAATTTGTTTTTTTAAAAAAACTACCTGATTTCCCACTCGATTGCTCTGAATATAACAGGCAGACAGTCTTAAGAAATCTGGATTCTAAGTAATTTGTTCCACTGAAGGTCCATATTATAATCATAATAATAACCATCCCAATAAAGAATTTTATATTCTGCACTGAATGACTGTATAAATATTGTTGACAAAAGCTAGATCATTTTTTAACACATAGTAACAGGAGTAGAATTGTCCGCAAGTGTCCCAGATTGCAGATTGTATGGAGAAGGGATAGAGGAGAATCTTTCTACGCACCAAGAACTGTTCTTGGGATGGACACCAGCTTAGCTTTCCTTCTTTTTTGTAAAGCAGCTGGAATATCTATCTTAAGGAGAAGCGCAAAAATATGATAAGGGTAGAAGGTAGACTATAGGGGTAACATACTTTACTCAAAAGTATTTCGACAGGAATGGGAAAAAGTACAACACACAAACACACCAATATTAACAAGTTTTAATGAAAACGAGGGGTATATATCAAGGGAGAGTAATGCATTAAAGAGATAAATGCTAGTTAAGCCCACTTCTGTAAAGTCAAAAGGAAAAAAGACCTGTATTCTTGGCATACCTGATACCTATATCATTAGGACTGATATTTCTCATCTTGGCATTCCAATGTGAAACAATATGTTCCCTAAAAGTTATGTACAATGTCTGAACAAATGACTGATCAAAACAGATTGTTCTAGATCATAAATTATTTATGTACATAAGGGTCATCAAGTCACAAACAATTTATGGCAACCCCAGCAAGCAGCTTTCATGGCAACTGAAAAACAGAGGTGGTTCACCATTGCTTTTCTCCATACAGTCTTCTACTCCCCCACCCAAGTACCAACCAACCCTGCTGAGCTCTTGAGATCTTATGAGATCAGGTAGTGCTGTGCCGCCTTCCCTCCCCATAAACTATTAGGATGAACTTAATACCAGGAGAATGAAGGAATATAAAATCTGGTCTGATTTGAGAGAAAGGTATTTGTTCTCCCTCTTAACTCACCTCTCAAAAAAAATGGTTCACTTTTTCCTTGTAGATGAAGATTGGAAAACTGAGTAGTCAAAAATATTTAGCTGTGATGATTGCCTGTGAGAGAACTGGATGTAGACCTGTTCAAGACCTTTGAGTTGAAAGGACTGTAAGATAAGGAAAGAAGGAACTCTCATACTAGAAAAATAAAGGGATAAAGTTTCTAATCACAGTGGACAAAAATGAAGTGCAAAGCCCCATCTCAAACAAAGGTGATATGTATTTTGCTGTGTGTTAAATGGGAGCCATACTTTTACCCATCATTTTAAAAAAGCACAGCCTATCAACTCTTAACAGTTCTGAACTAAAAGGGCTTAGGCCACATTTCTTATAGCAAGATGGGCACAGACTTGGAAAAAACTATGTGTCCTATATATTAGGTTAGATCCAGACAGATTTTCTCCTGGCGAAAAATGAAAGAAGAGTTCTACTTGATCACCCAAAAAAAAAAAAGTTATGCTGGGGATCATTGGACCTGCACATACAAAAACCATGTGGGACAGAAGCTGTAGTAATGAAGGAAATTGCATGGAAAAAGTGGTTGGATCCATCCCTGATTCAGAAGGGTATTGAGACCAGGTCTTTTCTTTTCTTTCTCTCTCTCTCTCTCTCTCTCTTTCTTTCTTTTTCATACAGCAAAACAACCTGAGTTCCATTCAGTGCTTATACGCATCATCACAAGTAAAACACTGTTTAAAACCGTAATGTGGGAACAAGCCAAAATAACTAAAAGGTAAATTTCTGTTTTTCAGATAAATGAATTGCAGCTACCACTCCTAGTCTGCACTGGTGTACACCGAATTTGGTTTCTTTCCTTCAGTTAATGAGGAGCTTGCTCTGAGAAATAACACATCTCCCTGACAGCAAGCCGGGAGAGGGGTTGTTAAACATGCAAAATCATTATATGATATATGCCTCAATCCCTACTTCACCCGCTGGACACAAAACCAAAAACCAAACAAAATCTGTGAAATATTAGGGAATAAGGGAGAGGCACGGAAATCCTATAGCTTGCTAGGTTATCCTGTTTGAACAGGAAACAGCTTACTTGCTCGGGACACAGAAGGATTAGATTTTAACTAAGGAAGACTCGAAAATATGATGGGAAACTGATCACAGCCACTTCAGCTTTGTAACATTTTGAACACTAGTTTCTAGGATACCTATTCCTTCCCTCTCTTTGTCTCTCGCTCTCTCTCACCCCTCCAATCCTAAACACTTTTACCTGCTTTGAATCAAGTAAACGACTTTGGTTTTATCCCTTTCTCTGATACCGAGTGCCAAAAAGCAAAACCCAAGATTAATTTTTAATATCAAAACAACTAAAGCCTCTTCAATCCTTGTCCTGCCTAAAAGCAATTCAGTAGAAAACTTAAGTACCGTCGCCACTAAGTGTGAATCTTCATGACACTTCAACCGAACTTCCTCCGAACTTCCTTTTTATATGAAAAGTAAAAAAGGAAGAAACAAATAAATGAACATATGCCTATACAGTGGAAGTTGTTTCCAGGTATAAAGGCTTTTACTGTATCATCAATTCTTTGCTCTTCAGATGTACATCTTTTGAGGCCATAAAAGCCAAAAGCCCTAAAAGGGAAGAAGTGTCTTTAACCAGAAATTCTTCCGCCCACTAAAACAAATTCCACAGCTACATCCTTTTACTTGTACTTATTTTAACTTTGGCATTTTAAAATTTCTCGTTCAGAGTGACACAGAAGGTTTCCGAAACAAGTTTATCTCCCCCCCTTCTGATTGCAAGTAGTTCCAATTACATTTATGTACTTCTCAGGAAAACAAACCACAGAGCAGTTTCATTGAGCTGACAGGACAACAGGTTGTTTGGAATAAAAGGCAGAAGGAAGGGATGCAATACAATTCTGCAGCTTTCAGAGCTGTGGAATGACTAAAGCAGAATAAAATTACGAAGGGCTGATAACAAAACCATTAGTTCTAACCGCTTCTTAGCTAAACACCATCACCGTGAGTCCTGTGGAATTTTCTACAGCCTTGCCACAAATGCAGGATGCGTCAATAACTAACCTTGCCATGAATGCAGGATGCATCGATAACTATCGGGCACCTCAGCTACCACTTGAATCAATCAATCAATAAATAAATAAATAAATTTGTAGTACTTTCCAAATTCAGAAACAAAAAGGGTCTAATCCTGAAATTCTTTGTCTGCTGTAGACTAATGCCCAAATAGCTACCTGACTTGCAACTAGTTATAGCTTTCTAATATCTGAGGTATCTGAAGCCACGATACTCCTTTTTTTTTATTCCAAAAATGCAAAAAAAAAAAAATCATTTTTTTTATCTAGTCATATCTAGTCAACCTCCAAAGCTGTCAAAAACATTCCACTATTCCATTCTCGTAACTGACTGAATCTCTGCATCCATCAAAGTTTATCAAGAATGATGCAAGTGGTAACAGACTGCAAAAATGTTTGGTGCCATGATATAGCAGCACTTTAAAATGCTCAGTCATGTCAAACACATTATCTCACTAGACTAAAAGCACTCTATAAATTACACCAGCATTATTAACCCCTTATAAAATATAGTCAGCTGAGGCACAGAAGCAGTGGTTTTCCCAAGGAAGTTTACAGTGCAATCCTAAACACAATTATAACTTTCTATGCCCATTAACTCCAATGGACACAGAAGGGTCTAACTCAGGTTAGAATTACACTGTTGGGTGTGTTCCTGGTTTCAGAACAAAATTTCAACCAGAGATGCTCTGGTCTACGGCTCATGCTTTTAGGACACTACACCACACTAAACAGCAAGCATACATGTTAAACTATAATGTTAAGCTTTGATGAAATGACAAGAAGAAGAAAAAGAAATACTCAAGCAGAACAAATGTCCTGTGATTTAACTACAATAAACTGAACCTACAGTAAAATATGCAGAAAATAAGGTCTACCGATGGCTATCATCCATGACTGCTAAATAGAACTTCCATGTTCAGAGGCAGTATACCTCTAAATATCCTCTGCTGGTAGACAAACAATGTTGCCTTCAATCCTTGCTTATGGACTTCCCAGAAGTCTGTTGCTCCTGCTATAAACAGAATGGCAGCCTAGATGCTTTGGTTCAGAAGGACTCTTACACTCTTCTGAGAATTTGGTTGGGGATGGGGTTGTTGGATACTGTAACTCTGCATGCAAGAAGATCTGGGAGGGAAAGGGTTAACAGAATTCTCTCACTTGGGTACACTTGACAGTTGTCAGTTGGCCCCACCCTCTCATTGTTTAGATGATGAGCCCTTGCTTGCCTTCTGTTTCATCTTATATAGGACCTCTCTTCTTCTCCCTCTTACCTGGACTTGGACCTGTTAACAAGTTAACCTTTTTGAATTTAATGTGTTCACAGTAAGTTAAATGTACCTACATGAATATGTCATGTACGATGTGGTTCTATTTTTGTAAGTAAAATTTCTTTCTCTTGTTACCATTGGAGTCAGATCATCTTTATAACTGTCTGAATAGCATTTTCCCCATAACCAGAAAATATGAAGGATCAGAGATACTGCGTAAAGCTTCTGTGCTTCCAAGGCAAAATATATATATATTAAAAAAAAAAAAACATTTAACCCAACAAAGGTAGGCTGAAGAAGTTGGGACTGTTGGCCAGCTGTTGGGGCCTCTTTTAAAGTTGTCAAGGTTTGGTGTGGATCTTCTATAAGAATCCTCTTCCCCTGCTCTTCCTTCAGTCATCTGTGCCATGCGGACAGAGGGCTGGAAGTAGCCCTGGTTGAGTGCCTCGCCACAATAATTGTTTTGAAAGACTCCCACACGCACACACAGTTAAGTTTCCATCGGTTGATTTTGACACTAGATCTTGACTAGAAGCCAGTTTGCATGCCTCCAGCCACTTCTCCCAACTGACATTTCAACTGTGAGTTTACATTCTACTCCACCATCACCATGGAACTTTCCAAAGTGTGCTTCAGCTGGGCATTTCAATAAACAAAGGGCCAGAACTGTATGAGTTAGCTGGGGAACATTTGGGGCTTTTTTCTGGACTATGTGGGCATGTGTTGACCCAGTGCTGAATCTCTACAGAGTGTGCCATTTCATCTGAGTATTGAACCAAGAACTCATAAGTTCCTGATCGACACATTCATATCCAATCTGACTGTCTAAAAACAGAGACACAGATTTACGCAAATAAATTAGATTTAGGGTTGAATAGAGCCATAAATACAGCTTGCAAGGAATGCTGTTAATGATAGGATATTTTGGAGGTCATTAATTCATAAGGTCACCATAAGTCAGAAGTGACTTGACGGCACATAACACACATAGAGCCATAAAGCGACTACTTATAGCAAGCCATTCAGCTTTCCAGATATTACGCTGACCACTGTTACTGGAAAACTCCATTTGTACATCATCCTATCCAGTAGCTGAACGGCAAAGCACCTAAGACCAGGGTCTTCAAGAAAGTCCAAGTTCAGCTGAAGGATCCCCTCAATTAAATATATGAACAGCGACTATTATCTTAAATTCCTGTCAAATTCATTTCTGCACGCAAACCTATTTTCATCCCAGACTTCAAGCTTGCATTCCCGTTCCGTAAAATTCAGGCAACCAAACTAAAGCTTCGTGTTCATTATTTTTATTATTTCGTCCTAAGACAACGAAATGAATCAAACAGCCGCTTAGGATTGCTCAACTTTTCCTGAGCCGATAAACACCCTCATCTTAATTACTGCACAAAACTAGTCACAAGTAAAAGTGGGACTTTGGGGGTTATTCCCCCCTCCATCCCTCCCCTGTAAGTCTCCGTGTCAGAATTCTCATTACATCACAGTAAATACTTTAAACTCATTAAGGGCTCAGAAAGGACAAAACAAACACTAATGCTTTCTGTTAAAAAAAATTGTGTAACACTTGGGGAGTTTGATTTATGCATATTTTTAGAAGGGGCATGTCCTATCTGTGTGTGTGTGTGTGTGTGTGTGTGTGTGTGTGTACACACAGTGTAAAAAGCCTTTGATGGGGGAAGAGAAGCAGGATAAAAATGGAGAGGCAACAAGAGACCGCAACATGCTTTGCAGATGAGAAAGTGACACCTATATAAAAGCAGAGTACCACAGATCATTTATTCCCGGTGGGGTAAGAAATGGCCACTCTATAGAGAGCAGAGTAATTTCTGTTTATTCTCAAGAAACTCTTACCAATACCAGTGCTGCATTGGGGGGGGGGATGTATAGATCATTCTCTGATTATGGACTGCAACATTCTATCAGTAATATTGAAGTTTTCTCAATAGCACCATTTGGCCTCTGCCAATTTAGTATGGAGGGGGGAAATTAGGTACAGTTACCCAATCACTTCATTAATCTTAGTGGAAATCTTAATAGGATTTGTCTCCAATACTGGCCCATGCCGAAATCAAACAGATTGTTTAAAATAGCTTCGCAGCACTAAACCTTCGACGCAAGCAGCCTTATTCAGACAAGGCATCATAGGATAATTTTCCAAACAACAGATTATTTTTCAGTGCTTGTTTAGTTGCAAACAGGATCTTTATTAACTACCCTCAAAATAGTGCCTGCATCAAGACACTATAATATTTATTTACAATGTCTAAAAAAAGACTTTAAAGTAGTTCGCAGCCTTTAAAAAAACACTGCGCATTTGACATGCACCTGGTGTTATGTACACATGCATAATGTAGCACATGGAATCTTTATATGCAAAAAGGAAAAAGGGACTTTTGTGATTTATGTTGATTCCAGGGAGTCAAACCAAACCTAAAGCATATATTGGTATAAACTAAAGAATGCCGTTCAATTCAAATATGTGCTGTTAACACCTTTGGGTACAATTTATTTTCATAATACAAGAAACATGAGATTTACCCTCTAAAAAGTAGTGACATTCCTCCAGTATGCCTAGCCACCCTCCATGGAATTAAATTACATCCAGTTATTGGAAAAGAATACAGTGTGCAAGTCCCAGCATAATACTAATTACTCCATGGAAAGGCATCTCAAAGAGTGACTGGATGGCCATTAATTCTGTATTTTTGCCGCACTTCATTTGTTGGGTTGGGGGGAAACCTTAGGCAGATACACTGAAGGAACTGTGCCTTTCCCTTACCATCGTCAAAGCATATTGGGAGTATATTTTTCAAAGAGCTCAGAGATGCGAACATCTGGAGTTTGGGCAGCAGAGCTTCCTTAATGGAGAGCCATCCATTCGGGAATTCACTTCTATTTGTCGAGAAGAGCCAGAGTTATCTGACCTTCAGGGCAGAGGGAAAGACTAATCTTTTTTTGCAGATTTTTGCCTGAAGGGGTCAGAGAGGGGAAATTTGTTTATCTGTTTTTTAAGAGGTGAAAGGTTGACCCAATTTAGACCTAAACAATGGACTACATGTTAAACCAGTCTGTTTTGTACATTATGAGCATTGTCCAAGTAATTGCAAACTTAAAAAAAATCCTCATTTTAAAACATATTTACAAAGGACAAAGATTTGCTTTTTATTGACTAACAAATGCATGCCATCTTCTGTGAATTTCTCGATTGCTTCTCCATAAGTGATCTCTGCCTTTATTGTCTGTATTGTTCTGTTGTGAACTGAAAACTGTTGCAACTGCACTGTGAAAAAGGGCAAACTTCAAAAGTCATACTGAACAACATCAGATGGGAAGCTTTTCCCCCCTAATTTAGGTGTTTCAGATCACAGCAGCATAAACTCCAAAGGCATCCCAATGTATCTGCACTGAGTATTTAAAAGAAGAGTTACATCCAGCTTTACCCGGCAACATTAATTATGGTGACAACCTTGTGCCCCATTAAAATCAATGAGGTGTCTGCCACTGACTTCAATAGAACATGGGTGCCATTTACAAATTATAACTCTATAATAATTACGAAAAATATCAGTGATATAAGTCAGTGTGGCTGCAGGATATGTTATAATCTGCGAACAAGTGCCACACCAAAAACTTTCTTAAATTTTAATAATCACACACTAAACATGTATTTCATAGAGTAGATTAGAAGTATCTAAGCAGTTCAGGATGTATAGCACAAAAAAAAATACAAGAATATACCAAGGCAGCAATAATGTAGTGTATTTTGTGTGTGTACGAAAGAGAGAGAGAGAGAGAGAGAGAGAGAGAGAGAGAGAGAGAGAGAGAGAGAGAGAGAGAGAGAGAGAGAGAATCTACTGTATACAGGCTAGATAGAGCCAATGATCTTGAACACACCATTCCTTGTATTATATGTTTAAAACCAATTCAGATATTTACACTGTTAGATCACTCCTCATTTTAGACCAACGCTACTGCCAACAGCCAGGGAGAAAAAAGCACGCAAATCAAAATATGTTACCTTTGTTCAAACAATGCTGCTGTTCATTATATAATGCAAACTGTCATACTTAATCTCTCAGGAACCCAGAAATGGTAGGTTCCTGGGCCAGAGGTGGTTTGAAATGGTTTGAGGCAAAACTGAACCATAGCATTAAAGTAAATCTTGTACAGGAAGATAAGCATAATTGATGAACTTTTTCAAGCATCTTCCACAGTTTGGTTTTTAAGCCACACAAATTGAGGTTTTCGGGGAGGGGGGGTGAGATATAAAATGCAGGGGAACAAAAATAAATTTAAAAGAATAAACTAACAACACAAGGATCAAGCCAAAGCTCTTCATTAAGAAGTCTGATCTATACAGGAAAAGATGATTCAACAACCGCCCACATTTTTAAAAATCCTTGCAAAACAGAAAAGGAGCACAAAAGACAAGGTCCCTGACATGCTACCTCATTTTTCTTGCAAAAAAGTCTTTATTATTATTATTTATTTATTGCATAGTGGAAATTCAGAAGTAGAATTTGCCACCTTCAATCTGGAGTAGTATAAAACCATCCTACCTCGGCATTTTGCGGCATATGTAGAGCCAGCATAGATGTTTTGCACAGACAAAAAATGCTTTTCGGTAATTTGTTAGGGCAAGAGGCAGTGACACTCAAAAATTCAACCTTCTTAAACTGTAAGAATTCTAGTTAAATCCTATAAATCCTATAAAAATGTATAGGGCATTTCAACACTGCGATATCTCAACAGCACAAAATCAAATGTCTAGATACTATCCGTAAGTTTTACAATAGACAGAAACCGGAAAACTGAATGTCTGCAACTGTTAATAGCTGAAAAGAAATTATTGAGAAAATCAGATTTAACTACAATGAAATGCTGGGTACCAAACCACCTTTTGCAAGTAAAGTCATGTACAGACTGGACTACAAACTCAGTAACATAAAGTACCAGGACTGAAAACTGGTTTAGCCCACTGCTGTCAACAAGACTAAATGATTTAAAGCACGTATTTCATTTAAACCATGCTGTAGAGTCTACTGTGGCTGTACAAAACATAAGTTCACAAGGTACTGAATTTGAACACTTTCATATCATGGGAGTGGGCAAGATATTCACATTCGTCTACTTTTAGTTGATAAGTTAAAATACAGTTGGGCTACATGCCTATCCTGAGACCATTACCAAATGGTACTCACATCTATGTGAGTTTATCCTGAAGCAAGATTTTCAGAAGTAGCCCAACAATGAGCTTTTACAGATGAGAGAGTTCTTCAATACAGAGACACTGAACCAAAAGCTGAAAAATCAAGACATGTCTAGGATTTGAACTCCAGGGAGAACTGACATTTTAAAGAGTGGTACCACTGAATTATAGTTCTCCACTTTGGGTGGGGTACCCGTCCACTGGGTGGAGTGCCTCCACTAAAGGAAGGAAAAATTGGCACAAGCTGACTCGGCCTTTGAGAGATTCCCAAATTTGCTAACTTACGAAGTCGCACCAGTGTCAGCCTCACCAAAACATCTCTTGCTTAGTTACAAACAGATTGTTCTGCTGGCATGAAAAAAATACGCGCTTGGGGACGGGGGGGGGAGACTGACAAAAGAAGAAAATCATAAAGCAAATACTATTATATATAATAATATGTCAAAAAGTTTGAACGTTTTAAAATGAATAGTTTAAAAATTAATAATTGCTATCATACGTAGAGCAGCTTCGCAGGCTGACTGTTTTCCTTTGCACTGTCAGATTTGCAAAGGAAGAAATACAAGTGTAAAATAAATAACAGAGTGAACAAAAGAATGAACGCATTTTTAAATGAATTGTCTGTGATTTATTGGAAACAGACTGATCATTCTTCTTCAGCATTTTTTTCTGTTCCATTCACATGGTTCTTGCCATTCGTTAACAGGTGTAAATTACTCCTTGACATTATTAAAAGTACTAACTTGATTGACACTAACAATTATTAATCCAAGATGAATTGATTCTCCAGATTAAAGAAGAGGAGGAGGAAGGGGAGAGAGAAAAAAGAGAGGTTTCAAAACTCCATAGGGAAACTTTACTTTTTTAAAACCAGTTTGAGTAACCATAACCTGAAATGCACCGACACTCGCAAAGCACATTTGGGGAAACATAGCAAAGCTCAGCGGGGAAGGTAAAAAAGAAAATAACTGATTGAAAAACAAGAATCAAAATAACTGCATCAACAGGGTCTTTCTTCTTCAGGCCACAAGCCAGGTTTTACTTGAGTCGTTTTTAAAAAATGGCAGTTAGGCCACTAAAACCAATCCAGAACATTATTAAAAGTTAAAAGCTACCAATTACTTCTGTCTGTTCTTTTAAAGCAAAGTTTGGCATTACGTCAGTCGGTTTAAAGAAAACAAGAGAGAGAGAGAGCGCAAGAAAGGGGGAGAGAAAGTTTCCTTCTTGCATAAATAAAACCACCAGGGGAAGGTGTCTAGCCTCTTGTAAAGAGTTTATTACAAGTTTTTAAAAGGGCTAGTACATTTGGAAAAATTAAATATTTTTATGAAATAAATTTCAGAGGAGAAAAAGTCATTCTGCATTAAGGGAAACTCTCAAGCATCGCCCACAACTTTGGAATAAGAAATTGTCTGCAAAGACAGAGCGTGCCAATTGTAAAACTAAACAATGACCATTGTAACTGAATTCATCAACTCACCTAAACATTAGAAATGGTACACAAGATCCCACAGGTATAACTTGAGATACAGGTGTCTTTTTAGGTACAAACTGTAACGCACAACTCTTTAGACAAAAATGTATAAGATGATTGTGATTTTTCATCACTTAGAAAGTTTTATCAGATTAGAGAATGCTACAATGTGGTTTACTGAAGTCACCAGGACATTCCCATTCACATACAGAATTTTAAGAAAATATGCTGAATTGAAGTCTTGTGGAATGTTACTCGGGTACTTTTATGACCCTACTCAAAGCTTTCTAAGATAAGAGGCATACTTCTTTTCAATGTACTCAGTGCCAAAGCGGGGAACTGGGCTATACAGTGGGAAGTTACCACAATACACTATCACTTTAAACAATGAGGGAAAATTTTGGAAGTGTCAGTATAACCAACTCTGGCAGGCTCTTTTAAATTGTTAGCTTCAAAAACACTTCAAAAATGAATGCAAAAGTGAATCTAAAATGAAATCCTATGTACACCCTTAGTTTACTATTCAATGGTTTACATGTTTTGATCTACTCTAAAGACCCTGACATACACTTAATCCATGGATTAAACTTACGCAAGCCATGGTTGCAGAAGTCCACATACTCTCAAAAGAATAAGCAAGATCTCAGAGTTTTCACACACACAAAAAAAACCCCCGGAATTAATCTGGTTTAAATCCAGTTATTTTAAATCTTGCTGGGTCAATTGTACAGGTAGCGTATTATTTCAACTGATTTCGTCCAGCAGACATTAATGGTACAAAACTAGCTTGACCTTCTGGTGGGTCTTCTCATTTTTCACATTTCAATTGTCAAAAATCAATGTAACAAAACTATTGTAAAGTTTCCTTTTAGTTCTTCATTACACTGAAAGTAATCACAGAACTATCAGAATAGCTATATACTTGGGTGGAGATTTTAACTGTCAAACCTAAATCATCATTTTGTTGTGACAGTACATCAGAAGGAAGTTCCAAAAGCATGATATGTGTTTTTAAAAAGAACTATCCATCTTTGAAACAGGGAAGATAATTTGTCTGTAAGGAAAGGCAAAGATAAATGCAAAACAGGTATGCCATAACCAACATCTGTGATTGTCAGTAGTCAATGAATTAGTAAGCTTGAACCAGTAGATCAATCAACTAAAGTTTGTTGATTAATTGGTATGGGGAAGTTTCAGTCTGTAGCTCTGACCTACATGCTTTTGTGTTGTTGTTGCTGTTGTTTTACTCTATTTCTAGTGTGCTACTGTTAGTAGGAAATGAGTAGGAAAATGTTAAAAGATGATCTTTCCTTCTAACAATAATGGAAGCTTCTTTCAGTACCAAAACGGCACCTGTTTAATGTAAGTGTTTTGGCACTGTCCAAATGTAAATAAATGTAACTGATGTAGTTAATCAATTAATTGCTTTAAAAAGGATAATCAGCTAAAAATTGTTTGATTGGCAGCCATAATAGTACGATCGTTTATAATAGTTATTGATATCTGAAATAAAACAGCAACCGAGCTTCCATTTTATAGGCTGTCAGAAGACAGAACAAGCCAACAAAGACTTTTCTGTCCCTTAAAAAAAATCAAATAAACCTAGCTTTAATCACCTACATTTTGAATTGTGGGGTACAATACTTGGGACAGAAAACTCTATGTTTATGGTTACCCAAGACTGCCAAAAATACAAATTTAAACTACCTCACTAGTTGTTTTGAGGAAACTAATTTAAGCAAACATAAACACCAACTGGAAAGTTGTCACTCTGAAGGCATGAATAGCTTCATTTTATGCACTAACACCAAATCCTAAAATCAGAATATATTGCTGTTCACAGCCAATGCCCTAACCAAGGCCAGAATCCCAAACACATTGCACAACAAGCAAATCTCACTGATTTCAATAAAATCTGAATCCACCAAAGCATTCTTAGGATTGTGGCCTATGAATTCCTTGTACATCAAAGTACATCAAAACATCAATAATTTCCACTTAACATTTCTACAGATTCCCTGCCCCATTTTACACCCCCCCCCGAAAAAGACATGCTCTAAAATAGTTAACCGTAAATTTTCTCAAACATTTCACAAGAAACTTCAGAGCTTTTTGCACACTTTTGAGTACAGCAACAGGGAAGCTCTGTCCATGTCTCCAACGACGTTATTAGATTCAAGTGTTGCCAGGTATTTACCAAGCATACACATTCATACTTAAATGTGTATGCAAAATTATCAATAATAGAAAAATATTGTTAGGGATGGCAAAAAAAATATGTTTTTAAGATTTTGTAAATAATTTTTCAGAAGGGAGCGTTTCTGATTTACTAACTTCACATACTCCCAAGTTCTAAAAACTGAAGGTTTGGGTCACTTTTGCACAACTGTTCCACAGTGAACTATCTTCATACCTTAACAGCAAGAAGTAATTAGTCAATGCGGCCTTAATGATTTGAAAAGTCACGGCACTCACTAAGAGCATCAAAGAGTGTAAAAAACAAAATATGGTCTGAATGCTAAAATCTAACAAGCAGCCACTGTAGGAATCTCTTCTGTAAGGACTGTTGCTTTTTATTAATAAAGCTGCAATATGTAAATGGTCTATATATGTTCATTCTCCAAGTACACATCCAAACAGAAGTAATTGAGCATAGTGAAAAATGTAATAAGGTTACAATACCATGCACTTACTTGGGAATGAATCTCACGGAATCCAGTGGGATTTCCTTCCAAGTAAACATGTTTAGGCTCATACTGCATAAATGATACATCAAATATAACATGAAAAACTTACATGACTATATTGTTTATGCAATATGGGTTATGCATATACATATATACATGCACACGCAAAACAAAGTATACTATAGTATTCCATGTGTGTGTGATTTTTTAGAAGTGCCTATGCAAACATTGTACCATACACAGACACAAAGGATCAATACACACACACAAATACATTTCCATAAAATAAAACAGCATGCTTCACTGCTGGAAAGAATGCACAGTCTATTCCACAAAGACCAAAAAAATACCATCATGCACTTTATAAGACCACGCATGTGAAAACTAATAAAGATAAATCTTGACTACATTGGACTGTTGTGGAATAAGTTAACAATTTTCCAGGTATTTGCATGGAAAAGGCACAGCAAGTGGCATCCAACTACTCTAGCGTAAACAGTGGCCAGAACTCAGCCCAGTACCTTATACGCATCACAATAAAACATGCGTGTTGGGGGCCGAAGTTTCGGAACCATACTTGAGGTCACACCATCGTCAATGAAATGCAAGATGAAAGCAACCAGAACATTGTCACACGCTGTTTATCATCCCTTTAAGCAATAAGGCTCCATAAAGAGTAAATTTATATTCTACGCAACTGTCAGCCACTATATTCAGAAGTACCATAGTGGATCACAACAACCTTTCCTTTCAGATACAGCCCCTAAACTTAACCAAGTCAATCTTTGGTGCAAATATGGTGCCAGAGCTTTGAGGATTGATATGAAGTTAAGTAGCTACAGAACAGCGCAACATAGGTGACGTATTATCTATCATCTATAGCTTAACCAACTTTTATACCTTTGGTGGGGGGGGAGCAGAATAAAAATATCCCTTTTTGAAGAAGAACAAAGAAGTGCTCAACTTATTTAGAGTAGCCCTATTTGTAACAAACTTTCACTACAGTCATTAAAAAAAAACTTGCAAAATGTTGATATCATTTCCAGACGGTTTTGTCAGCATCACGATTTACAGGAAATAGTATGCTCAAGAAAGCCTTGTATTTACTTGCAGAGCAAAAAAAGGGACTTTTTTTAAAAAAATCTCTCTTTAGACATTTGCTCTTCTTTATGATTTTTAATATGTCACTCTGGTGAAATGTTTGAGAAAGCTTTCTCACCTCCCGGACATACTGTGAACAGGAGAACTGTGCTACCTTCTGTTCAGTAAAAGACTACAGTAAACTTTTATTCTTGTTTTGCTTCTCATCAGGAGCTAACTCTTAGCAACTACTTGCATCCCTAACTCTGACGTTCAAGAAAAATTATATGCTCTCTCTATTTAAAAAAAACAACAACAACCCTACAGTTTTCAAGATAAGAGATCGGAAAGTGAACAGCGACACGTTGGAAGATTCCTTTTTAATATTATTAAACCCCATCAAAGTTGGCACAGAACATTAGCCCAAAGTTATTAAAGTCAGGAAGTTTCATGCTATAGGCTTGCAGTGTGCGCAGGTCTGTGCATTACTTATTATTTACAAATATCATTAATAAGAAACAGCAATCCCAATGTGCTAAAAACTGCACATATCCACAGAAAAATTTACCACCCCATTAAAACGCTTCTTCCCAGTTCCCTAACTTGCACTGCCCCCCCCCAATAGTATTTCCTCCAAAGCTGTCCCATTTGCTTCCTGGTAATTTGCAAGGGGATGAATGAAGACCTCGACATATTTATTCCATCACTCGCCCTCTGCTCTTGTTGTTGTTTTCTTGCAGTCAATGAAATTCAGAGGTTTGACATTTCGGAATGGAAATAAAAATAGTGGCCTGACTTTAGATGTACTTTTGGTCTGGTTTAGCCCTCCCAAAATTGGAGGGGAGGGCAGAGAACGTGAAAGGGCCTTGGGTGTTTAAATAACACCTTGTTTACAAAAAAAAAAAAAAACCACCACCAAACACCTTAATCTACTAAGTAAAAACCTACCAAAACCCTCTGGAAGTGCTACTGAGCCAGCATCCCTTTCTGATCAAAGACAGAGATCAGAAACAACCCATGGGGTAGAAAGTGTCAAGTTTGCACGCCCCCCCCAACTCCACCAAACTCTCCTTCCTGATGCTTTTAATAACAAACCACAATACTTCCCCCCTCCCCTTTCACAAGTCCCTATCTGTACCCTGCAATCAATCTCTTATCCTTAAAAGTATTAGAAAAGTTTTCACCTCTCTATTCATTCAGTTCTTTCAAAAGGCAGGGGGGGAATCTGTCACATAGATCCCAAGTGTAAGCAAGGGGGGGGAGCAGAAGAAGCTAGACAAAGTAAGCTATAGCAACCCTGGGAGAACTGAGTAGGGGGTCCTGGCCTTTCAGCAGCCAAAGTTTTAACTCCTTTAAAAGACGTAATCACCCACCAAAATATCACCTCTTCCAGGAAGGGAGGGGGAAGGAGAAAGAAGGCAACCAGGAGAGCATTCTTGCTCTTCTTCCCAATTTTATAAATGCACTAAGCATCACATGCCTTTCTTCACTTGGGATATCTCCCCCCCACTCCAGCAAGTGGCACATGCAAGACGAATGCCCCCCTCCCCACATCCGCGGCAACTTACTACTTTTCATGATGGTCTCCCCTCTCGAGCTTGGATTGTTGTCAGGATCCCCATTTAAAAGAAGAAGAGGGAAGAAGGGGCGCGGGGGGGGGGGGGACTTCTTCCAGCCGCAAACCGAACTACTGGAAAAGTCTCTGCTTTTTTTTGCAAGATCCCTCTCTCTGGATGCGAGATTTGCAATCCAATCTAATCGCCACTCTCTGGACTCCCTTCTTTTATTTTTTCCTCTCTCTCTCTCTCTCTCTCTCTCTCTCTCTCTCTCTCTCTCTCTCTCTCTCTCTCACTCACTCTGGAGGGGAATTAAATCAAAGCTCTGCACATAGCAAAGGGGAGGGAAGTCAGGAAGACAGCAGCCAGCTTTAGAAGTTCTTTTTCTTGTTGGGGGGGGAGGGAGGGAAGGAGAAGAGGGGGCGAAGGGGGAAGGGCTTCCCTCTGGCTTCTCCTCGGCTGCTGAACTTGACCCCTGCTGACTCCAGCGACGGGGCTACTGCAAGTTTTCAAGTCGCCAATTTCCCAGGCATCAGCACATGGTTTTGACCCACAAAACGGGAGAGGGGGGGGGAGGCCAGGAGGGAAAAGGAGGAGGTGGAAGATTTCAGCCCCCCCCCCCCAAAAAAGCCTCTGAAATCTGGGACGGTTTTTTTGCTTCTCCTTTCCACACTCTTTTACAACCCCCTTTAAAAAAAGAAACTCCCAACACCCCCCCCCCGCTTTCCCATCAGCTCCATCTATTCCCCCCCCCCGATTTCTCACTACATGCATTCACACAATGTACGGTTGCAAGATATACGACCCCCCCCCACGCTGTTATATACGCAGTTATCACCAGAAGCAGGAAGGGCTGTGCAACCCCCCCCCCAAGATCCCCACCTCTGACCCCCTCCACGCACACACATACGCCACACACATTACACACGCCGCACAGCCTCTCGTCTGCCCGACCGCCCCCCTTCGATCTCTTCCCCCCCCTCTACACACACAACCCAGCTTACCTGTTGATTAATCAGCAATAATAATAATAATAATAACCTCAGCAGCCTGGAAGATGGTGGCACTGTCGCTCGAGCCATGAACCGTCTCTCCCCGTTGTTTGCAACAAGAGTTGATCTTGGATTATTTTGGAACCGGCGGGGGGGGGGAAGGAGAGGGAAGGAAGGAGGAGGAAAAGCAGAGAAAGGAGGAAGGGGGAGAGGAGAGAGGGGGCTGAGGGGGGGGAGATCTGCCTTTGCAACCCCCCCTTCCTCACCCCCCCCCCTTCCGTGGATGGGGGGAGAGAGCGAGAGAGAAAGGGGGAAGGAGGAGGACCTGGATGTCCCCGGTTATGTTTATAAAAGAGGCAGAGCGAGAGAGGCAGCGAGAGAAGCGAGGCTGGCTTCTAGTGGGAAACAACAAGCCCCCCCAAAAAGGAGGAGGAGGAGGAAGGGGGGGAAGAAGGCTTTTTTTTGGGGGGGGAGATTGCCAGGAGATCGGCTCTTTATCAGAAATGTTATCGCTTGTCAGGACCTCAGTCTCCGAGCATTACGTCAGTTTCAAGACACCAACACTATTAATATCAAAGGGAGCCTGAGCGAGAGAAAAAGCGCCACCCCAGACGGAGAGCCCTTAAAGAGACAGTAACAGGCGTCCCCTGTTGCCGCTGCCGGCCTTGGCCCGGCCTCCTTCGGCGGCGGCTCCTCCTCCTCCCTCGCTTTCTCACACAGCAGCCGCAGCGAAAAGGAGGCTCGAGGAGGAGCGAATCATTCACACATTTCTGTCGTTTCTCTCTCTCCCTCCCCCCCCCCAATACATCTATAGGGGAACCCAAGCAGAATCAATGGTCCTAGAAAGGGTGACTTTTTGCAGGCGTCCTTTTAGCGTGGCAGAGAAGGGGAGGACTTCTTGGCCAAGAGCTGGCTGGTCTGCATGGCACAGGAAGTTTGAAGTTTTTGCAGGATTCGAAATGTGCTTTGGTGATTATTAGCTGGGGGGGCTCTCTTGGAGCGACAGTCTTAGGCTTTTGCGCGCGGGCGCCTGCACATGCGTGGAGGAAGGGCATCCATGCTCAGTCGCAGCCCTCTGCCTTGAACGATGGAGTTGAAAAGTAACAAAACTTTTTTTTGCTAAGGGCGGGGAGGGAAGTTAATGGAAAAGTTGCATCTGGGATAGGAGGTGAGAACTCTTTGGCCAGTGGGAAAGGAGAGCCCAAGACTATGAGATTTTTAACAGCCCAGACTGGAGAATTACTACTGCTGGTTTATTTTTAATTACTTTTTAAAACACTGTATTAAATAATTTTAAACATAAGGTAATACTTAGTAGGGTGCCATATGGAAGCCAGTGGCTGTTTTCCATACAGCTCGGTTTTATCATATACACACACAAAATAGTTTGTTCTCTCGTCACAAAAATGGCCAGTGTATTGTACACCAGTCTACTCCAAATCTGATACTGTTCTTTGTATAGCTCAACAGAATCTTTCTAATTTACAAAAATCTAATTTCTCATACCATAAAATACCAAAAGTGTTTTCTCCAAATCTCTAAGGAAAAACTCTTCCTGAAAGTATTTTTAATCTAAAATGAAAATCAATGGGAACATATTCAAGATAGAGACTTTTATTTGATACATTTAGAGGATCGCTTCAGACAACACATTTTAAAGTGACATCAGTCCTGAATTGTGATTTTAAATTGTGGTTTTTATGCTTTTAATATACTTTATTTCCTGTGTTTTATCTATTTTGCAAGCCACCTTGAGTTTCGTAAGGAAGACAGGCAGCTAATAAAAGTTTTAAATAAAATAAATAAAACCAGTGGTAATCCGGTTTCTGCTTTTTCTACTTGCAGCTAGTAAGAGCTGGTACAATCTAACATGAAAAGGTCATGATAATTATTAGTTAGATGTGAAGTTATTTCCCCAAATATTTTGTTTAACTTGGTTTGTGACATTTGCCCTGAAGGGAGGAAAAAATTAGACACAATACAGCCAAAACATTCCAACTTAGTAAACAAAGCAAAAATTAAAAATCTGTAATAAGCCGTGCCCTGTTTTGCTAGTTGTATTAATTCTTTATTTCTCTTTTGTATAGTATGCTGTAAAATGAGGAAACGGGACTCACTAATTCATATTCCACCCATTCCCACCCACCTGCCCTGCCCCCACGCATGCTTATATTCTTTCAGGGAATCTGTCTGATAAATACTTCATGAATACAAAAGCAGCAATTCAAATGCCAGAGGTGAGCTTGTAAGGTTAAGTAAAATATATTTGCTTCATGAGAAATACGCCATAGTGCCTTAAAGAGAAAGAAAGAATGAATAATAGCGGAGGACTGATTATATAGTTCATCTCCAGAAATTCATTCTAGGAAGCAAAGAAAAGTAATACTGATATCTATGGTAGAATTTAAAGTCTGTTGCTAAGGTCTATTTGCATTTTTAATGGCAGAATAATTTACTGTCGCACATTGCTAATATGTACTATAAGCACTCTTTTGGGAAGAAAGATCACCTCGTTTTATTTTATTAAGCTGTAAATCCAGTTACTGAAAAAAAATTAGAAAGAGACAATGTCTGGAATAATTTAGGCAAGCAAAGATGGGAGTTCATTTTCCCCACCAAGGGGCTTTTAGAACATTCTAGAATACTTTGTTTAAGATAAACAACGTCTGGTCTCCCAGTAACTTGTGGCCCAGTTTGTAACTCCTTTAATCTGATAACATTCTGCCGGCTTCAGTGGCATGAATGAAATCAGGAGAAATCCTTTGGCTAAGCTGGGTCGTAGGTTCAGCTGTAAGGTAACCGGTTGCAGCTGAATAAGTCAGAGCGAGCCTCTCAACTGACATTGCATATAGAAGGTGAAAACAAACAAGGCAATGACTTCTTACATGCCCCAGCTATCGTAGAATATATTTTTTTTACAACCACACATTCAATTCTCTGCTCTACGTCTTCTCAAGCTGCTTGTGAAAAGAGAAATGACAACCTCAAATGGCTCAAGTCCCTGTCATTCTTCTCAGTCCCCCAGAGAAGTGCTTCAGTTTGCATTATTAAATAATATAGCTGGTAACCAGCAACTGGTACCTTCTGTGGTAAGCGTAACCATTCTAAAAAGGACACATATCTTTTCCCAACCCCAAAATGAATTGCTAGAACAAAAAAAAACATTTCCCCTGTTAATTCACACACAAAAAATTACATATCCATGATGTGAAAGGAAATGGAAGCTGCTTTTTACACACTTCATTTCGTAGCAGGACTTATTTTCCGACATGAAAATCCTGGCAAAACTGTACTTGGGAAAGTGTCTCTAAAGTAGCTTCTCTGACATACCTAGAATTTTGTGTTAACAACAGTCAAATCACAAAGATGTTAGAAGCAAGCAGCTTACATTAACAATAAAAGATCTGCAAAATAAACTTTTTAAAAGTTTATTTTCCAGGCGAAAATTATTTATTTATGAAATAATTTACCAAGAGAAAAATTACCACATGCTCAAGCTTTTGGCACTTGCATATGAATGGAACAATATGTGGAGACTTAAAGGACCTCATAATGTTCTTTTTCATCCTAAAAAGAATTTTTCCAACTCAGTTATGAGATCATACGGTAATTGAGTGACTGTAACTTTTAGCACATACAGTAAGTAATTACATTGTTTTTTTCAGATACTTTCTTTTTGAAGCTTCAGGCTTTTACACAGCATCAGTAGGACCAAAACTAAAATGTCATTTTTAAAATCCAGTATTGTCTCCTGTCAAACACGTGATTAAAAAAAAAAAAACCACAGTGAAACATTTGAAAACAGATTATCTTTAAAGTAAGACACTTCTGACTTCAGGAATTCCAGGAGAGTTTGATGAAAACAAAACTCGGGTAGTCCGACAAAAAAATCTAAAGAAAATTTGCTTTTTCATTCACAAGAAAGAAAGGAGTCGATAATCTGAGGTACATTCTAGCCAACTCATTGAGAGAGCTAACCATTGCCTTTAACTCTTCCCATTTAAATCCATGAAATTAGTCCATTTTTAAACCCAACTGTATTCCACACACTGAGACAGAAAGAAAGACCAGTGACGGTTACATCTTGAGTGAAAAGCAGTGCCACAGTCTCTGTTTATCAAGATGAAACAACAAGCCATTTATGCCTTGATTGTTTAATGCTACAGAGGAGGTGTTTTTCCCCCTCATCTTCTTGTAGTTTATTCAACATAGATACAGAGAAGGATTAGCAGTTAAGCACATGCATACGTGTTTTACAATTTCAACCTTTTAGCACATAACTTACTTACTTAAACTACTAGAGCCTATAATCACAATGATTTTACCTGATGGAACACGTTTCTCAGAAATATAATCCAACTGTTTATCCTAACATGTCATAAATTGCAATTTTCCCCAAAAGCCTGTAAGACTGACATCCATCGCTCTTAAAACGCCTCTTTCTTTTGCAGACACATCATCAAGAAAGCATTTTCTGCATTATTATTCCCTTAGTTAGTAAGATATGAGCTCTAAGGGTGACTTTGCCCAACGCAGGATTATCCTGGAGGCCATTTTGAGGTCATGTGTATTCATTACCCACCTGACAACCACACAGCAAGTTGACTGTTGGGTGGTACACAAAAACATCAGATTCTACCCTGGACTAGTTTTGTTTTTGTCAAAGTTCTGTAAGAATAATATTTTACTGTTTATCTGAACAAGGATTTACGAATCATACTTTGAAAAAGTGTCCAGGTTGTTTCGTTCTTGGAACTCTGAACACCAACATGTGCAAGACAGTCTACAGTCAGGACACAGCTGTTGTTTCAAGAGCTAGAGAGCAATCTAAGCAGGCATACTCATAAGTAAGACCCATTTTATTCAAGTCCGGTATTATTAATGGGGCTTACTCCCACTGAGCCCTAATCTCACATTAGCTGCTAGCATGGATAGTGGTTCTATGCTCCACTGCAGGATACCACTGGGAGCAGCTTGCAGTACCATAGGGCAGCTATGTCACCTCCTCTGGATAGGAAGGCATCCAGTCCATAGATTGCAGCTCATATATCTTCATAGCCACCATTTGTTTGGTAAGCCCAAAGTAAGAAAATTTAATTACAGTTCAACTGCTGTAGGAGCTTCCATCTCAGCAGAACTGCTTGCTGTTATCTGCTATAATTTTTACAAACCAAAGGTCTTCTATTGGTCAAGGGGGTGGGATTTCTACATCCTGCCTAGCTTGTTACTTATCCTCCATCTCTGCTTCACTCTGTTGCTGTTATCCATGCACTTCACTTGTTATAGATTACTTCCCTCTGCTTTCCAGCTCCATTTTAAGCAGCCTTCTGGAATGCTGCCATCTGATGTTTCAAAAGCCAGCCATACTTAAAACACTGAGCTGGGCGTAAGGATCTGGCATGAATGTATGTCAGTAGTGAAAGGGGGATGGAGAGACAGACCACAGTACCCAAGAGGTCCTCTAAAATTATTATTGTCCCAAGGTCCCTCTTCAGCTTCTGACCTAAATTGTTTCTGACCTAAACAAAACTCTCCTTCACACACTATCTATATAATAGTATCCTCCATGCATCAGATTTAGACAGCAGTGAACTTAGAATGACTGTCTTGGTTGTTTCAGAGGGTTGCCATGTTGGTTTTCAGTAGAACAGCTAGATTCGAGCCCAGTAGCACATCAGAAACCAACAATTCGGGGTATGAGTTTTCGTCAGATACTGACAAAGGGATTTTTGACTCTTGAAAGCTCATCGCCCAAAAAATCTTTTTGATCTCTAAGGTACTACTAGATTCAAACCTAGCTGCCTTGGTCACTGTCTCTCCTCTTCAGAATTCTACGGATCAGGCAGCCTGCTGAAATTACATGACCAGGAAGTACAATCTGACATCTAATCAAGTCTTAAGCCCAAGGACTCCAGGATGTATGAGCAACTGCCTCTTCTTTGAATCAGTTTAAAGGCAGGATACCAGACACATGTTCCAGAATCCATTACATGTTGACTACTGTATTTTCTTGATGTTTTATTGATCACCATATCCTAAGGTTGGGACCTGAGTTCCACTGAGTGAGAAAGCCTTCATCCAATGGACCAAGTCTTTTTCTGGATGAAGAATCCTCACACAGAGGAAGGGAACTCTATGATTTTACTTGTGAACCACCATGGATGTCCATGGAACAGAAATGTGGCATACGGATTTACTAAACTAAAAATAAAGAAATTCATCAGGTACATTGAGCACGGCTTAGGTGACTTTCAAATGAGTCTAAAAGAAAAAAAATTAATGAGAGATGTCTATCAGCGACTATGAATCATGATAACTAAATGGAACCTCCATATTTAGATGGGTGTTACTGCTTTTATGCCCTTAGGTTTGAAATCCTTTAACTCTTTATGTTAAAAGTAATTTGATTGCTAGTGATTTTAAGTCTGAATTTCTCTTATTTCTCTTTATTTATTTTGAAGATTTTCAGCCCCAAGTTATATATTGTCTTCTTTGTGGTTTTTATTGCCAGTGCGCATGCGCGTGATTATTTAATCAGGAGCTGCTCTGAATTTTTTTGCATTGCTCATTTGATGTTTTACATGATGTTCATATTATGAATATATTACTTCTCTATTTCGGTTGCTAGCGCTTGGCACATTTTTCTATCCCTGCTTAGTAAAAGTATCTCTTTCCTGCCACTGTAGGATATGGGATGATGGACTGGATGTACCATTGGTCTGATCCAGGAAGACTCTTATGTTCTTAACATTTGATGATGTAACAGATCTAGCATCACAGACAGTACTTTCATATCACCCAGTGTCATGATAAACACAAGAAGAAAAAGAACTGGTTTTATATCCCGCCCTTCACTACCAAAAAGGAGTCTTGGAACAGCATAGAATCACCTTCCCTTCCCCTCCCCACAACAGACACCCTGTGAGGTAGGTGGGGCTGAGGGAGCTCCAAGAGAGCTGTGACTAATTCAAGGTCACCCAGCAGGCTTTATGTGGAGGAGTGGGGAATCAAACCCCGTTCTCCAGATTAGAGTCTACCACTCTTAACCACTGCACCAAACTGGCTCTCAACATATAACCCAATGTCATGATAAACACAATTTGCATGTTCAGTTACTAAGTACCAAATAATCAAACCAAGAGAAATCAAGTGATCTTCGTGCTCTAAGGATGTGCCAGCCAGCCTTAAGGGAGGGTATTTTATAACTAAGCAGCTTCTTCTACTGCTAAACTGCTCACATCCTGCTACTCCCATCAAGTAAGGGTGGTGCATTTCATTGCCGCCAACCTAATTCTGCTGATGGAAGAGGCTCCTGCGTCAACAGATGGTTCCCTGTGCCAATAGAGGGTATCAGTTTTAGGTGAGCAACGTGGTATGATACAATTCATAGTTAGGACATTTTTAATTTTAATATTTAATATAAATAAATCTTAAGTCTGATTGTTTTTGGCAGGAGATGCTTGGCTTGTGAAGTTGTTTTAGCAATGTACGCTTAGTTGAAACATATTTTAGGTTTATTTTTAGTAAAGTACAATGGCCCAGGCTAGCCTGATCTCATCAGATCTGAGAAGTAAAGCAGAGTCGATCCTGGTTAGTACTTGGATGGGAGACCACCAAGGAAGTCCAGGGCAGAGGCAGGCAATGGCAAACCACCTCTAAATGTCACTTGCCTTGAAAACCCCATGAGGGTTGCCATAAGTCAGCTGTAACTTAATGGTACTTTACACACACATAAATATATATGAACGTGAATTGACGTCAACCTGAGGGACTGTGGCTGAGTTCAGACTGGCAGTTTGCCCCAGTAGGGACCCGGGCCAATGACGATTAAATCCCGGCGTAAATTGGGCGTTCACACAGGCACATCTGTCTGGTGTCCCCCACCTGTAGCCAACCCGTGCTGTTGCGCTTCACTGCCGAATTAAAAAGATACCTCATAAAACTGGTAGCAAATCCGAAAGCCCGCGTGTATCGCGCGTTTCTCCGCTTCTGGGAAGTCTGAACGCGCAGCTGAAAAGCCGGGAGCAACCCACGTTGGGCAGGAGGCAGCAGCAGTGTGATTGGCTGTGCTCCGCTCTACTGCCCAATGTGGTGCCGGCGCTGCGGGGTCCTCCCCCAATCGCAAAATGTGCTTATGTGCTTATGTGCATGAGCGCATGAGCACTCATGCGCACATACACCCATATACCCACAGCCAAATTAATGGGGAAACGCCGAATACAGCACGCCCCCGCACGCGGCAGTGTGAACGCTCCTGCCTGGCTCCGCCCCGTATCTTCCGGCAGCAGCCTGGGCTGTGTGAACGGGAAAACCTGGTACAGTTTATTCCGGGGCTTTTTCGCCACGCCTGGCTACCAGAGCAAACTGCCAGTCTGAACTCAGCCTGTGTTTGTGTACCTTTTATCCAGCATATACTCAGCTCAGTAAGGTGTATTGTATGGAATATTGGACTTGAACTCCTGAAACCAAGGATTCAAATCCCTCTTCAGCCACAAAACTCATTGAATGCCTTTTAATCCTTTTAAAAATTTTATTTAATTCAATTACATGAGCAATAAGCAATCCAAATGGTTAAGAATCTAAATAGTTAGCAATACAATTAACAATGCTAAGAGTCCAGCCAGGGTTCTACCAAAAATAAAAATGTTTCACAGTAAAATCAGTAAAATCAAATCACTTTCCCCCATAACAGCCAAAATCCTATAGTATTACCAAGAGCAACATTTCTAACATTCAATCAATCAATCAATTTATTACAGTCATAGACCAGCAAACAGTACAATAAGAGGCAAGTAAATAACAGGTACAAGAACAGTAAAATTATAAAATATAATTACATCTAAAATTATAGGAATCTAAAAAGTTTAAAATACAGAAATGGTAAGAATTAGTAATAAAATCAAAGGTTAAAAAAATCTAGGCCTATCCATACTTCTTTATCTCTTTCCTAATTTGGTATGCCAACCCACCAAATTTGGCAACTATACTAGTCATCTCTTGATTATTACCCACCAGCATAATTGACAAAAGTATCCTTCTATTGCGACCTGGGCAGGAGTTAACAATAGGCTTAACCAGAACTTTCCTAGTGTTATGATATAAACTACAATCAAAATTTAAATGCCCTTGGGTATCTCTTAGCCTACCCTTCCTCACAGCGCTGTTTTGAAAGCATAATGAGATATCCATATATGCTACCATGTACACCTTGGCAGCATGTAATTAAATATATGTAAGCAGTGAATTCCCAAGCTGCTTTCTACGGAAACCCTTGCTGGATTCTGCCTTTGGGATTATCTTCTTGTTGGTGAATTCATTTGAACTTTTCTCAGGGTAAAGACAAAGGCAAAAACTGCCAGCGGTTTCAGAATTTGGCAGTTGCAATTGGTTTTATGGAAAGGCTACAAAATGGAATAGCGAATGGTGGACTAAGGCTGCTGGGTTATCACTCTTTGTTTCTCTTGCCTCCAAATTGACACATGAACACATGAAGTTGCCTTCTATGGAATCCGACCATTGGTCCTTGAAAGTCAATACTGTCTACTCTGGCAGCAGCTCTCCAGGATCTCAGAGATAGGTCTTTTCATATCACCACCTGTCTGATCCTTTTAACTGGGGATGCCAAGGACTGAACCTGGGACCTTCTGCACACAAGGAAGATGCTCTACCACTGAGCTACAGCCCCTCCAAACTGGTGGTCAAATAGTTGTCCTCAGGGAGAAGGGCTGAGTTGTCCCTGCTGTGGTCAGTCTTTACCCGCTCTAGAGAGTAAAATAGGTATGTAAAAAGTAAGACTCCAAACTCTTATAGAAATAATCCATGAAGCGTACAATGAAACAGTAGGTGGTCTAAGGAAATATCATGATCCCCGTTCTAATATACCTATTGCAGAGGACCTATTAAAAATCGAGTCAATGGTGTATATCCCACCATCCACGGATGTTGCAGAGAGTGGGCCTTTCCTACTCCTCACACTGCTGTAGTCCACTGAGACCCACACAGACACATATATACCCAAACTTTGGGGTGTCTGCAGAACTTCAGGAACACCATAAAGTGTATGGTTAGAGGTCTGCAGAGGAAGGAGAGAATCTGTGGTAACTGCCACCATCTGCAGAGGAAGGAGAGAATCTGTGGTAACTGCCACCATCTGCAGAGGAAGGAGAGAATCCGTGGTAACTGCCACCATAGAAATGCTGCTACGTCAGAGGAACTGCGTGGCTAGCTAGACACATACCACGTTTTCTCTGGGTCGCCATATCAAACAATGAGCTATCCAGAAAATAATGTGAAGTAATCGACAAATGTGATAGATGAGGTCAATCGACCTATTCTACCATTCCCCCCCCCCAGCTGTTCTCAGGATAGTACATGAGGATTTAAAGGCCCGGATGAATAACTCATGCCCATTGGATGCCTATGTCACAGGGTTGCTGTGAGGATAAAATTGAGGAGAGGAAAATGATGTCAGTCACTTTGGGCTCCCATAGGGGAAAAAAACTGGGCACAAATGAATTAAATAAATATATAAATAGGTGGCATTGCCATGGTTAAAAGATGATGAAAACTATTAATGGGGGAGGCAGTAATAGGGAGCCACGTCTTCCTGGACTGCAAACGTATTCTGGTATAAACAGAGGGCCTTCTCTGCCAAGGCTATTAATCAGTAACTTTTTTCCACAAGTAAAAAACCCTACTCCAAAATTACAAGGAAGATTGATTCAGCTTCATTACATCAATGATGAAACAAAACAGCTCTTCAATTTTGTTTCGTTTTCAGTGATGCACTCAGCTATGCGTGAGCAAATCTCATTGTTTTCAGTGGGAGTCGTGCCCTTCTAACTGTGCACAGGACTGGAGCATTAGTAAGTACGTGGCAAAGTCTCTCCCAGTGCATCATGGGGAGATGTAGTCCTGATTATCTCCAGCTGCTATCATAGGGCAGATGTAAAAAGCCAGTGTAAAGTAAATCAAAATTGGTTTAAGATACTTCAATATTATTATTTTTTAAAGAGTTTTATATTAATGATGACAATAATTCCCAGACGATTAGGAAGCAGCTGAGGTTTCCTTTTAATTATTTTTAATTAGATAGGCTGACAGCTTTTTAACAGATAGGGCCTCTCTGCCTTTAACAGTGATGTAACATGAAGAAAATAAACAAGCTTTTTCTGACATGCAGATAAAAGGAAAAAGAAAGTTTCACCTGTTTAAATCTCTGCATTTTTTGCTGTCAAGTTGCAGCTGATTTATGGCAACCCCCCAAGGGGTTGCAAGGCAAGAGACATTCAGAAGTGGTTTGCCATTGCCTGCAGCTGCATAAATCATCCTGGTATTCCATGGTGGTCTCTCATCCAAATAGTGACCAGCGCCAACCCTGCTTAGAGTCTGAGCTCTGATGAGATCAGGCCCACCTGGGCCATCCAGGTCCTCTGCACATTAGACTGCCATTAAAGGCACAGAAGCAGGTCCACCAAGCTGGCAACCCTAGATTTGGCCAAAAGCTTTGTAAAACATTTGTTCATTTCATCATGCACCCAATAGCACACTTGTTCTTTTATGGTCATTTTTGTAAAAAAAAAACAAAAAACACCCTTACCATTTATTTATTTATTTATTACTTTAGATTTGTATCCCACCTAGCTGGGACAAAACCATTCCTAGTTCCATATCCATAGTCACTGCAGGAAATGAATATCTCTACCTTTAAGCCTACATCACAAGAATGGAAAACATTTTCTTTCCCACTGTCTAAAAGAACAGCATTGTCAACAGCATGCTCAGCTATAGTGGGCTTCAACCCATAGGTTGGAACCCATTTGGTGGGTTGTGTGCCATTGTTTTTTGTGCTTTTTGAAAGATCCATCCTGCTAATGTACACACATAAGGATTAAGGATGCCTAGCCTCATGCCTCTCTTTCCAGGCATGCTCAGAGGATGCATGGATGGTGAGATAATGCAGTTTGTGGTGGGGAGAGGATTCCACCATGGCACTGACCTTCACTTGCTCCTAACTATGGTGCTCAAATTGCATTTCCCATTCCTGACTGTTGGACTGCTCCTCACAACAGTTCTGGACTTGAACTCTGAAGTCACAACTGTTGGAATATACAAGGTCTATAGTGCACCTACTTGAAGAAGATAAGAAGAACAGTCTATAGGGGACAGCCAAAGGTCTGCTAGTTAGCATAGCTAGATTAGGGACTTCTCACAATATCAAATTATGTCCTTCCTGTCTCCTGATTGCTCTTTGGACACTTCCTGCTCCAACTGAGCCCTCCCCCTTCATTCCTGTCTCTCACAGCAGTTAGTCAGTTAGTTAAGCCTCTCTCTCCCTCTCCTCTGTTCCATCAGTTTATTTCTTCTTTAATAAACCAAGTTATTTTCTTTAAATAGTTGATGCTCTAATCCTCTGCATGTTTAAACTCTGCCAACAACTCTGTTCCCTCTTCCTGTCATGTGACTCTGTTATATGTCTTCCTGTCACATGCTTGTGGCTCAGTTGGTCCAATACTCAGCAAGTCCTGGGTCTGGAAGGACTGAAAAACACTGTTCTAGAACTGTCTTCAGTTTCCAGATTGTGGTCTTTTTGTGCTAACTATTACAGCAAATTGTGACATGCAGGCTTAAGCTACCTTTGACCCATTGGCCTAGTCAAAATTTTGTCTAAGCACTATGTGAATCATAGATTTAGGCATAGGAGCTCAGAAGCATACATTTATTAAAGAAGTGCTTCCTCTTTGCTGAGTTATATTTAGATGGATCAGGTTGGTCTCCCCTCTAAATGTTATAGCTGCCCTTTCCAACTGGGAACAAAATAATACTATACAAATATTCTTAAAAGGAGAAATATAGACAAGTGTTGCATGGATGACAGAGTTCTAATAATAGAGAGAACTTTCATACAATTTCTGAGTGATGAAGAATATCATATGTAATCCTTACAATGACTATGTAAGGTATATCAGTATTATAATTCCCAAAGTCTGGAGAGGATAAAAAGTACTGTGGCTGAAATACAGGGCTTACCTATGGCCATAGCTGAAGTGAAAGTTATAGGAACACACTTCTAAGTCCACTGAAATCACGCTCACATGAACGTACATCACGTACTGCCAGATTTCTTTATTATTGTGTTGTTGTTATTTTAGGGAAACAGTGGGGGCACAAAAAAGAATAGGGAAAGGGGAAAAAGGGTTATACAACATAATTGCATTTGTTGAAGACAATCACATAGTACAAACTGTATAGGACAGAGACTATCTTCCCTTTCATCCCCTTCATTATAATTTTAAGGTATTATCTATAAAATACAATAGTTCTTATTTCTATTGGGGTACAATTGTATTCATCGCTTAAGTTTTAAGTTTCCAACTTCATAACTAATCTATTTTGACTACAGCACTAGTTTTATCATTACTACATATTCAATATAACACATTTTTGCCACTTCTATATATTCATTAGAACCTTCAATAGATAAGTAGTATATCCCAGTGTAAAAGAAAGTCTGTTATATATCACATATTGAGAACCCATTTGTATTTGAGATATTACATTTGGAACAGATTTTAATTCTACTTCTGTCTCATTACTATACATTTGTATATATTTTCTCACTTTAAGTTTGTCTCCTGCTAGCATAATACACACACAATTTCTCCTCAGATTTTGTAATAGACCTGCTTCTCAAATAGATTGTTAATTTTGCCATTACTGCATATTCAGCAAGTTTATTTTCCCATTCTTCTAAATATGGACAGATGTCTAGTTTCCATTTCACTGCAAAAATAGTTCTAGCCACTGTCACCATGTACTTGAACATCTCTTCTAAAAATTTTGGTAATTTGTTAGGTAGAACTCCTAATAGCATGTTCTTGGCTTTCACTGGGAATTTAAACTTTACTATTTTCTACATTTTTCAGTGTGTTTCTTTCCAATACCTTCTTTGCTTTTTTACAAGTCCACCACATATGAAAGAAGGTTCCATCTATGTCTTGCCATTTCTAGCATTCTCCTTTTTAGTTTTTATGTGCTTTCTCAATGTTCTTTGGCATTATATACCATACCTACCGCCAGATTCTTTAACTGGAGGTGCCAGGGACTGAAGCTGCCAAGCGGATGCTCTGCCACTGCTCCACAGCCCTCTCCTTAAACTTCTTAGGATAATAGTGTCAGACCAGGTTTGTCCTGGTTTGACACTTCACCAATAGTGTTAGACCAGGATTGTCCTGGTTTGACACTTACACTGTCCCAGCTTGCTCTCTTTGCACAACCAGTGTGTGGAATATTCCCAGAATGGTGCACAAGTATCAGAATCTGATTCCATACTAAAGAAGCTCCCAAAATACTACTTTGTCCCTTCATGTCCTCCTGAGACTATTTTCTACAAATCTGGCTTTTCACTGAAGCTTATTGTAATTCATGATTACTGGAGTACATTTTCCTTGTCTGTTCACTTGCTGTTACCCTTAACCCCTGCTCGGCAGGTGGGGCTGGCCAAACGCAGGATGTTTCACATTGTGAAGCAACCCTCTAACCACGTTGGAATCCCAGTATAGCTGCATTGCTCCAAAGAGTCCAGCTATCCAAATACCACACAGCCATAAGTAAGGAGGGGAGGCAGGGAACATTCGATCCGTGCCAGACTGTCACTTAATTTTATTTCTTGTAAATATGTTTTCGCGAAAGGCCGCTCGCTGTGCTCTGCTCTTCCCTGTACTATGCAAGGCAAAAAGGCAGCCTCCCAAGCTGTCTGATTCCACTGTAGCCAAGATTTATTTACATAGCTTGTGGTGTTGAGGTCTGAGTTGAAGTTCAGAAAAAAGGAAACATCTTTCAAACGTGTGCGTTTCACCTTGCTTTAAAAGCGCACCCTCCATTGTAACAATAATGTCTTCTGTCAACATACATTATCTGACATACAATACGCAGTCACTACCGTTAAAAAATAGATGTACGCTACATGCATTAGTTAAATTCACCATGATCGTTCCACTCTTGCTAGTTTTAAGGATGGGGGGATAATGAAAGTAGCAACATTATAAAGCAAATACATCTTTGCCCATTAAAAATATGATGTCAATGAAGTACAATACTAGCATTTGGAAGGTTTTTTATTGTCTCAAACTTATGCAGGTGCTTTGAACCATACAAGACCTGCAGCAGGTATCCTGTACAGCTACGTTTTCCAAATGTGTTTTGGGAGGCAGTCTTCCAAGGAAGCCTTAACCCCTCCCAAACCAGGCTGCAAAATTATACATCTCTGTGCATGTGCTGTACAAATGTATATTTTGTGCACTATAGCAAAAATGAATAGAGAACTTTCACAAACATTCTAGACAGAAGTACCTTCTGTCTAGGAAAAATATAACAAGTAGGGATGCCAAGTGCCTACTTTGAGCTGACACTCTCCTGCAAGTGCCCCCGCAGGGGGGCCAGTGGGAGAAACAGTAGGAGGCAGATGTAATGTCATGCTATGTGCCAATCAGTGTTCCCTCTAAGCTGAGTTAGTGTGAGCTGGCTCAGTTTTTTAGCCTCCGGCTCACCCATTTTTGTCGTAGCTCAGGAAGGATGACTCCAGCCAAATCACTTGCTCACAACTTTAATGCCAGTAGCTCACAAAGTAGAATTTTTGCTCACAAGACTCCACAGCTTAGAGGGAGCATTGGCGCCAATGTCACATCCAAGTGAAAACCTTGATATGATGTCAGACATCACCCAACACTCTAGAAACTTTACAGTAATACCACAGATTTTCTAAAGCTTCAGCAGAAGCTCTGATGTCATGTCAAGATTTTTGCCCAGACATGATGTTGGCACATAGCACAAGGTCACATCCATCCCTTGCCCCACTGCCAAAGCTCTTAGGGGTGCTATGCAGTGGTCTGTCTCCCCTACAGTTAAGTACTCCTGAACTTGGAACAATGAAAGGCAAAAATCCAAATCCATAAAGGGCCTTATTTTGCAAATGATGAATTATGGTTGAGGGAAAGGGGGTTTAGCACTATTCAGTATGAGCCTCTTACAGCCTTAAGATCCAAGTGTGCATCTTTATTTAAGGCTAGATTCGGGTGTATAGCTGTGTTGGTCTGAAGCAGCAGAACAAAGTTTGAGTCCAGCGGTACCTTTATGACCAACAAACTTTTATTCAAGGTATGAGGTTTTGGGTTCACACACTCTTCTTCAGATACCTGAAGAACAGTATTTGAAGATGTCTGCAGGCACACAAAAGCTGATACCTTTATTTAAGGCTGTCATCTACCAAAAGTAAGGTTTTTATACAGTAGCTCTGGAGCCATGGAACACTGTCCCTCTGGAAAGTCCACATGTATTCTTTCTTGGGTGCTGTTTCTAGAAAGGAGAAATACTTTTTATGGTGTTATAATATCTAGTTTTTTTGTTGACTGTATTGCCCATTGAGTGGTTTTGGGGTTCACTTAGGTCTTTTCCCTTAGAAATTTAAGTCACTGAGGATGTTCAAAAGTTAAATTTTAACAAATCTTCAATGGTGTTTCTATGTGTCTTTCTAATACCAGTAGCATAATGGATCCTGGGCCTATCTTCACTATTTTAGTACCCATTACAAAATGCTAAAATTCACACTTTTGCTATCAAATCATAGCTGACTTGTGGCAACCCCGTAGGGTTGGCAAAGCAAGCAACGTTCAGACGTTGTTTTCCATTGGCTGCCTTTGCACAGAGGCCCTAATATTCCTTGGTGGTCTCCCATCCAAATATTGCCCAGGTCCACCCTTGCTTAGTTCCTGAGATCTGATGAGATCAAAGTAGCCTGGGACATCCAGGTCAGGGCACCCCTGTTACCCCATGCAGACCCCTTATCATAAATCCTTGAGTTACACAGTCCCCCTGGAATGAATCACTTTTTCAAACCATAAGCAGCCTTTGTATATGCATGTGGAGTCTATGGACACAACTCACTCCCTGCATCTTGCTAAGTACTGGTTTAATTGAATTGGTTCTGTTAATTTACCCATACCTCACATCAGTCTCTTTGCTGAACTGAAAACCCACCCCAACTGAAAACTCACTATATTATACGATCTTGAAGTCCTGCACTAATACATTCTCCATGACTATTATGCCCTGTAATCTGATAGAATTCAGAGAACATGTGCTAAGGTGGCTCTGGAAAGAACATATTCCTGGAACCTGCTGCTTCACCAAACCTATACCTTCAAAAAGTCCTATGTTTGATGGTGTCTTGTAATCCTCTGTTCATGTGTCTGCATCTGCCTACAGACGTTGCCCAGGTAACTGCTATTCTTAAACATCCTTCCTGTATACACTGTAGAAATCAGGCCTAATGTCAATTGGTAAGTGACACATGGGGTTCTCTGCTGCTGTAGGAAGTCTGGTGCAACAGGAAATCAATGGCTTTCCTAAACTCCAGTGAAAGTGTCTGCACAGTAGCCATGAAGGGATTTGAACATATGATCTGGCCGCCATCATTGCTTGTGATATCCAAGGAAGTACGAAGGAGGCCCTGCCCTAACCTTGTCCCTATGTTCTACCACAACAACTTCCCTCATGTCAGTGGGGGCTTTTGCTGGTGCAAACCTGCAAATGGGCAAGACCAACAACTGCCCGTACACGTGCTTTCTCCATTATGGCTCCCACCCTGTGGAATGGCCTGCCAGAAGAGGTCAGGAAAGCTCCCACTCTCTGGGCCTTCTGCAGACTATGCAAAACCGAACCATTCAAGAGGGCTTTTCTGCACAGGTAACAGGGTTGCACTGCACAAAATGGTTCAGTCACAAACTAACTTGGATAAATGACTGGGGTCTTTGTTCTGCACTGCTTTGTGCAGCTTATTGTTAAGCAGGGTCCTGTTTATGTAATTTCTGTACTGCTTAACGTGTCGTGTGAATGTTTATGCTGTGCTTCAGTTCCTTCTGGTGGTTCCAGACTTCTAAAATCCTAATGCGTTGGTTGCTGAATGTCCCATTTTGTTGAAGAAGAAGAAGAGGAGATTGGATTGATACCCCACGCTTCACTACCCGAAGGAGTCTCAGAGTGGCTTACCGTCTCCTTTCCCTCCCCCTCCCCACAACAGACACCCTGTGAGGTAGGAGGGGATGAGAGACCTCTTTCAAGGACTGCCCTGGAGAGAACCGCTCTGAAAGAACTTATGACTGACCCGAGGTCACACCAGCAGCTACATGTAGAGGAGTGGGGAATTAAATCCAGTTCCCCCAGATTAGAGTCCATGCTCTTAACCACTTCACCAAACTGATTGTACTGACACATACTGTGTAATCCCTCTTGAGTCTGTGAGAAAAGGCAGACTATAAATAATGTAAATTGAAATAAATATTTTTTTTAAAAAAATCAGTCCCAGATAGGTGCTGTTATTCACTTATTTTATTTATACACCCTGCCTGTCTCCCCAAAGAGGATCCCAAGTGGCTTCCATCATTCTCCCTCTGCTTTGGTTTTAACTTTACAACAATCTTGCAAAGTAGGTTAGGCTGAGTGTGTGATTGGTCCAAAGTCACTCGGTAAGCTTCCACAGCAGAGTGGGGATTCGAACCCAGGTTTCCCAGATCCTAGTCCAAGGCTCTAACCCAGGGGTCCCCAACAGGGTGCCTGAGGGCACCATTGCACCTATCAGCCCCTTTCCTGGTGCCTGTCAAGTATTTTTAGGAAGTGGGCATGGGGAGATGTGGCTTTTGCCCAGCAAGTACTCTGATTAGCTGCTGGAGATTTGATTGGCTGTGCAGATTTTTTTTATAGATAAAAAATGTTGCTCTGGCAGCAGCTGCCTCAACAGAACAAGGATCACCACAGGAGGTGGTGGCAGCTACAAGCATGGACAGCTTCAAGAGGGAAATAGATAAACACATGGAGCAGAAGTCCATCAGTGGCTATTAGCCACAGGGTATAGATGGGAACTCTCAGTCTGGGGCAGGTGATGCACTGTATTCTTGGTGCTGGAGGGGGCAGCAGTGGGAGGGCTTCTAGTGTCCTGGCCCCACTGCTGGACCTCCTGATGGCACCTGGTATATTTTGGCCGCTGTGTGACAGAGTGTTGGACTAGATGGGCCATTGGCCTGATTCAACATTGGCTTATCTTATGTTCTTATGTTCTTATGATCTTCGCTGTATGACTGAAAGTAAGCTGCGGCAACCATTTTGTATCTGCCTGTGCCCACCTCAGCCTATCAAGATCCCAAAGGTGCCCACAGGCTCAGAAAGGTTGGCAACTCCCTGCTCGAACCACTACACCCCTGGCTCAATCATTAATCTGGCACAAACCCAGGATATCTGGCCAGCCTCTTACCTTTTACACCACTATGTCACTTGGTCCAGCAAAAGACATAGGACCCTCTTCCCTGTTTTCATCACGGATAATTTAGATAGCTCATCCCCCCCCTCGCTCCACTGGATCCGCACAGATAGCAAACTTATCACAACCCACAATGTTTCAGCCGATCCGCACAGCCCCTTGGCATCTTCTACCATTCTCTAAACCCAGGAATGCATGGGCTGTAGCAGTATATATTTTATTAAAATATGTCTCTGTTAAATGGCTTATTTAACAAAGACCTTAGATGCCCTTAACACACTGGCAAGAGAATTGGATTATTCTGACCATCTGCCACCTACATTATTAGGCTACGAATTTAAACAGACAGGCCCTGAAGAAATGGGCTGCTTATCCAGCACCAATATTGTTTGTCACTGTCATAAACACTGAATCAAACATCATAAAGTACGTTAGATTAAAATCTTGTATTGTGTTCCTCCCCCCTAATTAAGTGTTAGAATGTACACAATAGGTTTACATGGGACACACAATGCCAACCTAACAATGTATTCGGTGAATTAGCAACTGCTCGCTACCCACCCAGCTGGACACTGAACGCATAAGACGTTTACCTTGCTCCCACCTCTGTCACGAAGCTATTTCAGATTATACCAATTCTATATGTTGCGTCGGAGCACAGGATACTGGAGTTCCCAGCATAGAACTGACAGCAGAAGGCATGAAAATACTCCAGGGCTGCAAATAGCACAAAGGGCACATAGAATATTGGATCGGCTTCTGTAGAGAACAGACGATACGAAGCATCAAGGGTGACAACAGAAAAGACATAATCACAGTGAGAGGAATTAGCAACTTTGAAAAATGAGGACTAGAAACTCGATGTTTCATATGTTGATAGGGAGTTTGAGTGAAGACTGAAGTGGGGAGGAAACATCAATTGAGATGAAAGGGAAAGATGGAACTCAACACTGGCCTTCTGAATCAGCTGGTAAAGTGACATATGGCAACAGGGATGACTCAAGAGTAGAGCCAGAGACCAAAAGGCAAAAAACCCCAATCTCTTTCTCCAGGCCAGATTAGCCCAGGGATCCTTGAGGTTTTTTGCCTTCCTCTAGGCATAGTACAGGGCTCACTGGGGGAGTGGGGAGGGGAGATAATTGTGAATTTCCTGCATTGTGCAGGGGGGTGAACTAAACAAACCTTGAGGCTCCTTCCAGATCTGTTTCTGATTGATACATAATCCTGCCCATTCATGGGTTCATCAGCAGGGATGGGCATGAACCAGTTCATGAGCCAAAATTCGGCACAAGCTTGGCCCAGTTTGGAGCCCCTGAACATTTACCAGATTTTTGCCTAGTTCAGTTCAGCTATTTGGGCCATTTAAATCTAACAGTGGAGTGGTATGAGTCCACTGCTGATCTCTTAGATTTAAATGGCTGCCAGCCATTTCAGCCTAACAGTGGACGGGCATACCCACTTGGAAGTGGAGGGGAACCAACCAGTGAAATGGCTGCCAGCCATTTAAACCTAACAGTGGGGCGGGTCAGCCCATTAGCTGTTATATTTAATGGCTGCAAGCCATTAAACCCATCCATTTCACTCTCCCTGCTTCAAAGCAGGAGGAAGCAAACTAGAAGGGTTAAATGGCAATCTCCCCCTTTCTCCCAGCCATGGCTTGCCGCAGCCGGAAGAAAGGGTTACCCGAACTGGCTAGTTTGATTCGGGTATTTTTGCTCAGTTCAGGGTTTGATTTGGGATTGTCCCGAACCCCAAACTGAACCAGAGTTTTTGGGTTTATTCCCATCCTTATTCATCAGTACGTATAATAAAATCAGCACCCAGTGCCACTAAAAGGTTACAACATGCCCTGGGACAATTCATAGAACCACCTCCCAAAGAGATGCCATTTTAAATTGGGAATGTCACCATTACAAACACACACACCTTTTGAAAAACAGCTTTTGTTTCCTTACTAAGTAGACACGTAGGCAGCCTTTTAATCACACCTTGATTGGTATTTGTTGGAACCATCAAAATCCAAATAGGAATCTGATTGTTTCATGTGCCAGATCCGGTCCACAGACTGGCCATCCTTTCCTTAAAAGAAAAAGAATCCAAGAATGGAAAAGCAAAGCAACAAAGGCACCCTGAGGATTGGAAGAGCTGCTTTACTTTCTTTAAATGCAATACTTTCCATTTATTTGACCTCTGTTAGTATTGGCTGCTTGCCACGCTTCCTGTGTGAATTGCCAGCAATACCAAGACACATTTGCCTAACAGAAGACTGGATACAGGCAATACCAAAGCCCAAGACAAGAGAAGTAACAGAGGTCCACTGGGCACATCCATCAGCTCTTGTCCACCCATACCACACATGCTGACAAAGCCATATGATATGTATAGATGTACCACAACATAAATGTTTATCAGAGGCTGCTAAAAGCACACATGAAGACTATGGCCTCTCCCATTTCTGCTACTGCAAAAAAGCTGTAGTATAATCCTTGACCTAACATTTACACAGCAGCTGTTACTTCTACACACAATATTCTTAAAGTGTTGAGGATGATTCTCAGTGCAGTCATTGGGCTAGCATTAAATCCCATTGTTCCCTCCTCCTAATCTCCAGTTTACATACAGCCCTACCTCAGAGATACATTTTAACAGGTTGCATTGTATATGTTTCCCACACATACATAAAACCTTAAATATGAACTGGAGGGGAGGATTGCCCTCAGCAGGGGAAAAAATCGGAAGTGACATCACTTCCCTCTGGAATCTTTCCATAGAATTTCCAGCTATTTCTAGAACAGCAGGACATCATTTTCAGATTTTACCTAAAAATGAGGTCACTTCACTCTAGGGTTTTAGCATAGAGTTCTCGGTGATTCCTAGAGTGGCATGATGTCACTTCCAGGTTTTTCCCAGAAGTGATGTAATGTACTGTCATCAGCTGATGGCTCGCCCCCATATCCCTGTCCCCCAGACCCCCACCAGTTACCAGACAGTGATGCCCCCCATGCCCTCTATACTCCCATCATTGTATAACTCAGTTCTGAGCCCTGTCTCCTGGCAGTTAGGTGGGACTGAGACATAAAAAAGAAGAGGGCAGCACTGCACAGCATTCACCTACCTGCTTCCCCTCTTCTCCTTACCTTGATTTAGCTACCTCACACCTAAGAAAGGGCAGCTCTGTGGCAGTTAACAGGGCCCCCAGCCCTCGTCCCTCACCATCACTTTGTAAGTTCCTGCTGTGACAATGGCAAAGAGGGCAGCGGCACGATGGTTGGCACTCCCCCAGTATGGAGCCTCCCACGGCACAGGGCAACTGTCCAATTTTCCTCATATCTAAGACTTCCAGTGCCATGGAGAGCCGCAATCAGTCTGAACAGAGAACACTGACCATGATAGACAGATGACCGGATTCAATAGAACATGGCTACATGTGTTCATGTGTCCCAATGCCTGTCAAATCTACAATCTACCCACTCAACTAGAACCAAGAGACTACTAAATGTTTGTTTTGTGTCAGTTTTATTTCAAAGTTCTACTTGTTTTCAGATTTCTGCAATCCAAATCTTATTGCATCCTTTACTGCAGAGGTGTCGAACTCAGTTGTTAAGAGAGTCAGATTTGACATAAATGTCACAATGTCGGGCTGGGCTATTTTGTGTATTGTATCTATGCTTCCATGATTCTCTCATTGGTATTAATTCTGTTGGTTATCATCATCGCCTGGTGTTCCTTAATCAAAAATTATTACTGAGCTAAGAACCTGGAGAAAAAAAGCTAGCTTGGATTCCAATGGACTAAAGGCCTGAACTATGTCGTGCTTGAATTGCAATTGCTAGCAATGTAGAGAACGCCTGAGCTGTGGCCTTTTGACTCTTGGACTTAAGGACTGTGCCATCCAACACATGTCCTGGAAAGTATTATGTAGTTAAGCTAGTTCTCTTGATTCCCTGCTGTGTGTTTCTGAGATAATGTGTTGCTTGTGGTTTGGATCTTTAATTTTGTTAGAAATCAAATAAACTCCTTAAAAATAAAATGTACTGAAGGTCTTGCGTACAACTGCCCTGGGGATCCACAGGGTTCAGCCTTGGGCTCCTTGAGAGGGAGGTACACTGGTATCTGCCAAAAGGGATCAGCTATCTAGAGAGACTAGTGAGACCTGCCTAGGAGATAGGAAGTTGTTGTCTCTGGGCAGGGCTATTTTGGGGCAGGAACACACAGGAACAGAGTTCCGGCTGGCTTCAGAGTTGGCCACACCCACTACAGCCCAAACTTCTGCAAGCGTGGCTACAGAGGGAAGGCCTGGAGAGCGACACACACCCCTGGCCCTGTCTCTGGGCTGGGCCTTTCAGTTCCACTACTTATTGGAAGCGTGAGGGATTCGCAGTATCTTGGTACCTGGTTCCTTCCTGTATCTAGAGTTGCCAGCCTCCAGAGGAGGCCTGAACATATCCCAGAATTACAACTGATCATTGTCTCTTAGGAAAAAATGGCTGCTTTGGAGGGTGGATTCTGTGGCACTATACCTCACTGGAGTCCCTGTCCTTGCCCAGTCCTGTCCTCCACAGGCTCCACCCCCAAATCTCCAGAAATTTCCCAACCTGGAATGGCAGCCCTGGCACTGGTGGTGGAAAGTGCCATCCAGTTGTAGTTAGCTTATGAACACCCTGCAGGGTTTTCAAGGCAAGAGACTTTCAGAGGTGCTTTGTCATTGCCTGCCTGCCTGCCTCTCCCGACCCCAATACTCCTTGTTGGTGTCCTATCCAAATACTAGGGTTGCCAGGTCCATGGGAAATGCTGGCAGGGGGGATGGGGGACATTCCGAGAGCCAGAAGTGACATTGTGTGATATGCCTACTGATATGTATGACACGTAGGCAGTTCTCAACAAAAGTGATTCAGCTTTAATAAGTGATTTAACAGCTCAGAACAGATGACAACATAGAGCAACAGGCTCTTATTTAAACAGTGTGGGCTAGCATTGCCACATCCATATTCCTATTAACAACTGTTTGGGGGGGGGTTTCCTCCCAGTGGCCAGTGGTGGGTAGAAGCCCACAAAACTGGGGAATCCTCCACCCCCAAATGGGGAAAAGCAACCCTATCAAATACTGACCAGGGCTGATCCTGCTTAGCCTCTGAGATCTGACAAGATCAGGCTAGCCTAGGCCATCCGGGTCAGGCCGGGAAGCCCTACCTACATTTCGCCTTAGAAAAGAGCAAGAGTCCAGTAGTACCTTAAAGACTAACAAGATTTGTGGCAGTATTTAAGGTGCTATTAGTCTCTTGCTCTTTTCTACTGCTACAGACAGACTAACACACCTACCCATCTTGATCTAAATTTAATCTTGTGCTTTGGCTGACTCCACCCAGACAATGTTGTGCTAGACCTTGAATTGCCTCCTCACTCCCATGGAAAACTTCTGTCGTGGCCATAGCACTGCTCCTCTCATGCCCTCCTGACTTGGTTTTTGGTCAATAGCTTCCTGACTTCTGACCTGACTTGGACTACTCTGCTGTGCCTAACCAACTCCACACCTAAGCAGCAGATGCATAATGAGGTAGTGGGTGGAAGTTATTGCAGCAAGTGCCGAATTTACTAGTAAGCCTGAAGTTCAGACATGTGGCAAAAGCAGCTGTGTGGATACAGTTCACCCTTCCCCTATCTGACAGGAACATGTGAACTGGCCCCTGTACCTCCTGGGACTCACATCTATTTTTTAGAACTGTCAAAAATGCCGAGAGTTTTATGAAAGATTCTTGTTTATTAGCAGAACACCCATGATGCCATGGGAGGGAGGGTTTGTACAGACCAGGAAATGCAAAATATCGTAAAGTATAGATCCCTAACAGTGAAAGTTTTGAGTTCAGGCTTTGCTTTTACCATTACTCTGTCTCCAAATACTGGATATTTAACAAGCCTTCCCTGATATGGAAGAAAGTTAAGTGAGTCCTCTACCATTAGTGAGCTCTCTCACTCTGGTAACACTGCCTGTTGTTGGTAATAAAGATCAAAGTTCCAGAAAGTCAGGCAAGGCAGAGCTGATGACTATCTATCGTTCCCATTGCATCCATGCCTAACAGCTTCCCTTGGTTGGGTTTTATAGCCACACACTTAAGGGTTATGCTTGCATTCAGTTGCTCAGGAATAATCCTACAACTACGCATCTTGGCTATCAGCAAGCAGCTGGCATTGGGCCAGGAGGCTTGCACTTTGCCATCTTTCTTGTAGGTCTGTTCTTAGCCTCTGTCTGCAGTGCTCTAAGGGTGCGGGTGATACTGGAGGACTGGAAACAACCAACTGAGTTTTACTTGTTGAATCAGGGCTGGAGAGTGTCTGTGGCTCTGCACCAGCTGTTGGCTGTGAATCCTGACAAGCCTGCAGCTCATCTTCCTGCTTGCCAGCTTCTGCTGTCTCAGAGCTGACTACATGGGGCTCTTCTTTTCCTGAGGAGTCCTTGCTATCACTGAGCCCTGGCTGACTCATGACACCAGCCTCCAGGTAGGACCTGGGGATCCCCCAGAATTATGGCTCATCTCCAGACTACACACATCGGTTTTCCTGAAGAAAATGAATACTTTGGAAGGTGGACTCTATGGCATTGTTCCCAGGACTATCCTCAGGTCTCCAATAGTTTCCCAGACTGGATCTGGTAACTCTACCCCACCCCATAGATGTGCACACCTGCATAAGAAATAAGGGGAGAGCCAGTAGGATCTTTTAGACCTAAGCTGCATGTGGGCTCATATTGGGAGAATTGATCCTCCAGGTAAGTGGAACTATGACGAACATTGTAGGCAAGAGCAATATGTTGAGAACTAACTTTTCCACAGATGTATAGAATATATCATATTGTGCATGGCTAAAGCCAACCATTGGGTTCACAGCAAAGCTCCAGTTCAAGCCCACATTTCCCTGGCCTAAGTATAATATTCCATTCATGATATCACATTTACTCATGTGGTCTATAGATGGATTTATTTTTATTTATTTATTTATTTTTGAAATGGGTTAATGCAGATCAATAGAAAAGGACAGGCTCGTTCAGAAATCAATGTATATATTTGGGCCCATTCACTTCCTTGTCCCTCTGTTGCTTTATTTTAATTAAACTAGTTTGTGAATGACATACTCCATTGTTGTAATGCAACAATGGTCTCGCACAAACAGCTCACGTCCCTTGATAACTAACTCCTTCCCATTAAGAAAGGCAAAGGGCATACTTGGTTTCGCAACCTACTTAAATGTAAAACAAAAAGGCCATGATTGCAACTCTACGCAAACAATGTAAGCAATAAATACAGTAAATTACTGTTGTGTGTTAGACAATATATGAATGTTAACTGAAACAATAGAATTAGAATACACACTCCCTCTGGGAACAATTCTGTCTCGCACATTCCCCCCCCCCTTTTTTTTAAAGAAGGAAGACAAGTTTGGTCATAAATAAATCAGTGTGTTTACTCTTGCTAGACTGGAATGACAGGTCCTCTAGATACTGCCCTTTGCTTCTCTTTGACAATCGCTTGCCGCATGGCAGCGCTCATTTTAAACCAAGAGGAACTGTCAATTTGACATACAAAGTTTCTTCAGGATGCCCAGGAATCAATACTGAGGTTCACATAATAAAGGGCATGCATCGTACATGCTCAGAGGCAACATAACAATGAATATTAAATTGTATTCGATAACCAGCAGCTTTGTGATATCCATAAGATGTCCACCAAAGAGATCTGGTTGGTCCCTTTTGGAGCCAGAATACTGGACAAGATGGAACTGGGCCTGCTCCAGTCCTTATGTTCTTAAAGGTAGCCCACTCCTATGAGAGCAGGTTGCCAGCATGAAACAACAGTAGTTCTCCAGACTACTAACCGTAGAACTAGGGTTGCCAGCCTCTAGGTAGGGCCTGGGGGTTTCCTGCTTTTACAGCTGATCTCCAGCTGACAGAGATCAGCTCCCCTGGAGAAAATGGCTGCTTTGAAGGGTGGACTCTATGGCATTATACCCGGTTGAAGTCCCTCCCCTCCCCAAACACCATTGCAATATACTGGGTTCAGACATGTAGAAGTGATCAATTAATAGTTTATTAGTGATTCAGCAAGAGAAAGAAGACTGAAATCCCTGCCCCCCAAAGCCTGGGATTTATGCCTGGAAAAGGTTATACCAAAACACACCCCACTCCCAACGACAGGCTATTTACACTCCATTGTCTCCCAGTTGTTTTTTTCTAGGATCCCTGTCTCCCTACTGGTCTATTCTAGGATCCTAGCAAGCCATTGTTATGCGTCCTAAGCTAAGCCCTTTTTGCAAGTACAGTTCAGGCTCAATACATAACACCCACCCTCTCCCAGATCCACCCCCAAAGTCTCCAGGTATTTTCCAGCCCAGATCTGGCAACTCTAACATAGAACTGAGGTCCTCTTTCAAAACATGGGATTAACTATGAATGAAGCCTCCATGCAAATGTACTGTTGTTCCTTAAATGGCTACAAATTCTGGCAGAGGAAACATCTTTCCTAATGTAGATCATCATTTAAGAAGAAGCTTTAAGGTTTGGTTTATTTTGCTGAGGATAATGATTGCAGCTTATATCCACAAAAGAAAATCAGTTCATTTATAACAGTGAAATGCTTTGGTGTAGCAGAAGGTTTTCATTTTAAAGAAAACAGTGTTTCAGTGTTCATATTGAGTTTGGGGAGAAGCATATATTCAACTTGGCTTAGAAGGAAGTTGTAATCCCCCCCGCCCCTTGCTTTAATGTATATTAGAGAAAGAACAAATAATCTATGATTTTCTGCTTCTGAGACAGAAAACACATTGATGGTGTTGCAGATAAGTATCCTAAACAAGCATCAGGTTTAACAAATATTGTCAGACTTTTAAAAATCAAAATGCTGATGGGTAATGAAGTTGAGTGCATGTGATACATAAAAAAATCACTTGGATATGGGTTGCTGGTATCCTTATTTACAGATAAGTATCTCAAACATTCATTCATTCATTCATTTCCCACATCTATAAGCCTACTTTTTGCCACAAAAGAGAATCCACTGTGTCTTACAATAAATGAAACCAAAACAATATCACAAGAAAACAGAATAAAAGAGCAGTAATAAAAGCAATGGCATCAGCAGCGGTTGTATAAACTAGTATGTTGTTTTATTACTTGTTCATCTAAAACATTCATTAGCTGCCTTTCCAACTCAAGGCAGCTTACAATGTAGATGAAACACATGAAAACAGAATGCAGAAAATACAGGGAGAAAAGCCAACATTTAAAATCACAATTTAAGACTGCTTTAATCAAATAAAAACCTAAATGAAACCATCTTCAGCTGCCTCCCAAACACTGAAAGTGAGGAGGGTGGGTCAGGCACACCTCCCTGGGGTGGCTGTTCCGTAATTGTGGGGCCGTTACTGAAAAGTCCCTCTCTTGTGTACCACCAGTGAGCTTCTTTGATTGATGGGACAGTGATCTTTATTCCCAGGCAGGAACATATTGGTGAAGATAGTCTTTCAGATACTCCTGTCCCCAGCCATGCACGGTTTTAAAGGTCAAAAACAACACCTTGAATTGGGCTTGGGGGTGGATTAGTAGGCAGTGTAATGGCAGTAGTATTGGGGTCACATGAGGTATGTGAGGCGGGGGAAATGTCCATTGAAAAAAGAGACCAGTTTCCTATCTCTATTGATTCTATTACCATACTCAGAGAAGCCTTGCAAAAGGAGGGGGTTTAATAATGAACTGTGATCCTAAATCAATGTTATGTTCTGCAGACTGCCTTACATCACCATATCTATTCTCAGCATGTACCTGGCAAGTATTTATATAAGTATACAACTTGTGAGGGCCAAGTGGTATACAGTTATCACTGTTTGCCATGCTGCATAACAAATGTGCTTAATTTAGAACTGCCCCCCATCCCCTCATGTAAGAGTTCCATTTATGAGCTAAGATAGAACTTCGAAAGTACACGGGACACATTCGTTGTCATAGATGGCCATTGAAATCTCCTGTTTTGTTTTCAGACCCATGTGCACACAGGCAGAACTCCTTGGGCAGGGTCGGTTCACAAGGGATTTCACCAGCCAATCAAAAATCAAGGAGTCAGTCTGTTCACAGTTTGGCTGGAGCTACCAAAAATACCTCTGAAGAGTGATATTTAAGAATTACCTGTTGTGTGCAGCACCTTTAACCAATGTTAATTGGTATGTCATCTACATTCCTTTAAAAAAAAGTCAGGGTTTGGCTTCAGGTATGATTTCTCTGATGACATACAGACTATTACAACTTGTAGATGCTTAGCTGGTAAAGAACACAAGGAATGCATTTCACCAATACTGAAAGAATATGAATATGATGTAAAGGGCTGGTCTTTACATTTAAAAGTCACCCTAGTTCCAAAGTAACGTATCTTAATTACTTTCTTTTGCACTTGGGCAAAAAAAAAAATATGCACAGGTACAGGATACTTTTCATAGGTGCAGGATACCTTTCTTGGCAGTAATACATGTAAAAAGGATCTCAGGATCAAAGTCAATCGTAACTTAAAAATGAGCCATCTGTCTGTAATATAACTACAAAAAAAGGTTAATGTTGTAGAAGCTTAAGGCAGAGGCTTTAAGGACTAGTAGGGAGGGAAATCCTGAATTTCCAGCCTCCACTGGTCCCTCCTTCCCATTTCCAGGCACCAAGTTGCCCAGTTCTCTCCCTGCGCCAATCCCGCCCAATCATCCTCTTTCCTCTGCCCTCACCAGCTCACCCAATCTTTCTTCGTTCCTCACCAATCCTCATTATATATAATTTGCACCGCATCATGGATGACTGGGCAACCCAAGATGTCAGCAAGTTCAGTTAATTTGTTTGTTTGCGATGCCTACGTAAGCTCATTGTCCCTTGTTATTTGGGGGAAAGTTAACCTCTCTTTCTCTCTGCAGATTTGATTTGTAGAAAGATATGCCTTAGTCCAGGACATCCCCCTCTGTATTCTAGATGTTTTCGATCCACACAGAAAGGACACCTATCACTATTCAATATATGGTAGTATTCTAGTCAGGAAAAGTAGTAGTTCCACTCTGTTCTGTCTTTGCCAGGCCTCATCTGGGCAACTGTGTTCATTTCTGTGCACCACACTTTAAAGAAGAATGTAGACAAACTGGAAAGGGTTTGGAGAAGAGCTACTGAGGGATCTGGAAAACAAGGCCTATGAGAAAAGACTGAAGGAACAGAGTATGTTTAGCCTGGAGAAGAAAAGATTAGCTGGGAGGACTCTCCAAATGCCTCAAGAGCTGTCACAAAGAAGATGGCAAAAACTTGTTCTCTGCTACTTCAGAAGGCAAGACTAGATCTACTGGGCTTAATCTGAAGAGGGTTGGTTTCAAGTGAATATTAGAGGAAACTTCTTCATCTTAACTGCAGTTTGAAAACAGAACCAGTTCCTTGGGGGAGGGGTGGATTAATTAATTTATTTAAAACATTTATTAGCTGCCTTTCTCCCCTGTGGAACTTAAGGTGACTTGCAATATAAATAAAACATTAAAAACGCAATAAAAACACAGTAATAAAGCCTATAAAAGTCACCGCTTAAAAGCTCCAAATAGGATTGCTAATAATAAAAGCTAAATCAATCAAAACACAGTAAATAAAACTGTCTTGAACTGCCTCCTCATGATCAAGAATGAGGGGGCCAGGCACACCTCTCTGGGGAGGTTGTTCCACATGGAGATTTTGGGGGTGAAGGAGAGGAGGGATCTCAGCAGGGTATAATGACATAGAGCCACTCTCCAAGGCAGCCATTTTCTCCAAGGGAACTGATCTTGGTCATCTGGAGATCAACTGTAATAGCGGGAGATCTCTAGGACCACTTGGGGGCTGGCAACCCTGATATGGAGCTGTGGATGAATTCTTCCTTGCTGGAGATTTTCAAGTAGAGGATGAACATCCATCTATTGGGGGTTCTGTAGCTTTGGATTTCCAGTAATGAGTGTCAGTTGGACTAGATGAATTACAAAGTCTTTTCCAACTCTATGATTTTCTATCAACTTGCTAGGGTTGCCAGCCTCCGGGTGTGGCCTGGAGATCTCCTTCCCTGATCAGCTCCCCTGGAGAAATGGCTGCTTTGAGGGTGGACACTATGGTAAGGTACCATGCTGAGGTCTCCAGGTATTTTCCCACCCAGACGTGGCAACCCTACAACTTACCCAGTTGTTATCATTGTCTTCGAAGGTCATACACATACCTGGGAATTAAGTTCCAAGCACAGAAGTCACAGACCATGTCTATTGATGAGACATATAGGGAAGCGTGAGGACTTCAAAGTGCAGACGGGTGATCACAGTTTTCTGTTTGTTTTGCTATATTTTATTTTATATTGTAAGCCATATTGACAATATAAAATATTTTCAGTAAATAAATAAGTGATGCATCAATGGATTTGAGCTGTAGACTATGATTCAGGAAGCTCATACCGTTTGTGACTTTTTCTGATGGGCACACAATAGGCCTCACAGTGCAACATATTAACAATTCATTCAGACATTCATTACCACTCACTTTTTCACTCACTAGCAAATTCATTTCTCTGCTTCAAAACAAATCCAGCTGTATAATATAATGGAATGGAAACCAGGTGACAGTAAATTCCACTGAGAATAATGCTGCTGTGTTTGGGGAGGAGCCATGGATCAGTGGTACAGCATCTACTTTGCATGCAGAAGGTCCCAGGTTCAGTTTCAAGTACCTCCAGTTGAAAGAATCAGATGGAGGTAATGTGAAAGACCTAAGATCCTGGAGAGCTACTGCCAGTCTGAGTAGACAATAGGGTTGCCATCCCCCAGTTCACAGCAGGGTTTCCCCTGTTTCTGAGAACTCAGATCCGCCGCCAGCCAAATGGCTGGTGGGGGAAGCCCCACCTCCAAACAAGGACATTGCTGGGTGTCATCACAGATGTGATGATGTCACTGAGAAGTGATGTCATCATGTCAGGGATGTCAGGGGTGACACTCAAGTTCTGGTGCAAACTCTATGGTTTTGAAGGCAAAAAACCATAGAGTTTTGTCCAAAAACTACCGTGTCACCCCCCCAATGTCCCTGACACGATGACATTACTTCCAGGTGATGCCATTGGGGCATGCATGCCAGAAGATCCCAGAGAAGAGGCTGGATCCCTCCCCTTGGCAGCTCGGTAGGACCTAGCAACCCCAGTAAACAATGCTGACGATGAACTAAGGGTCTGATTCAGTATAAGGCAGCTTCATGTGCTAATGTGTACAAAGATCTATTTATGTATGTATGTATGTATTTATATATTAGATTTGTTAATCGCCCAATCCCTACAATGCAGGGCTCTGGACAATGTACAACATTCATAAAAACATCAATGTACATCAAGATAAAAACAATTAAAATAAGGTATTTCAGTAAAAAGATGATGTATTTTAATTTACGCTGAGCCTCTTGCTCAGGATGAAAGAGGAGAGCACAAAAGTGGGCTTGAAGCTCAACATCAAAAAAACTAAGATCATGGCATCTGGCCCCATCACTCCTTGGCAAATAGAAGGGGAAGTTGTAGAAGTAGTGACAGACTTCACGTTCCTGGGATCCCAGATCACTGCAGATGGTGACTGCAGCCATGAAATTAAAAGACACCTGCTCCTTGGGAGGAAAGCGATGGCAAACCTAAACAGCATGATAAAAAGCAGAGACATCACCCTGCCAACAAAAGTCTGCATGGTCAAAGCAATGGTATTCCCCGTAGTAATGTATGGCTGCGAGAGCTGGACCATAAGGAAGGCTGAGTGCCAAAGAATAGATTCTTTTGAACTATGGTGCTGGAGAAGACTCTTGAGAGTCCCTTGGACTGCAAGGAGATCAAATCATTAAATCCTAAAAGAAATCAACCCTGACTGTTCCCTGGAAGGCCAGATCCTGAAGTTGAAGCTCAAATACTTTGGCCACCAAATGAGAAGGGAGCATTCACTGGAGAAGACCCTGATGCTGGGAAAGATTGAAGGTCAAAGAAGAAGGGGACGGCAAAGGATGAGATGGTTAGACAGTGTCATCGATGCAACGAACATGAAATTGAGCAAACTTCAGCGGACAGTGGAACACAGGAGGGCCTGGCATAATCTGGTCCATGGGGTCGCGAAGAGTCAGACTCGACTGTGCAACTGAACAACAACAATATTAATTTATCCCATTACAGACTGCTAGCCACTTCACAGGCAGGGCAGGAGAGGGTAAAACAGATATGGAAAGCAGCTGGGGCAGAAAGGGAGCCAGCTATGATGGAAACCGTTGCTGTCCTCAGCCAAAGGCCGGGTGGAACATCTATGCCTTATATGCCCTGTAGAATTGCACAAGGTCCCGCAGGGCCCTGATGGTATTTGGCAGAGAGTTCCACCAGGTTGGGGCCAGGACCAAAAAGGACCTGGGCCTGGTGAGGAAAGCTGGATAGCTTTAGGGCCAGGACCACCCCATATGAACTCCCCGTACTTTCCAAGATCTCAGGCCAAAGTCTCTCTCATCCTAGTTACTATGGATCATTTTCAGTGAACATGTCTGGATTTGGACTTGGAACTTCATGTCTGCAAATGATGTCCACTACCACTATGGACCCTCCCAGACCCGTAGCCAGAAAATTTTTATTGGGGGAGGCAGATGAGTACAGTGTTGGTCAGCCCATCATTATTTATTCACTTTATTATTTATTTATACTTTATTAGTTATTTACCAATTTTCTACTTGAGACTCAAGGTGGATTACATGGTATAGAACACTGTAATCAAACAGCATGAGAAATTTAATAAACAATGCAATTGGGCTAGGCTTACAAAATTACAAAAATGCAAAAAAAATGTATCAAAACATGCAATGTCAAGCAATGCAGAAAATGGGATTACAAAAAATAAAAACAATGCTGTAAGAGCATGATAGAACATACAACAAATCAATAATATATAGTGTACACTGTGGCATAAACTACAATCCTGTTCTGTATAAGCTTTATAAAAATGCCCTCCCAAGCAACTGTTTTACATAGTTTGCAGAATTAAATAAGTGTGAGAGGAAAAGAGGTATAATAACTCAGGTTTCAATGTATGTTTGAACTTTTAATATATCTTAATAAATTGTTTTTCAAAAAAAAAAAAAAAAGGGTGAGAGCCTTCTTCCAGTTACTGAAACCTGAAACTGTAAATTCAACCTTCTTTCCTCCATAAATCACTAACTCAAGGCTTCTAATGGTGCCACCAAACAAATGGGAAAGATCAACAACTGCCCACACACAAGTGTTTTCTGTTGTGGCTCCCATTTGTGGAACAGCCTTTCTGAGGAAGTCAAGAAAAGCTTCCACACTTTTGTCATTCTGCCAACTACATAAAACAGAATGATTCAAGAGGACATTTTAATAAAGGTAATAGCGCTGTAGGATAATGGAATGGTTCAGGAAGGAGCTTTTATAAAATGAACAGGACTGTGAACTGTATCACGGTATATTATGTACTATCTGTTTCCTGTATATATTATCCTGCTCTTACTGCAGTGCTTTCTATCTTTGTAATATCATTTTCTGCACTGTTTGACATACCATGTGTAACTATTTCTGCTCTGTTTCAAATTCCTATAATTCTAGTCTTATTGCATTGTTCATTAGATGTCTACTAGCCACAAGATATAGCTAGAAACTCTCAGTCTGGGGCAGGTGATGCACTCTATTCTTGGTGCTGGAGACGGCAGCAGTGGGAGGACTTCTGGTGCCCTGGCCCCACTGCTGGACCTCCTGATGGCACCTGGTATTGTTGGCCACTGTGTGACAGAGTGTTGGACTAGATGGGCCATTGGCCTGATTCAACATTGGCTTCTCTTATGTTCTTATGTTCTTATGTCTTGTGTGAATTACTGCATTGACTTACACTGTGCAATCCATTCTGAGTCTCAGTGAGAAAGGCAGACCATATTGAAAGGAAATTAAATAAACAAAGTGCATAAGATCAGGCTGTGAATAGGATTCTTTTCTAAGTGCACAAACATAGGCTCAGGCAACAGTAGCATGATCCCTGAGGTGCCCACAGGTAGGATCCTCTCCCAGCAACTTTCCATCTTCAGAGCAAACACTACTACCCTCCCTGTGAATAAGATCCCTGTGGGTCCCTGTGGTCCTTATTATGTGTCTCCTGTCCTGCCAAAAATAATTTTCCCAGCAGTAAGAGTTCTACAGGACTATTGTGAAACACTGGCTTGTTCTCTCTGTCTTCTCCTTTACTTTCTTCTGAGTCTGCTACAACACCTTTTTATCCCTTCATTCCTTCATCCCTCTCTCTGCTTTACTCCAATATGATTTCACTCCCCCCCCCCCTTTGCAGGTTTTTAAAATCAGGACTCTTCAGTCCTGCTAACTGCTAATCCTGTTCTAGCCAAATGCATAGAGAATTCACCCTTGGAAGATTTATGACAGGATCCACACTTATACCCTCAACTCCTTCCTTTTTTACAAAGAAAATTTACATCTGAAAGATGAGTGACAGATTTCACACTAACTCCCAATGCTGATTGGAGGGGCATGGCAAATGACTAATGGGGCATCACCCCTTTTTGCACTGCCGTGGCTACAGGCCTAGTCCCCAAGTGGATGGACCATCTGAATTTAAAAGCTCACATTTTCCACACATCCATCCATCCATCCATCCATCCATCCATCCATCCATCCATCCATCCATCCATGCATCCATCCACCCAGCCAGCCAGCCAGCCAGCCAGCCAGCCAGCTAGCCAGCCAGCCAGCCAGCCAGCCAGCCAATTTTTATCCCAGGCTTCCCCCAAAAGCTCAAGGCATCGTAGGCATCGTACGTGTACTTCCCCTCCATGATTTTGCCTTTAGAACAACCTGTAAGGTAGGGTAGGTTTCAAAGAGAATGATTGTCCTTTGAGCTGCCCAAGATCACCCAGCAAATGTCATGGCTGAGAGTGGATTTGAACCCTGGATCTCCCAGGTCCTAGTCCAACACTCTAATTGCTTTACCATACCCTGGGTGCGTAAAGAAAAGAATCTTGTTCAAAGAAATGGAATAAATCCATTTTCCTCCCAAAGCAGACACTTTCCTCTGGAAGATTCTATTCTCAGAACGAAACTGAAATAATTTAAATAAACCAATTTACATATTTCCAAAATAACATGCTTTCCTTCACAACAGAGCCTCAGTTGTCAAGGTTGTTTCAAGTTTAGGCAGAATTGTGCAGGAGATTAAATCCTCACAGCTGATAAACTTGTAACAATCATGCTTATTATTGTCTTTAGCTCTTAAATAAAAAATAAAGTAGACTGGGGTAGGAGAGAAATAGCATGTAAATCAGGCCAATGATACCTTTGAATGAGACATTTAGAACTGAGGGAAAACACTAATTACTATTAAACGGCACAAAAGCATAAAAAAGACAGCAGGAAGCATCAGGAGATTGTTCTAAACTTGGTTTATTCTGAACACTCTAATCTGTGATCTTCATTTACATAGCCAGGGAGCAAAGCTCCCACTGTTGTCAGGAGAAAAAATGGTGGGAAACGGGGGACCAGCACTGTCCTGATGTGCTGATGTCACTCATCGAGCACCCAGAATTGAATTCAGTGTGTTGCTGGGGGATGCTGAGGATGCTCTGGCATTTAAACAAAACACCTGGGGACACTCTGACATCACTTCTGGGCACACAGTGAGTGACATTAGCGTAATGCTAGGGATGTCAGTTCCTTGCTGGTGACATCATTATGTTGCCAGTGAGGGGGCCCCCCAGCAAAAGTATGTCTACTGCCAGTTGCCGAGGGATCTTGGCAACCCGAGCTAAGCTCCATATGGAACAAAAATATACATATGTACTTTGAGTAGTATTGACGAGTGCAGATTTAATATCTTTCTAACTGCAATTACTGGTTCAATGAATTCATCTTAAATTCCAGTAATATGAAGTCCTAAAATCACCAGGTTCCAGATCTGGATGGAATCTGCCAAGGCAACTTGCTGTTCTTCTTCCTTTCTAGCAGTACCAACCAACTGGACCTTAGGACACAGCGCATACTAATTAAATTCAATAAACCAGACGGCACTGGCTGCCCATCCACACATGCACATCTACGCAAACAAATATTTCCAGCCATTCCAATTAATCATATATAAAAGCCTCCATTGATTAATACAACTTAAAATAAATACTGTTCCATGTTTTCACAAGCCTTCCAGGAAACAGCTCCCTTTCTCTACTACAACGTCTGCTTCCCTTCTGATGGAAGGCCTTGAATTTTGAAATGTTGTTTTGACATTTTTGACATATCCTTTTCATCAATGTCAAAACAAAATGTCAACAATTTGCAATTGCATACCCCTGTGAGGAAGGATTATGATGTCCACCCATTGACTAGCCACAGATTATTGGGGAGACTTTAACAGGCTGGTTATTGATAATTGTTTATTTAGCCAACTCTTACAGGCTTTATCTAGTTTGACTTCATAAAATCTATAAAATGCATCTCTGCATTTCTGTATTAAGGCTGATACTAGGCCTGCTTTATTTCCCCCATAGTCCAGCCATTGCACAGTTCAGACCTAGACTTTTTTAATACCAGCTTCTGCAAACCACTTGTCCCCAAACTCACTTCCAGAAATATTTTGTTTATGTTCCTTAAGGGTATATTATCGATCACTGCGTTATTAAATTGCTGAGTGGGATGAACATTTTGGTTTAACTCAACCATTTGGCATTCCATATGTATTCAAGTGTGTTTGTTCTTAATGCAATAACTCTACTGAATATTGAAATACTGGAATGAAATTTGGTATACACGTTTTTGGAACACAATTCTGCATTTCAAATTTGAAGACAAGACGTAGAGGGAAAATGAAAAATGTAAAGCAAATTACAACACAATTTCTCCCTGAAGACTGTGATTTCACAGTGAAAGCTAGTATTCAGGATCAGGACAACATTCAGCTTTTCAGGAATGAAACTCAAGATGACTTCTGCATGCGTTTTCAAAGGGCTTGGAAAGACGTAAAGCACAACGCAACAGGATATTGCCCTTGAATAGTCAGGTCATAGAACTAAAGCTTGTGCACATGTTCAGGAGAAGAGTCTATATTTCAAGTTCGAAACCCCAGCTTGATACCTGAAGGGGCCACGCAAGCTGCTGTGAACACGTCTCTGGAGAGATGGCATTTTTATAATGTTTTTAAACAGGTATGCAGCAATGCAACGTCTGACTTGACGATAGAAAGATCGCAATGAATCATGGCATGTATATTTTTAACCCAGTTTTGCGGTAGATGTTCAAACACCTGCTCAAACTCTGTACCCAGTTTCAAAGGAGAAGAAGAAAAGGAAAAATGCAAAACTTCTTGTAACCAATATATGCCTGGGAGACTAAGCTATCGGAATGAAAACTGTGCACATTCAGGACATAATTCTAAATTGCACGTTCGAATCTATACCTGTTCAAGAGGACTGGGAGCAAAATGTACCCTCGCAAAGACTGTCCTTAACAAGCTATTACCAAATAAAGGAAGTGTAGTTAATTATATTCTACCCTACCCTAAAACTTTGGTATACATTCTCATCCTATATGCTGCCCTATCCTAAGGGCTCACTTTTGAATTACTGTTTCTTGAACAGGAAAAGCTTTTCCTGTCACAAAGGCTGCCCAGATGAATTGCATTTATCCCCATGCAAAAACGTAGATGTCCGTTGTGACAAGCACAGGCTCGAGCGGGAACCCACTTACCGGAGGCCAAGAGGTGCTCCTTATGAGGAAAGCCCTGAGATACAGCTGGAAGCGAAAGAGTACACCAACAGTTCTGAGAAACCTGCTCCGAAAAGGCCTGACAAACCCCAGGTGTAGCTGGTGAGGGCTGAAAACCCTAGAGACAGGCCGAGCAGGCAGCCATTAGCAGCTGCTGGGAGTAGGTGGGCCAGCAGGTCAGCCAAGCCAGGGTGCTTGTTAAGGCTTCAAAACAGCAGGGAGACACTTGCTAGGGAGAATGGCAGATGGAGTTGTGAGGGAGACTCCTGAACCATGAGGTGGGAAGAGTGCTGTCAGCTACTTCCTTGCACCGTATGCAGGTCCCTTAGCCAGGATTTTGTAATTCGAGGGGCCTTAAAATAAGTCAAGGGGCACTGATGTCACAAAATAAAAAATAAAATAAAATTTAAATTTAAAAAACGCACACTTGCCAGTTGGAACAGGCAGGTATTCACCCCCATTCATCTCTGCAGCCCATTCACACCATGGCTCATCGACATAATCTTGTGGTCCGTCATGGGAACCTGAGCACCCAAAGGTGGTGGCGATCCAAAGAGCAGCTCGCAACACAACAAAAGCATGTGGTAGGAGCACAGACGCGTGTCAGTTTTGCTGGATGAAGGTTGGGGGGCCTTGGTAGGAAGTCAGGGGGCCGGGGCCCAGAATGTCCCACTGTAGCTACAGGCCTGACTGTATGCCTGAAGGACTGCATAGACGGCTGGTTGAACTGACGGGAGAGTCCTCTGTGTGTCCGAGGGGAAGGGCTAATGAACTGTAGACCCTTACCTAGTGGGCTATGGACTGCAGTGCTACCGGTCACCTGTGAGACACCCTGTCCTGCCACATCCATTCATCAGATTTCCCACCCCTGCCTTTTTACAGTAAAAGCTTCCTCACCAGACTTCCAGTAAAATTGACTTCAGTGGATTTGGTGGTGGAAAGTGCTGGCTAGTCGCAGCGGGCTTATGGCAACCCCTTAGGGTTTTCAAGGCAAGCGACGAACAGAGGTAGTTCAGCCTTGTCTGCCCCGGCGTAGCAACCCAGGACTTCTTTGGTGATCTCCCATCCAAGTACTAGCCAGGGCTGACCTTGCTTAGTTTCTGAGATCTAATGAGATTGGGCTACCCTGGGCCGTCCAAGTCAGAATGCAATGGATTTAGAAGGGTGTAATAGTCTTCCCCTCTCTCCTTGAGAGCCAGTTTGGTGTAGTGGTTAAGTGTGTGGACTCTAATCTGGGAGCACCGGCTTTGATTCCCCACTATTCCACTTGCAGCTGCTGCATGACCTTGGGCAAGCCATAGTTCTGTCAGAGCTGTTCTCTCAAGGACAGTTCTGGAAAGAGCTCTCTCAGCCCCACCTACCTCACAGGGTGTCTGTTTGTGGGGAGGGGAAGGGAAAGGAGTTTGTAAGCCGCTCTGAGACTCCGAGTGAAGGGCGGGGTGTAAATCCAATCTCTTCTTCTTCTAAGTACGTCTTATAAAGGTGTTGAGGTGCTGAGTTTCCACCAATGCCATTCAAACTGGACAGCCTTTTTGCATATGTTGGAGAAGGAAGTGGAACTGATGCGGCAGAGTGTGTGTGTGTGTGTGCACACTGGTCTCTATACAGTTTCAGAATGCAGGTGGTGAATCTCAGATTTGAATGTTCCATTGTATAAAACTAGAAAAGCAGGGAGAAATTAAACTTTTTTGGGTAGCATTTAACCTTAGAGCATCCAGGGGAACTGATCTCTGTAACTGAGCCATAATTCCTGAGGACCCTCAGATCCCACTTGGAGGCAGGCATCCCTATCACACACTGTTATTTGTCATTTGATCGGTCCCAACAGAAGATATTATGTTCTACGTTCTTTTATTTTTTGGCATCTCATTTCCCCTCCCCTACAATTTCCCCTTTTCCTTCTCTGAACACCCCATTGCCTCTCCTCTTACCCGGCTTCCTTCTCTCCTCTCTGCCCACTGGCCAACCTACCTTTATCTACCTCTCTGTATTCTTCCCTCCTTCCCCCCCTGGCAACCTCTCTGGCCAAGCTTCACGGTGCCAGCCACTGGGTCAAGTTGCATGGTAAGGAGCCCACAAGTACTTGCAGAGGACTATATCCCTAGTCTACACTATTTCCTTTTCCCGTCTCCTAGGAACCATCCATATCCTCCTCCTCTCCTTCCCACCTGCCAAGCAACCTTTTTCCTGCCCTCCCATCTTCAGTTATATTTATTAGTTATTTACTTCATTTATATCCCACTTTTACCCACAATGAGGACCCAAACTAGCATACATAATTCTCTTCTCCACCGTTTTATCCTCACAGCAACCCCGCAAGGCAGACTAGGCTGGGTGTGTGTGAGTGGCCCAAGGTCACATAGCATGCTTCCTCAACAGAGTGAGGATTCAAACTTGAGTCGCCTAAACAAAACGCTAATTACTACACCACTCTGGTTTTTGTAGGGTGGCTGCTGTTGAGCACACAGCCAGATCTAGGGAAGGGCAGGCTATAAATGTGAAGAAATAAATAAATAAATAAGCAAGTAGCCCAGTGCTTTCTGCTAGGCCTATCCCCAATGATTCCTCCATCAAGGTTCAAAACAGCCCTGGAAAAGGCCTTGATCCTTTTATTGGCAGAAACCAATGCTTGAAGACTGGCAATACTGTTGTGGTTGCCTAGCAACCCCCACAACAGGCACTGAGAGGTCATTCATAATGGGCCAGTTTGGTATAGTGGTTAGAAGTGTGGAATCTAATCTGGGTTAGAAGTGCAGAATCTAATCCCCACTCCTCCACATGCAGCTGCTGGTGTGACCTTGGGTCAGTTACAATTTCTTTCAGAGCAGTTCTCTCATGAACAGTTCTCGAAAGAGCTCTCTCAGCCCCACTTACTTCACAAGGTGTCTGTTGTGGGGACAGGAAAGGAAAGGAGATTGTAAGCTGCTCTGAGACTCCTTCAGGTAGTGAGGGGTGGGGTATAAATCCAATCTTTTCTTCTTCTTCTTCTTCTTCTTCTTCTTCTTCTTCTTCTTCTTCTTCTTCTTCTTCTTCTTCTTCTTCTTCATACAGATGCTGCTTCTATTTGGGGAGGCTAGCCCCGCAGTGCCTTTCCCCCCAAAGTTTCAAATTTCTCTGCAAACCTGGGGCTTGTCTGTTCATGACTTCAGTCTCAGGATTTAAGTATCCATAGATGGTGCCACATTGAAAAATGGATAGATTGATATATACACCCAACAATTCATAATTAGAGGAAATCCTTCAGTCCAATATCCAAACAACATATATTTAGACAAAGGGACCGAACACCTTTTTACCTTACCCATCCTCCAAAGAGCTGAGGATGGTGTGCATGTTTCTCCCAACACATATTTTGTCTTTACAACAACCTTGTGAGAACCTGCCACTACCCACAGTCACCTGGTTAACAGGGGGTATTTAACCCTAGGTTTAACCACTATATCACATTGACCTCTACTCTTCCATGTGGCTTAGTAGCACAAAGTCACCATCTTTCAGCCTTAGGTCATGGTCAAACAAGCTGTTTGATCCAATGTCATGCTGTCTCCCCTCCAGATTTAAAATGCTCATTCAAACAGCATCATCCCTATCCTGTTCAGCAGTTGTTGCCCCTGCCCCCGCCCCATTCTCACCTCTGACTTTCCTGACACCAGAGAAAGTCTGATTTTTATGAATGCAACAGGTTTAACTGTGCATTTCCAGATGCCTGAATTTTCTCTTGCGAACTCAAGGCATTAAGAAAGTCTGATCGCACAGTTCCATCTTTGCACTGTCTACAGTTCTGTCCACCCACCATTTTTTTACTCAGCGAAGTGCGCATAAGTGGATCTTTGCCACAGGGTTGTGAATCACCACTTGTGCATTTCTGCACCCAAACATTCTGACAGGTTCAGAAGCTCCCAAGGGAGTTGTTTTTGAGTGACAAATTCCCCCCCCCCAGCCCCTCTAGTTTGATGTAGTGGTTAAGTGTGCAGACTCTAATCTGGGAGAACCAGGTTTGATTCCCCACTCCTCTACTTGCAGCTGCTGGATGACCTTGGGCAAGCCATAGTTCTGACAAGAGCTGTCCTTGAAAGGGCAGTTCTTGAAAGAGCTCTCTGAGCCCCCACCTACCTCACAGGGTGTCTGTTGTGGGGAGGGGAAGGGAAAGGAGCTTGTAAGCCACTCTGAGACTCCAAATGAAGGGTGGGCTATAAATCCAATCTCTCCTCCCCTCCTCCTCCTCCTGTTTCTTGGGGTTGGAAAGCCATGGAAATAGTCCCTAGTTAGGCTCCCATATTGGCAGGGAACTTGGGGAGGCTGGCATCCCTAATTCAGGGAGACTTGGGTAAAGCTGGAAAAAATTAAAAATCCAGGCAGCCTTGCTTCTGAGCAAACTTGGACTGAATATCTGCCCCCAAAGTGTGTGCAGGGATATCTGGGCATGGACCTTGGCTAAAGTGGGGGATGGATGTTAACCAAACTACAGAGATCAGTTCCCCTGGAGAAAATGAATGCTTTGGAAGGTGGGCTGTATGTCATTGTACCTCACTGAGGTCCCTGTCCTCCCCAGGCTCCATCCCCAAATCTCCAGGTATTTCCCTGCCTGGAGCTGGTAACCCTACTCCCCATCCTACTTTGCCCATCAAACTGTGTTACAGAACAAGGGTTTTCTGCTTCAGAGTTGCTGTTTGAGAGCATCCCATGATTGACACAATAGTAAATTTGTAAACTCTCATGTAAATTTGCATGCAAAGATGTTCACGCTTTCCCCATGCATTCCAAGGAAGAGAGGCAAAGTGGAGGAGGCTGAGAGGCACTGCAGTACTTGGTGGAGGGATTGCAGAGCTGTCAAAATGGGGTGGTGTTTCAAATGAGCACCTCTGCGCATGCGTGAAAGATAATTTTTTTTAAAAAAGGATGCTGACCAACCGACCACTCTGTGGTTACTGTGCAGCAATAACCTGAATGGTCAACCATGGAGTGAATGTGCAGTGAGGCAGAGTAAGTGTGGCATGTTTGGACAAACCTCTCCGGAACAAATAACAGACGACCAAGCGTGTCGTCTGACTGCAGCCTTAGTTCCCGGTTTCTACAACCCCCCCCCCAAAAAAAACCCTGTAAAGTTCCTTGCAAACTTAAATAAGCTAACAGTACAATCCTGAGTAAAGATATACCCTTCTATGTCCATTGAATTCAGTGAGTTTTGAAAAGTGTACTTCTGTTTAAGATTGCGCTGCAGAAACAGTAATTCTGCCCTAAACCTGTATTCATCCAAAGAACTACAGCATGAATTAAAATCTGTGCATCTTGTAGTTCTTGTGAAGATGTCTTTTTGAGTGGGAATCTTAGGATCCGGCCCAACAAAAACAACACTATTGAACCTTGAGGGAGGAATGTTGACATAGTCTTTAATGTGTTAGCTATTGGATCAACAAATAAATCAGAGAATACATGGTGGCAGGCCCAGAGGTCCTTCATTCAGGTGCTTCAAGTTTTTTTCTTTGTTTCTGTCTTTCTTTTTTAAGGACAAAAAATAAAGATATAGGAGGTAAGAGAGCCAAACTCTAACTTTAGTCTGTGCATTCACACAAGATAACTGTACTCAGAAACAGAAAGTGTGAAGTTGTCCTTCCCGTTTTCACACAACTGGTGTACCATACAAAAGGGGTATGTGTGGGAAATATGTGCTCTGTTACTAGCTTTGTGCCCACAATTAGCTTGGAGTGGTGATGGTAGAATCTTTGACAAAATTGCATTCTTTACATCGCAACATCACTTCTGGCAAAAACTGGGAAGAGCTCTCTAGAGCAGAGGTGGCCAAAATTGTTTAATGTAAGAGCCACATAGAATAAACGTCAAATGTTTAAGAGCCACAAGACATGAACAAATATTACACACATATTTTTATTGAAAAATATGCAGATTTGCTTTTTATTAACATTAAATGAGACTGCCAAAAATAAAAACGGGGTAAAAACATATATTACTAATTATATCTATTTGTTTGCTAATGATATTTATTTGTCTAAGAGAGAGAGAGAGAAGAGGGAGAGAGGTGGAAAGAAAGAATGAAAGAGGTGGACAGAGAAACAAAGAAATCAAATAGATGGGGAGGGAGGGGGAGGGAGGAAGACAGAGAGAAAGGGAGGGAGGAAGACAGAGAGAGGGAAGGGAGGGAGGGAGAGAGAGAGAGGAAGAGAGAGAGAGAGGAAGAGAGAGAGAGAGAGAGAGAGAGAGAGAGAGAGAGAGAGAGAGAGAGAGAGAGAGAGAGAGAGAGAGAGAGAGAGAGAGAGAGAGAGAAAGAAAGAAAGAAAGAAAGAAAGAAAGAAAGAAAGAAAGAAAGAAAGAAAGAAAGAAAGAAAGAAAGAAAGAAAGAAAGAAAGAAAGAAAGAAAGAAAGAAAGAAAGAAAGAAAGAAATGTGGGAAGGAGGAAAAGGAAGGACGGAAGAAAGAGAGAAAAAAGGATGGGAGAAAGAGAGAGAGAGAAAGGTGAAAAGAAAGAGAAGGAAAGAAAGCAAATAGGGGAGGGAGGGAGAGGTGGAAAGAAAGCAACTTTAACTTTAAATGTGTTCACCACCACCACCCACACACCCACGCCAGCCAGCTTGACTTGGAGAAGGGATTTAAAGAGACAGTTGCTTTCTCTGAGCCAAGCCGAGCCAGCCAGCTGGTGTGACAGTGGGGCAGGTCTTGGAGAACACATTTAACTTTAGATGGGGGGGAGAGAGAGAGAATAGATGGGGGAGGGAAGGAGATGTAGAAACAAAGCAACTTTAAATGTGTCCTCCAAGCCACCCATACACCCCATGCCAGCTGGCTTGCCTTGGGGAAGGGATTTAAAGAGACAAAAGAGGGGGCTTTAAGAATGCATTTAAAGCTGCTTTCTTTCTCTGATCCCCCCACCTCAAGCCTACCCAGGGAGAGGAACACTGGCTGGGGAAGGGGAGACCAGAGAGGCATGCCTCCACTTTGCGTTCCTAGCCGCCCCGCCGGGAGCCACACCATATGTGTGAAAGAGCTGCATGCGGCTCCTGAGCCACAGTTTGGCCACCCCTGCTCTAAGGAGACAATAGAGATTTTGGCAGTTCTTATAGTGTCGCAGTGTGGCTGTGACATCCTCTGGCTTTTTACCATGCTGGATTCTCCCCCCCCCCATCCCCCAATATATTTTCGTCACACTGACTTTAGGAAAGCAGTGGGAGGGCTGGTAGTAGAAATGGGAGAATGCCTGCTACCACCAGGTAAGTGGCAATCCTAGTAGGTGGTAGCCTGTGCATCTACCCCATGCCACTCCATTTTCAAACATGATACTTGTTGACCGTAAACAACTCTGATTTCCTTACGTTTCCTTTTTTGCTGCAAGCAGTTAACATAGGAAAGCACTCTTACTCAACCACTATGGGAGGCATGACTCCCAATTCAGAGTGCCTCTTCCTATCACAATTCATGGAAAATGGAAGTGAGTAAGAGGCCAGAATACCAGCAAGAGGAAATATGCAGGACAAAAGGATATGTTCTCCACGTATTTCAAATTCCATTGTACCCTTAACTCTGGTCATTATAATATGAGGCATTAAAAGTTGCACTACAAGTATCTTTTCAATGCACAGTAATGATTTTTCAAAAATATAATTAAATCATTAAATCCAGCAATTAGTTGTTGATCATTCTTGGCAATGTTACAAGCTGCTCTTCCAGTGTAATCTTAAATTGGGTCCACTGGACCTGCCCAGAATGTAGAGTACTGCCCTCCCCTCCAAAAAAATGTTTTAAACCATTTATGATGATGTGCTAATGGGTTTTGATCAGAGCAGCCATGCAACTTCTTTACATCCTTTCAGAGAGCCAGTTTGGTGTAGTGGTTAGGAGAGCGGACTTTTATCTGGGAGAACCAGATTTGATTCCCCACTTCTTCACATGCAGCTGCTGGTGTGGCCTTGGGTCAGTCATAAGTTCTTTCAGAGCTGTTCTATCAAGAGCAGTTGTCTCAAGAGGTCTCTCAGCCCCACCTACCTCACAGGGTGTCTGTTGTGGGGAGGGGAAGGGAAGGGAAGGAAGATTGCAAGCCACTCTGAGACTCCTTCAGGTAGTGAAGGGTGGGGTATAAATCCAATCTCCTCCTCCTTCTCCTCCTCCTCTTCTTTTTTTGCTGTCAAATCACAGCTGACTTATGGCCACCCCATGGGATTTTCTTTTTGATTTTTAAATTTAACTGTTAATTTTTAAATTTTATTAAACTTTCAAAAAAATACATGTAATATATACAATACATAGCAGGCAGAACAAATTACATTACATTATGCTCACAAACTGAAATAAACAGAGAATATTACCAAAGGTGTAACTTATCAATTATACTTGGTACTTCCTCTTGTTGAGATAAATGTTCTAACACAGGAAACCAAACAGAATCAAAATCAGACTTGGGAGAGGGTGTATATGTATTATTAATATTATCTGTTATTTTTGCCATTGTGTACATATTCCATAATTTGGAATACCAAGTCTGTCTACTAGGACCAATGGTATTTTTCCATTTTGCTGCTGGGATTTTCAAGGCAAGAGACTTCAGATGTGGATTGCTATTGCCTACCTCCACATGACAGCCCTAGTATGCCTTGTGGGGGGGTTCCTCTTCCAAATACTGACCACAGTTTACCTTGATTCACATTTAAGATCTGACGAGATTGGGCTAACCTGAATTATCCAGGTCAGGTCATTTTCCATATGTAGGCTGTGGTCAGACAACAGGCTTAGCATGGTCTGCCCCCACCTCTAATTAATCCAGGTTTTTTTTTTGTAATTGAGAGTTTTGATCTGACATCTTACTTCTAACCCCCTGTCTGGGGGCAAGTTCATTACCTGGTGCTGCTGGATGCGCAGATCTGTTGACTCCTGGAGGACAGACATCCTCTGGCGCATTCCTCGAGACTGGCAGACACGGGCGATGTGTCCTTGTTTGCTGCATATCTGGCAGATAACATCTCGAAGGTGGCAGGTCTGACATTCATGCGCCTCTCCACAACTGGTGCAGGGTGTTGAGGCCTTCTCTCATGGAGCCGCCACTGATGCCTGTGGTTGTTGTGGCCATCGCAATGGGTGGCGGACCAGCAAGACCTCCTCCTTGTCCGAGACGTCAGAATTCTGGGCTGCAGTGGTGAGGTGTACCGCTCGGCTGTGGTGGTCTTGGTTTATTTTTTCATATGCTGCTGCCTCCTTCAGGGCCATGTCCAAGGTCAAGTCATCGTGGCTGGCTGATCCTGCATTGAGCAGGGGGTTGGACTAGATGGCTTGTATGACCTCTTCCAACTCTTGTGATTCTATAACTGCAGCTGTAGTGGGGGGGAAGGCACAAAAAAATCTGGAAAATGTTGCCTAAGTTACACTCCATGATATTACTACCCAAGGATCATCTTGGATAAATGTATATCTTTTAACAGTTCATTTGTGCCAGGTTTGCAGTGGTTACAACCCCTGCCAGTTTACGACAAGGATGTTAAGAACTCTGGAATGCACTATATCTACTTGAGTATAAGGCAGTGTTTCCTTTCTTTATGTGCTGTAAGTTCATCTTGTATATACATTTCCTTCTATAGGCACCTAAGTGCGTATTGAAATAAGTGTCTATTGTAATATTGTAATAAGGCTGGCCCCCATATCTACCTGAGTCAATGAGCTTCACAAAGCAGCCCTGTGAAGGTATCATAAGCAGCTGTTGCTATGGCAAGAAACTTAGAAGCCTCCTGTAAATTAAAATGGGGGGAGGGACATTTTCAAGTCAAAATGTCCATTCTTCTTCTTTAAAAAAGAAAATGGTTTTATCCTGGTTGATGAAACAGCTCATAGACAAATCCTTCTGTCAAGTCAAGGCTAAGTTTGACTGTAAGATCCTTCCTCCACAACAGACAGATTTTGCTGTTGGGCTTGAGGGCAGACAAAGCCTGACTTTCTGTTATCTAATGGTCTTAAGTAAGCCTTTAGAGTTTGCATCCCCTTGTATAAAAACTAATGAGGTTGGCCCATACTAATCTAGCACCCTGTGTACAAACTGCCCCATTCCTGGATTAAAAGAAAAGAACAAAGTTCTTCTCTGTCCCAGGAGGGGATGACCTTTTTAAGAAAGACAAGTCCATCCAAACATGTATTCTAGTGGTTGTGGTACAGTCCTCACAGGAGAGTTCTGCTTCTGCAATGTACATGGGGAATTGCCAGGCAAGCACCAAGCATTCCTGTACCACAGACTAGAGTTGTCACTTGGCCAGAAGTTAAATGACTAGGCTGGTTTCCCTTGCTTAAGGGGAAGACTCTAGGAGAATTTCACTCTGTATGGAGAAGCCTTCTCCCCAGCTGTTTTATTTTCCTTCCTTATTCTCCATTCAGAGTTGTCAGCTCTGAGGTTGCAAAATTCCTGGAGATGTGGAGGTGGAACCTAGGAAGGATAGGGTTTGAGGAGGGGAGGGAGCTCAGTGAAGTATGGAACCATAGAGTCCACCCTCCAAAGCAGCCATTTTCTCCAGGGGAATGCATCTCTGTCATATGGAGATCAGCTATAATTCCAAGAGATCTCCAGGCCCTACTGGAGGTTGGCAATCGTACCTCTGCTGGCCTTTTAAACTAAAGTATGGCCAATTATACATGCCCAGTAGGGCTTCCCAGATGTTTCCAAGGCAACCATCATGGCCAAAGTCTCTTAACAGGAAGGAAGCTTATGCAGTAAGAAAACCATATTGCTTTTTACAGAGGCCTGAAAATAGTATGGATGAGGTACTGTCACCGGGGGGGGGGGGCTTTCTCCCAACTGAGGATTGAATTGGTAGAAATTGGTGCGATCTTATATATGAGTACTGGCAAACCCCCTTTTAAAGCTCTTGGTTTGTGTTTATGGCAGAACGGAGTCTTGTCGATTACAGGTTTATCTCTATTGATCTCTTTATCATATAGGAGCATATTGCTTGGAGGGATTTATCAGCAGATGGAACAGCTGTATATCTCAATGGATTAGAACATTTTTCTGTTGGCTCCACCTGTTTTTTATTTTTGATATTTTTTGCATTTGTGTGTGTATGTGTGCATGTGCACCCATGTCTGGAAGTCATGGCAACCTCTGGCAACTCCTAGTGGGACATGGAGGATATTAAGAGAAGTGGTTTGATAGCTTGCCTCTGCCTCCCAGTCCTGGTATTCTTTGGAGGTCTCCCATCCAAATACTTGCCAGGGTGGCCCTGCTTAGCTTCCGAGATCTGATAAGATCAGGCTTTCCTGGGCTATCCAGGTCTGGGCTGTTGGCTCCACCTGTTGCCCTAGGCCATATATCACCCATGGTGGTCCAGATTTGTGCCTTCGAAGGGTTTGCAACCCTATTATAGACATAATCTCTTATGGTTATGTTCAATCGTAAAATATTTATTTACAGGAGCAGGAAGCCATAGGAAAAGATTCACATATGAATGTGTTCATTGACTGATGCCTTTGCAGTTGAAGGTGGGGAATGCATCCATCGAAACGCCTTGTGTTTGAGGAAACCTGAAAGGCTTACTTGTGGTATTTGAACTGTGTTGGATGCTTCACGCATGACATTACTTCAGATTGTAGGGGCAATTGCTTGATGATGAACATGTATTTGTGAAGTTACCCTCGGTAGCAGGTCGTAACTTTCTTAAATTCAGCTGCTGTATTATAATGTCGTTTCATTCCCTGGTACCCTTTTTCAGGACACAGTTATAAAGGGGTGAATCAAAACCTTGATTCTAACATAGCTTGATATTAATTTTCATAAAGGCTTCTTGTGAGTAGAACCTCTGTTAGCGGACTCACTCAAAATATACTTTTTCTAGTGTCCGTATCTAATGTTTGTGGGAAAGTCTTCTTCTTTTTTTTGCTTCAAAGTTACCTATGAATAATCTATGCTCCTTGTGTGAGCAGGGCATTTTTTTGCATATCTAATAAAATCTGTGGCCGAATTTCCACATTTTAAAGGGCAGAATTAAAAATAATCTTGACCACAGAAAGAACTTTTTAGTGAATATGTCTCCTGTAAACATATCATCAAATAAGACAGTAACTGTTACATTTGTGAGGGGATGATGTCCTAGAGCTCAGGAGGCAAGGGAAACATCCTCTGAGGAAAAAAATATTCTTCTATGAGGACACGGATGAGCAATGAATTATATTCTCATTTGATCTTCAGTAGCATCTTCACATAGGATGCTCCGAATTCACATGGCTACTTAAAAATATGCTCATTTCCATTAATACAACTGCAGCTATAGCTTAAATCATTGGTTTTTTTTTTCTTTTTTACAAATGGGATAGATGTTTTGCTGGGTATTTCTTTAATTAATATAAGATGTGTATACTGGCAGAATTAAGGATATAATAAATCTCTTTTGTAGAGACAAGTGATTAAAATATAGATGCGCAGTTCAATACAACCTCATACCATACTGAGAGCACATGATAGAAAACAACAGAATCTCAATTATGGTTGGAAATTAAAACCAGTTCTCAGCTGTGGAATTGTTCAAGTGAAGAAAATTGGAACATTTAATATTCCCAAAATATTCTGGTCTCCTAATATCAGTAAATATTCTATTCTTGTGATGAGTTAGTCCACTATCAAGCCTTTCCCACACTGAAATTCTACAGATGCCAACTTCTTCATCTCCAAAGAGATAATTTTGCCTTTTTGGGAGAAATGCAAAATAAAAGGGGAAGGGGAAACCAGAAAAAAAATGGTGCCTCTTTACATTTAGATCTCAAAGCTTTCTTTGACACAAGTGTGACCTCGACCATGTGAACATGGGTTTCCATCCCCCCTGCAAAGCTCACTTAAAGCACAAGACATAAGTACGCTGGCCACTGGGTGCAAAGATCCTCGGTGCTCTGATGGTTTGCAGATTTCAGAGGTGCCCTTCTCCCCATCCATTTTGAAAGAGAAATGATACATTGTAATTTGGGTGATCATTTTAATTGATAACAGAAAAGGGGATTTGGAAAACACTTTGTCGTCATCGCCCCCTGAACAACATATGATATAGCTATTCCCACCCCCACCCCCCATATCCATAGCCTTGGTAAACATCTGTACATAATTAAAGGATGTTGTATTGAAACTGAATTTCCTTTACCTTCACTCAGGACTTTCTTGTATGATAATCCTGGTTCGGGGGGAGGGGCGGGATGAAGTTTCTTCTTGTCACTCAGAGATTCTTTTCTTTTGCTTTCAGCGCTCCGGATGACAATTATAAGCCGATCTGCCCACTTTAATTTTAATGACGTCAGAGAAAGTCCTACCACACCCTTTATTGTTATAATTCCAAGAAACCTTCGCAATCTAGGTATTTGGGCTCCTCAATTCACTGCTTTTACTCTGGGGTGCGGTCAGATGGCCACAGAAAGATGTGTGCATTGTTATGTAACATGGAAAACTGAATTAATTCCCCCCCTTTTGTGGGACAAATGCTTTCTTGTTTATGTTTTATTCTTTTTTCTTAAAAAAAAAAAGAGCCATTCTCTTCAACTTAATTGCTTGGTTTTGCAAAAGTACTGTGTAAAGGAGCTTCTCATCTTTGCATAGGCATGCCAATCCAAAGAGACCAAGGATTGTTCAGACCTGTTCCACCCATGTTGCTGAGGTACTTATTCGTTCAGTTTATCAGCTATAAAGATAATTGCATTGTACTGCAGACTCTTACCTTTTTTAAAAGAATGTTAACACTATCCAGCCTCTTTTAAAAAGAGAGAGGTACACAATAGCGTGTTAGGATATTACCGTGTCACAATAACATCCAGTGACTATGAAATCTCTACAGTTAATATTAGTTAAAATGCTGTGCTTTGGAAGCATGTGAGAAGAGGCATTGAGATACCTTAAAAGAACTTATCTATGATGGAATAATGATTGCTTGCTTCAGGTGGCCGACTACTAAATGCATGGTGGAGTGAGGGGGCAGGACTCAGTTAATGCATACTTCCATTGTAATACCTAGAGTAGAAATTCAGACATCTGACCCTCAATGAGAAGCATCAGAGCAAAAAAAATCCACAGGGAAGAGATAGGCATGCCTCTGATCCAGGTAGTAAGCAAGAATTGCGACAACAGGACATGTAAGGATCAAACGATATAGGAGTTGGTGGCCCATATGTATTTTTTCACCTATTCACTCACTGAAAAGTTCTGTGTACATGTCGCCTAATATGCAAAGGAGTTCCTGCTACAAAAAGAGCCCTGTTAAGCACGTCTAATTTTAACAGAAAACAAAGCAGGGTAGATGAGGGAAACTAAACTCTGTGTGGTCCCTTTCCTTAACTTCCTGACCACAATTAATTTCTTTCTTCCAGCACAGTTCTCTTCTGATGTTGGAACCAAGCAGGGAGAAAAATGCCTAAACTGCATCAAAGTAAGGTGGGCGAGGTGGATAGGGTTTCTCTTCCCTCTTCTGTGTGGACCATTTTGTACAGAAAATGGGGGGGAACCTTGCACTTTGTACATGAATAGCTGCATACATTTATATTTTCCCCTATAAGATGTAATTTGGTTTTTGGTGAATTATATGACTTTCTCTTGACATTCTCCCCTGTAATGTCTGATGATCCTTGGGATCCTATAACGGTGGAACCAGGGGTGGCTGCAGAACCTTTATAGGGAAAAAAAAGTATGCTTCCTCTTTAAGCTTCAGTGCCGGTTAGATAGTACCTAAAATGACCATGTTTTCTAGCATCCGTAATAACCTTCATCTGGGCTGGACAAAGGGTAGTACAGAGGAAGTTTGACTTGCTTAACTCTCCTGCTGTGATCATTAGGATTCAAGGGCTTAAACGATGTACTTAATTCCCATTGATTCCAATGTGAATGAAACTTGATTGCCATTCTCTAGATTGTGCCCATAATGGCAGCAACCCAGAAAAGAATATGGGCCATATCTATCTGCTCAGCTGACAATCTGAATTCATTTAGGCCCAGAACAACCCCTCCTCCTCCCATGTATTATACCAGAGAGTTGAGGTGGGGGAAGTGGGGTGAGTCTTGGAAAGCAATTTGGGGTATAATGCTGTGGTGTCATGCTGAAAACAGACATAGAGGAGACTTGCTAATGCTGAAAACAGACACGGCGACTGCAACTGTGTACACGAAGACCCTTTCATAAAGGTAAACTTTTATGTAAGATATATAAAGGTACTGAATGGCCAGAGATTCTGTGGAATAACAAGATTATGAAGTAGCGTGGTCTGTATATTCCCGGCCCTTTCCCACATATACAACTGGTGCTCTGCCAGCTGCACTGGCTCCCAGTTGAATTCCAGGTCAAGTTCAAGGTTCTGGTTATTAGCTTAACCCTGAACATAAATATCAAAATAGTGTGTCCAGGCATCTACCTTGGGGAACATTCCCCAGTCAGGACATCCCTATAGAAAGGTCTCTTTTTTCGCTTGTTCTGTTGGGGATTCCTGTAGAAGGGCTTCAGCTGAATACCTTAATAGATCTAATATCGATCCATGCCCTTTAAAGTGATCATAATAAATGGGGAGAAATTAAGATTGTGTATGTGGAAGAGCAGATCTGTTCATGGGACAGAGGGGAGAAAGATGGATGCAGAAATCCAGGGCCGGATCGCCCATAGGGCCAACTAGGCGCCCGCCTAGGGCACCCCGGCCTGAGGGGTGCCAAATGGCGCCCCACTCCCCCCCCGCCGCCCTAACCCGGCGCCCACCGGTGCCGCCAGACCCCGCCCCTTCCCAGCAGCCGCGGAGCCCCCAGAAAAGCCGGCGCCAGGAGGGAGGGGGCGGAGGCTGGACCCCCCCGCCCTCTTCCCGGCTTTTCTGGGGGTCCCGCAGCTGCGGAGCCCCCAGAAAAGCCAGCGCCGGGAGGGAGGGGGCGGAGGCTAGACCCCCCCGCCCCGTTCCCGGCTTTTCTGGGGGTCCCGCAGCTGCGGAGCCCCCAGAAAAGCCAGCACCGGGAGGGAGGGGGCGGAGGCTGGACCCCCGCCCCCTTCCCTGGCTTTTCTGGGGGTCCTGCAGCTGCGGAGCCTCCAGGAAAGCCAGCGCCCCACCGCCACCCCCGGTCTCCAGGCCCCACCGGGAGGTTGGCATCCCCAGTGGGGGCGCCCCAGGCTGTCCTGCCTAGGGCGCCCAGACACCTGGAGCCGGCCCTGCAGAAACCCACATATTCTGTATACGTAGGACCACAACAGTCGCTGCTACATGTGATTTTGTGTGTGAAGACATTGTACATGCAGTCTGCATTCAAATCACACTGTTCCAGTTCCTTTTGCATAATGCAGAGGCACAAATATGAATGGGTGTGTAAACCACACACTATATTTTCTTATGTCTTACTAGTTTGATATTTATAACTATCTCTGTATTAGGGTATTTCCTTTTGGAGGAAAAAAAATAATGTCAGTTTATATTCCAGTTTTTCTTCAGGGAACTCATGGAAGCATACATTTCCCCACTCCATTTTATCATCCTGTAGGATTTTAGATTAAAAAAAAAAAAGAGTGGGGGACTGAGCACTGACAGTGGTTACCACATGGCTGCCATGGGTGTCCTGGTGTCCTAGTGCCATGGGTGTCCTGGTGAATCCCAACATGTTTGGAGACTCAAGAAAATGTTAAGAAGGTCCAAGCCAACAATCCTCTTGTTTCTAAATGGATGCTTCCTGCAGACATGCAGATGACACCTCCTGGACTCTTCTGAATCTCCTCCAACTCCATTGGAGTAGAGAAAAGCCAGGACTGGCTGTTTGCTTTGGATAAGAAACAGGTGGGCACCAAAAGGCCAGAAGCAGGTGCCATGACAGCCATGGATGTTGGGATCACTGCTCCAGAGAGTCATCACTAAATGTAGATTTGACTGTAGGAATTCTCAGTTCACAGCCACCACTGTCCACTGTACCACACTGACATCTCTACACAATCCAAAGAAGCCCTTCAGTCATCTTCTGAACTAAGGGGAACCATTTTTATTCTTAAATAGCATTTCAGCAACTCATGGCCATCCAAGTAGAACCTTCCCCACCCCTGTAAAGAGAATCAGGTCCTACTTGGAAAGAAAGAAAGAAAGGGGGAAGGCAGAAACAGGAATCCAGGATTGGGATACCAAAAGCATAGTTTATTGCTATTAGCATCTGTGGAGAATTGTTTGAAAGATCCTTGCTTTCTTTGAATTCTTCCCCTTTATAGATAATGCAGAGCTGGAATGAGTAAGAAAGCAATCAAAAGTTGACCACACGATGGAGGAGAAAACTTCTATTGCAAAGAATAAATCCTCCAGCTGAGAAATGCACGACCCACACTAACTCTTCGCAAGTGCTTTTTCAATACTGTATTTCTCTTGGCAAAGTTTAGACATGTCGTTCTGGTTAACAAATGTATTCTGCTGTCAGCTCTTTTCAAGAATTATGCTCCCTGCCTGATGCCAAAAACCTCTTTAAATATTAATAAATAACTCAAAGGTATCTTAGATAGTCTGCACTTGAGGAATTATGCTAATACTTTCTGTGACGAAGGTATGGGAAATCCCCCCCCTTCCCTCTTGGCTTTCCACGTTTTGTCTGTACACTTTCCCAGTCCTCTTCATCACCACTGAAAGTATGTGTCTGAGACCTAATGGATGATGCTGGTATCAAGAATATGGATGTCCAGTGTACATATAATGGATGTCACGGAAGTCTGGAAGCTGTGGGTGGGATCAAGTGTCTGGTAAGAGGAAAAAAGAAATCACATTTTCCTCCTGCCTGAATCTACTGATCTCCAACTGCAATTTCTATATAAGAACCCTCTCCCCATTATTACCAGGACATTCCTCAGCTGTATACTAGGTCAGGGTATTAAGCTAGATTCAGAAGAAAACACATCTGCATTGGCCACAGAGGTGACAAGATTGCTTGCTCCCCTAGTAAGTGTCTCTAGCTGCCTGAAGCTTCTTGGATCATACCAACGCTGTCACTTCGGGGTATATGTAAGGATAGTGTTTGCTCTCTTTCCCAAACTGGGGCATTTTACATACCAAAAAAAAAAAAAAAAGTTTGTAGGAAAATGGTAGCTTTGCCAACTTGCCAATATAGTCACTGAAGCTTTTTAAAAAAATCCAGTTATCTGCTGGCTGCAGGCTTGAACACATCTCTAGTCATGGTGTGGACGTCTGTGACATCACAGAACTCCCAACGTCAAATAAATGAAAGAGCTCCCTGGCACTGTTGGTAGGACTGTAGCAGCGAGGCAGAACAGCGCAAGTACCTCAGAGGGAGAATAACTGTGGGAGCTGAGGAAGGAGGGAACGAAGCATCACACAAAATCTGTGGCAGCAGGTCTGCCAAACTTGAGTTTTGTTTTTACTCTTTGCTTAAAGGAGCAAAATGTCTAAAGCTGGTCAATGATAGATACCACTACAGGAACTAATATATGATATGATACAAGATAAAGACTAGTGCTTACAACAAATATGTGTTCTCACAAAAGAATTTCTAATAAAGATTGTATTTAATGGTTTATCAGTACAAAACATACTTCCGTATTTTTTTTTTTTAAGTAATTCATGCGAATAGACATAACTCAGTAAGCTAAACAAAGTTCATCTCAGCAACATACTCCAATGTGTATTTAAATAAGTAGGCCTTTTTGCAAAGCAGTAAGTCTAGCTAATACATACAGGCTCAACGGTTACTAGGGCAAACCTGGCAACTATTAGGAGCACTGGAGGTGCATGTGATGTCAGCAATGTCACTAATGTCACTATATTACTTTTGGGTAAAACCTGAATGTGCCAAAGGGTAGCTCTAGGACTTGCTAGAAGCTCTATAGAAAAAAACATAGAGTTTCTGGTGATTCCTAGAGCTACTCTATATCATATCCAGGTTTTACCTGGAAGTGATGTAGCAACTTCAGTGACATCATTGTTTTTTTATTATTATTATTTTTCTCCCACTGCTGCTCAGAGCAGCAACCATTCTTCAACCAGTTTCCTGGTATACTAAGGAAAGCATACTAAGTATGTGTGCGTTGCCCACACACAACTCAAAGCATTTCATAGGGTAGCAAAACTGACCAAGAGCTCACCACCATGACTTTTTGCTCGAAATGTTAAGAATAAATGAATCCCTAAAGAGTTTTGATAGAACTGTTGCTTAAGGGAGTTTGTAGACTAATGAAACAGATCCGGACAGTGTGTCATAGTTTCACCAGTACAACACCCCTTTTGATCATCTTTCCCTGAATCAACTGATTCTATTTTGGAACCAGTCAGTCCCTCAGGACCAGCTTTGTGAACAGCCTGGAAGCCAAGCTGTATGTGTACCTCAGCGCCGAAATGATATGTAATTATTAGCGGTCATTCTAAAGTAAACATTTTAAAAAACAACAACTCAAGGCTGAGCCACAGTGACCTACCTAGTTTCACATTTGGTTTTGTGAGTGTTGAAAGGGGCCTCCTGTTTTCAGCAGTTGCTGTCAGTCACTGCAAATGCATCTGCATTATTCCAGTGCTGTTCTTTTCAGCGCTGTTTTCCTTCTTGGTCCTCGCCTCAGTTGCCCCAAAGACTATTTACTCCTACTGGTTACTAACCTCCATGTGGGTCCTGAAGATCTCCCAGAATTACAACTGATTTCCAGCACACAGAGATCAATTTCCATGGAAACAATGGCATTATACCCCTTGAGCTCCCCCCCCACCGCCCAGTTCTGCCCTTTACCCTCCAAGAATTTCCCAACCTGGAGCTGACAATCCTACTTCTATTAGCTGTAGAGGCTCACATGTCCTTCCCACCTCAGTAACATCATAGTTCTGTGTCTACCATAATGACCTTATGGCTGCTGGTAAACACACTTGTACTGTTTTTCAGTTTATAAGGCAAGAGAATGAGCAAAAAGTCTTAGATTTTTGAGTTCCCTTCCATTCAGAGTGTCATTCATTTAAGCGTTTATCAGTTCACAAGTATCAGCAGAAGACGGCACTCCCTCAGCCAACTCAATTAGGCTGTCTTCATCCATGCAATCATTAGAGAGGGCTTGGCTATTATAATCATCTACTGGCCTAACTTCAGGTACATGCTGTGCCTAGACACTAAGTCATTTCAAAGTTTGGGACTGGCAATGTCAGCCTAAGCAAAGTTACACCATTGAAGTCGATGGGCTTAGAAAGGGGTGACCCAGCTTGGGATGGCATGGCCAAATCTTCTTCCCTCTGGCTGTTTACTTGGCTGTGTTCTGCAGAAACCTTTATGAAGGTGATGCTAGCTGTAATAGAAAAAGAGAAGACACAGTGACTCTTTACAAAATGGAGAGGAGGAGAATGATGAAAGCTACAAGACGTTTATTAGATGCCTTTATCCTTATAAAGTTTGGTGTAGTGGTTAAGTGTGCAGACTCTAATCTGGGAGAAGCGGGTTTGATTCCCCACTCCTCCACTTGCAGCTGCCAGATGACCTTGGGCAAACCATAGTTCTGTCAGAGCTGTCCTTGAAAGAGCAGTTTCTGTCAGAGCTCTCTCAGTACCACCTACCTCACAAAGCGTCTGTTGTGGGGAGGGGAAGGGAAAGGAGTTTGTAAGCCACTCTGAGACTCTGAGTGAAGGGCGAAGTATAAATCCAATCTCCTCCTCCTCCTCCTCCTCTTCTTCTTCTTCTTCTTCCTCAACAGAAGGTAGGTTAAAATATAGATAAAACACATAAAATAGAATACAGAAAGTACTTAAAAAAAAAACAAATTTTAAAATCACATTTTAGGACTACTTGTAAATGGATCAAATGTAGTCCTAAGGAAAACTGTCTTCAAACACCTCCTGAAGATTGAAAGTGAGGGGGGCCAGGCACACCTCCCTAGGGAGATTGTTCCATAATCGTGGGTCTGCCACTTTCTCATGTGCCCACCAGATGAGCCTTTTTGACTGAAGCAGCAGGCAGGAGGGCATTTCCCTGTGATCTTAATTCCTGGGCAGGAACATACGGAAGAAGATGGTCTTTCTAATGTCCTGGTCCCAAGCCATATAGGGCTTTAGAGGTCAAAACTACCTTGGATTGGTCTCAGGAGCAGATTGAAAGCCAGTGTTATTTAAATGTTTACTCTTTCACATTGTAAAAAAAGAAACATTTTTAGAAGCTGAGAAACATAGGCAGGTCTTCCATATTTCAGGCTTCTCTGTGACAAACACCTCCATGACCTAAAGCTTGCCTTGGAACAAAGGACATATGCTGGTTTCAAAAGCAGTGGAACTGCCTCCCCACCCACCCCTTCCCAGCCTTCCGTCAGTACTCAGTTTAAGTCGCAGTTTGCTTTTTCTTATCAAACATGCACTGATGTTCCACCACCATAATTTTTCATCTTTGCCACATCTCCCTCTGCCACATTTCCCAGATGATGTCCCATCTTTGCTCAACTAGTAACTGAGAATTTGCATATCCTGTCTCTGTACACTAGGCGATTTTGTACCCTTTGAACTGAGTCAAGGTCCCGTGCTCACTGATCATGAAAAGTAAGGCTGAGACTTTCCTTTGGTTTAAACCTGTTGCTTTGAAGACAGCTCCAGTATCATCTTTTCCAAATGGTACAGTACCTGGGGGGGGGGGTTGCCTAATAAAGGACTTTAGAAATGCGAATGTATTGTCTTCTAATATTTGCAAATTAGATACAGGTTCGCCTTTTGAAATCGGCACACTCCTTACAGAATTTAAAAGAACAGAGATGGAAGGCAGATCGCAAGGGGATTGGAAACATTCATGATCTCTTTCTAACACCCAAATTATGCTTTCCTTTTATGAAACCAATGCACATAAATCTAAGAGGCCCATTAAAAAGCTCTGTTTCTCAAGACACTTTAGAAAAGCCAGGTATTCATGAGGGCTTTCAGACTATTGTTTTATTTAACTTATATATTCTTGAAAATGACTTGAATCCCAAGTACTCAGCCATTAGCATGCAGGCTAATCTTAGTGAGGTGTGTTTCTTTTTGGAGGTAAGAATGTGGGGGATTTATGGAATCTTGATAATAATTAGCTTCTGTAATAATCTATGTAAGCTGATCGGGGTGAGGGGTGCAGGAGTGAAGGCCCCGTGCCTTCTGGTAAGCAGAACTGGAAGGGGGGAACACAACAGTGGTAGGTCCCACCTCTTATGTAGGTCTTATGTCTTATATTGCTGCAATTTTATAGTGTTTGGCAGTGATACCATTTAGGGAAGTCAGGGGATGGGGACTGATTCCCAGACTACCCATGATGACTCTTCAGGAGCAAAAACTGATGGTCAGCTTCAATGCTCCCTCTAAGCTGTACAGTCTTGTGAGCAAAAATTCTACTTTGTGAGCGACTGGCATTAAAGTTGTGAGTGAGCGATTTGGCTACTGCATACATTAGTTTACTCTGGAGCCATCCCTTCCTGAGCTAAGATAAAAATGTGTGAGCCAGAGGCTAAAAACTGTGAGCTAGCTCACACTAACTCAGCTGAGAGGGAACACTGGTCAGCATACTCGTTCTCCATACTTTTTTGCTACCTTCACCTAGTGCCTGTGTCTTAACAAACAGCATAAGAATGTTTTGGGGGATACTGGTCTAGTTATACTGGACTGTCTTACAACTATCGCCATCCACACTTTGCTATTGTATTTAATCTGCACTTTATATATTATTGTTGGATTTTACCTGTGTTTTATTGTAATTTTAACTCATTGTGTGCCGTCTTGAACCTGCTTGCCAGGCAAGGTGGGATAAAAATATAAATAAATAAATACATAAATAAATAAATGTTTTTGTACCCACCAGAGCCCCCCTTTATTTACTTTATTTATACTCTGCCTTCCTCACTGTCCAGTCACAGCCAACTTATGGCTACCCTGTAGGGTCTTCAAGGAAAGAGACGAACAGAGGTGGTTTGCCATTGCCTTCCCCCGCATAAAGACACTAGACTTCCTTGGTGGTCTCCCATCCAAGTACTAAGCAGTGCTGACCCTCCTTAGCTTCCAAGTTCTGACAAGATCAGGCCAGTCTGGGCCATCCAGGTGAGGGACAAGATGGAGGACACATATGTTAAAAAGAAAGATGGTGTTACGTAAGTAGAAGACAGTGTGGTGGGAGCAGGATAATACATTCAGCAAAGAGGTAATGCCTACTATAGGCAGTGGTCCAGTCCCCAGTCTCATTCCTCACAAAAAGCACCTCCCTATTCCATTATAATACAGGCCAGTTAGTTTTACCGAAATTTCCAGTGAGTGGCGTAAAATGAAAATATGCAATAAAAGTAGAGCAAACGAATAATTCCCTTCAACTTCTGTAACATGTTTGAGATGAGCAAGGGTGATTATGTAGAACCAAAACCATAAGTGAGGGGGAAAGTCCCCCCCTGAAGATTTCCCATAGGTCATTCTATTGAAGCTCTGTATAATTGCCCTTTCTACTTTCTAATACCTTGTTTCTGGAAATATTTTATAAAATTAAGATAACTACCCAAATTGTGGGCTTACCAAGACTCAATAAGAAACCTGCCTATCTACCTGCATGTATCTTTGATGGCGACAGTTAATACGGAATAATTCCATCTTTTCAGGTTAAGTTGAAAGACATTATTATTATTATTTCCTTTGTTCTTTTCTCCTGATGACAACCGTCTGCAGCACCATACTAAGAGGCTTTTAACAAAGAATTAATAGTGTAACTACATCTAATGGTACCTCCATTTTACTCAGAGTTTTGAAACATGTTATTGGTGAAATTAGACAGGGGGGGGACATGGAAAGGAAAGATGCACAGATGAAATTATTTTAAAATGATAAGTAATTTCAGTTTGAAATGCTTAGTTTTGTTCTATATAAAATATTGTGCTTTCTTTTATTTGGCTCCCCCCCCCAAAAAAAAATCAGTTTCTCTGCTACAGCATGTGCAAATTACATGTGCGTTTTAATTATATGTGCATTAAGCAAGCTGGGCATCATGAAGATTTTCAGTGGCTGTCATATACCAGTGGGGTTTTTTTTAGGAGCTTTACTATCTTGTGCTTTAGACTATCCAGTTCCTGTTGCATTCTTACCTCCTTAAGAGTCTTTTACGGCCCAGCCCATCCTCTCTTGTTCATAACCTTCCCATGGAAAGAGAGCTACGCTTGAGAAAGAGCTACCTGTGGTCAGTGATGTACATATGGATGTATTAGATCAGCTCTTAACAACCTAGCCTTCATGGGGTTCCGGAACCAGCATAATATCGGGTACAGAATTCTAAAGCAGGGGTTTTCTTGAGGTTCCTGGGATGTATGTGATAACTTCCTCTGTCAGAAGAGCTTTAGAAGAAAATTGTCTTAAAAAGACAAATTGAGCAGCCTCCACCAGAGTCACGTTCCTAAGAACAGAAGAGAAGCCAAAGCTGGATCAGGCCAATGGCCCATCCAGTCCAACACTCTGTCACACAGTGACCAGAAATACCAGATGCCATCAGGAGGTCCACCAGTGGGGCCAGGACACTAGAGGCCCTCCCACTATTGCCCCCGCAAGCACCAAGAATACAGAGCATCACTTGCCCCAGACTGAGAGTTCCTTCCTATCTATACCTTGTGGCTAATAGCCGCTGATGAACCTCTGCTCCGTATGCTTCTCAAGTTCCCTCTTGAAGCTGTCCATGCTTGTAGCTGCCACCACCTACTGTGGCAGTGAATTCCATGTGTTAATCACTCTTTAGATGAAGAAATACTTCATTTTATCCATTCTAATCTGACTGCTCAGCAATTTCATTGAGTGCCCATGAGTTCTTGTATTGTGAGAAAGGAAGAAAGGTACTTCTTTCTCAGCCTGCTCTATCCCATGCATAATCTTGTAAACCTCTATCATGTCACCCCTCAGCTGTCATTTCTCCAAGCTAAAGAGCCCCAAGTGTTTTAACCTTTCTTCACAGTGAAAGTGTTCCAATTCTTTTATCATTCTAGTCACCCTTTTCTGCACTTTTTCCAATACTATAATATCCTTTTTGAGGTGCAGTGACCAAAACTGTACACAGTATTCCAAACGAGGTTGCACCGTCAATTTATACAGGGTCATTATGATACTGGCTGATTTGTTTTCAGTTCCCTTCCTAATGATCCCAACATACCGTTGGCCTTTTTATTACAGTTGAACACTGTCTCCTCTGCAACACAAGGACTCAGGAAGGTGTTGGGTGCATGCTATGGGAAACCTCAGTTCATGCAGAGCAAATAGCAAAGCCTGACAGGGCCAGCCGCATAAAGGGCATCCTAGAATATGCCCAAGTTTCACCTGCCAAGCACATTCTGTTTACAAGGCAATTAACCTAAGCTGGAAGTGAGAAAGCTGGTCGCTTGGATCCAGCCAGCTTTCCACTCAATCTCACTTAACTCCCCCTTACTACAGCCCCCATCCCAAATATCTTCTGTCAATGCAGGCCCCATGATAACCAGTACAGCTGTTTAGTTGGTCAAAAGAGGACTTCCTTGAACATGCATGAAGCTGCCTAATACAGACTCATGCTATCTGTTAGATATGCCAGCCTCCAGGTGGGACCTGGGGATCCCCTGGAATTCCAGCTCATTTCCAAACTACCAAGATCAGTTCCCCTGGAGAAAATGACTGCTTTGGAGGGTGGGATTTATGGCATTGTACTCCACTGGGTTCTTGGTCCATTTTAACTTGGAGAAGCCAGGTATTGATCCTAGGACCTTCTGTGTGCCAAGCAGAGGCTCTTTCGCTGAGCCACAGCCCTTGTCCCCTTTTTGCCAGTAGAAAAATTGGTTAGAACCAACTCATGGCGATTGGGAATGCTAAATTAGTTATGTTTTCAACACCAGTAATTTCTGAGCCAAAATTTAAAGAAGTGAACAGTTAGATTCGAGTCTAGTAGCAGCTTAGAGACCAACAAGGTTTTTAGGGTATAAGCTTTCCAGAGCCAAAGCTCCCTTCATCAGATATTTTGACCGATTTCCCACAAGCCACTGCTCCACCCTCACACTTCCCTTTCCCCCAATTACATTAGTCAATTTCCTACTACTTGCTGTGTGGCCTCATTTTGCCCTGCAGCTTTGCCCGATTTCCCCCTCATCTACTTGATCCTGTTTTTTGAGGATCGAATAGACACGGGGGAAATTGGGCGAAGCTGTGGGGCAAAATGCAGCCGTGCAGCAAGTAGTGGGAAATTGACGAATGTAATCGGGGGAAAGGGAAGTATGAGGGTGGAGCAACAGCTTGTGGGAAATCGGTCAAAAGCTCATACTCTGAACAGCTTGTTGATCTTTAGGATGGTCCTGGACCCAAATCTAACTGTTCTACCACAGACCAACATGCTTAGTTTTAGAGAGTAACCATCTTTAAAGAAAAATTCAGATGGGTAGCTGTGTTGGTCTGAAGCAGCAGAACAAAGTTGGAGTCCAGTGGCACCTTTAAGACACCAAAGTTTTATTCAAAGTGTAAGCTTTCATGTGCAAAGCACACAAATTTATCTGAAGAAGTGTGCTTTGCATCTGACAATTTACACTCTGAATAAGACTCTGTTGGTTGTAAAGGTGCCACTGGACTCAAACTTTGTTCCTCATCTTTAAAGGAGGGAGAATCAGACACCCCAGAGAATGACATTTTTGGGACAAAAATTATGGTGCAAAAATGCCGATGACTGTAGCTTGGCATTTGATATGGTAGTACAAATGACAGTTCACAACCAGTGCTCCCTCTAAGCTGTGGAGTCTTGTGAGCAAAAAATTCTACTTTGTGAGCTACTGGCATTAAAAGTTATGAGCAAGTGATCTGGCTACTGCATAAATTAGTTTGCTTTGGAGCCATCCCTTCCTGAGCTAAGACGAAAATGTGTGAGCTGGAGGCTAAAAACTGAGCTAGCTCACAATAATTCAGCTTAGAGGGAACACTGGTCATAACTACACTGGTGGTTTCCTTGCAGGAAAGCCCACTAAAGCCAATGGGAACTGCACAAGAGCTCCGCTGTCAGGTGTGCACAGCAGAAGTTCCCAGCCGACTGGGCTCACACAGACTATGTTGACGACATCAAACAGAGCAGGCAAATGAACCATCCTCCTCGGGCTCATGTCATGTTTGCGATGTAGCCTGCAGTGCTGAACAAGGTATCCACCCTGACACTAAAAAAAGACCAAAAAAAGAAGATATATTCCTGAGTGATGCTCTAGGAATCTCAGCTTCTTTGGAAGGAAAAGTATGTTAATGTGTTCCCGGTAACACTCCGGAAGGAAGCCATGCTTTAAAAGAGCCTTTAAAAAACAAGTTGGACATGTATGAGGAACAATTGCTTGATTTAAAACAAGGATGGGAAAATGTTGGTAAAGTACTTATAGATATCACTGGGTTTGGTTTTGTGCGTTTCAGAACCGATATGGCCAGCGGTGGTTAAAGAGCATCACTGTGTTCCCATTTACAATTCAAGTTTCAGTCAAATCTGATTCAGATGGTCTAGTCTATGAAACTGCTTTGTATCCTGTCTGGTCACAAGTCAATCAGTATCGTCTATTTTGACCAGCAGTAGTCAAAGCAGACAATACTTTGTGCTAAATACTTTGTACTAAAAATATTTATTTATTTAATGTTGTCGGGTGGGGGGGGGGTTGGCATTTGTAGGCTGCTTTTCTCCCCACAGGGACACAAAGAAGTTTACCAAAAATGACAATTAATTTCAACAAATGACACAATAAAACAAACAAAATACACACATCCTGGTCTTAATATATGATGCTGGCTACCATAAGCCTAGGTTGTGAGCCGTTTGGCTCCTGTCTTCTGCCTTGAGGCCAATCGCTCATGCCTCTGGCCCCACCCGAGCTTTTTGTACCTGCAGGGAAAAAAGGACAAACTTAGCCCAGATGTTAGTCAGCTGTTGCTAGCTTACTGCCAGCAAGATCTTCATCACTTCTCCCCAGAATTTAAAAACAGAGTACAGATTCTGCACTAAGAAATGCTAAATTCTGTGACGTGCATAAATTGTGCAGATTTGCATGAGATTTCATATGTGGCATAATATATTCTCTGTGTTTACTCTGTTGTTTAATTGGTTCTGGTTTTGGTAGACATCAAGAGGGACATAAAGGGCTCTGTCTCCAGCCACGCACACATTCTCATCCATATCTTCAAAAGGATTAGAAATATGCTCTTCTTCTTGAATCTATTGCCCATTAGTTTTGCTGGATGCTCCGAGTTCTAGTATTGGGGGTGGGGGATATGTTCTCTCTATACACCCTTTCTACCCCATGCATACTTTCATAAGACCTTTGTAATCACCCAGTAGTTATGCATCTTGACTCTAAATGGCCCTTCCTGTCAACAGGTTCTCTATCTATCTATCTATCTATCTATCTATCTATCTATCTATCTATCTATCTATCTATCTATCTATCTATCTATCTGTCTGTCTGTCTGTCTGTCTGTCTGTCTGTCTGTCTGTCTGTCTGTCTGTCTGTCTGTCTGTCTGTCTGTCTGTCTGTCTGTCTGTCTGTCTGTCTGTCTGTCTGTCGTCCGTCTGTCGTCCATCTGTCATCTATCTGTCATCGTCATCATTATCATCATCGGTTGTGGAGGGGGAGGTATTGTGAATTTCCTGTATTGTGTTGGACGAGATGACCCTGGAGGTCCCTTCCAACTCTATGATTCTAGGAGGCCTGCAGGATCAGATCAATGGCCCACCTAGTCCAGGATCCTGTTTTCAGTGCCCACAAGCAAGGAACAAATACAAGCGACCCCCACTCCAATCTGGCTATCCTCCCCTATCCTTAGTAGATTGTTTTTAATGTTTCTTACTGTAGAATGCGGTACACAACTCTGAGACCGCTCTGTGGGGAGGGCGGGAGGATGATGATGGTGATGATGATGATGGCTAGAGTATTAGATTAGGATCCGGGAGACCCAGGTTCAAATCCCCACTCTGCCATGGCAGCTTGCTGGCTGATGCTGGGCCAGCACTTTCTCTTTGCTTCACCTACTTTCAAGGGTGGTTGTTGTGAGGCTAAAATGAAGGAGGGGAGAAAGGTGTTGTAAGCTGCATTGGATCCCCACTAGGGAGAAAAGACATGCAGTGATACAAATAAAATACCATTTGTCAGCCTAAAATAATATTTACAACAGAAATCTGCACAATGACCACCCCAAGTTCCCCCCTCTCAATAAAAAAGATTAAAAATAACATTTTTTGGGGGGAGATGCCTCCAAACCGTAACAATTATGATTGCATATGCACAGCTGTCATTAATTTTTTTAAAAAGTTGGCCCCTGAAAATGGAAGGAATTTGCACTGGAAACCGGAGTGGGCAGAAAAATGGAAACAGGCATTTAAGGAGGGCCATCTCATGATCCAGGTATTGAGAAAGGTGAATGATCTTGATGGCCAAGTAACATACACATACTTGAGTCCAGTAGGACCTTAAAGACCAATAAGATTTCCAGGGTATAAGCTCTCCAGAGTCAAAGTTCCTTTCATCAGTAGGTTTTTTTTTTTTTACTCTCTTGTTTTATACAGCTACTCTGTTCCATTCTGTAGATGCCAGCAGGCCAGACTCCTTTGGGAAAGACATTAACCCTGGCAGAGAATGAACATACATTGGAATAATTACTTTTTGCCTTAAGACTTTGGCATGCCATCTACCAGAAAAGCCTATTTCAACAAATGCCAGCCACACCTACATAGGAGGTGGCATCACGAAACATACTTGCTTCTTCTCAGATTATCATTTGATAAGCAGCCTAAATTCTCGCTGAGATAATGGTGCATCCTTTGATGTTAGAGTGGAAAGAAATGTAGAGGAAAGCATTGACGTATCTGGCTTCCACCCTCTTAAATAGCTTTTTTTGACAGTGGAACAGAAGGCAAAATAGTTAATATTTGGAAATGTTTTTCCATCATAAAATGAAGTGGTTATAGTTCTGTGTGTGTTCAAAACAATGTGTACCTTTAAGAAAGGAACTAATGAAAAAGCTTTAACTATTCAAAAATCTTCCACTGGATTAGAACTGGGAAGAATCCAGTGCAAACCCATTAATTCTTTTTTTTAAAAAAAAAACAACCCAAAAAACATTTCTTAGCTAAACTTGAAAAAGCCCTTGAAGTAAATATAATGGGCAAAGAGGCAAAGTCATGTGATAGTTGATTGAAACGAGATGTGGCTCATTTTGGTCCCTATTAGCTACAAATCGACATTGCATCGTGAAAAATAAATCCAGGACTTTGTTTTTTTTCTTCATTTGATGTCAGCACACCAGAATTAGCCTCTTTAAAATGTGTTCATGTAAAAATGTCGCTGTTTCCCAAAGTAATTCTAAAGCTACTGCTGTGTTTGGGCTGGGATGCAAGGGATTGCAAAAGTAATCCTGCACAAACAACAAAGCAACGGAGGTTTCTGCTAAAGTTTCTCACACATTAGCCCCCAGTGCTGTATTGCAAACTTTTTTTTCAAAAGCTATTTTCAAAAGCTTTTTATAGAGCATATGGTTCTGCTGTTGGGAAGAAAGTCAGAAATCCTACTGGGGACACAACATCAAGCCCTTTAAAATGCATACATTTGTTCTTTGAACCTGGCCCCACTGATGGACCTCCTGATGGAACCTGGTATTTTTGGCCACTGTGTGACAGAGTGTTGGACTCGATGGGCCATCGGCCTGATTCAGCATTGGCTTCTCTTATGTTCTTATGTTCATGCTTATAATTACCTCTTACTTTTCCTTGGAAGGCTCAGAGTGGATGTAATGGGGTTCTCAGCGGCCTCCCATCTAGACACAGGTCAGATCCATATCAGCTTAGCTTCAATGGTACTACATGCAGAGTACCATGGACTAAATCAGGGTTCCCCAACATGGTGTCCATCCACACTTTTCCTGGTTCTTGCCAAGGGCTTTTAGAAAGTGGGCAGGCCCAGCTGGGGCTTTTGCTTAGCAAGAATTCTGGTTGACCATTGGCGATTTGATTGGCAGTGCAGATTTTTAGAAGTGTTGGTTTGGCAGCAGTTGCCGTCACAGCACAAGGATCTGCATTGCATGACTGATTGGAGGCTGCAGCAGCCATTTTGTGGCTTGCCTCACCTCCTGCAGCAGCCATTTTGTAGGGGCTATTTTATGGCTGAGTCCACCATGCTGTGTCAGAATTCTAAAGGTGCCTTCTAGCTCAAAAAGGTTGGGGACCACTGGACTTAATCAAAGGCAAGATGACGAAAAATGCATGTGCCATCTTACAGGAACGGTATGGTATAATGGTTAGAGCCAGTTCGCTGGCAAGGCAGGATACAAATTGACAATAATAAAATAAATAAATAAATAAATAATAGAGTGCCAGACTAGGATCTGGGAGACCCAAGTTCAAATCCCAACTCTGCCATGGAAGCTGGCTGGGTGACCTTGAGCCAGTCATGCACTCCCAGCCTAACCTACCTCACAGAGCTGATGTGAGCATCAAATGGAAAAGATGAGAATGATGCAAGCCGCTTTGGGTCACCATTGAGGAGAAAGTTGTGATATAAGTGACATAAAACAAATAATAAAGAATGTTCCAGTATACCACAGCGTTTATAAGCGATATGAGACTTCCTCCAGCTCAGTTCACTAGAATGAAATCTCACTCTGCCCCAAATTTCAGTTCAAAATGTGATTATTGGAATTTCTAAAATCAGCTCAGGAACAGGAGGAGCCAGTATTGTTTCCCAAAGCTTTCCCTTTCCTCACCGCATTTTCATCTAGGGTTGCCAACTCCAGGTTGGGAAATACCTGGAGATTTTGGGGGTGGAGCCTCAGAAGGGTGGAGTCTGGGGCCTAATGCCATAGAGTCCAACTTCCAAAGTGGCCATTTGGAGGTCAGTTGCAATAGCTGGAGATCTCTAGCCACCACCTGGAATTTGGCAACCCTATTTGCATCTCTCTCCCCCCCTCCCATCTATATTACCAATACACATGTGTGCATTGAGAAAACATTTCCAAGAAGCAAGTTTGATGACATTTTGAATGACATTTGTCCAAGATTCCTGTTTACAGAGTTTTCTACCCAAATGCAGAAGTGCTTGTGGGTCTCAGTAAAAAATCCACAAAAAGAATTCTGCAGTCAGGTATGTGATCACACCAATACGGTGGTCGCTGATACATTCATTAATCGATGCACTCATGAGCACCAGTAATGTAGGGGGAAAGGAAGATAAACTGAAAGGAGGAAATCTGTGGCAAACTGCATACACTCAGGGCCCTGTCAGTACATTATGCTTCAGAAATAAGATGTTGGAACTCCAAAATCTATATGGAAATTCCGATGTGGAGGATTTCGGAAACATCCCTAATTACCAAGTGTAGCAGACCAGTCTGATGACACCAGCATTTGGGGGCATTTTGGGCCAATCCAGCAAAGAGTGCTTTGACTCTGGAAAGCTCATACCCCGAAAAGGTTGTTGGTGCTACAGGACTTGAATCTAGCAAGCCAGCTCTAAGGACATTGTGTTGGTAACTGGCAAACCAAGGAAGTCTACAGAGGCAGGCAGTGGCAAACCAACACTGTTCATCCCTTGAAAATCCCATGAGAGGTTACCATGACTCAGCTCTGTCAGCTCTCACAGCACTTTACACACACACACATACACACACACAGGCAAACATTGTGGCTTGTGCTGAAATAGCTGCAGCAGCCTTCTCTGCACATTAAGTGGCCCGGTCCAGGCAGTTATGCAAACTTGCCAGCTCCAGCCAGATCATCACAGTGTGCTATCATCTATCAGGCACAGAGTCTTACCGTAGCTCATCAACCTAGCTGTCTCTTGATAGATGAAAAGTCTTTCAGTAGACATGCAAGGGTGTGGGCCGACTGGCAGTTTTTCACCAGCTTTGCTGCTGACATCTGTACAGTGCCAGAAGGGCTGTACCTGTTCCTGTGGGGTTTTTTTTGTTTTTAAATTCTGAATAAATAGATTGGCCCTCGATGTGTACAGTACAGGAGGTAAAGAACATTCAGGACTTAAATGCAAGCAATTAAAAACGACTTCTGATGTTCTGCTCTGTGCTCCCTCACCAGTCGAATCAAGGTGAGCGAGCACCAGATGCATGAACACATGAAGGCACCTTATAGCTAGCCAAACAACTGGTCAGTGTTGTCTACCTTGACTGGCAAGCAGCTCTCTAGGGTCTCAGCCTGAGGCCCTTTATAGCATTTACTACCTGATCCATTTGGTACAATGCGGCTTATTCCCAATGAACTTTCTTTAGGATCGCAGCCCACATGTCTTGAAGAAAGAGGCAAAGGTGTATTTGATAGATGAAGTAGCTATTTATGTGGATATAGTGAGTAGAAAATAATCAATGGTGACTGCCATATATTTATGAAGGGAATATCACTCTTTTATATATATTTTTTAAAGATCAGTATTAATACTAATATCGATACAAACACCTGGACAAATACCTGTTTCATAAGGTTTCTTCAGAGCAGAATGCATGTAGACTCAGTGAATCCTTTCCTACTCAGCATTCATCTCTGATTGCAAGTGCAACAGGTGTTGGAGCAAGCCTGTCTGCAGATTTGTGACCTTTATGCTATTTGTCTACAATCCAATATCAGTACAAGAAAGACACAAGGAAGATTTACTGTTTGTAAGAACTTTAGATTATTGGACTGTGCTTGTCAACATTGTGGAACCATTTTTGATGTTTATTCTTGTACGAATGTACAGAAATGTATTAGTATTAGTACTGATCTATTTTTTTGAAAATCTATATAAGAGTTATATACCCTTTCAAAATATATCAACAGTTGCCATTGATTATTTTCTACTTACTTATCCCATGATCTCTCTTTGGTTATCCTTATTTATGTGGATATGGCTGCAGTGCCACAAAGCTTTACTTACCTCTTGGGAGGAGCCTGTCTTCTGGCACTAGAATATTCCTGTTTGCAATCATTACCCTTGCTACTTCATGACGGATACTTGTATCTTGCTCTTTCTTTAGAAAGCTCTGAGCAACTTACATGTTGCCAGGGCCAGTTAGAGAGAGGAACAGCAGGGTAGGGTTGCCGGACCATAGAGTTTCCCACAATTCCTAGAGAGGAGTCATGTCACTTCTGGGTTTCCCTCCACCAGAAGTGATGTCATACTGTCACCCATCAAGCTCAAAGGGAGGCTCCCCAGATTTTTATTATTATTATTATTTTTGCATTTGATAAGTTTTGCAATTTGCTTTGGTATACACCATGTAACATTTGTATATTTATTATGGCTAGGTGCCTCCAAATCTGGAAATATCCCAGGCCTCTCTGCACCTCTAAGAGGGACTGCATGTTGAGTGCTCCTAATGGTCTCCCATCCAGGTTTTGCTTCGGGAGTGCTACAGTATTAGGCGTTCCCAGACCGTTCACTCTTCAGTTAACTTCTGTGATGGCAAGGACGGCTTTGTTTCAGCCGCATACTTATTACTGGAAAAATTTGGTGCAGCGGAGAAGGTTTCTTCCTTTTACACACATCTTCCCATTGTCAGCTTAAAACAATGGGATTTTTATGTATGAAGCTCATGGCTTTGAAGTGAGGGAGCACACGCCCTTTGTCCCCATCTGCCCCATCTGCCCATTATGAACTCACCACAAATAAAAACCCAAACCTCATTGCAGAGCCACTACATTTGTGTCTCCATAAAGTTAGTTCAGTGTTTTAGTTCCCAAAGAGCAAAGCAGGCCACCCTAAGGAGGCAAGAGCCGTTACTGGGGGAAATGCATGCCTTTCCAAGCCAGCCTTGTTTCTCTGTATAGTTTGGCCAAGGAAGAAATGGTAGCTTTCTCGTAGTCCACTTCTGTTAGGTAGGAAGGATGCTCCTCCATTTGCAGTGCTAGTTGACAATGATCTGGGTTAATGGAGCAATTCCCTATGGTTTTGCTTGGCATTTTTTTGGAGGTGAGGTACATTACCATAGGTGATTTCTAAAATGCTTTGAGCCCATGTGATACTCAGGTGTGAATGGGGTGAGCCAAGATTGCCATCCTTGCTTCAACAAAAGCTGGGAGATTTGGGAGGGGTTGCACTTGGGGAGGGATGAATGGTGGTGAGGTGACATCAGCTCCAAGACCATCACCTGGGATAATTTCTGGAATATTGTCACTTCCAGGTGGAGGGGTCGCTGGCCATGATGTCACTTCTTGATGGTGCTCTAGGAATCCCCCCAATCTCTGTGGTAAAGACTATAGAGATCAGGAAAATTACTAGGCAATCATCCACCGTCATTTCCACCACTTATTCTCCTATCACCACAAGGGTGGGGGTGAGGGCAGGAGGCTGTCCACATCCTCAGACTGGACAGGTTGAAAGGTATCCTCCACAGCCAGCCAAACTGGCACCCTGGGAACATCTGATCCTGTCCAAGTTGGAATAGATGTGAGAGATTTTATCTGAAAAGCCAAAGGGCTTAGCAAAATGATTACAGCAGGCTGCAGAGCCATCCATCTCCTGCAGGCCAGAACCCAATCCTGACTGCTTGGAAAGAGTTCTACAAGTTTACGCTGTGTGGATGCAATGGTGGCAGAGAAATATCGTTTCTTTGCTTCCCTCATCACCATGGAGTAGGCTCTAAAATGAGCTCTAGCCCATGCCTTGTTGGATCCATCCCAAGTCTTTCTCCGCTGTCACTCTAGCCATCTTCCTTATCTTTTCATCATTTGCAGCCCCTCAGTAAACCAAGTGGCTGCTGAGGTTTTTAAGCCAGAGAGAGTTCACCTAGGAGCAATCATGTCCGTTACCCACATGGTAGTCAAGTGGCTCCTTGGGTTGATGGCAATTGCAAATGGGGCTCTCTGCATGAAACTCTACCAAGAAAGACTGAGACCGATTTCCCACAAGCTGCTGCTCTGCTCGCACTCTTCCCTTTCCCACAATTTTAAGCATCAATTTCCCACTACTTGCTGTGCAGTTGCATTTTGACCCACAGTTTCACACGATTTCCCCCGCGTCTACTCAGTCCTGTTTTTTGAGGATCGACAAGACGTGAGGGAAATTGGATGAGGCTGTGGGTCAAAATGTGGCCGCACAGCAAGTAGTGGGAAATTGACAAATACAATCGGGGGAAGGGAAGAGCAAGGACGGCACAGCTGCTTGTGGGAAATCGGTCTAGTTCTTTGAATGCTGTGACTGGAAAGACTCTGCTCATATGCAGAGTGCTGTTCTCTCACTGCACAGTAACCACCTCCATCTGTCTACCTGGTATTAAAGCATACGTTCCAAGTTGAAGGAAGTGCTTTGCAGGCAAATGTAACTTAGGAATCTCCCTTTTTAGTAATTAAGACATTGATTAATTGCAATTTCCCCCATCCGCCCACCCCTGGCTTTCATAACGCAGCTTTTTAATCCTACCCTGCAGTGTTATGCCATCCAATTTCTCTTCAGAGAATAATGTAGGTATGTGAATTATACCAACAAAGGGCTCCTAGTATGATCATAAGTGAATAACTTTTTTCCAGGCAAGCTGAGAGCATATGCCATAGTGCATATCTATCTATCTATCTATCTATCTATCTATCTATCTATCTATCTATCTATCTATCTATCTATCTATCTATCATCATCATCATCAATTTATCATCTATCTCTAGCTATCTAGCTCTAAAATATTTATGCATGCATGCTTGTAGTAATTACTGTGCATGTGAACTAGAGATGGAAAACAGTAATTTTCACTCAAAGGACAACGACATTTAGCACAGAGTTAATTGCCATGCTATTTTGATTTTCCAGCCTGCAAAATAGCCCATCTCTTCAAACTATGTGGTACATATCTGGTAGTATGTGGAGGTCCTGCTATTAATACAAACTATTCAATGCAACATCACTGGGCCTTCCCCGTGACACTGATGGACTCCACCCATGATATCACCAGGCAGGCCCCCACCCAATGAGTCTCAGGATTTAGAATTATGAGGACCTGCAACCCAAGCCCCACCCAGCTTACCTGTGTCCCTTCCATAACTCTTTTGGCTATGGAACTGGGGTCAGAACAGATGGAGTGCTGGACTGGAAGGTCTGGGAATGACTCTATGTAGTATTTGTAAATACTTGTTGAAGCCAGAAAGAATCCCAGTGTAGACTGACGCAAAGCAGGTGGGGAGAAGTGGCTGAGAGCCAGTTTGGCATAGTGGTTAAGAGCGGTGTACTCTAATCTGGAGAACCAGGTTTGATTCCCCACTCCTTCACAACCGGCTGGGTGACCATTCTATCAGAGCTGTTCTCTCAAGAGCAGTTCTCTCAGAGCTTTCTCAGCTCCACCTACCTCAAAGGGTGTCTGTTGTGGAGAGGGGAAGGAGATTGTAAGCCGCTCTGAGACTGCGAGTGAAGGGCGAGGTATAAATCCAACTCTTCTTCCTCTTCTTCTTCTTCCTCTTCTTCTTCATCATCATCTTCTCCTGAACAGTTTCACTGTTTAAAACCAGTCCTCTCCCACACAGATGGTGTTATTAACCCTGAAAGGGGAAAAAAATCCTACATCCCTTTTTTAGGTCTCTCTCTTTCTTTTCAAAGGCTAACAGCCAGATTTAGGGTTGCCAGGTTCCAGGTGGGACCTGGTCTCCAGATGACAGAGATCAGTTCCCTGGAGAAAATAATTACTTTGGAGGAGGGGCCTCTGTGGCACTATACCCCACGGAGGCCCCTCCCCTCCCCAAACCCTGCCCTTCCCCGGCCTCAGCTCCAAAATCTCCAGGAATTACACAAACCGGATCTGGCAAACCTAGGCCCAGATCTGACTGGCAAAACTGCATGTGGGCAATTATACCCATCTTTTTCCTCCCACACCAACATGTGGTTGGATTAAGGTTGCCAGCCTCCAGGTAGTGGCTGGAGATCTCCCACTATTACAACTGATCTCCAGGCAACAGATATCAGTTCACTCAGAGAAAACGGCTGCTTTGCAAAGTGGACTCTATGGCATTATAGCCCACCCCAAACCTCCCCAAACACCACCCTCCTCAGGTTCCATCTTCCAAATCTCCAGGTATTTCCCAACTCAGAGCTGGCAACCCTAGGTTGGATCCATCTAGCTTGTTCACTGGTTGAGACTTCTGCAGCACAGGGGAGAATAACTCCTTCCTGCATCATTTTTCCAAACTAAAATGCTGGGTGGTGGGGCATATCAACAAGTAACAACCTCTGTTGCCATTTTGGGTTGGAAGAATGGCACAGGGAAGGCAGGAGGTCCTGTCCAGAAACAGGGCCTCATTGCACTGTTAAAAGGAGTTCCCTAGTGGGAGCTCACTCTACAAAATGGAGGTATGTTCCCAAGGGCAAACTTGGAGACAGTGTCTTGTCTAGTTTGGCCCTTGTATAGCTTAAATTTGAAGGTGGAGTCTGAAGGCACTGCACTGTTTCCCCTTCATGTTGCAGTCAACAGAGCCATATCAAAGGGTTTTATTTATTTTGACGGATGAACCTGAGGAACATCTTGGAGAAAATTTATACAAAAGAAATGGCTTCCTCCCTTCTCAGGCCTGATCGAAATGATGTGTTTGCCATGTTCCCATTTGGTGATATCTTGTCTGAAGTCAGTACTTGCCATGAGTGTTGATCACTGGAAATGTGTAGTAGGGTTGTAATGTGTAGTAGCCAGGAAATGTGTAGTAGCCAGGAAATGTGTAGTAGCCAGGTCATCTCCTCACTCCGGCGGGGAATTTGGGGGGATGTTCTGGGGGGGTGGGGTGCCCTGTAGCCATCCTTCCTGAGCTAAGACAAAATGTGTCAGCTGGAGGCTAAAAAACTGTGAGCTAGCTCACGCTAATTCATCATAGAGGGAATACTGGTCGTTCTCAGGGGGTGGGGGTGGCAGCGGGGCTTCCCCTGCCCACCAGCTCAATGGGGGCAGATTGAAGCCTCCAGAAGGAGGGGAACACCCACCCAGACCTGGGGGCTGGCAACCCTAATGTGTGGTGTGATATAATGTATTTTAAAAGAAACATTTCCATTGTGATGTGCTTTCTCCCCTCCTCAAACTTGGTGCTTTAGAGATTTCATATCCCATGAGGTTTTACTAACTTTCAAACAGAAGTTGCACAAATTATATCTAAAGCTGGTGAATATAGAAACACAGGCAGCTAGATAGTCCTTTAGACAGTTTTGCATCAGAACACAACAGCAGATACCAGAAGCCTCAGCTCCTGTCAGCTTAATGCAAATGTTCAAAATGCCGTAGGCTAAAAGATCACATCGCATTACCATGGAATTCTTCAGGTGGATTTCTGAGGTAACAAGCTAAGAAATCAATACACCAAACACACATGGTAATTTTTACATATGTACAGGGTCATTTCCTAGAAAAAGAGGTGCAGGAGCTCATTTGCACAACTCATTTGCATATGCCACGCCCCCTGACAAAGGGCAGGCATGTTTAAAATGAGTTAAGGCATATGTAAATGAGTTTAACCCCCTCCCCTCAGACTCTCTGCAAAAGTGGAGAGGCTCAGGACAAAAGGGGCCATGTCCACTTGCCTCCCCTTCCCCTCCCCAGCCAACCTGCCACGGCAGGCTTGTTGGAGAAGGGAAGGGCAGGGAGGCAGATATGCCTGGGCTCCCTGCCCGATCTTCTCCAGGTGCCCTGTGGTTGCAGGGCACCTGGAGAAGATCAGGCAGGGAACCCAGGCATTTAAATCCCCCTCCCCGAGTCTCTCCACAGGTGGTTCAGAAAAAGCAGTGGATGGTACCTGGGCTACTTACTGCCAGAGCACTGCTCCAGGGTGCTCCAGCAGGAAATGACTCCTGCATATGTACAAACCTGGCCAACTTACATTAAGTCTACATAGAGGGATTGTAAGCATTTCAAGTTTAGATGTTTCAGAGCATCATAGGTATAAGGAAACACAAATGACTCACTTATGATGTTCTGTAAAAGAAGAGATGGAACACTGACTTTAAAATATACTTTCATTATAACTCATTTTCATATTCTGATGTGATAATGTTTTATGGTGTGTCACACACAAAAATCCACCTGTTCAATATTGAGGCCAGATTCCATTCTTTAGTTGTGGCCAATAGGACCATTTTATCTTCTTAACCTGATCCCATACCATTATCACAAACTTTTTTTGAAACCCCTTTCATGGCTAAGCTAGACATGATGGCATCCCCGGGTCTGACGCAGGGACACTGCTGCCATTTTAGAGCCTAAAGCAGGGGATTTTAAAAAAGCTGTGAGGATCCAGACTGCAGAACAATGGGGATGAGGCGTTCTTGTTCCTCCCACCACCTTTCAAGTGCCAAAACAGTGCATGGGGGGGGGGCTATTTCGGTACTTGAAAAGGCTCCGGGGGGAGAGGAGAGTGCCTGGTCCCACTGTACTGTGGACCTTATCCCTTGTGGCATTTTTTAAATTGCCCACAATAAGCTCTAATGTTACAGCAGCATTCCCAGGTCAGACCAATCCCCAATCCCAATGTTTTAGTTCCCAGATTCTTCCATATGGCAGAGGAAGGGAAATGTAAAAACATCTGTGTAATGAACTGTACCAGGTTAGTTAGAGTATCAGACTAGGACCACAAAGACCCAGGTTCAAATGCTAACTCATCTACAAAACTCATTTGGTGACCTTAGGCCAGCCACTGTGTGGCTCAAAATAAAACCCAGAACCCACACAACAAATCCCAACCGTCCGAGGAGGCAGACAATGAACGTTTCACACAGCAGTGCCCCACCACACATAGAAAACCTGCTTTAAATGGAGGACAGAAGTAGATGTGATGATGACATCCCTGGGTCATGCCTGATAACGCTCTCTCCAGATGAGACATCAGTTTCCATGGAGGAAAATGGCAGCTTCAGTAGGCAAACTCTATAGTATACAATGGATTCTAGGTTAACATCCCCAGATTCTCTCTTCCACAGCCCCCAGTCCCAAATTGTCAAGAATTTCCTAGGCCTGAGTTGGTGTAGATCTGTATCTATTTCATGACTTGTATTGAGGCAGTACTATTTCTTAACTCCGACTTCCCCTTCAGGGATACTATATGAGGCTCAAACAGACCTGTTTTCCCCCTTTAACTTGAAACTCAACTGCTGTCAGCATTCTGTGGCTGCTTGGGGACAATGAGCACGCTCAGGAGTTTTTAGGCCATTTTGTGCACTCTCCTCCACTTCTTGTGCCCATTCACCAACTTAGTTGGAGGATACATGTTAGTTTGCAGGCCTCCTGAATGATGAGATAATCCTTTTATTTATCAGTCTTCTTAGCTATGGATTTAGCTAGCTTTTACGAACGTGTGTTCCTCACTATTAGCCCCACACGTGCTGTTAACATTCCAATTTAGTTCACAGGTGACCACTTTGATAGAAATGTATCATGTTTTAAACTCATTGTTTATGACCTCAGTGAGAATCAGGCCTGTCTTGAGGTACATTCTCAACATTCTTTGGCTGTACCTTTATTCTGGATTAGAGTTGTGTTTTGTTTGGGTTTTGAATGACTATCTCCTTCCAATTGTGTTCCAGTGCCCTTCACTTACTTTGAAGAATCTGGCTCCACCTGCTCACATCTCTGTCACATTGGCTAGTGACTACAATCAACAGCTTAATACTAACCATAGCTAATGTGGATTAAAGTCATTCATCCACACCTTAAACATGCTTTGGAAGGCGCCAGGGAAGAGAAGAACCTTAAAGAACAGCTTAACCATCCTATTCCTGAACATGAAAGGGACAGTAAGAGTATGTGAAGGGGATTATTAATACTAAATATTATACAGGTATTTTCAGTTGTGTGTGCTTAATTTGAACCAAGAATATTGAAGTGTTGAGATAAATCCTAATGAAGATGATAGACATATCTTTTTCTTCATTACAATGTTTTAAGCAAATACACTTCCTGGTAGCATTTGGTATTTAAGAACAGGAAAATAACCCACGGATTTTTCAGTTGAAAAAAATTACCTTCTTTTGGCTGACAGTCAAGTCTCATCACTGTTATTTCAGAGCCACACATACAAACGCTCGTATTAAAAGTTGAAATATTGTTAAACATCCCATGGACTAAAAGTGACAGGGAATCTGCTTCTCCTTTACTGTAATGTAATGTATGTGGGAAACACAGGACAAGCTGCCTAAGGAAGTTACGGAAACTCCTCCTTTAGACACTTTCAAGAAATCTTTTGAATGTTCTGTATATGAATATCTTGGGACAAAATTTGGAAATAGTTATGCATATCTACTACAACCTCCCCCCCACATTATCATTGCTTTCTCCTAGAAGCTACTTCGTATACGCATGTCCACAGTGGAAGACTCTAGCATCAGGTATGTCCCCCAAAGATCTTTATGCTCTGCTGAGAACAACTTTTGGGTGATCCTCAGCCCAAAAGACATCCAGCTGTCCTCAACCAGAGCCAGGGCTCCCACCTGGTGGAACTCTCTGCCAAATAACATCTGTGCCCTGTGGGACCTGATGCAGTTCCACAGGTTCTGCAAGGCAGAGATGTTCCACCAGGCTTTTGGTTGAGGACGGCGATGGGCACCATCTTGGCTGGCATTCCCCCCTTTTCTGTGCTTTCTCCCTACCTCTCCTGAGAGGTGATGACACAGTCTGAAATCTGACATATTGGTGCCATTTGAAAAATGGTTTTAACAAGGATTTTATTATTATATGTTTTTATTATGATATGTATTGCTATTGTTGTCTAAATAATTGCAAAGTGTTTCTCCACAAGAAGAGTTGGGATTCTCCCACGCTGACCTACCTTCCCCACAGCTACACAGCAGCTGTCAGAAATTATTTCCCTGAATGCCATAGGGCCCCTTCTTCCCACAAGACTTTTTAAAAAAACCTGAAACAGCTCCTGGGGCTACTTTTTGCCCTGTTGGGAATTAGATATGCAGTATTTAGTGCATGTATAGCCCCACTATGGGGCTATACACTCCCCTGGATTCTTCAGGCCTGGAAAGCAATGCAGGGGGGAGTCTCTTGCAATCCTCTGCCATGGTCATAATCAAAATCTGGCTTTCCTGGGGAGGGGGGAGGAGTTCCCTGTGGCTTCCACGTGGCCATGTGGGAATTTGAGTGAGGTTGTTTGGGCCCAAGCCATCAAGATATGCCAGACAGAATGTATAACTCAAGGCAAAAAAAGAGAAAAGGTTGGATCCATAGGGGAACTTCTGCTGGTAGGTGAATTTTCCATTGATGGAAAGACACCTTCTGCTGACAGGAGGAATCTTCCATTATTGATGGAGCCCTGCTATTAATGAAAGATTCCTTTTCTCAGCAGGTCACTCTATGGAGCTCTGGAAGACCATCTTTGGTTTCAGTGCAATGCTTTGCAAGGATCTGTTCACACATGCAAGCCATCTGAGTAATTAGTCTCAGAGAAATCCAGTGGCACACATGCCTGTATAATTGGCCCTTTCAATCCAGATAACAACTCCGGGGCAGGGGGACCCCTAGAATTCTCTTATGAAAACTTCCAGGTTCCATAATAATTAGAGTGGTATGCAACCAATTAATGTTTTGTATCGACGTATCTTTCAGTTCTCCTGTTCCATGACCTCATTTCTGTTCTTTTGGCAGTAAATAAAAGATGGGATAATGTTTTATCATTATGTAGGCATTGTGCTCATATGCATAAACCTACTGAGTGTCTCAGATCCACCATATTTTTGAATTCAATACAGAGGTTTCTGATACTAAGAAGGAGATATTATTTAAATGAATGATTCTCTTTCATCCCAGGTTACTCACAAGATGTGGTTTAGCATCTTTCTGCAATCACCAGTTGCCTACAGCATGCAATGGAAGTTCTTTAGTTCCCGTCTAAAGGTTGTGTAAACATGGGTGCTTAGTGAATTAAATACAGATTCAGTTCCTCACGGGTTGTGCTTCCTTAGTTAAGTTCCTTTTATATTTCTTTACCTGCCAACTTGTATCTCACAGCAGAATACCAACTTTTGATCTGAAACAAATGTCACAATTAAACCAAACCAGAAACAGGACAGGAGCAAGGTGGTGGGGGCATGTTATTAAAGTATATGTAGGCTTGCTGTGCCAAGAGAAGGCAAAATCTTCTGTTTGTATAGCCCAACATTTGACACTGAACTCTGTGAACATGACTCCCTGCAATCTGTCTCCATTTGTAACTACCATAACACGCAGCTAGAAAGAGGGATTCTTCAACTGGAGGAAGATTGGAGGGAGTCCTTGCCTCTTCCCACTAGGTAATATTGCCCAGTTTGACTTCCATTGACCTACTGCACCATCTAAAATGAATGACCAATGTTCTATATAATTAGCAACACATGCCCCCTCTGCTCTAGCCTCTTAAGAGAGCTGTGTGTTTGGGCAGGTGGTTGTGAGAGATTTGGTCAATGACTAGATTTTTTTTGATGTTTTTGTTTCAAAGTTTACATTTTTCCTCCTCCTTCCCAGGAGGCTGAAGGTGTCACCTGACATCAGAACCACCTAAGCTACTTAAGTCTGCCTGGCATTTAACACAGCATGCAAAAACATGGCTTTAAGACCACAGCTTGAAAACTGTCCCCCTCCCCCCATTCTATTTTTAAAATGCAGCTTGATGAAGAGTTCTGGAGAACTCAAAAGCTCATACAATATTTTGTGTTATGTTGGATGGCCTTAAAAAAAGAAGCAGTGTGATGTTGTTTTGGTTTTACATGGATGATGGTGACCCATTGGCCTAATTGTAATCTAACAACCCATCATGGAATGTTCTCAAAGGCAGAACTTCTTGAGGCTGGTGTGCAATTAACAATGTGTACAGTTTGGATTTGGGCAGAATGCTGTTTTTGGAAAGGGGTGGTAAGAAACAGTTGGGGAAGGTCACAAGGGTAGTGCTTTTGTTTTGAGGCTGAATGCTTGCTTATGGCTTAGTAATGCCTGCTTGCTAAGCTTTTCCCTCCACCTGCTCAACCTGTATATTTGAAATTACAAAAACAAAAAATCTTATGCTGTTCACATGGAAACTGGCGCGGTCAAGTAAGAGATCAAACAATGCAAAGAAACAGAACCAGTTTTTAAACATTTTATTCTGTAAATGATCTTGCCCTATTCTGCAGAGAACTCGGAAAGAACTGTTTTTTGAATTTGGTGACTCCTGAATACATATACTTAGAACCAAGCTGCATAATATTTTCCAGTGCGACTGCTCCTTTTTTTTTAAAGCTGACAGTTCATGGCATGGTGACATGTGATAACAACATGTTTCCTTTGACTCAGACAACAGTAAATGACTGAAATGTATTATTTCTGTAATGATGAATATAGAAATTGCTAAGGAGTGTTTTTTTTAAAATAAATAAATAAATCATGAAATGGAATTAATGAACTGCAGTTAAAAAAAAAAATTAGCTGGGTCAAAACTCTGACTCAGTCTGAATCACATCCATGAAAGAACCTCGCCATCTCTGCATCAACAAAGGCAGGATCAGGAACTCTTTTTTGTTGTTATTAGTTGAATGTGCTGATAAAGTGATGGAGAGTCCACCTACCTTTATGATGAAAGGAGTTCTGCTGACTATAAAGCACGTTTAATGCTTGGTTGTTTACCTGTTGGTTGTGTGGAATCCAGGGCTATTTTTGTAGAAAAAGCCCAGCAGGAACTCATTAGCATATTAGGCCACACCCCTGACAGCACAGCTCAGCATATTAGGCCACACCCCCATCTTACCAGAAGTGTGGTCATCCAGCCACACCCACCTTTTGCTTTTTATTCTGTTTACCTTGTTTGTTGTCAAAATCCAGGGCTTCGTTTTTTTGTAGCAGGGACTCCTTTGCATGTTATGTCACATACCCTTAATGTAGCCAGTCCTAACGCGTTTCTGCTGTTGGGTGTGGCCTATTATGCTAATGAGTTCCTCCTGGGCGTGGCCAACTCGGGAGCCAGCTGGAACTCCTTTCCTGTGCCTTCCTGCCCCAAAATAGCCCTGGTGGAATCTGATGCCGAAGTGGCTCAAGATTCTATGGTTCCTGAAGTGGAAAATTCACATTTGTGATTCCTCTCCCTGTTAACCGGGATGTGGAGTGTATCCTTTGTACATGAAAACCCTAAACATAAGAGTTCTGGGGTAAGAAAGGAGTATTTGAGCCTGTTCTTTAGCACAGTAAACAAGCTTTTCACAGCGAACTCTTGAGAAGAAAAGACAGAAGGGAAACAAGGACTTAACCAGCAAGTAGCTTTATTGCCCTATCCAAGAGACAGGAGAGAGGTGAAGTCAAGCTAAGTGTACCAGACAGCAAGCAGTTACAATTATACAATAATAATGTTTGTAAAGCAATCTAATAAAACCATTCAGGTTTGCACAATCCTAGGCTGAGTTCAGACTAGCAGTCTGCCCCACTATAGCCACATTTCAGCCACATTTTACAAGTGGATTAAAGTGGGCATTCACACAGGCACATCTGCCTGGCATTCCCCACCCATAGTCAACCCGTGCTGTTCCACTTCGCTCCCGCGTTTAAAAGAGATCTGGTAAAAGTGGTGGCAAATCCCTGAGAGCCTGTCTATCCTGCTTCATTCCACTTCTGGGAAGTGTGAACGCCAACCTTTAAAATCTGGGAGCAACCCAACTTGCACATAAGGCAGCAGCGATATGATTGGCTGTGCTCTGCTCTACCGCCCAATGCGGTGCCGGTGCAATGGGATCCTCCTCAAATCAGCTGGATACGCATATAGCCAAATTAACAGGGAAAAGCTGTTTACAGCCACGCCTCTGGGCCAGCAGTATGAATGCTCCTGCGTGCCTCCTCCTGGTATGCTTCTGCATCAGTCGGCACAGTGTGACCGGGAAAACATGGAACAATTTGTTCTGGGGCTTTTTCTGCCATGACTGGCTCCCACTTCAAACTGCCAGTCTGAACTCAGCCTTAGTATGTTACCTTGAAGTGAAATATCCAATGACAGTGTTTCTCTCATGTGGCTAGTCCCAAGTAAACCAACCCAAAGGAAGGATATAGGTGAGGGATTGTCCCAAAGGTTCCAGAAGATGTGGTAGGAGTAACAAAGAAGGATATCTGGATGCAAGGGAAGTGAGACCCTGACCAGACGAGGAGGCCATGGGGAGGTTGGCTGAGGGTAGGGCCAACCAGCTGAGATGGGGAGAGCAAAGAGACAGGAAGCAGGAAGATAGATTTGGGGAGGAGAGTAGAATGAGAGAGAAGAAAACATACTTTGTCTGTCTGGATGGGGAGAGGGTCTGGAGATTCCATGCTCATAATTCTAGAGAAAGGTTCTGGAAGAGAAATCAGCTATGAGGAATGGTGGCTTGAGATTCACTTTTGGTGGACTTAGAGTTGCCAGGGCTTCAGTGGGGGATTTTTATGATTGGCCAAATTCAGTGCAAAGATAGGACCTGCAGCGGGCCTGAATCAAGAGCATAGGGTCTTGTTTCCTATTGGTGGGTTTGAACTTTGGAGGAATGGAGGTTGATTTGTACATAGAGGGAAGTCCAAATAGGGACATAGCAGACAAGCCAGAAGGGGATTGCAATCTAGAAGGGACGAGTGAATTACCTAACTATCAAAGCATTCACAGGTCTGGCCCACCATTTTAAAGGGTTTTTAAAATGCTGCAGTGTAGCGGGCTGAGGCAATTTTGCTTCTCTCCCTTCCGTGCCTTTTCAGGTGCTGAAATTGCTGTGCCCTACCCCACCATTCTTGGATGTTTCGGGGAAATAAGAGCCGTGGGCCTCACTTTGCTGCAGGCCTGATGCCTCATAGCATTTTGAAATCCCTTTAAAATGCCTGCAGCATCTACAGGTTGGACCTGTGGACACTGTCATGTTTTGTCCGGCCCTGAGTGGCTTGATGGCCTTTCCAAGGCTTGTGACTGAAGGACTGTAAGAGGCTATCTTGTGAAGGAAGCTCTGGCAACTCAGGTTATTGTCCTGCAAATGAGGCATTGCTTATGGCCATGGGTGTGAAAGAGCTCTGGACGACTAAATGAGGAAACCCTAATTACTGTTCTCCTGGAACAGTCAATCAGCTATGCTGGACATGCCAGATGTCCCTTTTAGGAGTGCCTGAGGGGAATTCCTGCATTGATTAGGCAGGGACTCTGGAAACTGGCATCGTGCAACACTGCAACATGGCTTCCAGTCACATATCTAGAAATAACATCATGGCATTGTTCAACATTCTAGAAATTTCCCAAATCTCTATGGTTTTTACCATGGAGACCTGTGAAATTCTTAGAGCATTGCACAATGATGTGATGTCACTTCTGGGTATGCAAACTTGTGACATCAGGGCATCAAGAGATGCTGGTTCCATCAAGAAGTAGCAGGAACCCATGGGCTGGGGGTGGGAGGCGGGGTTGCCAGATACCTTCCTCCTGGCACCTGGGGGAATTTGGGGGGCATTCCGGGGGTGGGCAGAGACATCAGTGATGCAATGACATGGGGGCTACACTCTACATTTTGGGCAAAACTCTATGGTAAAAATGGCTACAAACCATAGAGTTTTGCCCAAAATGTAGAGTGTTGCTCCCAGTGTTGCTGGCATGGTGATGTCACTTCCAGAAGTGATGTCAGCGTGTCACCAACGTTGTAAGAGGATGTCTGTTTGGAGGTGGGGTTCCCCTGGCAGCAGGCAGGCACATTTCGAGCATGACTCTTTGGAATGATGTATTAGCCTACAGCATGGCAGATAAGGAATTAATTCTCTCAAGGTTTTCTTCTTGTACCCACCTAGGGACTGGCAAGCCTCGGGGGAAGTAATTCTAGTGGGCACCCTGGCAAGGAGAGATCTTGGAGTGCAAACTGACACAAGTCTCAGTGTGTGTTGGGGAAATGGTTAAACCTCATTGGGTAGCACCTACTCCTAATCAGAACACCATTATAAATTAAAGAATTTACAGCTTGCTTACCCTTAACGGTATCCCAAATTCTGCAGTCTGAGGCTGACCACCTTGTTCTTGCCTTATTTTATTTAATAATTTTTATTTACTTTCTTAATGAGACTCAAGGAGGATCACATGGTGTAAAACAGTGCAATTAAACAGCATGGTAAAGAACTGGGCCAAGGGCCAATGGCCAAGGTCTTCCCTCAAAACTGCACTTCTTTCATGAGGATATCACTTGAATTGACTCCCCAGTAGTCATTAGTTTTGTCTTCTTGGTGTTCTGCTGTAATCCTGCTTTAGCATTTTCTGCTTTAAACTTCATCAGGCGCTGTTCCAGGTCTTCTGCCAATAATGTGCTATCATCTGCATATCTCAGATTTTTAATGTTCCTTCCTCCAAGTTTCACTTCACCTTCATCTAAATCTAATCCATCTTTCCTTGTGACATGTTCTGCATATAGATTGAAGCGATGGGAAGATAAAATAAATCCTTGTCTGGCACCTTTGTCAATTGGAAACCATTCTGTTTCTCCAGATTCTGTCCTAACAGTAGCCTGGCTGAGTAGAGGTTGTGCATCACACTGATTGGCACACAAAACAATCACACAAAATGGCACACTGATTTCTTTTAAAACCAATCATACTTTTGATGGTATGAAGGCAAATAACATAATCTGGCAAATAATACCCCATTAAGAATCTATTGAACAGATGGGACATATTTTTCTCCAGGCAACTGGTAACTCTAGGTACAATTGGAGAAAGAAAGGCAGGGGCATCACTTAACGTTCGTTTGGAAGGGGAGTCAAACAGATCTTACTATATGTCAGGGGTTGTTGGTCCTTAGGTATGTTCAAAATCAAGGCTGCTAACCTAAGCATACTAATTTGGGTGAAAACCTGACTGAACTCTGTAAGATTAAGTAAACAGGGTTGTAATGGATGGTTCATTGCCAAAACATCTCCAAAACATTTTAAGTGTATTCTATGTGGTTTCTGATAATCACATGAGACTGAACTCGCCCCATAAATGACATTCTAGAAGAAGGATGCAGATCTGTAGCTTGTTCAAGGTGATTTATTTATTTCAATAATCCTTTTCCTTAGATTTAACAGTTATTAGCTATTCATCCACAGTTTTTCACAAACACACACACAAAACTACAAAAAAATGTAAGAATGAAAGGCAGTTCCTTCTTGACACTATAAAGAGAAAAAATTGCCACATCGCTCACAGTTCGCCAATCTACTTGAGAGCAGAGTGCAGTGTCTCCTTCTCAGAAAGTGTCGTTAGCTGTTTTATCCAAGGAGTAATATATTTGTTTTGTGTGTTTTGTTTGGGGTCATACTAAAACAATATGAGCTAGGGAGTCTACCTGATCTGGAAAATAAGGACATTCCTCTGCAGGAATTCTATATATCTCCCTTGCCCCTCAGCTGAGTCTAAGGCGTTACACCTTGTCAATACAAAATCTCATATAAACATATGGATTTCTAACCAGTGGAAATAGTCTGGCAAGGAAACATTGCCACTAAAGGATATCTGGAAGAAGAATGGAGAACATTTATGATTTGCATCCTTGAGCACCAAGGACCAATCTTCGTTTAAGATCTTATTTGAAATGTTTTATGGCTTACTTCCCTGGTTTTGTTCCTTGAAGCCTTCAATCGTTCTATGGAAAAGGAAAGTCTTTTATTTAAATCCCTACTCCAGATGGACATAGAGGTCAGGGATGGGCATGAACTGAACCATGAAGCAAAATTCATCACGAAAGGGACTGTGGTCCCTTTCAACAAGGTTTGTGGGGCCACAGACCATGAATCGGTTCAGTTTGGTTTCTGGTTGAGTTCGTGGTTCAGCCACAAACCACAAACTGATGCAAACCACATTTTTCCGATTCATGCCCATCCTTAATAGAAGTATCTGGAGTGTTAAAAACCACTTGATTTTTAAGAACATAAGAACATAAGAGAAGCCAATGTTGGATCAGGCCAATGGCCCATCTAATCCAACACTCTTGTCACACAGTGGCCAAAAATACCAGGTGCCATCAAGAGGTCCAGCAGGGGCCAGGACACTAGAAGCCCTCCAAAAAAATTGGATAGATTTGACTTCTATAGACCTTTTCCTTTGCTCCTTTATTTAATAAAAGGTAGTTTTAACTTTTAAAACTTCTGAAATTCCTAGGATGACTTTTTAAAAAAGCATAACATGCTACTGAAATATAGAATTCATATTGAGTCTTTAATAAAAATAACTTAGTACATTCTCTTGGTATGACTGATTCATCTGATAGGGAGAATCAGGTTTCTGTTCACAAGAAACCAGAAGAAACATGCATCCAGCCAAACATAAACCTAATTGACATAGAAACCAATTTAAATAATTAATTCATTAATTTATACTCTACCTTGTTTGGCAAAGATTTAAGGTGTATTATAAACACTTTTTAAAACAAAAGCAAAAAAGAAACGATAAAAGCCAATAATAAGTATCTCTAAAAGGTAAATGAAGCAATTCATTTCTGTTGTTATTCCCCATATTTGTACCCAATTAGCTGTCATGGACTCACTGATTGCTTTTGGCTTTAATCTCAGATTTGGTGTCCCCCCAACTGTATAATGGGTAAATCCTTAATTCCTTAATGTTATGCTACGTATGCATAGGTCATGCAGGTGACTTGATGAGTAGTCTGCAGCTGGGCTCACCAGCTTATCTGCTCTTTGTTCACTTTTAGGTGTTGCTTTCTGTTGGTGACAAAGTCATAAAATGGAAAACTATGTCTGTCATTGTTGACCTGGAAGCATGCATGGTACTGCATGTCTTTGTAGTATGTGTTTGCGTGAGTGTGGGAATGTTTATAGGCATTTGCAAGACTTGCGCAGTTTGGGTTTCCAGCTCCAGCTTGGGAAATTCCTGGAAATTTAGGGGTAGTGCCTAGAGGAGGCAGAGTTTGGGTAGGAGAGAGACCTCAATGAAGATGTGATGCCATAGAGCCCACCTTCCAGAGCTGCCATTTCCTCCAGGGAAACCAGTTGTAGTTCCAGGAGTACTCCAGGTGCCCCCTGGAAGTTAGACAAACGTAAAGAAACACTGTGTTAGAACAAAACAAACTCGACTAATATACACTTGTGTCTTCATATATTGATTTAAATACAATAAAAGCCCTGGTCTATCTTATACATATATTCATTATAATATAAAAACCTAAAGAACATTATGTATCTACTAATAGAAAAGTCCACAGCTCCAGAGACCTATTCCAATGCTGTAGACTATCTTGGTCCTGATAAGAGACTGATGTTTCTTTGTCTAACTTTGTCGTGTTTCCTGTGTGTTTGTTGCTGCCCCTTGGAAGTTGGCAATCCTTTTATATCTTAGATGAACAATGCTTTCTCTGTGGACTCCACCCTTCAGGCCTGCCACACGCTGTCTCTGAATGCTGTGCTGAGTAGCAACCTTCTGCAATGAAAGCTTCTGAGCTGGCCTCCCTGTGTTCTACTGAAAATAACACCTTGGATCCCGCCAAAAATTACTGTTGATGGAAGAATTTCAGTGAGAAGAGTCCAACTTTTTCTCCACCTCCTTCCTGCTGCAACCTAAGATGCCCCCTGCAATGCTATTTCTAGCATGAGGGGGAAGGAGGAGGTCTGCAATGTGAGGGTCAAATCAGTACAAATTGCACCCCCCCTTCCATCAGCAGAAATCTTAGGCAAGATCTAAACCAATATTTTCTTCATGGCTTGCATCTGGGATCAAAAATGCACTGGGTGGCATCCAGCCAGCCTTTTCACTAGTGAAAAAAGAGGAGTCCTCTTTGACCACCAAAAAATAACCGTTCCTGCCATCATTAAACTCAATGGGCAAAATATGTCAGTGTTGGGAGCTGTAGTATGGAGGGGAAGTGAATGACATTGAATGAAAAAGCTGGCTGGATCCAACCCATTTTTAACAACTACTTAAGAATGGGAGGACAGAAAGGTTGTTTTGATTGCCAGGGTGTAAGGTTCAATCACATTTTCCCGGAAAGCTATCTTAGGCGTCCATTTCAATCACCCCTTTTCTTCCAAAATCACCATCAACTATCATAAGGAAGGTATAATTCCTATTCTTATAATTAATGAATACTTGTTCCTTCTCCAGGCAATATTTTGTAATCTCACAGACACAGCACAAACATACATACAGACACACGCAGAGAAGCTCAAACTATCTGTGATCTGGTAGTGAAACTGCGTCTGGAAATGTAGCCCCATTGATGCAGGTAAATGTAAAAGCACTTTGTTCACAGCCGAGCACATGGAAAGCGCAACCTTAATATAAAGGCTGTGCTTACCAGCGATGTCTAGACATGTAGAAACTATGACCTCACTTACAACAATCCAGTATTTATTTTTCCTTTTTATTAAAGAGAGGTAAATGAAGCTTCGTGATCTCAAAACTCTAGGCATCTGATCCAGGTAGCAAGCATGAATTATTCTGTGTGAATGAAAAAAGGCCCCTTTGCAGAATGGTAAAATAATTTCTTTAAAAAAACGCTCAGCTACATATTTTTTTTGGTCATTCAGAGCTACCTTGTATTTTGAAGGAAAGTTTGGGACTTCTGAAAAAAGGGCTTGGGTACTATAGAAATCAGTGCTAAACTATTAGTCTTGTATTGTCATCAGTGTAGCATTCCCTTCCCTCCAAGCCAGTGTTCCCTCTAAGCTGAGTTAGTGTGAGCTAGCTCACAGTTTTTTTTAGCATCCGACTCAGATATTTTTGTCTTGGCTCCAGAAAGATGGCTCCAGAGCAAACTGATTTATGCGGTAGCCAAATTGCTCGCTCACAACTCTAATGCAATTAGCTCACAAAGTAGAATTTTCGCTCACAAGACTCCACAGCTTAGAGGGAGCATTGCTCCAAGCACTAGCCAATGAAGTAAAGTGGGAAATTATTTAACTTCAGGGAATGTGCAGTTGCAGGGTGGCACCTTCAAAAGACTTTGCTTAGCTGAGTGAAGTTGTTGTGGCCAAGCATAGCAAGAGAGGCACTCCTAGCTGTAGGTAAAGGTAGGTAAAGTAAAGGTTCCCTTGCTCGAAAGCCAGTCGAATCCGACTCTAGGGTTGTGGTGCTCATCTCCGTTTCAAAGCCGAAGAGCCAGCGCTGTCCAAAGACGTCTCCGTGGTCATGTGGCCAGCATGACTAAACACCAAGGCACACGGAACGCTGTTACCTTCCCACCGAAGTGGTCCCTATTTATCTACTTGCAATTTCTTGCTTTCGAACTGCTAGGTTAGCAGGAGCTGGAACCAGAGACGGGAGCTCACTCCGTCTTGTGGCACACTCGGGTCTTGAACTGCTGAACTACTGACCTTCCACAGCCTGCAGTTCAGCGTCTTAACCACTTAAGCCACCGCAGCTCTAGCTGTAGGGATGTGGGCCCAAAGCAATTACAGGCTTTGTAGGAGATAACCAGAACCTTGAACTGAACCCAGTAATTTATTAGTAGTAGCCAAAGAAGTGACTGCAGCATGGGTGTGACACACATCCAGTAGTAGTTGAGCTGTGGTGATCTGTGCCAACTGGGTTTCTGATAGGGCTTCCAGCTCCAGATTGGGAAACACCTGGAGATTTGGGGAGTGGAGCCCGGGGAGGGTGGGGTTTGGGGAAGAGAGGGACTTCAATGGGGGACTTAGGTCACACAGCGCAGGGCTTCAGAAGAAGAATCTATTTATTGGTGAATCATAACTAAAGATACGTATACAGCTCGTGTCAGGAATGGCCGTGGATAATGGAGGCCCCTGACTTAAGAGTGAATTCAAACAACTCCCTAGACTAGTTGAAGCCAATGAATACAATTTACACGTGTGGGCAAAGCAAGTGGGCAAAGCAAGCAGGCAAAGCAAGAAAACAAGTACAGTGTGTTTTAACAGTCTAGCCTCAAGGTAACCATGGGTCCGCATGGCTATACCAGCTAAATCAAGGTAGAGGGACATCTTCTGGGCTAATTGAAGCTGGAAGAAGCTGCATTAACTTGAAAAGGAAGGGGGAGAGGACACAGTTCAGCAGTGCCAACATATTCCTGTGATGGTAATTTGGGCTTCAGAGTTTGATCAATGAGACAGGAAAATCACCTTGGTATGGATTCACTTGTTAGCCTTATCCTACTCTGTCCTCTCAGCCTAAGGATGATTTCAGACTCCTGATTCCCTAAATTATCTTTTTTAAAATTTTGCTGCTTCTTTGTTTGAATTGCATCTTTAAAAAAAAATCACATTATTTTCACCTAGGTTTGCTAGGCTATGCCTGGCCATTAGCAGGAGTACTAAGGGTCGGGACATGGGGTAAGACCACTCATTTCTTTTACTTCTATGGCCAAATGAAAGAGTTTCTGGTGATTCCTAGAAGTACTCTACATCACTTCTATGTTTCCCCAGACATGATGGACCAGGGCAGTTACTGCCACCATTTTAAAAAACTTTTCCCCCGCCACATGTATTGTAGACAATACACAGAGGATCCTATCTGAAGTTTTATTCATTTTTATTTCTTATTTCAGCCAGCACCTTGAATTGGGCCTGGCTAGGAAGCAAACTGGGACCCAGTGTAGATGAAACAAGTGTGGAGTGATATGATCCCTGTGGCCCTCTCCAGTCAAGACTCTGGCTATAGCCTTCTGTACCAAGTGGACAGTCTTCAAGGGCAGCTCTACAAAGAGTGCACTGCAGTCATCTGTTTTAGATGTTACCAGTACATGAACCACAGTTGCAAGACCTTTTCTGTCCGGGAAAGGCTGCAGCTGGCTCATCTGCCAAAGGGGGGGCAACAGTGGGATAGTTTCTAGCGTCTTGGCCCCACTGGTGGACCTCCTGATGGCACCCGGAATTTTTGGCCACTGTGTGACAGTGTTGAACTGGATGGGCCATTGGCCTGATCCAGCATTGGCTTCTCTTATGTTCTTATGTAGCTGGCAAGGGGTACCCATAGCCACATCTGCCACCTCTTTATCCAACAGTACACCCAGGTCCAGCAGCACCCCCAAATTATGTATCCTCTCTTTAAGGAAACTGCAACCCAATCCAGAATAGGAGACATCCCAATTCCAGTGCCGGACCATCTCCCTATGAGTAGTACTTCTGTTTTGTCAGGATTAAATTTCAGCTAATGTGCCCTGATCCATCCCAAAACTGCCTCCAGGCATTTCACGGGTTCAGAAGACATTATTAATTCATTATTTGTTCAGTTATACCACTCAATTTACCCCTCTTAAGGGGGTCCAGGTTGCTAGTAGAGTCCACTCACCTTCAGACCATAGAATCCTAGAATCACAGAGTTGGAAGGGGCCTTCCAGGCCATCTAGTCCAAGCCCCTGCTCAATGCAGGATCAGCCTAGAGCATCCCTGACAAGTGTTTGTCTAGCTGCTGCTTGAGCACCGCCAGTGAGGGGGAGCTCACCACCTCCCTAGGCAGCTGGTTCCACTGTTGCACAACTCTTGACCATAAAAAAGTTTTCCCTAATATCCAGCTGGTACCTTTTCACCCTTAATTTAAATCCATTATTATGAGTCCTATCCTCTGCTGCTACCATTTTTTAAAAAAACTTTTCTCCTGCCACATGTATTGTAGACTCATTTAGCCACCTAAATGTAGACGTCATTTAGCCACCTACGCTTGCTGAATCTTGGCAGAGGAAGGATACATGTGGACCATGAGAAGCATCACAGCAGAGTAGCAACGTGTCATTTGGCAGCAGCACACCTTCTCACCAAGAAGTGCCTTCTCCAGACTGAGATCTGGCAACATGAATGCTTTTCCCTTACGTTTCTACTCTCTAAGCTTCCAGAAGTCGGAAATCTCTCAGACATACTTTACAGGTTTGTCAATATCAAGGACCTTTCCAAGTATAGTTGCCCTTGTTTTCCATTTCAGGTTTCTCTAAATTTTTCTCCAAAAAGACTACAAGGAATTTTACATGTGCTAAGTCTGTAGCTGACATTTTTTGTGGGCTTTGTGCTACCCTAATAAAATCTGTGGATGACCCAAGTGGATTTTGCCAAACTTTGCACCCCAATTTTTAAAGTATAAAAATGGGCCATTATCTCTATGCCCCCCTCCCCCGGAAAACTGCCTAGAAATATAATAAATCAGAAAATTCAGATTTTGTCTTTTGAAAAAATGTAAATGATGGCAAATTATGCTATTGTAAGTTGCACTATTTATTATTTAAATGCATTATGTCTATGTTTCCATGTTTCTTTGGCATATAAGGAAAGAATTACCTCTTTTATTTGTACCTTACCATTTAATTTTTTATTATTTGGCACAATCTTGAAAATACAATCCAATACTAAATTATAAGCAATTACTGATAATAAAATCTTAAATAATTGTTAGAATCAGAAACACTACAATGTCACATTTGTTAAATATCTGCAGTAGTTCAAGCCTATAATCTTCAATAAAATAAATGTTTTCCTTCTTTCTTTAGTCAAATCTGCCTTGTCATATCTGAAAAGCTATTTCTAGAACACATCATTCTTTTTTAAATAGTAACCAAACCACCGTTCATTTATAGAAGCTTGTGTGTGGGTTCAAGAAAACACAGGACAGAAATGACTGTACTTTGTATTGTATTGACTTCTGTTGTTGATGAAATATACACACTTAAAAAGTGTTTCAGTAACTTGAAATCTTTCCCAAGCTAAGATGGTCTATTAGAATGGATCATCTTTGGGGCTGCCAGGCCTCCTCTATAGGTTTGCCATAGAGTTTCCAGTGATCCCTAGAGCTACTTGACATCACTTCTTTATTTCCACAGAAGTCACATCATGGTGCAGAAAACAGAGCCCCCCTATGTCTACACGACTAAAGCTCCTGCTGGTTCCCATGACTGGCCTGGCAGTCATAATCATCTTTAGTGGCTTTAAAAGATTAGACAGATTCATGGAGGCTAGGTTCATCAATGGCTATTAGCCAAGGGAGTAAAGCAATAAACACCTGAAATTCCCTGCTAGGAGGCAACATCAGGGGAGGGCCTTGGCTTCTATGCCCTATTTGTTGGCCCGGCATGTAACATAATGATGGACAAGATGGACCACTGGTGTCTTCTTATGTTCTTATGCTCTTAAGATCTTACTGTCTGTCTCTTTTTTATATAGTACATGAAAGCAGGACATGATTTTAGGGGTATGGGTTCCAAAAATATACACAAAAATCACAGTTTTGGTTGTTACTGTGATTTTCCAAATCAGTAGCACAAATCCAAGATTCTTAGGCATTATGAAAAATACAGCCCTGAAAAATCCATGTTGTTTTTCTGTCCGCATGTTTACCATCAGCACACAGCAGCAGGAATCTTGTTTTTCTTTGATTCTCCCGATTTCCCATGCAATGGCATTTCTCCCTTCCAATAGAATCCTTGCAAGGGATCAGGAGGTGAGTGGTTCCAGCCAATCACTTTGGAGACAAGCCCCAGAGAGGGAATTTCCATGGAGGATTCTGTGTTGAACAGTGAGTGCTCAGACTACTCCATGTGCAACTCCAAATTTATGTGAATAACTTCCTACTGAGCATTATTTAGGATCAGGTAAAAAGGCTGGAAAAAGCAAGAGCCCTTCTCCATCCCTGCCACCCACATCAGAAAAATCAGTACTATGGCTTTTTAGGGGATGTTCTTGCAGGTGATGTGTGACTCTGATCAATGCAATGAGAAGCGCCTACTTTGGTGGTCTGTAACATTGAATGCCTTTGTCCATTCTGCTTGAAAGTTAATGGTGTTTAGATTAGACGAAGGACTGTATTCTGTGCAAATTTGTTGCCATTGTCTTTAAAAACAACAGGCCCGGATCCTCAAACTGATTCTGCATTGAAAATAATGGTCCTGAAATTCCAGAACCCACAGGTTTGAATCCTAAACCACTAATACTCTACCTCAAAATCAGTAATCATGGTAAACGTTTCTCCCACAAGTCCTGGACTTGAAATTATAACCATTTTTTTCTTGGCCCACAGCCCTACATGATTTACCATGGGGTAGTATACCACTAAGTAGGACAAATATATGTGCGCAGATGAGTCATCTACTATACATCAGCCCTTGCATGTTGTAAAATTGTTCTAATCACTTGGCAGGAGAGTATAGATGACCGAGCTAGGCAGAAGTGACCACCTTGGCCTGGTTTTCAGTATTACTGAAACAAGAACATAGACTCAGCTTTCTTATGGCCTCATATATACCTTCCATCACCATAGATCACAGAAAAAGGTTTACTATAGGACAGCTATGAAGGCAGAGAACAAAACAGGCCATCAGTCTACTGGTAGCTGTGCCTGGAATAAATATTATGCATGTCTACTTAAAACTAAGTTCCACTTTGTTCAACGGGTCTTTCTCCTGGGTCAGTGTGTAGCCTCAATGAGTAAGCTCAAGAACTTTCTCTTCTGGAGGGGACATTATCCTCTTTGAGAATGAGGGTCCCAGGGATCATCATTTCATCAGGAAGCAAAGAGATGTCAATATTTAGGTTTTATGTGGGAAATTCAATTTCAAATCCAACTTAGCTGCAAAGATTATAGTGAGCACTGGGACACCATCTGCCAGTCTAATACAGCGCAAAAGATGGTGGAAAGGATAAAAATCAGCACTGGAAATACTAGAGGAGGGGCATGCTAAAGCATAATAAATAAATAGGCAAAGCCCTTTGCAATGAAAGAAAAACATATTGTGCTTTCTTGATAGAATCATAGAGTTGGAAGGGGCAATACAGACCATCTAATCCAAACCCCTACTCAGTGCTGGATCAGCCTAAAGCATTCCTAACAAGGGTTTGTCCGGCTGCTGCTGCTTGAAGACTGCTGGTCAGTCTCACTGTAAAAAAAAATTCCTAACAACTGGCTGGTACCTTTCTGTCTGTAATTTAGACCCCTTCTTGCAAGTCCTGTCCTCTGCTGCCAACGGGAACAGCTCCCTGCCATTGTCTTAGTGACACCAAAGACAATAGGGATATGTGCCTATACATTGGATATGTGCCTATACATTCTATTGGATTATGACCACTAACTCATCTTTGTACTATAATGAACGTAATATACAGCTCTGAGCATATATAGTTGTGAATTGTTGATTGTCTTCCCTTGGTGGGCGTTATTTGTGGTGATTCTCTAAGTGACAGCATTTCAAACACTTAAAGAGAGCAATCGTGTCTCCCCTCAACCTCCAGACTGAACATTCCCAAGTCGCTCAGTTTTCACTCCTAAGGCTTGGTCTCCAGGTAGTTTCACTTGTACCTGGATCAAACCCATAGCACTGAAAACAGGTCCCAAGCAATGCTCCCTTTAAGCTGTGGAGTCTTGTGAGCAAAAATTCTACTTTGAGAGTGACTAGCGTTAAAGTTGTGAGCAATTTGGCTACCACATAAATCAGTTTGCTCTGGAGCCATCCTTCCTGAGCTAAGACAAAAATGTGTGAGTCGGACGCTAAAAAACTGTGAGCTAACTCAGCTTAGAGGGAACACTGGTTCCAAGGATGACTGCCAGTGATTCCTGGTTCAAATGAAGTCATGCCTGAATCCATAGGAGTAGTCACTAGAGTCCGGGTGCATCCATTGGACAGAGTAGAAGGAACTATCCTCTTCAGATTTCCCTTGAACTGTCCAGCTGACCATTGTGAGTGCTAGACTACATTGACCTTTGGTCTGATGCAGCAGATATCTTCTTCTAAATGAAATTCGAATAGAAACTGTAGTCTTCAAGGATATACTAAGAAATATTTTAGTGCATTTGCAATCCACAGACCCATGGGGATTGGGGGGAGAGGCTGCTATAGATAATAGGCTTGGGGGTCTGCACAAAAATGCAAATCGCAATGGCAGACCTTGAGCTGCTAAAGTTGGAGAGCTGCTACAGTATGTTACAGCAGTGATTAGTAGGTTTGCTACACCGGTTTGGAAAGAATTAATTACATTGCAGAATGTAATTGAAACTGATGGGCAATAGATTCAGGACTGGCAAAAGGAAATACTTCTTTATTGAACAAGTAATTAAATTGTGGAATTCACCGCCAGTGAATGTAGTAATGGCCACAAGCATAGACCAGAAGAAGACTGGGGAACAGGGACATGGGGGGGCGGGGGGGCCAGAAGCCAACAGAGTGACATCACTTCCAGGAAAAAACCAGAAGCGACATCATATCATTACCCATTTTGTTAAAATGTTAGTTTTCTCCAGGCAAAACTCTGAAATACCAACTGAGGTAAAGGGATTCCCCCCTCCCACAAGTAGCTGGGCAACCCTACCCCCAGGAATAGCTGGGGGGGGAATCAGTGGTCTCCCACAGGAGGGGGGAAGCAGCAGAAATTACCCTTCTCATTGTAAGTAAAATTACTATATGATTGCATGCATAGGTGAACAATATTTAGTGCTTATTGCAAAAAAGAAGGCTTTTAAAAAGCCAAGCTGCGCAGATGCACTTAAAAAACCTTCTAAAGCTTTTTTAAAGAGCCCCCTCCCCACCCCAGCTCCAAGTATTCAGATGTTTTTGGGTCTTTTTTTCTAAAAAAAAGAAGGAAGTGATTTTTGCAGTCAGTGCCTGTCCTGCTTCTGCTGTCAGAGGAAATGGGAGAAATGAAAATTAAGTGATAATATAATGTAGGATATTTAAGAGACAGAATGCAGAGGAAAATGGCAGCCTGGGACTCTCTGACGGATTCCCAAAATAGATACAAAAAAACTGGAGCCAAAGCATCTGCCAAGAACAGTAGATTGTAAAGTTACTTAATGCCTGCATCATGTTGATCGAACATTTACAATGGGGGGAATGGGGGCAGTTCTGCCCATCGACCACTTCCTGCCAACTTCTTTTCATATCTATGAATATGTGTGCGTCTATCTATCTATCTATCTATCTATCTATCTATCATCTATCTATCTATCTATCTATCTATCTATCTATCTATCTATCTATCTATCTATCTATCTATCTATCTATCTATCTATCTATCTATCTATCTATCTATCTATCTATCTATCTATCTATCAGCAGAATGGTGCGGAAACCACCATAATGCCTGCAGCATATTGCTTCTGGATTAGTAGCAGATTCTCCGTGATGGCTGGTTCATATAAATATATATGCAGAGCTGCGAGCTAGGGGAGCTGGCAGGAGTTTGATGAAAAAAAATCATTTTCCTCTGTTAAAAGAAAGTAAGGGGGGGGAGAACAGAGCAAGTAGGGAAGGGTTTTGGTGTGTGTGTTTTTTTGTCCCGGCTCTCTGGAAGAGAGGTGATGAATGGTTTAGTTTTTAAGAAAGACCTCCTCCTGAGAGGCTTACAGAAATACTGGCCAGCTCCACTAAGCTAGCGTCTTTTTTTTTTAAAAAAAGGCTTGCAGTGATCAGACTGAAAACCATCTTATCTCCGAAATGTCATTGGGCAGAGTTCAGCGGAAGCAGGGCTGGATTAATCATTATGGTAAAGATGCCATCGTTTGAGGCCTCAGTCGAGCTGGGGCCCTGCACCACCACATACACCTCTAAGAGAACCTCTGTGTGCATGCATAGATGGAGGGCTTTTTTTTTCTGGAGGAACATGCCAGAACGGAGTTCCGGAACCTCTTTGTGGAAACAAGATTCTCAAAAAATGTCTAAATGTCTTTGATCCAACAACATATGTTAAAACACGGTTGCTTCAAGGTTCAGCATTAGGCTTCAAAAGCAAGAGCCAAAAAAGAACTGTGGAAGTTGGTGACATGTCTAAAGATTGGAAACTGCTTTAAAGTAGGGGTAAGTCCATTGTTAAGTATAGCCCATGAAAATAATACTGTTTCAAAGGATCCCATGTGTTTCTCCTTCATTTTCCTCTTGAGAGTTCCGGCACTTCTTTTTCCACAAAACCCCCCCTGCATAGACATGCTCCGCAAGCTGCCTTACTTCCCATTCCCTCCAGCTCTCAGCATGCAGGGGCTTCCTTTGCACAAGACAGCAGAAGAAGCCGCTTGGTGTGCCAGGAATTCTGATCCCACACTGGTAGCCCCTGGACACTGTAATAAGAGTAAGGGGTAAGGCAGGGAATCTGGATGCGCAGGTCCAGAGAAGGTCACGGTTTATAGGAAGTAAGTGACTTTGTAGTCAGGGCCTTTTCTGTTGTGCTGCCAGAAAGAACTAGCGAAATGATTTTCATGGACAGGGAAGAAGCTTATTTCTCCCAGTTGCCTAATTTCTCACTGCAGCAGCTCTTGTTAGGGATGCCAGCCTCCAGGTGGAGCCTGACAATCTCCCGGAATTACACCTCATCTCCAAACCACAGAGATCAGTTCCCCTGGAGGAAATGGATGCTCTGGAGGGTGGACCTCTGTGGCATTGTACCCCATTGAGGTCCCTGTCTTCCCCAGGCTCCACCCTCAAATCTCCAGGAGTTTCCCAATTGGGAAATGGCAACCCTATCCCTCTGTCCCCTGCCAGTGGTGGTGGGGGGACTTGGCAACCCCAGTAAATGGAGTGGCAAAACTGACTAAATTTATACAAGTAGGGGTTCCCGACACTGCCCCAGCAAATGCCAGGAGATCTGGGAGGGAGGTGACTGGGGAGGATGTGACGTTACTTCCAGATGACACTCCACACTGCTTCCCATAGTCTCAATTGTCTTTACCATAGACACTAGGGGAAATTCCTAGAGTATCACTACATGTCGGCCATTTTCCTCCTGTTCTTCAGTATCTCAGAGATGGCAAATTGGGTCTTGGGGGCAGGTAATTCCTCATGGTGAGTAAATGGGAGGCCTATTTATAGCTTTAACATAGTGAAGGCCCCGGTCATACGGGCCAGAAAATGCAGGGGAGAGGCGTGGCAGTTTGCCCCGGAGCTAAATAAGGCGTGGTAGCCCGATCATATGGGCCACCGGGTTGCCACACTCCAGCTCTGCACCCTGATTACACCAGCACTGCTGCAGCGCAGCAAAAAAGCAGCAAAATGCGCATGCACCATGGGGGGGGCCGCTGTCGGTGTCTTGTGTGTGCACATGCGCTGTTCAGCGTTGGTGCGCATCCCATGGACACTTACAACATCCGGAAACCCCGGGGACATGGGCGGGCGTCAGAAGCTATGGGATACTGGCGCTCCCATGATCAGACGCCAGCGTTTGCCCCAGGGTTTCTGGAAACTAGTACTTCCGACCTACTAGTTTTTTACTGCGTGTTTTCTACGGGAAGCCGCGGGTTGGTCACGGGAGCACTACGCCTCCCAGATGTGCTGGTATGATCACACATGGGCTCCCTAACAAAAGTCCACAGGGCTCCCATGCCTTCAGGGGGGCAAATGCTCAGTGTGGACAGGGCCAAAGAATGTCAAGCTTTGTCAGGCATGTTTTGGCCTTGCCGAAATACAGGTTAAAGCACTACAAAAACCATACAGAATTGAGTCTCCAGCAAGGCCACTAGGGGGACCTCACTGGGATGTGATGCCATGGAATCCTACCTCCGTAACTGCCATTTTCTCCAGGGAAATTTATCTCTGTAGTCCGGAGATCAATTGTAATTCTGAGAGAACTCTAACCTCTGCCCCTTGGAAGATGGCAACCCTGGTTGCCTCCTACACTACTGATGACTACTGCAGTGTGTCTCTTTCCTCCATATTGTACTATCCAAAACAGTTGCTTTGGAGGTTTGGCCAGAAATCCATCCCAGCTGGAAAAAAGACAAAAAAAAAAAAAGGTGTGCAGTGCCACGTCTTCCTGTCACCTCAAAAAACTACAGTAGAGCACTGCCATTTGAAGATTTGCAATTTCATTTATTTGTGGTCAACCCAACCACATGAAGTGGTTATCCCTTAGCACTTGGCCCCTCCACACATTGGGAGAGGGACAATGGCCATGAGTACACCAGCTCCTCCCTCTACTTCCAGTGATCTCTGGTTCATCAGGACTGTACCTAAACATGGATGAAGTGTGTGCACTGGGTGAGTTATGTGCAACTTCACTTTCAGCCACCTCCATACCTGCATGGACAGACAACTCATATGGTAGCTACCACCCCTGCCCATATTATATTATGGTTGTATTTTGTTGTTTACCACTCCAACCCATGATCTCTCTTACTTTTAACCACATCTGCCCAGGCAGACAACTCAAATGGTGGTAATCAAAGCACCTGTCTGGCCAGGTATCTCATGTGGTAGCATCTGCTGCAGCATGGCTATCTATGCAACATGCCCAAGCTGGACATGCAAGGTGGCTACCTCTTTATGACTCTCTCAGCAAATCTGCAGCCAAATTGGGTGCCGCAGGTGACTCACTCAGGCTAGGCCTTCCTTCTTTTATCATTTGGCATCTGAAATCACAACACTTTCCAATATATAGGGCAGATGGACTCACATTCTAGCTGTATCTGAAGAAGTGAGCAGTGACTCTCAAAAGCTCCTACCCTGCCACATGTTTGTTAGTCTTTAAGATGCTCCTAGGTTCTTACTCTTTTCTTCTGCTACAGACAGACTAACACAGCTATCCATCTTGATCTAGGCTCCATCAGAAATTGGGTTTTCTCAGTTGTTGCATGGTTGTTACAGAGCAGCCTCCTTGCTGAAATACAACAGGTCTCTTGTCTCCTAGCCTTACAAGAAGCCAACAAAATGGAGTTACTTCAGAAGTAAAATGGCTACTGGTCCCATGAAACTCCGAATCTGACGGTGTTGGCACCTGTTAATGTGACAAGGCTTTTTAAAAATGTCATCAGATTGTTGAAGTAGTGGTTTGGGTAAACTTTATAATAGCTTGGTTGAGTTCAGAAGGTTCACCGTTTTCAAGTCAGTGCTGTGAGCTGCCTTGAGAAAGGGGAGGGGAACATAAATATTTAAAATAAAATAAGCTAATTAAATAGGGTAGGTTTTTGTCTCTACTGTGATTCTTTTGGGCATCCATCTGGATGCAGAAGTTCAAACCAATGTTTCCAAAGCTAAATAGGGCTAATGCAAGCCATCATGGAGTTAATGCACTAGCACATATGCCCTGTATATATGGTAGCAGAAGCTGGGGATGTATGGCACTGTGGCTGGCATACTGGGGGTGGATGTGGGAGACCCAGGTTCAAAATCTTGTTCTGTCATCTCCTCCACTGCATGGCCTTGAATAAGACACTCTTTCTCAGAGTTACTGTAAGGATAAAGAGAGATAAAGCACTTAAGAAAGAATTTTACTCCACAGAAAACTGACCGTTCCTAATCACAGCTGCTTCTCAGGGTGTGCCCTCCTCTATGTCCTCATCAGGAAAGTAAAATAAATAGGACAGGTGTTTTGACGTTTTACCTGTTTCTGACAGCAGCTCTGACTAGCTTTGTGTTTTCTGTCTCTTTGGGGCCTTTGTGGAATCCAATGGTGCTATTTTCCTCTAGATCTTTAACTTTTAGATATATTAAAGAATATTTTTACTCTGTTTTCACTTCATTGTTTCCCCCTGAGAGCACTAACTGCACCATCACTCCTTTCCTTAAAACAAACTGCGTAGCTGTCTAAGGTCAGGGGCAAGGGTAGAATTTCACTGTCCTAGAGCAACGTGGGCAAATCATGGCATGTGACCAACCTAGGCGTGCCATTTGCCTACCTGCAGCAGGCAAACCCCCACACATAGATTCAATCCCCCCTCCCTCAATTATAGCATTCAGGGTGATGCTCTGGGAATTTCCCCAGTCTCTATGGTAATGACTGAGAAATTCTAGAAATTCCTAGAACATCACCTGGATCTGAGAGATGCTCTAAGAACCCCCTACACCCTTTATGGTCTTTACCATAGAGATTGGGGAAATTCCTACAGCCTCACAGAGGATGTGACATCACATCCCTTAAAACTCAACCCTCCCTAGGTACTGCCTTCCCATTTCCTGGCATTTGCCAGTGCAGATTTTGGCAACCCAAGGCCTGTCTTTAGCCCACAGAAGATTTTAATCCAGTTAAGAACATCAGAAGAGCCTGGCTGGATCAGACCAGTAGTCCAGCATCCTGACCCACACAGTGACCAACCAGTTCCTCTAGAGGGCCAACAACAGGGCATAGAGGCCAAGGCCTTCCCCTGATGTTGCCTCTTGGATCTGGGATTCAGAGGATTAGTGCCTCTGAACCTGGAGGTTCCCCTGAATCACCATGGCCACTGCTAGACCTATCCTCCATGAATCTATCTAACCCCCATTTAAAATGGTTTAATGCTGTTTAAGTTCTCATACAGTTTAGCAATTTTTCTGGTTAGAATCCTGTCCTAGGTAGAAAATAGGGAGAGACTGCTAACCTAACATTGTAGGTTAGTACTTTGAACCACATGTACACACACACACACAAAATAGTTTTTTAATGAGATCAATGGCTGCAATAAGCCCTGCACATGTTGTTTATTCTTGGATTCTCCTAGCGATCACTCTCCAAAATTTATATCTGTTACTTTGTTCCCTTTATATTGGGTGGCTCCTTCTGCTCCATCAGCTTAGTCAAGTATAACTAGCATGATGGGGTTGTTTTTGTTTTTTTTTAAAGAAAATGTGTTTTTAACATCTTACATTTAGGAAATGCAAAAAGTAAATCCAGCTAAAGAAACAGTGAAGGAAAAAACGATGATATGAAAAAACCAAAGGAAATTTGGCTAAAAGGAGTTGTCTGGGATTATTGGAGTATAAGGCTATACAATTATATATACACATGTACATATAAAATATATAGTATGGAAAGTTTCCTACTTTAAAAAAATAATTCTTAGAAACAATTATATTTGAAGTGAAAGCGGGGGTGCAGAATGAAGTGTTCAAAACCTGCAGAGATTCCAAGGTGGAGTTATGCCAGGATATTTAAGTGGGAACAAAATGCATTGCAACTCTGATATGTTATAATTTCAGTAGGCAGAACCTCCCTTTGCTCATAATGCAAGGATGCAGCAACAGGACAAACTACAGTGAATTTATGACAATGTTATTATTAAGAATGGGAGACGCAAAACAGGTAACTGGAGGTATATCATTGGCGCAATTTCTGCTGGTGTGGAACTATGAAACATTTTGAGTAACACAGACTTCTTTGCCAAGGATGACTGTGGGGTTATATTTAGCAAATGAACATGGGTCAACTGCGTGCTCAATTAATAAACCCATTTATTGGGTAAGAACTCTTTAAGAGTGTAAACATGCAAGTGGATAAGAGTGAACTGGTAAAGATTATGTTGGATCCAACTAGTATTTTCACTTATGATGCTTTCACACACTCTGAATAATGCAATTTCAATCCACTTTGCAACCAGATTTTACTGAGGGAAATGGGAAAATCCACTTGCAAATGATCACTAAAGTGCGCTGAATATGGATGGAAAATGCATTATTCAACATGTGCAAAAGCAGCCTAAGGGGGGGTCTCTCCCAATTCCCCTCCTTATGATAGCCCCTTTCCCACGTGGCCTTTGTACATGCCAGTCTCCTGATCTCTAGCATAACTATATTTTCTTTATCAAAGGGAATCCCTCCTTCCTTTTCAGCGGCTGAAAAGCTTGCTGGATCCAACCCATTGTGCATTTATAGTATAATGCTGGCAGAGTTACCCTGACATCTCTATTGATTCCAGTGTGCCTAGACTGGAGAGGAACTCTACATAGGACCACACTGTTGTGCTTTCAAAGAAATTTTGTCAAAGTCCCAAGGCTCCTGAGTAAACTTTAAAGTCATGGGATAAGAAGCTTGTGATTGATTAAACAACAGCAAGCAGACAGTTGGATTAAAGGTAAGTTCTCATAATAGAAAGAAGGAAGCAGGAAGCACAGGGGTCTGCATTAGGACTGGTGATATTTCATTTGCTCTTAACCTATCTGGAATCATGGTGTAATGGCCAAATTTGCAGAAATTATCAAAGTAAATTTTGAAGAGTGCCAAGACAATCTTTCCAAACGAGGTGAGAGGGCAAGAACATGGCAAATTAGGTTCAGTGGAAGTAAGGTGTTCTGGATGACTCTGGTCAGGCCTGATTCAAGTACAAGCATGCACTTAAGAAACTCTAGGTGTGTAGTTAGCTTTCCTGCACCAGATCATTTAATTCCTAGCAGAGGTACACCTCAGTAATGCTATTGGTTTGTTCTGTGTACAGTATACAAGTAAATACTATTAGAGAGTCTCTGCTTCCATTCTAAGCTTGTTTATTAAAGCATAATTATTATGTTCTTAATATAAACTAAATCAACAAAGCAGCATACTGTTTACCCATCATTGTAATAACCTAGATAATTGAAGAAGAGCAATTATATGAGTCCATAAGAGTTTCTTACCCCAAAAGTAAGCAGGTCACAGACAAGGAGCCCCTTCTGAGAAGAAGCTCTTGACTAATACAACTTCCCATACCTATAGGATTTTAGGATGATTTCCTAATGATAGCTAACTGTCCTACTTGGTAAAGGTGCATAGTCTTGGCTATCTCATTACCCTATAACTTCAAACACCATACAGAGTCATCTATACTTAAAATAACTTTTCAGAATACATAAAGAATGTTAGTTCATTCTCACTACTTTTTATCTTAACAAAGGCTATTTACAGATACTGGTTACAAGATCCTCATACATATGAATTTTTTTGGCCCTTAACCAGTACGCCCATCTTTGAATCATATCTTCGCTTCTGCATCTGGACCCCAACAATTTGTATCTATTGATAATGGGTTAGATGTCTCCTAGCCTACACTGGGCCATATATTTGTTACTACTCTGTATGCTTCTTACTGTTCCTCAAGGTTATTCTATTCTTTGTCTCTAGACTCCTTTCTTGGCAGGTGTGACGAACTGCACTTTTTAACAGTCTTAGAAGTGCTGTACCAACAGCTAAAGGACTGTGAAGAGTTAATTCTTCACAGAGCCTGAGAGCCTTGAGTGACTGGCTGCTCCAAACAATCTGATTGGTTGGCATCAGCTGAGCAAAATCAGTCTTGAGAGAGTTGGATGCTGAGGAAAAGTGAGTCAGATACCTGCCTTTACTGTGAAGAGACATGTACTGAGACCATCTACAAGTAGCCCTGTCAAAAAGGGGTTTAGTGTTGACAGAGTCAGATTTCTACCTTGACTGAACACAGTCTGAAATCAGCATTAGCTGAGAGCAGTTTGAACACAGACAGGAGTACTGGGGGGGGGTTGGCAAGGAAGTGGGTAGTACAGAAGACTCCAACTCAGGCCAAAGAATAGGGGATAGATCTTCTAGAGAGAGAAGAAGATTCCCTACCCAGTCAAACAGGGAGAGTTATCTCTGAGGAGTACAGAGATCCTTGATCTGGTGTGATTAGAAACTGCCTGTAGAAACCTTAAAAGTCAGTCAAACACTCAAGGAGAGTACTGGTGTTCCAAAGAGAAGGGCCTGGGTACTGGGAAGAGAATACCAGCCTTCTGCACACCAAAAGAGTCAGTGATTACTCAAATAAAGTGAATTAGAGTGTTTTGGAAAACACTGGAACAAAAGCCTGTCAACATAAAGATCCGAGTAACTGGGAATAATTTAAGAACCTCTTGTTAGCCTGATATATAAGAACAAAAGTCTATCCTTGCTGTATCTCAGAAATTTCAACCCCTGATTTCACCTGACCTATCCCTTTGATGTTAAAATAAAACCTTTTGTTATTTTTGAATTTTAAAAGCATCTCAAGTGCCATTTTTAAGGGTTTAAGGGTGATCCTATCCCTTCCCCCAAGTTCCTGGGCTGAGCAAATAGCCAAAATATACCTTCCTGACAGGGTGGCACAGCCAAGGTTTCTTCAGGGGAGAAGAGAACATGTTACCAGGGCTGCTCAGTCACTGAAGGGAAATAGAAATGGGGAAAATCTTGAGGGAGGGAAGTGGACAGGGTCCATCATTGCATGCTTTCCCGAAAGGCCAGATTTGTTCTATTTATGTGTACCACAACAACTTAGCCACCCTGAGCCCATCATGGGATAGGGCAGGATATAAATGCAATCGATCCATCGATCAATCGATCAATCGATCAATCAATCAATCAATCAATCAATCAAACCATTTCCTGTGATCTTTTTGGTAAAGTCCAGCAACTGCTCCCCTATATTCCTGGCCATATTCATGACAAAAGTAAAATGATCTATACTGGGGCCAACTTTAAATACAGGTTTAAATACAGGATGGAATCTGAATGGGCAGTAACTGACCAGGAAAGAGTTCTTAGATTCATGCTAGGTATCTTGATGAAAAGGGGAACTCAAAAAGGATACTGCAGAGCTGGAAAAGGACACCCAAAACGATCAAGGAGTTGAAACAAGCACAGGCTAAAGTAGCTTTTCATTTTGGAAAAACAATGACGAGGGGGGGAATGACAGAGGTTTATAATAAAACTACACTGAGTACAGAGAAAATGGATAAAGGAAACCTTTCTCCTTTCCTGAAAGAGTAACCATCAGATACACCTAGGCTGAGGACAGACTGGCAATTTGCTGCGGGAGCCAGTCATGGCAAAAAAGCCCGTTCACACAGCCCGGACTGCTGCGGGAGCATACCAGGAGGAGGCATGCCAGAGCATTCAGACTGCTGCCCCGGAGGCGCAGCGTTTCCCCATTAATTCGGCTGTGGGTGTATCAGTGTATGTGCGCATGAGTGCTCATGTGCTCATGTGCATAAGCGCATTTTGCCGATTGGGGGAGGACCCTGTAGCGCCAGCACCACATTGGGCAGTAGAGCAGAGCATGCTGCCTTCTGCCCAACGCGGGTTTCTCCTGGCTTTTCTGCTGCACGTTCAGACTTCCTGGAAGCAGAGAAACGCGTGACGCACTCGCGCTTTAGGGATTTGCTACGGGTTTCTTCAGGTATCTTTTTAATGTGGCAGTGAAGCGGAACAGCGCGGGTTGGCTACGGGTCGGGGATGCCAGGCAGATGTGCCTGTGTGAACGCCCTGTTTACTGCAGGTTTGAAGCATCGCTGAAACGGATCCCTACCGGGGCAAATTGCCAGTCTGAACTCAGCCCTAATGAAATCAATGAGCAATAGATTCAAAACAAAGTACTTCTTCACACATCCTATCACTAATCTACAAAACTTGGTACAATGACATGTGGTGATGGTGACTAGCTTAGGTGATTTGAAAAGTAGACAAATTCATGGACAGGTCCATCCATATATATTAACCACAATGACAGAATGGGACCTCCATACTGAGGGGCAGCATACATCTGAAGGCTTGTTGGTACTCTTCACATTTGTTTGCTCAAAGCTGCCAGGAAGAAAGCCATAGGCAGAACAGCAGAACAGCTATACATCTTCCACTTAGAAAGACTGATTTATGACTCACCAGATGGCTTGCCTATGATTCTCGATGGGGCACCCTCCCTTGTTTCAAAACCTACACCACTGCCCGCCCTTGTCTATGGACAGAAGTGTTTATCGGTGTAAACTGAAAGTTAGGTTAGGATTAGATTAACCTATCTTAATTTACAAACATGCACATGTATAGAAACTCATTATTTTACCAGAATCAATGTATATATTACTGGGTAACAGAAAGACCTGTTGGCTGCCAGAAATGACAGATTTTTGGGGTGTTCCACTAGCAGGGAAAGGAAGACAGGCACTCACTGCTGGCTGAGCTACAGCTCATCTTTATGGCTGTATTTCCAGATGCATTTCCACCATTTGGTAGGCTTCCCACTCACATTAGTATTATGAATTCACACTAATAACATGCCGGCAGAATGAAGCACAGTGACTTGGGTTTTTATATGCTGCTGCTCTTTGCTTTGCCTCCCCACACCCATGTTGTCTGCTGGCGGTATCACTTCTCTCACCAGTCCTAAAGCCAATTCAGTATTTAAGCACAATCTATGAATTATATAGCCGACTCTTGTTTGCTGAATAAGCTGAAAGCCAAAGATGCCAGCACTTACATTTGAATGAATGAACAATTATTGATTATCCCATCTTAGCAGAACAAGGCTTATATTGGTCTGTGGCAGAAAAAGGACAGAGAATAGGGAGGCAACAGAGAGACTAAGGCTGGGACTATATCAGTCGATTCCTTCCTAGAAAATTAGGTCTAAACTTTACTTATTTATCCACCCTTGCTCTGGTGAATTCCTGGGCTGCTCTTTGGAAGTATACAACCCAGCATTCTGGCACATTGGAGAAAAGTGAGGAACAGAGGGTGTTGATTACACATAATGAGAACATGGACACAAACAGAATCACCATGTGAATTTACCTCAATTAAATTCCCTTGCTTACAAATGAGGTGATCTCCTGATTGCCGAAGAAGAAGATCTGATTTATATCCCGCCCTTCACCTGGAGTCTCAGAGGAGCTTACAAACTCCTTTCCCTTCCCTCCCTACAACAGACACCCTGTGAGGTAGGTGGGGCTGAGAGAGCTCTTTCAAGAACCGCCCTTGAGAGAACAGCTCTGACAGAACTATGGCTTGCCCAAGGTCATCCAGCAGCTGCAAGTGGAGAAGTGAGGAATCAAACCCGGTTCTCCCAGATTAGAGTCCATTCACTTAACTACTACACCAAACTGTTTCCTGGTGGAGGTAATCTTGAACATAGCACAGTGGTGATCAGCTTTGAAGCTGTGTAGTAGCCCTATATTGTACAGGGCAGAGTTGTTCCAGTTTGTGATTGCTTTGACCCAGTCCAAGAATGAAAATATCTCATTTACTAAAGAAAAGGTATTATCCCTGGGGGTCATGGCCAACCTGCATTGTAAAGCAAGCAGTTGCTTGCAACCTCTTGGAGGTTGTGCAGTTGGACACATTCTGAAAATGACTGACGTTGAATAGATTGCATTACCTCTTTGTTGGACTGAGCAATCTCCATAGCATAATATGAGAAGTGATTGTAAGATCTGATTGCAAAACTAGTTAGATTCACGGAAGATAACAGAAGTAGTAAATCTCCATTTAAAAATCTCAAACAGGATTTTTTTTTCTTTTCAGTTATGTGCCTTTAAAATATTGAAGGTGGCATTAGTAGCTGTGAGAAAGCATGATCATTCCTGTGCTTAAATCTGCTTGCTTTACTCACTACTAGCTTTAGGGTGTACAAACCTGGGATATTGTAGCAGTGAGTGGACCTAGTTGCACCACACCTAGCGTCAGCTGGCTCACATGCCTAGCTGACAGGAAATCTACTCGTGAGATGGAAGGCTGTATTCTCTAGTATCAGGTTAGAAGGAAACCATGAGATCAGATAAAAATGCTTTGAAGTCCAACTGGGTTGCTGAATGGTGGAGTGCAGAGGCTCAAAGGTACATTGGTATGCAGATGCTCACATTGTCATGTTGATGAACTTAGATTCTGCAGCTTGTACATCTGTGTTCATCCAGTGGAATCTATGTTCATCCAGTGGAAAAGGGCAACCATCTAAGGTGGGACTGTCCAAAGTTTTAATAAGCTCTACAGGAGAATTACTTTGAGAAGCAGATGGAGGGCAAGGGGCACCATCCCTCAAGGAGGAAGTCCTCTTGTTATAGCCATCATTCCCTCCACATGTATCTGTTGCCTCTCAGATGGTAACCAAGTAGGGTGCTGGATTTTGCCCTGGAGTCTCCATTCATTGATTGCTATTCTAAAGTGTGGCAGAGTTCGACTTCTTTATAATGTGGTGGCCAGGCTGAGCCTCCAATAGCTCAAATGATCTCGGAGCAGAAATATCCACTCAGACAAGTAAAAAGCTGTTTCATATGTAAGCTGGTCTCTTAATATTACAGGCTTTGGGAGGCAGGAGAGGCAGCCTAAGCTAAATCCTCTGCTATACAGAGAGTCAGCATTAAGGAATTGGGAAACTGTAATATGATCATGAGTAAAGTGGATGCTGCACTTGCTGTTATCTTGCCTTTTTTCCCCTTGCCTGAGACCGGAAGAGTCACTTTAAAGGTAGATAATTTTCTGCAAAGGCTGGAAATTCAAGAAATGTGGCTGTGATGGACAGTAAATAGTTAATGCTGTAACCTGGTTTGAAAACCTTGAGTGACAGGGGATTCAAATGGAATTCTTCATTGGAGGGTGCCGGTTAAAAAATAACAGTTAGGAGTGGCAGTTAAGAACTGACAGTTGACTGGGAAGGAAGGCTAAGAGACTGGGAGAGAATCAAGAAGGATCCTGAGTTAGAGAAGTGGGAAGCATAGCCCATCCCTAACAAGTCTGAGGGAAATAGCTCCTAAAAGGTGTGTGTGTGTGTGTGTTTACTAGCCTGTGGATAAAGAACAAAAGTGGGACTTGTTTGAATGTTCCTGCCTTCACTAACTTAAGTGTCTGTAAGACAAAGAAACTTAAGCTTGTGTATTGAGGTAGAGACTGCCAAGAAATCTCTCTCCTCAAGTTTTAAAGACCTGTCTGAACAACAGAAGCAGTTACTTGTTTGTGACTTCATTCCTGTTGTCTGTTCACCTCATGAGTCCTGCACCTGATTCCATCCTAACCATTTCCCCTCAAAATTCAATAAAACAGTTGTTATTTTTTGAACTATCATCAGCCTCTCATGTGCTAGTATCAAACCAGGACAAAAAGGATTTTAGTCTCTCCCCTCAGTTCCCTAGGCTGGGTCAGCATCTACCAATATACATTCAAATGGCAGGGTGGGACATCCAGAAAAAAAGGGGAGGGGACAAAAAAGGGGCTGTTCAGCCAAAAAACAACAACGATAAAAGGAAATCCTGTGAGGGAGGTCGATATTGTCATAGCAGTAATTTAGATTTAGCAAGAAAGGGATGAATTTTGCATTTTTTTCTAGATTTGACATTTAAATCCCCTTAAAACTTATTAATATCCAAACAAAGATATCTCTTCAGAATTATTCTTAATAAGACTACCAGTACAATCCTAAAACCACTCACTTGGGAGTAAGCCCCACTGAATAAAATGGGATTTACTTCTTAATAGACTTCTTTAGGATTGCTCTCAGCATTCATCTATATATCCTAAAGCAGTTATCCAATTAGTTTTATGAAGGTTGATTAAATCTGCCACAGTTTGCACATGAATACATACTTCTAACCAAAAAAGCATACTGTCTGTTTTTATATTAATGCACACCTGTCATAGCAGGCATCAGTAGTGGCATTCCTTCCTGTGTACCAAAGACTGAAGATTACCTCTTCTAAAACAGCACTCACTGTCAACATTTTTTCTAAGCCCTTACATTAAATTGAATCATCGTTTTTATAAAAAATGTGTTACCTGATTTATCTAGGGCACCTTTTTAATGCCAAATGATAACCAATTAATCTAACCAACCAATGTGGAAAAACACATTTATTTGTGATGTTGACAGTATCGCAGGATAATTAAGACATATTGTGGTTGTAGTGAAATGGAAGAGGTATCAACCTGGGGCACGGAATGTGTATGTTTGCAACAGAATAATGATTTTACCATTTCTCCCTGGAAATTGGTTATGTTTTCAAAAAAGAAAAAAAACGGAGACAAATACAGGGTACTTTTTTGAAACTCATTGGCGTAAGAGGTCTGGCTTGGCTCTATTGACATGAGACCTCCTAAGCCATTGACTCAGCTGCTGACTCATTATGGAATGTTCATGAACATTCCATATGTGCACAATTTCTTTTAAAAATTGTTGGCACAAAGAGAGCTGAGGGACAGCTGGGGCTCTGTGTTACTAGAAGAAGCAGGCAGAATTATTGCAATGTTGGCCAACTGTAATGGCCTAGTGTGCTGCGGTGGATGACTGCCAAATGGGGAAGAGCCAAGCTCTTGAGCCCTCTGCTGCTATAAGTGGGCAGCTGTGCCCATATGGGGATGAACTGTACTCTTACATTGTAAACCTGCAGACATGATTGTTGGGTGGATGATAAAAATATAAAGCATGAACTTAAAAGCAATTTAATTAATTAAAACACAGCATTAAAAACACAGCCAAAGAATGGAAACATAAAATAGTGAGCAGCTTAAAATGAATCTAATAGTTTTCAGGCTAAAAGCCCATTATAAAAATGGTGTTAAATGATCGACCACTTTATTAAGAGCTTGAATAAACAGAAATTTGGGGGGCTTTGCATCAAAGAGTGAGTAACATAGGTGCTAGATGAACCTCAAGGGGAAGGGCATTCTACAGGACAGGTGCCACTGCTGTGACTCACCTCATCTTTGAGGGCAAGAACATGGAGAGCAAGGCTTGTCAGGAAGATCTTTGTTGACAGGCTGGGCAGGATGTACTCCAGCCTCCAGCCAGTTATGTTTTTAATGGTAAGAGCCATCACAGCCATTACAGATCTCTTAGCTCTGGAGTGATATGATTTTCTGCATCCTACCCCTGAGAATAGCTTGGCTGCCACATTTTCTAACACCTGAATTTTCTGGACTGTTTTCAAAGGCAGCCCCATGTAGAGCACATTGTTGTTCAGTCGCACAGTCAAGTCCGACTCTTCGCGACCCCATGGACCAGTTTACGCACATTACAACGATCTAAAACTAATGAAATCAGAGTATGGATCACCATGACCAGGTCAGATTTTAGAGGAGTGGACATAGCTGGCAAATCAGACAAAGCTGACAAAGGGTATTACAAGCCACAGGGGAGGCCTAACTCTCCAACTGTAGGCCACAATACAGCAGCACCCCTAAGCAACACCTGCTCCCTCCCGGGGAGTGCAACTTCCTTCAGGACAGGTTGTCTTCTCAGTCCTCAAGCACCTTCATTGCCCAATAGCACTTCTGTCTTATCTGAACTTCAGTTTACTGGCCATCATCCATCCCATGACCTTCTCCAGGCTTCTGTTCATGACTTCCACAGACTCACCTGACTCAGCTGAAGGCAAAATAGAGCCGTGTACCATATGCATATTGGTGGCACCTTATTCCCAATCCGCTGATAATCTTTCTTAAGCAGCATGGAGAACAATAAATGCCATGGGGCTGAGTAGCATACTCCAACACCGCCTTCTGGAGCTGACCAACCCAATAAGACCAGAACCACTGAAGCTAGGGTTGCCAAATCTTACCTGTCTGCCGGTGGGGGGCTCCAGGCTTGCTCCTGAAATCTTCAGGTCCGTGTGCATGGCGTAAACACCACTATGATGTCACCTGGAGATGACATCATCACACCGGGCACCACAGAGTTTTTAGCCGAATGATAGCTCATCCCCCGAGTGACATGCCCAGTGCGATGATGTTACATTTAGGTAATGTCATCACACTGGGCATGTTGGACATGGTGGGGCTGTTCAAGGGGCAGGTCTCCCCCATTGGGCAGCTAGTTGGCGGTGGATTGGGCCCTTTGAAATCGGGGGAGCCCCTGCACCCATCAGGGGGTTGGCAACCCTAACTGAAGCACTAAACCTCCAGCTCCTAACACAACCAGCCTCTCCAGAAGGATATTATTGTCAATGATATTGAACCATACCTAGAAGTTCAGGGAATCAATAGGGACACACTGTCCTTGTCACTCTCTTGGAAATCATCAGTCAAGGTGACCGAGGCCATTTCCTTCTCAGACCTAGGCCTAACAACATCATCACCCTCCACTCTTATTTTATCCCCACAACAAAAACCCTGGGAGTTATGTGAGGCTGAAAGAGGCTGAAAGAGAGTGATTGGCTCAAGATCACCCAGTAACTTTCCTTGGCAGGGTGGTGATTCAAACATGGGTTTTCCAGATATGAACCTGCCTTATACTGAATCAGACTATTGGTCCATCAAGCTCAGTATTGTCAACTCAGACTGGCAGCAGCTCTCCAGAGTCTCAGACAGAGGTCTTTTACCTCCTGCCTGGTCCTTTTAAATGGAGATGCCAGGAAATGAACCTGGGACCTTTTGCATGCAAAACAGAGATTCTTCCACTTAGTCACAACTCCTAATATCTAACTACTACACCATGTTGGCTCTGTAGGAGCCATGAATAAAGTGACTGTAGCAGCCATGAATGGCATCTGCAGCTCCATTCCAGCACCAATACAGTAGCAAGACACAACAGAGCCAAGAGAATAATGGGTTAATGGCTTGCAAGGGGAAAAAAATGTTTATTTAGTACTTTTCCAAAGGAAGACCCAAAAAGCATTAGTGTAAATAAAAGGCTCTTGTAGAAATTTTAATTAATTGGTCCATTAGTCTAATTACATTTGTATCTTAGGACTCAAGTGCATGAAAGAATGGCCATGTACCCCCCCCCATTAAAGAAAAGGCTCCATTACTGTGCTTTAAAACGTGTGCTTATGTGGCTTGCCAGAGATGTTTGGAGCTGCTTCTGTTCATTTCAATTTACATAATTGTGCAGTACTAACTGAGGGACAAAGTATTTTTGCTTCATAAACTGGCCTGTAAAATTGTGTGGCACAGTAGTTAAGAGGATGGACTGCACAACAAGAAGTCCTGGGTTTAGTTGTTCCCCCTGGCCTGAGCTCAGCGAAGGGTAGTTGTGCTGTCATGTGGCAACTGACTCATGGTGACCCCATGAAGGCTCACCTCGTGGGTTTTTCAAGACATGAGATAAGCAGAGGTGGCCTGCCCTTGCCTTCCTCTGCATAGCAGTGCCCATCTGCCTTGGTGGTCTCCCATCCAAGTACCAACCCTGCTTAGCTTCTGAGCTCTGATGAGACTGGACTAGTCTGGACTCTTGGGGCTGCTACAGCAAGGGAAACTATTTATTTGGCCCCCACTCTGCAATACGAGGTCTCTCTGTGTCAAATTCCTACTACTGTGCAAGAAAACCTCAATAGGAAGGGCTCAATTAAATTTTACATGTGACCTGAATTGCAGTGTATGTAACCTAAAGGAACTCTGATCCCCAAGTACTACAAGGCCAGTTTCTGTTTGCAAGCATGGCACAGGGGGAGGACATGTGTCGGCCTTCCCTCCTACGCTGTTTTCTTGAGATGAAACAGCCATGGCGATGTTTAGAAAACAAGAGTTCCCTGATGTTACATGCACAGCAAGGTGGGTCGGAAGTTCACTGACCTGACTCAACTCACATGTAATATTCCATTGAGCGCATAGTGGGCAGTGGTTCAGTGGCAGAGCATATACTTTATGTACAGGAAGTCCCAGATTCAGTTCCTGGTATCTCCTATTAAAAGATCTTGAGTAATAGATGATGGAAAGACCTTTGTCTGCCTCAGGACTTAATCACACACTACAAAGTTCTCATGACCCCTGTGTGTCCACCCCAGTCCTATTGGTAAGATGTGTTCTGGAAGTTCTGTGCTCAGAACATAACTCTGTGTGGGACTGATGAGGATCAGGAATGTAGTATGTGGAGAGAGAAGGCTTAAGTGTTCCCCACGGTCTATTCTCCTGACTTAAAATGTTGACAGGGAGTCACTATTTGACATATTAGCGAGCACCAAACATTCAGAGTACATCTGGTCAACAGGACCCAGGTGGACATGTGGAGAACAGGAGGATTTTCTAATGTGTGAGTAGGTCTGACAGCCAGTGTTTTGCAGAGGAGACAATTCTGAGTTAGGTGCACCAATGGATTGATGAGGTATAAATATGTCTGGGCAGAATGTGACACCACAGCTTGCCATGTGCATTCTATTATATACATATCAAACTATGAAGCATGGTAGATGAAATTAAATAGGGATCCTGCAAGACTGAATACTTCTGTCAAATCTTTCCACAATGCCCAAGATGGCTTACATAATGTAAATATACAGAATTATAAAACATCGCTGAAACACACAAAATACATCCAGTTAAAACATTATCAGTCTCCTCCCAGCCTCACTGTGGATCATTAAGCCTTGCAGTAATTTCTCCCCTTACATTTATTTTTTAAATGTACATAAATGGCTGCAGTCACACGTGCCAGTTAGAGTGGAGGGGAAGTGAGGCTATTTCCTCCAGAGGAATTTGACATGCACTTGCGAGATCACACATTCCTTTGAAGCTGCTGGCTCAGCCTGTCACTGTGTGATCAGACACAACCATGGGTGAGTCGGGGCATTTTTGCCATTTGTTTCCCATGCACTTAAACGAGGGATCAAGGAATCAAACCTCCACACTGAGGGCTCCCTATGGAGTTTGCAATGATGTGCATACCACGAATGGGTGGGGAAACAATGGCATGGAGTTGGGATGGAATTATCAGACCATCCTGATGGCATGAGAGTGTGCTTGAGCGATCAGACAGGGGAAAGTCCATCCATGGCCAGTCACAGACAGTTAGAGCCAGACCTTCCCCTGTGTCTTTTAACTACACTTCTGTGGTGGAGCAGCACAGGTTGCTGATGACTGCAGATGTTGCTGTTTGATCGTCTCCTTTAGATCTGTCAGGCATTCACAGCTATGTCGGCTCTAAAGGTGCATGTGATCGCAGCCAAATGCTGTGCAAGATAGATGCTCAACAAACAGCATGCATGCCAAGTCTCTTTTTTTCTGGAAAGTTTGAGGCACCAACTAAGTGATTTTCATGAATACAGAAAAATCCAAGAGAATTTGGTTTGACAAGTGTTATCCTAAGCAAATATTAATTCTCTAATGAGAAAGGTATGTGGGCTGCATGTCTACAGAGAAGCTTTGGATTGCTTTTCTGGGTAATATAACACTCTGTTTGCAAACATATATCGTTATTGTAAGGAGTTGGCACATGCATTTGTTCAGTAAACAGCTGTAACAGAAAACTGGAAACTTTATTTAAATCAATGCTTTCCTCACTGATTGTTGTCATGATTAATATCAATCTATATACATATATATGTGCTGTCAAATCACAACTGACTTATGATAACTACACCAAGGGGCTTTCAAGGCAAGTGAGAAGCAGAGGTGGTTTGCCATTGCCTTCCTCTGCAGTCTTGCATAGTGGTAACCCGTCCAAGTATTGACCCTGCTTAGCTTCTGAGATCTGACGAGATTGCCACCTTCCAATAGCAATGTGCCCTTTTATAGAATCACTGTGTTAATCTCATTAATCACCCTCAAGTACTTCCTGCTTCCATTCATATCCTGCTTCCTGCTTTCATTCATAAGGGAGCTGATTGTTCAACGAGCTGTTCAGATGTGTCTGTTTCATGTGATTACTCTGTTTTCTCACACAATTATAGTACTTTTTCACAGCAGATTCACCCTACACACAAACACAACAACAATCAAGGTAACCCAATTAGGAGCTCACATCTGAGTGAGAAAATCAAGTAAATTTGCCTGGCAAAGATGTTCATGTTGAAAGATTATTCTGTTATTTAGGGTTACATCAAGTCAGTGAATACATTTGGGCACATATTACGTAGCTGGAGAAGAAAATTAACCTTGTGTGTGTGTTTCAGATTACAAATTGGCACATTCAGGAGGACAGCCATGGGAGAATGAGGGGAGGGGGCAGAGACTCTCTCAAATGGTGTCCCACTATACCATAACATCAATTTCATCTATGTAACTGGAAGAGATGTCACCACATTGTAGGACAAAACTCAGGACAAAACTCAGTGGTAAAAACCACGGAGTTCCAAGGAATCCTAGTGCATCACTTGACATGGTGGAGCCACTTCTGGTTGCACAACCAAAAGTGACATCTCTGTGTCTTAGGATGCTGTTGCAGCCCCCTTTCTTCCTGCTGCCCTATAGAGTCAAGCTGGTGCACTGAGGTCAAGGCTGTCAAAGTGGGCAACCTGGCCTCCCTATTTCCCTGTTTGACATGCTAGAAGCCATTATAAGGCATACCAAAAAGTATACAAACTTCCTCTCACCCCACATCCCTCTTGGTGTCAACTGGACGTTTTAAGTATCATGAAGAGGCTAGATTAACCTCTTGCTAAGAGGCTGAATTCCAGGACTTCCTAATATGGCAAGCCAAGAGCACCAGTACATTGCACTCACCCCTTTCCACTCATCCCACTTTCCCATTAGTTGCCAGGCACTGAAGAGTTTATGATGCTCACCAAGAGGAGCCCAAATCCAACTCTGGACATTGGAAATTAAATTTATGCTTACAATTCAGTCTTATAGTTACAGTGTGCAATTAGTGCTAGATTTTTTGCTGGGTTTTCCCCTCTCTTACCCACAGTATGGTGTGTCAGTCATGGCTCTCCTGTTTTGTTTTTCTCCTGCATTTTTTCCCCACAGGGCTTTTGCTGTTTTTGTTGTTGTTGTTGTTGTTCAGGTGGTACTTCAAGGGTTTATCAGATAGATTTCTGTTCTTTTGTTTTGACTGTTTAAAATCATGGCCAAGTCTTCTTGCAATCCTGCAATGTGTGGGATCTGCTAGTGCAGTGCCTCATGAGAAGAGAGATGGGCTTCTTATTATAATAGTCTTCTTATCATTTTAACCAGTGAGCTTCACGGCTGGCAATGGGGCTAGGCCAGGGGTGGCCAAACTGTGGCTCGGGAGCTGCATGCGGCTCTTCCACACATATTGTGCGGCTCCTGGCAGGGCAGCTGGGGAAGCTAAATATCATTAGACAAATAAATATCATTATCACTATCTGCTTTTACTGCTTTTGTTATTTTTGGCAGTCTCGTTTAATGTTAATAAAAAGCAAATCTGCATATTTCCCAGTAAAAACGTATAATGTTTGTTCATGTCTTGTGGCTCTCAATCATCTGCCATTTATTCTATGTGGCTCTTACGTTAAGCAAGTTTGGCCACCCCTGGGCTAGGCTAAACAGTTCTCACTCCTGAGCCCGGATGATGATGTGTTATATAGTGGGCAGTTGTGAATTTGTTGATGTTCCTTTATTGTACGGAAAACGCCTTTGCTTTAGTTTCACTTGTTTTGTTGGTTGCTTGCTGTGCCCTTCTGGCTCTGTCTCCTTAAGCTGATTCTCCCCAATTAAATAGGAGACTGGCTCTTTGGGTGACACTAGAAGGGCCCAAACCAGGCCTTGCTTGCCTTCTCATAATGTTCTATTCTGTTTTGGTACCAGCTGCTGTGGAGTTATTTTAATGTGGTTTTGGAAGTAAGGCTTAGAATGGCAGGCTTTATTTTTCTGTTGCTCTTACATTTGTTTTGAGGATCATTGGTAGGTGGTGGTGACCCGTTGTACATAGGAGATCATTACCTATGGTGGTGACCTGTTGTACACTGGAGATCATCGGCTGGGTATAATTAAATCTCTCTCTATATGTTCAAGGCTTCAGAGAAAACATAACCATTCACTAAAAGGTCACATTTGGCTGTGAACAATGGCCAGTGTCCAAGCAGAGTCTTAAATTCTTCCATGGATCAGCAGGAAAGACCATAACGACCCTTTCTGAGGGCTGAACTAGATTTGAAGGATACCTGTCTAAGATTTGAAGGATATCGGTCTACATAGACTTGTTAGGTTCTGACCTGTCCAGTAAAGTGTGGAGTGTTTATACAGGCAACGGAGTAGTCAGGTGAGGAGTTAACTCCTGTCTTTTCCCCCCTTCACTTCATTGTATTTTAAAGATTGCTTGAAGCCTTTTCCGTTCTACTCACCTCAAGCCTGTGAGCTGGGATACGGATAAAGTGATCTAAACATAATAAATTTAAAGGGAGGGAAGAGTTCCAGTGCACTCAACATACACTCTTTTAATTTAAAAAAAAACACAGAGTCCACTTTACATACAAAAGGGGCAGACACTTAATTAAGTACTTGTGGATAATGCTGTACCATCTCATTTGGCCCTGAAACAAGCATACACTGAATTAGTTACTCACAGCCTGTAAGGTAACAAAGTAAGGTAGGGCACAATTTCAAATCTCTTTTCAGGTGGTATTCTAGCTATCAAGGATATTCCTAAGTAGAAAAGCAATTCTAAAAACTAGAATTGAGTTGTCCTACTGAGTTAGACCTTTTCATTAGTCATGAACGGTGATCCATCCAAACGATGAGGAAATTATGTGGCATTGCCTCCCTGAGAGCTTCTGGTAAGGTCCTCTCCCTTCTTTGGGTATCTGCTGAACCTCTGTCCAATATTAACATTATTGTTAACAGCCTGCACCCACCGATATGACCCAGACTATGCTGTTAGATGACTGTATGATTTGTCAGATGTTGCCGGTGCCCGCCATCGCTATACGATTCGTACTAGCACTTTATGTATTTTTTAATCTCTTATTTATTGTGATTTTACTCAACTTTCTGTTTTATTTGTTTAACTATCTTTGTGTAAGCTGCCCTGAGTCTGCCTCCGGGGAGGGCGGTATATAAATTAAATAAATAAATAATAAAGACACTGAGGGGAATCTGGGAGGAACTTCAGTGGCGCATGGAGAGAAGAGTGATGAATGAATCTTTCCCAAAGCAGCAGTAACACCATGGGCTGGAAAGGACCAGCATCCCAATGGGGTCTCTACACAGCAGGTTCACGTCTTTGTTTTCACAATCCAATTTTGCAGGAATTGGAGTCCAAAAAGCTCTCACTTTCCCAGCCTTAATTGGGCCACACAATGTGAACTTGCTGCCAAGAGGCCTGTTAAGGTGATGTTCCTGCCTTGGGCATCTGTTGACCCCATTCTAGGGACCCGGAAGGGAATTTGACTGGAACTCTGGTGCCTTAGGGAGGCAAGTGGGATGAATACAATGGCAGAGCACTGCCTTTCCCAAAGCCTCAGCGACAGGTGAAATGGGAAAGGATGTCCACAAGGCAGCCCAGCACAATTTTCTCATAGTTTGGTGGATCACATATTTTGGCCTTTGAAAGGGTCTCACCAAACTAGGGCAGCCAACCTACACGGTGCTTTAGTGTTTGAATATAGCCTCCAGGTAGAGCGTGGAGATGTCTCGCAATTATGACTGGATCTCCAGACAACAGAGAGTAGTTCCCCTGGGGGAAATGATAGCTTTGGAGGATGGAATGTATGGCCTTGTACCCCACTAAGTTCCCTCTTCTCCCCTTCCCAACCCATTCCCAGGCTATGCCCCTAAGTCTCCAGGAATTTCCCAACCTGGAATTGCCAACCCTAAACCTATAAGTGTACACAGAAAATGTTCTGGATACTTAACAGAGTAAAAAGCAACACAGCACACATGTATAATAAGCTTTAAGAAAAATTTACTAAGGCTGCGGTTACACGTGCCAGATAATGCAGGGGGGGGGGAAGTGAGTCTATTTCCTCTGCAGTAATTTGACCCACCACTGCGTGATCAGACACACCAATGGGTGAATCGGTTTTTTTCAGCTGCTGTGTGTTTCCAGTGTGCTTCAATGAGGGATCACGGATTCAATGGGAGCGCACCAGAGCAATCACACGGGAAAGTCTGTCTGCGGCCTGTCACAAACCCATTTGATACAGCACTTTCCCTGGTATTTTTTAACTCCGCTTCTTCGGCGGAGCAAGACGGGTTGCCAATGGATACGGGACGCTTGCCAGATGTTCCTGTGTGATTGTGCCCTTAAAATCTGCCTGGTATTTGTGCCTATCATGCAGCTACTTCTGCATGTGACTGGGACCTAAATAACTAAAGGGAAGATCCCCACGCACCAGGCCAGGCACACGCTCGATTTGATCTTCGTGGCGGGGATTACAGTGGACTGGATTACTGCAGCGGCAGTACCATGGTTGGACCACTTTGCCCTGAAGGCTCATCTGAATGTCCCACCCCAACCCTGTTTAGGCGGCGAGCAGATTTTAGCTTGCCCGCGGAACCAAATGGATCCTGTTTGGCTTCAGATGGCTCTGCGGGATCCAATGCCCCCTGGCGGCTCATTGGATGAGCTTGTGGAGGACTGGTATGACCGACTCTCCACAGCCATTGATGAGATCACTCCCAGGTGCCCTCTGCGCTCTCACTCTAGGCTTGCCCCTTGGTATACCCAGGGGTTGCAGCTTATGAAATGAGAGCTAAGACAGCTAGAGAGACAGTGGTGACATGCTCACGCCGAAGCATCAAGAACATCTTATAGGACGTTTATGAGATCCTACAAGATGGCAGTCAAGGCTGCTAAGAGGGAGTTCTATGCAGCCACAATTGCATCTGTGAGCTCACGCCCAGCCCAATTATTTAGAACAATTCAGCTTTGACAGCTCTGCCCCATGGCAGACAAAACAGTAGGGAATTGAATATTGGCTGTGAGACTTTTACGAGCTATTTTGCAGACAAAGTCTTGACATTCCGCTGTGATCTCCCTGCCACAATTGAAACAGTGTGTGAACTTGAGGCCCCTTGCACATCTTCACAGGGTTTAGAATGTTTTGGCCTGCTCAGTCTGGAGGAAGTTGACAGACTGCTCGTATCTGTGCGTCCAACCACGTGCCACCTTGATCCATGCCCTTTCTGGCTCATTAAAGCAGGCCATGAGGGGTTTTGAGGTGCCATAAGGGAGATTATCAACAAGTCCCTCTTGGAGGGACAGTTCCCTGAGGCACTCAAGGAGGCGATGGTCTGTCCTCTCCTGAAAAAAACAGCTCTGGACCTGGCTGGATTGGCCAACTATCAGCCGGTGACCAATTTGCCCTATTTGGGCAAATTGATTGGGAAAGCAGTGGTGACACAGCTTCAGAGCTTTCTGGATGATGCTTCTGTCCTCGATCCATTCCAGTCTGGCTTTTGCCCAGGTCACGGGATGGAGACAGTGCTGGTTGCCCTTACTGATGACCTTCAGAGACATCTGGATCAAGGTGGTGTGGCAGCACTGTTGTTGTTAGATCTGTCGGCCATGTTTGGCATGGTTGACCACCAGTTGCTGACCCACCGCCTCGCTGATGTGGGGATACAAGGGCTCACTCTTCAATGGCTTGTCTCTTTTCTCCAAGGTTGGGGACAGAGGGTGGTGATAGGAGAACAGCAATCCCGGAGGCACCCACTTGAATGTGGTGTGCCTCAGGGGGCAGTGATTTCCCTGATGTTGTTTAACATCTATATGCGTCCCCTCGCTCAGATTGCCAGGAGGTTTGGGCTGGGTTGCCATCAATATGCTGATGACACCCAGCTCTATCTGATGTTGGGCGGCTGGTCAGGCTCCAACCCGGAAGATCTGAACCAGGCACTACAGGCCGTGGCTGGGTGGCTCAAGCTGAGCCGGCTGAAACTAAACCCACCAAAGACGGAGGTCCTGTGCCTGAGTCGGAGCGGACCGGGGTTGGGTCTCCCTCTCCTGACCTTCAATGGGGTACTGTTGGTGCCAGCATTGGAAGTTAGGAGTTTGGGAGTGCTCCTGGACTCCTCCTTAACTATGGAGGCCCAGGTGGCAGCCACTGCTAGATCGGCATTTTATCATCTTAGGCTGATTCGGCAGTTGGTTCCCTTCCTTGGCCATGATGACCTGGCTACAGTGATCCATGCGACGGTCACCTCAAGGCTAGACTACTGTAACGCTCTCTACATGGGGCTGCCTTTGGTGCAGATCCGGAAGCTGCAGCTAGTGCAGAATGCGATGGCCAGGCTGATGATGGGTCTCCCCAAGTGGGAGCACACCCGCCCTGGGCTGAAAGTGTTGCACTGGCTGCCAATAGCATACTGAATCCATTTCAAAGTGCTGGTACTTACCTTTAAAGCCCTATATGGCCAGGGTCCGACTTACCTGAGGGACCGGGACACAACATCACCTGGTGGTTCCAGGCCCCCAGGAGGCAAGGGTCATCGTGACAAGGGCCAGGTCCTTTTTGGTGGCAGCCCCTACCTGGTGGAATGAGCTCCTGGAGGAGATCAGGGCCCTGTGGGACCTTATGCAGTTCCACAGGGTCTGCAGGATGGAGCTCTTCTGTCAGGCTTTCACATAGGGGCCGCCACTACCACCACTACCAATGAGGTGGACAACATCGGGGTTAAGGATGCCCGGGAAGATCTGCCATGACTCTGCGTGACTGATATCATCAGATCTACCTCTTCAGGATTAGCTATAGGATAACATCATCCCCAGAGAACTGTCTGTTGACCTGTATATATTCGGGGACCATCTTGCTTGCAATTGTTCAATTGTTGTTGTGATTAATTGTTATCAATGTTTTTATTGTTTTTATCTTGTTTTATATGGGCTTTGCCCCTTGTAAGCTGCCCTGAGCCTGTTCGTGGGGAGGGCGGGGTAGAAATCCAAATAAATAAACAAACAAACATGGAATTAAAACAACAAAGTTCTCTCTACCTTTCTAGTTCTTGCTAGTTTGGTTGCATGCTCTGATATGAGTGTTGGGAACAAAGGAGAGAAAGTTTACCCCCAAAGCCCCCACCTTTCATTTATGTGACAAACAGCATGCATCCCAATTCGCAACCAAATTATCGATCAGCCAATAATAGTTTCCAAACTTATCTTATTAGGAATAACACTTCCTTTTCTCTAGTGGGAAATAGGTGCCCGACACCTAATTGTTTCTAAGCTAACTAGCTAAGAATAAGCATGCATAAACAAACAGGTTAACTCTTTCGTCACTGAAGGGAATGACATTTGCAAAACTCCAACAAAACGTCATATCTGGGTAGGCCCTGAGTTGCTTTAGGGACAATTTCCACATTGAAAACTATCGTAATTTGGTAGTCTCCATGGAAGACTCAAATGCTTAATCTGTTTGAAACGGATTTAATAAAGATGCTGCTGGTGCTACTGCTGGTACTTAAGGACATGCCTTCTTATTCCCAGCTCCAGCGATGCCTTGCACAAGAAAGATTTGGAAATGGAATACTAAGAGACTGAGTTGGAATGAGAGCACTTTTAAAACGGCCTGCTCCATTAGGATGAGAACAGTTTCCCATACTGTTAAAGGCTGCTCAGAATGGGATAGACTTTGCCCAGAGAAGCACTGGGTTGGGGCCAGTGAGCCCATTTGTTATGGCCTTCAGAGACATATTCATCACAAGAATAAGCCGCAACCATACGTCCTTCCCCAAACGTAAATCATGTGGGTTGAGGAAAAGTGAGCACTTTGTGCTCATGTTGGAATAATTCTCATAACTCATTCGAGAGGAGAGTGGGCAAGAAGGGGGAGGAGAAGCTGAGGATCCTGTGCAGAGTTATCATGGGAGTTGTCCTCCAAATGGATGGTTATAGAAAAGCAAGATGGTTTTTCCTTTGAAAAGTACCCTGGCCACAAATGCCTGGGAAAGGGATTCTAGCCTAGCTGTCTCTCTGACATACAGTTTGCTATGTGTAGTAACTTTGTTTTTACAGGGGATGTTCAGGTCTGCAGCCTGAAATGGTATAATCCAGAAACAGTTTAATTTGCCTGTTTTGTCGGACTAGGCCACTGAGACCTCTAGGACTCTGAGATGTTCTCGTCCGGTGGTGGTGGAAAGTACCATCAAGTCCAGCTTATGATGACCTGGCAGGATTTTCAAGGGAAGAGACTGTTAAGTGGTTTGCCACTGCTTGCCTGTGCACAGCAACCCTGGGACTTCTTTCGTGGTCTCCCATCCAGGTACTAACCAGGACCAACCCCACGTAGCTTCTGAGATCTAGCTTAGCTTCCAAGCCTGGGCCATCCAGGTCATGGACTATGCTTATCTACATAAGTATTATCTTCATCATGGCATGTGGGATTGGAGAGGAAGGCGGCATGGTGTAGCCCAATTTCATCGACTGCGGAAGCTAAGCAGGGTCAGTAGTCCTTGAATGGGAGGCCACCAAGGAAGACTCTGTGGAAGAAGGCAATGGCAAACCACCTCTGCTTCTCACTTGCCTTGAAAGCCCCTCTCTGGGGTTGCCATAAGTTGGCTGCAACTTGACAGCACTCTTTACACACACGTGCATGTTGTGTATTGGAATGTGAATCTGGGCTATACATTCCTATGTTAAGCTTGATTTCTAATGTGGTTCTTCAGCTGTCGCATTACTATTGGCTGGTTTCTGAGAAACCTCTGTACAGAACCAATCATCTTGTAAATATGTATCAAAGTGGGAACAATTGTGATTGGACCTTATCTCTGTAATTCTATTGGTCCTTAACTTATTTTGGGAGTGGCTTTGACAGCCCGGGAGAGTTTAAAAGAAGGAGTTGTGCTCCACTGTTTTGTGGTGTGTTTGTTGTGGTGTTCTGAGTTGGAGTTGCTGTTAGGAATAAACTGAAATCACTTGCTGAAATCATTTCGTTGTTGAGTTTCATACTTAACAGTGCATACACACACACACACACGATCAGCTGCCACCCCGCAACATTTGCAACAAGATTTAATTTAAAAAAATCTCTCAGCTTTCCTCATACAGAAACTTCGAGCAAGCAGGCCTCTTTACTCCCTGTGCCAGTTGCCTGCTGATCTGTTAAAACACTTCTTTGTTTTTTTCCTATTTCTCTCCTTCAGACACAAGGAATAGTTTCCACCACCACCCCATCTTCAGAAGGAGAGGCAAAACAAACAGGTTTGTTGCTTAGTTGCTAAAGTTTATGCCCACTTAGTTCATCTTAATAGATCACCAATTTCTCACTGCTGGAAAGAGGTTACTTCAGTTGCATCAGTGTGCTACAGACCTATAACCCACATCAACAAAACCAGCTGATCTCCGTTCTTATGGATGCCGGGTTTGAGCTGTCTATGGAAGCCACTGGGGCCAGTGCTAGAAATGATCTTGTATAGTGCAGCAGTAAGCAAAATCTCTGAGCAGGCAAAGGTTAAGGACTCTGGTGTTTCCTCTGAGAATACAGCAGCCTGGACTTGGAAGGCACAGATCTGGCAAGGGGTAGAGGGTCTACCCCAGGGCAGAACCCAGCCCAGGACCTATTCACCCAGGGCAGGCTCAGGGGATCAAGGGGTGTAGACCCAGCAGAACCAACAGAAACTGCTCTAGTCATTTAAGGTGCACAGCTTTCCAAGTATTTTAAAACTCCCTACAGACAAAACATTAAAATTGTTTTCCATCACTTGGTCTAAACACACAACTCCTTAATAATATGCTGCATACATATGTTATTATGCCTACTACTAGCAACAGTGGCTCCCCCCAGCTTGAGGGATATGTCCTTCTAGTCCTTGCCAGGAATTCCTGCTGAAAAGCATTTCTTACAAAAGTGAATTTATTACAAAAAAAATGTGCGTATGAGAAGTCAACATGAGGTAAAACCACTCAGTTTTGCTTCAATTAACTTTATACCTCATGCATCACCTTAAATTTATCTCCAGTGTTGTTAACTACAACGACTACCAAGTGATTCCTTTTCTCTATGCCTAAGGGATTGGTGAATATTGTCTGGTGTTAGAGAGATGTAGAGAAAATTGCTGGCAGCTGTTCTCTTTTTCCCCAATGGAGAGAAACCATTTGCTTCCAGGAAACCAGGGTGCAATCTGATACCACCGCCATTTTTAATCTGCAGGTCTGCAGCCTGGAGCATGGAATACTGGCTTGAAATGGTCTTAAGATCCTGGTCTTCCCCACCTCTTTTTATTTTTTGTAATATCCAGCCTGAGGAAGACTTCTGGTGAACCCAAATGCTTACATGTGGTTTTTGTGACATTTTGGTGGGTCCTAAGTGGTTAAGATGGTGAACTGCAGGCTGTGGAAGGTCAGTAGTTCAGCAGTTCGAGACCCGGGTGCTGCATGACAGAGTGAGCTCCCATCTCTAGTTCCAGCTCCTGCCAACCTAGCAGCTCAAAAGCAAGAGATTGCAAGTAGATAAATAGGTACCACTTCAGTGGGAAGGTAACAGTGTTCTATGTGCCTTGGTGTTTAGTCATGCCGGCCACATGACCACGGAAACATCTTCGGACAGCACTGGCTCTTCAGCTTTGAAACGGAGATGAGCACCGCAACCCTAGAGTCAGATTCGACTGGATTTCGAGCAAGGGAACCTTTACCTTTACTTTAACAAAAGATATTACAAGGACTGTATTCTTCATTTTCCTAGAGCAAAGAATTCTGTAACACTTTAAAGACTAACACACCATTGGTGGAACATGTTCATAAGAGAGTGTGTGTGTATGTGTGTGTGTGAAGTGCTGCCAAGTTGCTTCTGACTCGCAGAGAGCCTATGAATTAATGACCTCCAGTTTGGTGTAGTGGTTATGTTTGCAGACTCTAATCTGAGAGAACCGGGTTTGATTCTCCACTCCTCCACTTGCAGCTGCTGGATGACCTTGGGCGAGAAATAGTTCTGTCGGAGCTGTTCTGTGGGGGAAGGGAAGGGAAATGAATTTGTAAGCTGCTCTGAGACTCTGTGTGAAGGGCGGGGCATAAATCCAATCTCCTCCTCCTTCCTCCTCCTTCATGTCCTATCATTAACAGCCATTCTCAGGTCTTGCGAACTGAGGGCCAAGGCTTCCTTTCTTGGATTAATTCATCTCACACTGGGTCTTTCTCTTTTCCTGCTACCTTCAACTTTTCCTAGCATTACTGTCTTTTTTAGCTGCGCCTCTCTTCTCATAATGTGACCAGTTTTGTCATTTTAGCTTCTAGCAACAGTTCAGGCTTGCTTTGATCTAGAACCCATTTATTTTCTTTTTGATGGTTCACACAGTATCCATAAAACTCTCCCCCAACACTACATTTCAAATGAATCAGGATCTTATCTCTTCTCAGCCCTTTGACTAAGATCAAGTGAGCTCTCTCTCTCTCTCTTTCTCTGTTGAAGAGGTGGATCAGCCTCCCTGAGGATGCCACTAACAACATCCTCCATGTGTCCCAGCACTAGGGAGGAGCCAAAACATGAAAGATGGGAGATATTTGTGATGTTGCTCTGGTCACCCATGCCTTCCACCTCTGAAGTCTTTTGCCTTGAAAACCCTACAGGGTCGCCAAAAGTCAGCTGTAGCTTGACGCCCCCCAAAGAGCCATGAAAACAAAAATAATTATTGTGATCAGAGGGAGTATGCTTGTAAACACTAGTTTTTGCTCTGTGGAGTTCCTGGAAACATCTGACTGGCAATGGTTACAAATAGGATGCTGGACATGATTGTTCCTTGGTCTGATCCAGCAGGATTGTTCTTATGTATATATGCTCTCTCACATAAGTTAAACAAATGCACCCTTCAGGCTATCAAGCAAGACATAATGTCATGCCAATCAGTAAAACTGCAGGAAAGCCCAGCAAGCCCAGCAAGGGGGGCTAACTAGGCATGGTGAAAAATTTGACACTTGTCCGGAGAAATCCCCATGCTCAGACTTCCTTGATTACACACAAGGATGAGTTCTATCAGTCACCTGATGTTCCTTGAACTGATCACCTTGATGTTCCCTGACAAAGCCTGTCTCAAGCATAGCACCATGCTGAACAGCTTTTTGTCTGCCCAGTAGCTGGATGCTCTGCCACTGAGCTGTGGTTCCTCACCAGGTAAAGTAAAGGTATACCTTATGGGGTGAGAAAGGGGACCATGTCACACAGGCAGTGTGGATTAAGTGACCACCCTGCATGAATCTGCAGTATTTTTACTGTATATATGTAATGGAAAAGTCCCCCCCCCGTCAATATTTGTGAGATTTTGTTTGGTCCTAGAAGAAGAAGAAGAAGAAGAAGAAGAAGAAGAAGAAGAAGAAGAAGAAGAAGAAGAAGAAGAAGAAGAAGAAGAAGAGGAGGAGGAGGAGGAGGAGATTGGATTTATATCCCGCTCTTCACTTGGAGTCTCAGAGCAGCTTACAAACTCCTTTCCCTTCCCCCTCCCCACAACAGACACCCTGTGAGGTAGGTGGGACTGAGAGAACTTCTGACACAAACTGCTCTTTTTCAAGGACAGCTGTGCCAGACCTTGTGACTGACCCAAGGTCACATCAGCAGGTGCAAGTGGAGGAGTGGGGAATCAAACTCGGTTCTCCCAGATTAGAGCCCACACACTTAACCACTACACCAAACTACACCTATTGGGTGGAGCTCTTATTTCAGTTTCCAGTTTTGTATATTAGCTGTAGTTGTTGGTCATGAGAGCTGTCCCCTTGCAAATAAACAGCTGATGTTTTGAGACAGCTTGTTTCTGCTGAATGGACCAGAGGACAGGTGCATGAGTGAGTACTCTAACCTGTGAACCCACAGTCAATAGGGGCATTACAGAATCATAAATAACTTGCAGTTTGGTACTAAAAAACAATGCCTGATAAGATGGTGCAACATAAGAAAGAGTCCCAGCCTGGATAGTTGAGGCTGGCTCTTTCTCATCAGATCTCAGAAATGGAGCAGGGTTGGCCCTGGTCAGTATTTGGAAGGGAGACCATGAAGGAATACCAGAGTCATAACATGGAGATATGTAATAGCTAACCACCTCTGAATGTACCTTGCCTTGAAAACCCCATGGGATCACCATAAGTCAGTTGTGATTTGATAACGAAGGAAGGAAGGAAGGAAGGAAGGAAGGAAGGAAGGAAGGAAGGAAGGAAGGAAGGAAGGGAAGGAAGGAAGGAAGGAAGGAAGGAAGGGTATTCTTAGTAATCATCAGCCATTAATAAGAAAGTGCTTAGGTAGTGTGAGATGAGGCCATAGCTCACTGGCAGAGCACCTGTTTTGTATGTAGAAGGTCCCCTGTTTAATTTTGGTTTCTGGATTTAGGATTTCAGAGAGCAAGAGCAGGATGGAAAGGACCTCTGCCACCTGAAAAAAATATAATAAAAATAGTTTAAAAATACTGAGCTAGAGAGATCAGTCATGCAACTGATAAGTCTTATCCTGATAAAGCTGTTTCAGATGTACTTCCAAATCCGCCAGCCTGCTGTCCCTGTGACAATCTCATATGTTCAGAAACATTGCACAATTTTCCAAATGTCAACACTTGTTGTACTGTTTTTCTGTGCCATTTTTTTAAGGGAAAGGGAAACGTTTTCTTAAACTGGTCCTGACGCAAGGAGCAAAAAAACCCCCAAAACACCCCCCCCTTAAATGGTTTCTTTCCAGAAGGAGGGAAGAATAGGGAGCATAAATAAAACACAGCTGGACAGATGCCTGATTGATCAAAGAGCCACAGACCATGCCTTTGTCGGGAGGGTGTGTGTGTTGCCTCTTAGGTTTTACTACTCTTTGGAAGAAGGCGTTCTATTGTTGCGCTGAGCTTTCTGTTCCACTCCAGTGCCATGCTAAACTGCCAAGAGGCTTTGCAAGGATATGTTCTCTCAAGAGTAACCTACAGGTATTGTTCTGGGGGGAGTACTTTTTAAGTCCACACTCTTGGCTTTGGCGTTTTTAAGTGTTAGGAGAGAAAAGGGTATTTTGACTCCTTGTTCTCTGAAAAGGAATTGAAACACCTCTTACCAATTACAAGTAAACAGTATACTCCAACAATGAATCCCTTTAAACCCTTGTGGACATGTATCCAGTCCAGTCCAGTCCTTCTAACAAAACTATAGCTAGCCAGTTAGCTGACTAACACCTTCCACACATACATGCAAACACACGCTTGGATTTTCATAGATACTAGAGAAGATCCACAGGTTCCTAAATGGGCCTGAACAAGGTGATTCAGCAAGCTTGAGACAACTTTCCAGGACCAGTAGGGCCTCCTGATTTTGCAATCCCAGCTAGGCAGCAAAATGGAACCTCCATGTTCAGAGACAGTGTAGCTTGGAATGCCAGCAGCTAGAGGGAGCAACCAGGTAGGGAAACTTTGATCCTCATGGCCTCCTTATGAGCCTTATAGGAGAACTTGGGTGGCAATTATGGGAAACAGAATACAGGTTTAGATGGACCAGTGGCCTGCCCCCTCAGGCCTCTTCTTATGTAAAAAAGGTCGACTGTGGTCCATTCTGCATCTGGCATTCGCTCCACATTTTCTCAGTACTCAACCTGGTTCCCCCTTGCCTTGGAATATCTGTTTTCATTGCATTGCCTCGGATCCTGGTTTCTGCACTGGTTAGTGTCAGCTTGCAATCTATTTTGTTTTCAGTGCTTGCTCTTGCATTGGTAAGCAGATTTTCCTGTGTCAGTATGGTGTCATTAGCCACCTGAGCCAAATAATTAATGGTGAGGCAATAAATACAGAGGGGGATATAGAGGTGGGGGAACTGATGGAGATCGATGAAGCTGTGTCAGGTTGTCTGCTTATTGTTCCCTTCGAATTGGAAGTGGAGGAAGGAAAAGGTGCTGCCCAAACCCACATTCAGATACCCCGATGCTATACTGATTGTGAAGTCACCCCTGAACAGCCATAAATCTATGCAGAAGGTACCATAAAACCCAATGAACAAAGAAAGTGAAAGTGGTATGCAGTGTAGAAGATTAACCTCTTGACGTGGCTGTGGAAAAACTATGAGGAAACAGATAGGTGCAGAATTAGCCAGTGCCTTGGATGGATCACCATCATACATGGGCAGTGGGCTGAGTCTGGATTAGTGGTTCACAAGTTTTGCAGGTCAGTTCTGGATGGCATTCTTTCATATCATAGGCAGATGGTCTTCTTCCTGGGGACATTGCTTCGTAAAAAAATCTCCCTAACAAAAGAAAGCTAGCCTATCAGGGAGACAGTCCTCACCAAGCCTCCTCCCTTGTATGCTGAGTGACTATGTACAGCAATTTTGTTTCCCATGAAGGCATATCCAAAGATGCAATTTCCCACCTACAGACTAAAGAACTAACTCTGTCCCACATGATTTCTCTGCATGTGCAGAAGCACTCTTAGATCTTAAGTCAACATTTCCCCCAAGTGAGAATGGAACATTTCCCGACTGCAGTAATCACTAGTTGGCTATGATGAGTGGAACAACCATCAAGTTTCCTTTTTTAAAACCTTTTAAAAATCAAAGCCTTGTTCAGACTCCTGGGGCTTCACACTCAATTTTCTTTTCTCTCCCCCCACCCCATTTCTGTATAATTCTGTTATGTGCGATCTTTGTGCCTCTTCCTATGTAATTTTCATTTGCTTTATTGAGCTCTTTTTCATTATAACGGGTCTGATTCGTCAGCTGTGCAGAGAGTAGTGTGTTGATGCCATGGCTTAGATGTAGGCAAAAACCCAAACCAAACCCCAAAATAGTAAGGACCCAGTAACCATTTCAGGGATGGGAAATGCAATTAGTGTTACATTGACAAAAGGGAGTTTTCTGGACGGAAAACCAGAAGAGGGGCACAGGGGGAATTCAGACTGGAAAGTAGTTCACATCTGGCATATTCCAAACTCAGACTCCACAGATCTGTCATTACAAAGGAATCATTTTATATCAGTAGCATATTAATGATATGTATCACGTATAGAACTTAAGAGTGTACAAAATACCGCACATTCAGCAGATCCAGTGCATGAATTGAAGTGTAAAGACAATGCAGTTCTGCTAGCACAAGTAAAAGTGCCAGTTTGGTGTAGTGGTTAAGAGCACGGACTCTAATCTGGGAGAACTGGGTTTGATTCCCAAGTCCTCCACGTGCAGCTGCTGGTGAGACCTTGAGTCAGTCATAAATTCTTTCAGAGCTGTTCTCTCAAGGGCAGTTGCTGAGAGAGCTCTCTCAGCCCCACTTACCTCACAGAGTATCTGTTGTGGGGAGGGGAAGGGAAAGAGATTGTAAGCCACTCTGAGACTCCTTCGGGTAGAGAAAGGTGAGGTATAAATCCAATTTCCTCCTCCTCCTCCTCCTTCTCTATTTTAACCAGGGCTCTTTTTGTAGCAGGAACCCCTTTGTATGTTAGGTGACACACCCCTAATGTAGCCAATCCTCCAAGAGCCTACAGTAGCCCCTGTAAGAAGAGCTCTGTAAACTCTTGGAGGATTGGCTACATTAGGGGTGTGTCACCTAATATGCAAAGGAGTTCCTGCTACAAAAAGAGCCCTGCTTTTAACACATGTGGAAACCTTCCACAGCATCCTACCCATTATTTTAATAGTCCTTATGTTAACCCTGCCAGGTTGGCTAGTATTGCTAACCCCGTATTGCACATGTGAATGGTAGCTGAGAGAGTGGAGACTGAGAGGAGGCTGTGCAGTGAATTGTTTTCTAAGATTCAAACTAAGTTTTCCTAACTTTACCTCACTCACAATGTGTTCTGGTCAAGGCTAAGGTCCAAGAGTCTAGGCAGGGTGCTGGAGGGCCAATGAAACAATAGCACTGATGTTGCCAGTATAATGGATTCACATGATCCAACATCGTGATTTTCCCAAGGTCTCCCAGGGCCTTAGTCTAACCACTACCCTGCATTTTCCAATCAAAGAACGTCTCCTTACATTTTTTTTATTTTTAAAAGTCTGTGATTTTTGAGATGCCATAAATGTCATAAGTAGATCTTATTGTAAGGGAAGCCGGGTAGAGTAGCCAACCTCCAGGTGGTATCCTGGACATCACCCATTTTCACCATTGATCTCCAGACAACCAAGAACAGTTCCCCTGGAGACAATGGCTGCTTTGGAGGGTGGACTCTGTGGCATTATATCCTGCTGAGGCCCCTTGCCTCCCCAAATGCGCCCTCCCCAGGCTCCACCCCCCAAATCTCCAGGTATTTCCCAAACCAGAGCTGGCAACCCTAAAGCCAAGTCCTCTTGGACCTTCTGACTTTGGCTAAACATGCCCCACCCATTCCCCCGTGCTTGATCCCCGGCAGTACCAGTATATCATTTTATCAGTGAATGATGTACTCAATCAGCATCTCATGTTATTAAAATGAAATGCTATAACCTAGAAAAAGAAAAAAGGGCTTTTTAAAAAGAACTTGGTAGCTTGCTGAAAGCGTGAGTGGAGAGGCCAATGGACGGCAAAAGTCTTTGATGTGCTTTTGCTACTATTTGCCAAGTTTGTTATTAATTACAAGCTGTCTTACCTTTTGACACATAATTTCCTTATATTAAATGTAAAAATACGCTCAATGTTATGATTATCCCAGAGACAGGCTGCTTTATGACCATGTTTTCCAAGCTGAAAGGTGTTAAATATACCTGTGGAAGGTCTGGAAATAGACTAAATGAAGCAGAAGCCATCAGTCTGAATAGAAAAATTAATGCGGTATGAAAAGAAACAATTAGTTGCAGAAGGAAGAAGGTGTTAAGCATTTGAGTAGGGGTTTAAAGAATACCAACTACAGTAACATTTTGAGTTTAATAATAGATACTCTGAGAAGAAGTGGATTTGAAAAGAGAGAAATTGCTGGATACATAGCTATATCTATATCTAGTTGATAGATTCCAGGGAATGCTGAGCTTCCTTCGAAGCTTATTGGAGGATCATCAGCAAGAATTGTTAATGGTGGGCAATAGTTTCAGAGGGTAACTATGTTGGTCTGCCATGGAACAGCAAGTAGAAGATGCGAGATAAGATTCGAGTCCAGTAGCCCCTTAGAGACCAACAAGATTCTTGGTGTACGAGCTTCCAAGAGTCCGACGAAGGGAGCTTTGACTGCCAAAAGCTCATACGCCAAGTATCTCTTAAGTCCAGTGGAACCTTTAAGACCAACCAGGTTTTATTCAAGATATGAGCTTTTGTGTGCACGCACAAGTCCTCAGATACAATGAATTGTGCATCTACATGAAAGCTCATATCTTGAATAAGATTTTGTTAGTCTTAAAGGGGCCACTGGACTTAGACTTTGTTCAACTGCTTCAGACCAACATGGCTACTGGCCTGGATCTATCCAAATATCTTGTTGGACTCTAAGACTCAAATCTAAGATAAATGTGCCTGCCAGATAATGTGCCTGCCATTATCTAACTTTCCCTGCTCTGGTATACTCTAGGTCACTGTGTAAATTCTGCCCTTGTTCCTTTACATGGATCCTTTCCATGAGTAAAGACTCCTTGGGAAAACAAGTTGATGTGGGAAAGTCTTACCTGAAGGAAGGGAATATGGTGATCTCTAGATACCTTTTCAGACTATTTGAGCCTAGGGTTGCCAGCCCCCAAGTGAGGCCTGGAGATCTCCCACTTTTACAACTTATAGAGAGCCAGTTTGGTGCAGTGGTTAAGTACGTGGACTCTAATCTGGGAGAACCGGGTTTGATTCCCCACTCCTCCACTTGCACCTGCTGATGTGACCTTGGGTCAGTCACGAGCTCTGGAACAGCTGTTCTTGAAAAAGAGCAGTTTTTGTGTTAGAGTTCTCTCAGCCCCACATACCTCACAGGGTGTCTGTTGTGGGGAGGGGAAGGGAAAGGAGATTGTAAACTGCTCTGAGACTCCCTCGGGTAGTGAAGGATGGGGTATAAATCCAATCTCTTCTTCTTCTTCATCTCCAGCCAACGGAGAGATCAGCTCCCCTGGAGAAAATGGCTGCTTTGGAGGGTGGACTCTATGGCATTGTACTATCTGAGGCCTCTCTCCTCCCCAAACCCTGCCGTCTCCTGGATCCACCTCCGAAGTCTCCAAGTATTTTCCAACCCAGAGCTGGCAACCCTATTTGGGCCTAGGGGTGCAAACCTCCAGGTGGGAGCAGAAGTTCTCCCAGAATTTTAACAATCTCCAGACTACACAGATCAGTTCCCCTGGAGGAAATGGCAGAAGGTAGGGTCTTAACAGAGGTGTCTAACTCATTTGTTACAAGGGCTGGATCTGACATAAATGTCACTTTGTCAGGTCGGGCCATAAAATGTAATACCAGGTACGGGAGATATAAACTTGATAAAGGATATAGGCAAACCAGGGCTCTTTTTGTAGCAGGAATTCCTTTGCATATTAGGCAACACTCCCCTAATGTAGCCAATCCTCCAAGAGTTTACAGTAGCCCCTGTAAGAAGAGATCTGTAAGCTCTTGGAGGATTGGCTACATTAGGGGTTTGTCGCCTAATATGCAAAGGAGTTCCTGCTACAAAAAGAGCCCTGAGGCAAACCCAATTAACGATATTATTTTTTACTCAAAATGCAAACATGTTTAAAACATTAACACTCCTACAGTATCTCCCTGATGCCCACCCTCACATTTCCACTGCCCATGACTCATTAGCATAGTATACAGGGATATAATGCACAGCCTCTGCCCTCTGGCAATAAAAGTAATGACCAGTTGCTCACGGGCTGGATATGGGCCCTGGATGAGCTGGTTCCAGCCCACGGACCGTATGTTTGACACCCCTGTTCTGTGGTATCACAGCCCCACTGAGCTCTCTCTGCTCCCCAAATTCTGCCCTCTCAGGCACTGCCTCCAAAGTTCCAGGGATTTTGTAATCGAGATTTGGCAGCCCAACTTAAGCCAAAGAGAAAGAGGAGGGGGGGAAAGACGGGTGGAAAACATAACCCAAAAACATTTTAGTACCTTGGCTCTGATCTGACTGCATCTTCTGGACCAAAATAGGAAGACTTACAACACTAATATTATTCAGGACATATAATATTATTCAGGACCATGACACAAGGCAATACTCTGAGAGGCCTCACCAATATTCTCAGGCCTTCTGTCAATTGATTGTAACTATAAAACTCCTTTTTTGGTCCTATGTTGATTAACTTATTGTCTTGCTATTGTATCATTGACTGTACATTGTACAAATATTGCTTGACCACCAAAGAAGGCCACTGTGGACGAAATGCATCTGGTCGCAATAGATCCCACTTGTGTATATTGTACACTTTTATTCTGTATTGAGGCTACAATCAAGCCCATAATTGTTTTTAACTAATTGATAATAAATACATGTATTTATTATATTATTTATAATTATAGCTTTTAGTCATTGGCCCATAACTTTGTATGCAACTAACCTTCTGGGACCTGAAATTCAGGTACTTGAGCCCTACTTGAGCCTACATGGTTAAAAATTAGTGTGGATTTTTTCTTAATACCCTTCAGTTTCCCTGGTGGCATTTTCAAACCTGGTCATTAAAGCAGAGTTGCCATGGGTGGAACAACTTGGATGACCAAATGGGGTCCTTGGGGACACACACACACAGCTGGACATTATTTTATTTGTTTTCATAAAATGTTTGGATGATGGCCAAAATGGGGGCCTTTTGGTAGCTCTCAGCAGTCCTGTGTCAAAGACTTGCAAATTATTTTTCATACCATCTCAACCCATATTTGTTGGTGGATTCTGAACCCTACGGTGATTATCAGTTAACCACACCCAGTTGCAGTTATTCCTGGTTAATTGATCAGGGATACAAATGCTCTTCTCCTGCGTACGTGTCCTCAGAGTAAGCATGCTGGACTCAATAAAATGTAGGACTAACCAAATAACGCTGACCTTGCATCCATAATTCATTTATGAGTGCCAGAAGACCTTTGATCTGTTCGTTTCCCCCCTGCACATTCAGCTCATCTTTTGAATTGGGCCTTTGGCAAACTGTGGGAGCTGCCCTACTGGAGGGCAAGCTTGACTGCCCACTTTCTATGACTAGCGATTTAAGCACAAATAATCTTGTGACTACATAAAGAATATTGTATAGAGACAGGGTGTCTGATTCTAATTGGACATGTGATTATGTATAATCTGATGCACTGAGGGCTATACTCAGTCTGGAGCGATGAAACAGCAGAGTAACAAGCCTGACATCTGGCATCAGAGGAGAATTACGGGGATTGTAGTCTGAAGGACAATCTCACATGACCCTTGGCGAATCCATGCATTTTTCCAGTCTGGGCTTTAAGGGGTGTTGGAGGTAAATTGCAGGCATCATCATCCTCATCGTTCACAATACAAAACAGCTCCCTAGAGAAGATCAAATAATAGTGCCAAAGCTATAGTTAATAGGCTTGATGAATCATAAAACTGGTTCACTACCACATTTGGAGCTCAGATTCCGGAAGAGCAGCCCCCTAGCCTGCTTCTTATGAAAAAAAGGAGTTGTGTGAACTACCCCTTGTATACAGCTATCGCCTATATTCTGCAGCCCTGACCTGAATGACCCCAGCTAGCCCGATCTCGTCAGATCTGTGAAGCTAAACAAGGTCGGCCCTGGTTGGTATTTGGATGGGAAACCATCAAAGAATCCCAGGCTTGCTATGCAGAGGACAGCAATGGCAAACCACCTCTGAATGTCTCTTGCTTTGATAACCTTCAGGGTCACCATAAGTCAGCAGAGACTTGGCAACACTTTATACTTACACATATTCTACACCTTTGACCCAAAAACAAACTCTTTCCTCTGGTGATATGATACTAAACCTCTCATAAATCCTAAGAACATAAGCGCAGCTGTGGAGCAGATGAAATCTAGTCCAAAGTACTGTTAAGAGCATAAGAGAGAACATAAGAGAAGCCAATGTTGAATCAGGCCAATGGCCCATCTAGTCCAACACTCTGTCACACAGTGGCCAAAAATACCAGGTGCCATCAGGAGGTCCAGCAGTGGGGCCAGGACACTAGAAGCCCTCCCACTGCTGCCCCCTCCAGCACCAAGAATACAGTGCATCACCTACCCCAGACTGAGAGTTCCCATCTATACCCTGTGGCTAATAGCCACAGATGGACTTCTGCTCCATATATTTATCTAATTCCCTCTTGAAAATGTCCATGCTTGTAGCTGCCACCACTTGGGACAAGGGTCCTGGGACAACACAAACATCTTTGCCCAGTGGTTAAAATCCAGACAACTAGGTGGCAGACAAACAGATGCAGAGAGACATATATTTGTGTTTCAGGCATCTAGACATCATCAACTTTATAGCAGATACTAAGCAATAGGAAATGAGAGAGGAGAAAACAGAGAAACACAAGGGTTGCTCCAGGACTCATAACAGTTGGATTGGTCTTCCTGGATACTCCAGCCCAGATAGAAAGCCCTGGAGATGAGTGATTACAATAGCAAAATGCCAAAGAACATGTGGATCCATTCTACGTTTGTGGATGGTGCTGGGGAACTGGAAAGGCCTGCTTCATTTTATACATGCTATTAGAAGTAGTAGGGTGGGAAAAGTAAGAACTGGACTTGCACATGTTTGGGCCACCATGTGATACTCCTCATATGACAGGATACTGTGTGGTAGAGAGAAGAACATTTTTTTCCCCTGCACATTCTGGAGCCAACATTTTTTTTTAAAAGTTGCATTATGTTTTTGAAGGGTTGTTTAGGATCTGCTGCATTGATAAAATGAAAGGATATATTATATGAAAGCGTTATAATGTACTTTATTCATTTAATGTATTTAAAATATTTATAAACCCACTTTTCTCACAAACAAATGGGACTGAAAATCAAACCCTTGGACAAACAGGTCAGATACAACACAACAGAACAAATGGACACCCTTGACATTGAAAACAGCAGCACTCAGAAATCAGCAGGTGAACATTTTAAATTTCCAATGCATTCTGTGGCTGACCTAATTCTAAAAAAGAACTCCAAAGGGAGAATCCAACATGAAACTTCTGAATTAGAATTCATCAAGAAGTTTAACATCATGGGTTGGATTCAGACAGCTTATCAGCTGAAAAATGAATGAGCACACCTTTGATCACCAAAATTGCTATGATGGGGATCATAGGACCTGTGTGAACACAGGTCATGTGAGACAGGGGTTGTGGTAAGAGGGGCAGGACTGAGTGAAAAAGGTCTAACTCCATCTCCATCTTCCCCCAGTTTAACAAGGACTAGATTTCTCACTCTCTACAGGTGCTAATATCTGCATAGCACTTTAATATGTTAATATGTTGTAACGTTTATAGTTTTAAATTGTGTATTGATGGCTTTTATATTGTAGATTTTATTGTCATATTGCAGTGTTTTATACTGGTTGTGTAAGCCGTCCTGAGCCAGCCTTGCTGGGAGGGCAGGGTAAAAATATAATAAATAAATACATACATACATACATATCTCACCCCTTACCAATATCTATTTGTTTAGCTATAGCTCTGCAGCTTTCCAATTGGATCTGCTTCTTATGTTTCATTAAAGTTCATTTTCCCAAATCAGATTTTATGTTAATCCGTCTTTGCCTATCTGTCAGCAAATGGGAGTGTTTCTCACCCATTCTAAGTGGTCTCCTTTTGTAAATCTTTCTCCACTACTCACTTTTCTATTGTTTACAGCCTTTATAAATGTATTTGCCTAATGCATGTCCAGTTTAGTGCAGTGGTTAGGAGCATGGTGTAGTGGTTAAAAGCATGGACTCTAATCTGGGAGGACTGGGTTTGATTCCCCACTTCTCCACATGCAGCTGCTGGTGTGACCTTGGGTCAGTCATAAGTTCTTCCAGAGCTGTTCTCTCAAGAGCAGTTACTGAGAGAGCTCTCTCAGCCCCATCTACCTCACAGGGAGTCTGTTGTGGGGAGAAAAAGGGAAAGGCATTGTAAACTGCTCTAAGACTTCTTTAGATAGTGAAGGGTGGGGTATACATCCAATCTCCTCCTCCTTGTATCTGATGAAGTGAACACTCTGGGGTTTCCAGACCCCCATGGCCACCAGCAGGGGTAGGGGTGCCAGATCCAGGTTGGGAAACTCCTGGAGATTAGCGGGTGGAGCCTGGGGATGACAGGGAGTTCAGTGGGGTACAGTGCAATAGAGTCCACCCTCCAAAGCATCCATTTTCTCCTGGGGAATGGATCTCTGTAGTCTGGAGAGTAGCTGTAATTCCAGGGGATCCCCAGGTCCCACCTGGTGACTGGCATGCCTACCTCTGAGTCATGAAAGGTTATGCTCGAGTGTATTTTGTTAGTCTTTAAAGCAACTTTGGATCTTGGTTTATGTTCCTGCTATGGACTAATAAAGCCGTTTAAAATCAAAATCAAACAGTATAACATTGTTTGGATGCCACCAGCTTATGAACTATTTCCACAATGGAGTCTTCCTCTCCTGTCTGTTATAGATAAGAAAACATCACAGATTCTGCAAAATCGAATATTCTACAGAAGAGTCTCTAGGATTGGATTCTACACAGAGCAGAAACTGGGATCTGTTATGTCAATATATTTCTCAGCTTTGTCAAGTGTCCAGGCTTTTTTTGTTTTTGTTTTAAATTCCCCATTGGCTCATAATCGCAGCAACAGGACCAGTGGGCTGCTTGTCTCTGAAGTGGTCCAATTCCCTTGATGGAATCAACTCCTTGGCCTCTGACCCCAGGGTTTATCCACTCAGGAAACTAGTTTACTTCCATACAAAACAGCACACCTCTGTGATTAGCACTTAATTACCACAAAGCTAGTAGCAGCTCTGCTAAAGTTGGTATGTTTTGTATGGTGGTTGGACTGAGGAGAGGGAGAGGGGAGCAGAGCCATATTCCACAGCCTCTATCAGGGTCCTCTATCTTCGGTTTGGTGTAGGAGAGCCAGTTTGGTATAACAGTTAAGTGTGCAGACTTTAATTTGGGAGAACCAGGTTTGATTCCCCCACTCCTCCACTTGCAGCTGCTGGATGACCTTGGGCAAGCCATAGTTCTGGCACAGCTGTTCTCTTAAGGACAGTTCTCCCAAGAGCTCTCTCATCCTCACCTACCTCACAGGGTGTCTGTTGTGGGGAGGGGGAGGGAAAGGAGTTTGTAAGCCGCTCTGAGACTCTGAATGAAAGCTGGGGTATAAATCCAATCTCCTCCTCCTTTTCTTCTGACATGTGAGATTGTCTTGGAAACCCCTGAAATATTATGGTTGCCTCTGAGGTCATCTTCTATTTCCTGGTGAGAGAGGACAGGCCAAGCTTCTCTGGTTGGCTGTGGGCCTTCTTGGAGTTTTGGCAGAGGGAGAGACATCACTTAGGAGATGGGCTGTGGCTCAGTGGTAGAGCATCTGCTTGGCATGCAGATAGTCTCAGGTTCAATCCCTGGCAACTCCTGTTAAAAGTAGATGATGTGAAAGACCTCTGCCTGAGACCCTGGAAAGCCGCTGGCAGTCTGAGTAGACAATACTGACTTTGATGGACCAAGGTTCTGATTCAGTATAAGGCAGCTTCATATGTGTATGTGTGCACTTCCCCACACGTACCCGGAAGTGACATCACAGCATCACATGACAGTCTAGGAATTTCCAGTTTTTACTATAGACATTTGTAGGAAAATCTAGAGTATTGCACAATACTGTGACACCACTTCAGAATACATGACTGGAAGTATAATGCTGCCCCCTCCATCTTGTTCCTGCTGCTCCACTGACCCCGTGCTAGGAGGCAACGTCAGGGGAAGACCCTGGGTTCCGCGCCCTATATGCTGGCTCTCCAGCAGGCCTGGTTGGCTGCAGTAAAAAACAAGTTGCTGGAGTAGATGGACCACAGGTCACATCCAGCAGGGCTCTTCTTGTATTCTTTTGCCTAATGAACTGAGTAAATTTCCTCCTTAAGTATTCATCTTGACAAAGAGGAGATAGAGCTGAAAGATAGTGAGTTACCAAAAAATGCTTGGGGAATCTGGGTTGACATCACCTAAGACACTACTTAAGAACATAAGAGAAGCCAATGTTGGATCAGGCCAATGGCCCATCCAGTCCAACACTCTGTCACACAGTGGCCAAAAATACCAGGCACCATCAGGAGGTCCATCAGCGGGGCCAGGACACTACAAGCCCTCCCACTGTTGCCCCCCCAAGCACCAAGAATACAGTGCATCACTTGCCCCAGAGTTCCTATCTATATCTTGTGGCTAATAGCCACTGATGGACCTCTGCTCCATATGTTTATCTAATTCCCTCTTAAAGCCCTCCATGCTTGTAGCCACCACCATCTCCTGTGGCACTGAATTACAAAGGTGTTAATCACTGTCTGGGTGAAGAATGCCTTGAATCACTTGGGGTGCGTTCAGACAGGCTGTTTAGTCTGCTTTCAGCACGCTTCAGTAACGGATTTTATATCCACGTTCACACACCCAACTTCTGTGCACCATCCCCAGCCGTCGCTTTCCAGCTCAACCCCCCTTTAAAATGGAGTATTTTGTTACCAGGTCCCCAAGTGGTGTTTTCCTGATTCTCCGGTTCTAGCCACACTTTTCTGATGTCTGATCGCTTCTGTGGTCTCGAGGCACTTCCGCTCAGAAGCCCAAGGCTTCCGCTCTTCGCTCACCATTTTATTTTAGTGTCGGCGGTATGCACACAGGCAGAGCTCCACTCCCGTGTTATTAAAAACAATGTTTAAACGGTGCTTAATTTTGTTGGTTAGACAAGTTTGGGATCTCACAGAGGCCAGTTTCAGGGTAAAAGTTTAAAGAGAAGTGTTCCTTTAAAGTTTAAAGGGAAGTGTTACAGCAGTTGGGTTGAAGTGGAAATCGCTGTTCTGCACACGCATGAAAGTTTTAATTCTACAGATGGCTGCCTGTGCGCATGCCCAAACTGAGAGAGAGAGGAAAAAACATCGATGCACAGTCCTGTGTGTGGACGGCAGGGAGCAATGTGGCTGTGCAGTGATCCAATACAAGGAGGTGAGTGTGATCACGATTCTCCAGATTAAAAAAACCAATGCATCAGGACCGGAGCAATTTAAACCGCTCCCAGCACGCCGTCTGACCACACCCATTGATGGTGTCCCCCCCCCATTTCAGGACATTACCTAAGGTATGCATATTTTAAAGCAGAGCTGGTGATGCGTGTGGAGGGGACAGGTGAGTCAGCCCCATCGTGGCCCAGACAGCACAACAAGCTATCTAATGAGATCCTTATTTTATTGGTGCCTGTATATTTGAAGTGATTACAATAGCTCATTATCAAGACTCCTCTTGGTCACAGCATGCCCTTGAAGTTCTGACCACTTATTGTAATTAAAAAAAATACCCATAAGCCTTTCACAAAGCATGGGTGGTTATCACAAGTTACTGACAAATATCCAACTGGGGATAATTACATTCTACCTGGACAGAATTGTATCCAATAATTATATTCCATCTACATCTCCCCCCCCAGCACTTTTGGATGCCTATGTGACTCTTGTGTTTCCTGTCTTTTGTGTGTGCTTTGCTTATACTGTAGCCACCACAGGGACACAATTAAAGGTAAAGACGGTAAAGCTATCTAAGAGCATCACAGCAGGTTTTGCAAGTTGCCAGCCGTGCCACGAAGATGTGTCAGCCCTCAGTCCTTCTCAGCTGGGTACCTTTTAAATTGTATTTTTTTTTTTACAAAAAAAAATGGTTTATGTGTCTTTATGCTTATATATGCTTGCTTTCACCTCAGAACAAACGTTCCCAAACATCTTAACAGCAATTGCAAAAATGCTCTGGGGACTGTGCAGACTTCAGCTTTGTTGATAGTAGCATGGGCACAAGCCAACAGGCACCCACCCTGAACAGCTCTTCTTCACCTTACATTGACCCATGCTGGAAATTGCAACACTGATTTTGAGGGCAGAGACTGCACCAGCAATCCATGTCTGTTTCTCTCTAAAGAGTCCCCTTGTCTTCATTCGGATTGGAAATGTCACTTGGTGAACCAAAGGGTAAGCTATACTTCCTAATAGGCTTGTTTCAGGTCTTGTCTGATAGGTTGGATCTTTCATAGGCTAGGATCACCAGATGTGTATTATGTCCATGCTGCTGTATCCACTATTAGAAGAGTGTCATTCTGATCAGGACTGTACTGTAAGCCACTTACGACTGGAGCATGTGTTATACCTTAAAAGCTTTCATAAGTATTTTAGAGTTTAGACTGTTATTTTTATGAAGTTATTAAGTTATCAGCTGAGCTTCTAGGAGATGAGCTGTTCAGAAGTCCACTCAAAGAAAGAAAAAGTGAAGACACAAAATTGGACATTGCTGGCTAAAATGTTTTGCCCATTTAAACAAATTGTAGAAAATCCTAGTCAAAATTTAGATTCTCTTCACTCCCTGACACAAAGAACAAGATACTGGCTTGGCTGGGGTCATGGCTTGTAGACAGGGCTGCAGAATAGGGAGGGGAACAGGTACATGTCACTGGGGCTCAGAGGTCCAGTGAGTCTTGGGCAAAGCCGCCACCTCATTTCTATATGATTAATGCAATTTTAGAAATAGGATTATTTTTTAAAAAAATTCACTGTTCCTGACACTATGGCTATGGCTATGGCATTGTGAGTGAGAGTGCATGAGAGTGAGAGTGAAGGGGTTTTGTACTAGACCCAGATTTTTTTAAAAAATGCTTGGCAACTATTCACGGAGTAGAGCATTGCCAGGTCTTGCCCTGTTGCAGGACAGTGGGAATATATCTCTAAACATTTAGGGAGGATATGTGGCTCATTGATAAAGGGGTTGTGGCTTAATGGAAGAACCTGTGCTTCACATGCAGAAGGTCCCAGGTTCAATCCCCAGCATCTCCAGTTTAAAAACAATACCAAGCAGTAGGGGATGGTAAAGACCTCTGCCTGAGACCCCGGAGAGCTGCTGCCAGTCTGAGTAGACAATACTGACCTTGATGGACCAAGGGTCTGATTCAGTATAAGGCAGCTTCATATATATGTTCATGAGTGTTCACCTCCTTTTCATGCAGAACTTCCAGGTTCAATCCCTGGTATATCCAAGTACAGTCTACTAGGTAGCAGATGTGTAGTAGTGGATAACTCAGTGAAAATGTCTAGACAGTGTGTAGCTGCAATAAAGAAGGCCAACGCTATGCTGGGGATTATTAGGAAGGGAATTGAAAACAAATCAGCCAGTATCATCATGCCCCTGTATAAATCATTGGTGCGACCTCATTTGGAATACTGTGTACAGTTTTGGTTGCCACACCTCAAAAAGGATATTATAGCACTGGAAAAAGTGCAGAGAAGGGCAACTAGAATGATAAAAGGGTTGGAACACCTTCCCTATGAAGAAAGGTTAAAATGCTTGGGGCTCTTTAGCTTGGAGAAACAACGGCTGAGGGGTGACATGATCGAGGTTTATAAGATTATGCATGGGATAGAGCAGGTTGAGAAAGAAGTACTTTTCTCCCTTTCTCACAATACAAGAACTCGTGGGCACTCCATGAAATTGCTGAGCAGTTGGGTTAGAACAGATAAAAGGAAGTGCTTCTTCACCCAAAGAGTGATTAACACATGGAATTCACGGCCACAGGAGGTGGTGGCAGCTACAAGCATGGACAGTTTCAAGAGGGAATTAGATAAACATATGGAGCAGAGGTCCATCAGTGGCTATTAGCCACAAGGTATAGATAGGAGCTCTCAGTCTGGGGCAGGTGATGCACTCTATTCTTGGTGCTGGGGGGGGCAGCAGTGGGAGGGCTTCTAGTGTCCTGGCCCCACTGCTGGACCTCCTGATGGCACCTGGTATTTTTGGCCGCTGTGTGCAGAGTGTTGGACTGGATGGGCCATTGACCTGATTCAACATTGGCCTCTCTTATGTTCTTATGTAGATATTTGGAGAGACATTTATCTTCTTGGGACTCTAGGGAACAGCTGTCAGTTAGAGTAACCAATACTTAAATAGAAGGATCAATGATCAATGATCAAGAGACCCAGTTTGGTATAGTGGTTAAGTGTGTGGACTCTAATCTGGGAGACCCAACTTTGACTCCCCACGCCTTCACTTGCAGTTGCCGGATGACCTTGGACAAGTCATAGTTCTGACAAGAGCTGTTCTTGAAAGAGCAGTTCTCAAGAGAGCTCTCTCAGTCCCACCTACCTCACAGGGTGTCTGTTGTGGGGAGGGGAAGGGAAAGGAGTTGGTAAGCCGCTCTGAGACTCCGAGTGAAGGGCAGGGTATAAATCCAATCTCTTCCTCCTCCTTCTTCTGAGTAGAAAGAAAATGCATATGTACAGGGCTATTTTTGGGCAGGAATGCACAGGAACAGAGTTCCAGCTGGCTCCTGAGTTGGCCATGCCCAGCAGGAACTCCTTAGCATAATAGGCCATACCCAACAGCAGAAACTCAATAGGATTGGCTACATTAGGGGTTTGTGGCCTAACATACAAAGAAGTTCCTGCTACCAAAAAAAGCCCTGGGTTTTGACAACAAACAAAGTAAACGGAATAAGAAGCAAAAGTTGGGTGTGGCTGGATGACCACACTCCTGGTAACATGGGGGTGTGGCCTAATATGCTAATCTGTGTGGTCAGGGTGTGGCCTATTATGCTGATGAATTTCTGATGTTGGGTGTGGCCTATTATGCTAATGAGTTCCTGCTGGGCTTTTTCTACAAAAAAGCCCTGCTTAGACATTTCTGTATACAATGGGAAATTCTGACCAGTTGTGGCCTCCTGGCATATGCACCTATATCATCCAACCATTGTTGCTTGAAGATGTTGTGGCATTGTCGCACAGGAAACAGCCCTGTTCTACTTCTCCCCCAACCAACATGCTCTAAATTTCCCCACCGGTGCCAGGTCTAGTCTAACTACCACTCAGTCCACAATTCAACAAAGTTTTTTCAGTCCCACGATTCTTTGGAGGCTCAGATTTTTTTCTCAAGCACACATCTTCTCCAACCATAACCCAAATGAAAAAAGAAAAACAATAGTGGTGGTCACATACAATTCTCAATGGAAATCAATTCAACTCAACATTAACAACTTGCAGCCCATGCTGGACAATGATACCCCTCTCTCACAAACATTGGGAAGCAAACTCTGTCTTGCCCATAGTCAGCCTCCTAACCTTAAACAGCTTCTCACCTACAACAATGTCCTTCCTATCATGGGCATGGACTCTGGGACCAGGGCCTACAAGAAAGCAAGTTGCCAGCTCTGTTCCCATACTCATTCTGACAACATAATCACTGGACCTAATGACACCAGCCATACCATCTCAGGTTCATTCACGTTCATCTTCCAATGTTATATATGCCATCAAATGTCAGCAGTGCCCTTCCACTGTTTACATCAGACAAACTGGTCGGTCCCTATGCAAAAGAATAAATGGACATAAATCCAACATTAAAAGCCACATCAGTGAAAACAGTGGGAGAAGGTTTTAATCTTCCGGGTCACTCTATTGCTGATTTAAGAGTGGCAGTCCTCAAACAGAAACTGTAAGGGGAGATGACAATGCAAGATTGCCAAACTTGAATTCATCCATAAGTTTAGAACAATGGACCACCTCCAGGACTGAATAGGGACCTAGGATTCTTATCTTATTACAGATGCTAATTTCCTGCCCCCCCAAGTATTTCATCTCTGCTCTAATCAAGCTGATTACAATGTGCATTGTACCTCTGCATCATGAGTTCCTTCCTTGCAGTACTCATCCCACCTTCTGTTTGTGATAGAAGGACTCAGAAATCTCCATTCCACCTTGTATCTGACAAGGGAGCTTTTACCCCCCCCACCACAAATTTTATTGGTCTCTAAGGTGCTACTGAACTTAAATCTAGCTATCCAGCCATACAGGCATCATTTCAGTGGAGGCAATAGGTTCATGCCTAGAAAGGGATGTATGCACAGAAATGAAAAGAAAATCCAATAAATTGGGAAGCTCTCTGTATGTCTTAAGCATATATCTTTGTTCAGGGTTGACAGTGGGGCCGTGGGAGGAACATGCTGCCGGCACCCTCACTGAGCCTCCGCCAGCCACCTCCTCAACCTACCCACACCCGGCTTCCAGGAGAGCCTGGCACCCCCAGCAGGACAACTTATGCAGGCAGCAGGCAGCAGCAAAGGCAGGGGTGAGGTCATGAGGGCCGGCAGCAGTGGCACTAACACTGCTGGTGCCCAAAACAGGGTGGCTGATGGCAGCAGAGAGAGGGGGGAGTCCAGAAGAGTTGCGGGTGGCAGAGACAGTGTTATGTATTGGAATGTGAATCTGGGCTATACATTCCTATGTTAAGCTTGATTTCAAATGTGGCTCTTCAGCTGTGGCATTACTATTGGCTGGTTTCTAAGAAACCTCTGTACAGAACCAATCATCTTGTAAATATGTTGCAAAGAAGGAACGGTCCTGATTGGCCTTTATCCCTGTGTTATGATTGGCCTTTATCTCTGTGTTGCTATTGGTCCTTAACTTATTATGGGTGTGGCTTTGACTGCCCGGGAGAGTTTAAAAAGGAGCTGTGCTCCACTGTTTCTTGTGGTGTGTTCCTGACTTACAGTTTGCTGTTCAAATAAAGCTGAAATCACTTTTGAAGCTGAAATCGTTGTTGAGTCTCATACTTAACAGACAGAATGGCCAGCGCTCATGGTAGGGTCCGAGCTGCCAGGGCCAGCCACAGAGTCCACACAGTGGGGACAGGCAGTGGTAGAACTGGCAGAGGAGGATCTGGCCAATGCTGGAACTTCCTGGGCCAGGGCACTGGAGGGGCAGCCAGGCTGGAAGCAGGTAGGCCCGTAGGATGCCAGGAGGCTGGCCATGGCTCCAGAGCTGGGGCAACCCCACCCCTCCCCAGGCAGGATGTAGCTGGGACTGGGAGAGACATGGCCCTGGACAGGCAATGGTGGGAAGAGGGGCAGGGTCCTTACACACATGGAAGCTGTCCTAGGCCAATGGAGTTGGCCTGAAAGTGATGGGCAGGAGCAGGCTCCAGTGGGAGAGGGCAGTATGACCCCCCAAGAAGAGGGTGGGAGGATAAAAGGAGGCTCTGGTAGAGAGGCCAGGGAGGAGAAACACTGGGTGCCAAAGCTGTGGCAGAAGGACTGCCAGCTGAGAGGAGGACCTGGGTGAGCTAACCCCCTCCCCTCCTGTTCTGAGGCCTCTGGGGAACATCCCAATGGTGATAGTGTGATGGCTGAAGGCAGCATCCCCCCTTGAACACAGGATCATTAACTCCATATGTGTTCTATAAGTAAATATAATTTTACAGACTCTTTATTGGGACAGATACTAGAGCATAGCATCATAGCTTCTGATTCAAAACAAATTGTCATTTAACAATATAATAAGGAATGGATCATTCTGAAAATATAACATGTACCACTTACTATGTTTTATTCTACTTTAATTTCCTTAGAAACTAAATACACCATTTTGTTGTTATTTTTTCCTATTCAACCAACAGTAAACTCTCTTAACAGCATCCTTAGTAAAGGTAAAGGTTCCCTTGCTCGAAAGCCAGTCAAATCCGACTCTAGGGTTGCGGTGCTCATCTCCGTTTCAAAGCTGAAGAGCCAGCGCTGTCTGAAGACATTTCCGTGGTCATGTGGCCGACATGACTAAACACCAAGGCGCACGGAACACTGTTACCTTCCCACTGAAGTGGTACCTATTTATCTACTTGCAATTTCTTGCTTTCGAACTGCTAGGTTGGCAAGAGCTGGAACTAGAGACGGGAGCTCACTCCATCATGCGGTAGTCTTGGGTCTTGAACTGCTGAACTACTGACATTCCACAGCCTGCAGTTCAGCGTCTTAACCACTTGAGCCACCACAGCTCCTCTATAGCATCCTTAATTAGGAATAATTCTAGCATGAAAGAATGTCAGTGCAGGAAGCCAGACAAGTAAATGATCCCTAAATATAGATGACATTTTTTAGAAGAACTAACTCAGACCTGATAAGGAATCAATTTGTGATTATGAAACTATTGCTAGGAATTGAACACACTACAACTAATACATATCAGAGTTATACAACGATGACAGACATGAAAGAGCTAGACCTATGCACTAAATATCACCTATGCATTATCTTAGACAGTAAAAGTACATAGAGAGGCATCCTTTGTGGTGGCACGGTGTAGTGGTTAGAGTGTTGGGCTAGAATCTGGGAGACCCAGATTTTAACCCCCACTGTGCCATCGAAGCTTGCTGGGTGACTTTGGGCCAGTCGCTCTGTCTCCCAACCTAATAAGAACATAAGAGAAGCCAATGTTGGATCAGGCCAATGGCCCATCCAGTCCAATACTCTGTCACACATCGGCCCAAAATACCAGGCATCATCAGGAGGACCACCAGTGGGGCAGGACACTAGAAATCCCCCAAGCACCAAGAATACAGAGCATCACTTGCCCCAGAGTTCCTATCTATAGCTTGTGGCTAATAGCCACTGATGGACCTCTGCTCCGTATGTTTACCTAATTCCCTCTTGAAACTGTCCATGCTTGTAGCTGCCACCACCTACTGTGACCGTGAATTCCATGTGTTAATCACTCTTTGGGTGAAGAAGCACTTCCTTTTATCTGTTCTAACCCGACTGCTCAGCAATTTCATGGAGTGCCCACGAATTCTTGTACTGTGAGAAAGGGAGAAAAGTACCTCTTTCTCTACCTGCTCTATCCCATGCATAATCTTGTAACCCTCGATCATGTCACCCCTCAGCCGTCGTTTCTCCAAGCTAAAGAGCCCCAAGCACTTTAACCTTTCTTCATAAGGAAAGTGTTCCGGCCCTTTTATCATTCTAGTTGCCCTTCTCTGCACTTTTTCCAATGCTATAATATCCTTTTTGAGGTGTGGTGACCAGAACTGCCTCACCAAATTGTTGTGAAGATAAAATGGAGGAGGACATAACAATACTGGAAGCCACTTTGGGTCCCCAGTGCCCCTGCAGACAGCTGCCAAAGATTAAAGGGGCTCCACTCATTTTCAGGTGTTCTGATGGGGCTAGGCTGAGACTTGGGACATGCTAGGAAAGTGAAAGACTGGCCTCCTGAGCAGTGGATGGCTCTGAACTGTCAATGGATCCAAGGGCAAGGAAGATCTCTTGTTTTCAGGAACACAGCATGTCCCTTCCCTTTGGAGTTTGTCACAGAAGTCCTGAGTGGGTTGGCTGCCTTCAGAGGTAGGTCCTAGTCCTGTCTATTCTCTGAATTCTCAGGAGCACCTTCTGATAGGTTAGGGTCCTAGGCCATGACACTGCTCACATGCCATGCCACCTTACAGTCCTTCTCCACCAAGCACTTGATTCAGGTTTACTTTTGGTATTAGAGCCCGCCTGGGAGAGAGGTTTCTAGAGTAAGGAGTTGCTGCTGGTAGAGAGAGAACCTCCTGCCTGCCCACATCTTTTGCTCCTTCAGCTGGATCTTCCCCCAGCAACTGCAAGCCCAGCATTTTGTCGTAGACAATACCTTTCGATGAGTCCTATGGTGCTGTCATCTAGGAGAGATACACCCTACATCCTGGGGTGTGAGTATTAGAGACAAACAAGTGGGGCCCAGAAAGACTCACAGGGAGGGGAATCTCACCCCGCCCCCAAGCCTTCGCAAGTATCTGGGACCCGTTCCGAGCCTGGAGCTGCTCCCAGTGCCTGCCATTGCTGAGCCCAAAGCAGCTCTCCGCCGCTGTCATGGCAGGCCCAAGAGCAGTTCCTGGCATCTGCTGCCGCCACTACAGGACCCTGAGCAGCTCTTGGCATCTGCCACTACCACGGCAGGGCTCAGAGCAGTTCCTGGTGTCCATTGCCGCAGGGTCCGCCGCCTCTTTTGCAGGGTTCAGAGCTCCTTCCAAATGGCCTGCTGTTGCTTCCAGGCTCTGCTGCTCCCAGGTAAGAAAGAAAGAGCTTTACTTTTGGGAGGATTTAAACCCCCTACATGTATTTTTTTTACTTTCCAAAACTGAGGAGTGCCCCAAGTTTGTGGAAAGATCTGTTTAGCCTCCTCGTGGCCCCAATCTGCAGATTTAGCTATCCGCAGGTGGGGGCTATGGGTGGCTAATAGTATGTAGATTTCAAATGTTTGTAGTCGTCAAAGTGTCTGGGACAGCTTGCATATCAATTGTTCCGCTTTTGGGATAGCATGAAATACCTATCCATACTGGCTTCCTGTTTTAAGTATACAACTACCCTCATCAATAGATGGGAGAGCCAGTTTGGTGTCATCATTAAGAACAGTGGACTCTAATCTGGAGAGCCAGATTTGATTCCCCACTTCTCCACATGCTGCCAGCTGGATGACTTTGGGTCAGTCATAGTTCTCTCAAAGCTGTTCTCTCAAGAGCAGTTTTCTCAGAGCTCTCTCAGCCCCACCTGCCTCACAGGGTGTTTGTCGTGGGGAGAGGAAGGGAAGGAGATTGTAAGCCATTCTGAAATTCCAAGTGAAGGGTGGGGTATAAATCAAACTCTTCTTCTTCTTCTTCTTCTTCTTCTTCTTCTTCTTCTTCTTCTTCTTCTTCTTCTTCTTCTTCTTCTTCTTCTTCTTCTTCTTCTTCTTCTTCTTCTCCTCAGAGGCACAGTTCAATCCAGGGTCTGCCTAACAGTGGCATTTTAGAAAGAACTACATCTTGTAAATCAATAGAATGTAACTCTGTTTTGTATTGCACTGTCATACTGGGTGAGATTGAGCCAAAATGTGGTGGATTACACGGGTACCTAATTCTATGTCATGTGGAAATTCCCTTTGACGTCCCTGTGATGGAGATAGTGAGTCAGCTATGCATATATGTATACATACACATATACACCACCACAAATCTGGTGTTTGTGTGGGAATATGGGTAGAGAAAGGTCCACAATAGTACATTACTGTACTTCTTCATGGAAAACATGACATATGTGCATATGTTCAATTTATATTTACCCGGCTGCAAATCGTCTGAAACAACTGTGCCATCTGCATTTAGTTTTCTGTGCCGAGTGTCTCTAAGATTTATTAATTCAGCTAATTACAGTAATTAGACAGAAAGACTCCATAACTAACTAAAATAAAACAAAAAATTAACTTCATCAGCTGCGTAATATAAACAAATAATTTAGTCATTCAGTGATTCAGTTTGCTTTATTGGCTTCTTAAAACTCCAAGGGCATGTCTTGCTTTTCAGAGACTCGTTCTAGCATGAGATGAGCAAAAGGATGTTTGTGGTCAAGATGTTTCATTCTGTGAGTCTGTGAACATCCCATGTACACCCTGCTAGGAAGAGTCTTTCTATTTCAGAAAGACTGGCACTAATGAGAGAAAAACAGTAAGAATTCCACAACAAGGTTAGTGTGCAAACCAAAGGTACCCCTGAAGGTCCTTTCCAACTCTGTGATTCTGTGATTCTATGATTCTACTTGGGAGTAAGTCTCTCACAGATCACCTGGAGCTGCTCCTGAGCCCATTTGCCCTGGATCAGGTTGCAAGTCCTATCGATGTGAAGCATTACAATTCCAATTAATTTCCCCCCCCCGTCAAATCACAGCTGACTAATGGTGACTCCATAGGGTTTTCAAGGCAAGAGATGTTCAGTGGTGGTTTGCCACTGCCTGCCTCTGCATAGCGACCCTGGAATTCCTTGGTGGTCTCCCATCCAAATGCTGACCAGGACAAACCCTGCTTAGCTTCTGAGATCTGATGCGATTGGGTTAGCCTGGGCTGGGCAGGGCAGGACATTCCAATTAATGGCACGCTGAAATTCAGGACTTGCTGTGCAGTTCAATACAGAGTGACCGCCATCTAAGCCCACTGACTTCAATGGACTTAGAGTGGTGTAACTACTTAGGGATTGCATGGATGCCAAATTGAAGGCAGGGTGACACAGTGACAGACAAAGGTCTGTGGAGGTCTTGTTTCTGTGGATGCAGATATTGATAAAATATACACTGAAAAGTTTCTCAAGGAGATAATTCTCAGTGACCTGGGCATAGTAAAGGTGTGCCTGGCTGCTTCCCTGTAGACTCAAAAAAGACAATTGGTCACTTGGAAGAGGGGGACCCTGACCTGGATGTCCCAGGCTAGCCCAGACTCATCAGATGTTGGAAGCTAAGCAGGGTCAACCCTGGCTAGGACTTGGATGGGAGGCCTCTAAGGAAGCCCAGGGCTGCTACACAGGTTGCAGTGGCAAACCACCTTTGTCCTTCTCTTGCCTTGAAAACCCTAGAGGGTCCCCATAGTTTGGCTGTGGCTTGAAGGAACTTATTGCCACCATGATGCCAGGGTGCTAACCTGATGATATTCTGACATTTTAAGGTATCTCCCTCAACCTCAGACTACAAACTCTCCTCGAGTTAGTATATACTGTTAATAGAACCAGTTTTTCCATTTGTGCCCAGTGCATTGGCTTGTCTGAAGGACTGTTAGTTTCTCCCACTGCAAATTATATTGCTCAAAGTGTCTCAGTTGATTGGTACAACTGCTGTTTTCTTTTCTCTAGAGCTACACTAGAATTTGGCGTGAATTAAATATCTAATTTTTTTTACAGTTGTCTTACAACCGATCCTGACATCTCTATGTATCATCTAACATTGAGTTAGACTGTCATCTAGCACAGAAACACATGGCACTGAAATCTGGCCAAAAATCAGACAGCTTGCATATAAAGTTGTACATAAAAATTTAAGTTTGGAATGGAGATTCCTGCATGAAAATTCTGATTATGGCAATGAATTTACATGAAACCTTTGTTCCCTTTCCTATTTATTTCCACTCTGCAATTCTTATGATGTTGTATACATCCAACAAGCTTATACAGCATCTGTAGTTTACTGAGGAAATATAATCAAATTAATTTTGTGCTCTGCAGAAGCAAGGATCTGGAATGTCAGGACAAAAGAAGAGGCATGCTTGATGATCAAACTAATGGCCTGGGTAGTTCACAACCTGTTTCACACAGTGGCCAACCAGTTGTCCCGAAGAGTCAAACCCCAGTTGCACTGGAGGGCTGTGAACCAAGACTCCCAGCACTGGTATCCCTTCTTTCCTTGTTTCAGTGTTGCAGTCCAATCCACAACACATGCACAGAGGTAGCAACAGCTACTGTCTTACTGTATTATATGTTGACTTTGGAATTCTAGCACTGGAGCTCCCCCAAAATTTGCAATTTCCCCCCAGTGCTGTTTCCCTTACTAAAAATGCCCTCAACTGCTTTTAATATAAGCAAATAAAAAAAGACAGCCTCAATATGTATGCCTGTCTTGTTTCCCTGCCAGAGCTTTACAGTATTTCACAGTAAGCATTTGATGAATAATGGCATGGTCCTGTTATGCCCACTGTTTGGGATAATGTTATAGCCAAAAGATTCTTTGTTGGCAAAATGCAAGGGTACTTCAGTTCAATTGAGAAGAAGTTACGGTATGATAGGTAATGCTGGTCTGAGACACTGATCTACACTTGATATATTGATCTATGGTTACTGCCTCTCAGAAAGGATAAATATGGCAAGGGATATGCACTACCAAGATGTGGGATGAGATGAGTGGGTTTAGACAAGGGAGCTCAGTGGGGTCAGTTTAGAATTGCCAACTCTGAGTTAGCAAATTCCTGGATATTTGGAGGTGGTTCCTGGGGCAGGCAGGGTTTGGGGAGGGGAGAGACCTCACAGCCTGGTATAATACCATAGAGTCTGCCCTTCAAAGTAGCCATTTTCTCCAGGAGAACTGTAGTTTGGAGATCAATTGTAATTCTGGAAGATCTCCAGACCATGCCTCATCAGGAGGTTGGCAAGCGTGGTTCAATGGTCAAAGCCCATGTGCTCAAACGAGAGCTGAGGGGTCTAAGGTTGGAGTCAAAGGGTCAAAAGGGAGAACCAACAGAAAACACCCATTCATTTGAGGTACACAGGTCTCTGTACTGGCTGAGAGAGCCAGTTTGGTGTAGTGGTTAAGTGCGTAGACTCTAGTCTGGGAGAACTGGGTTTGATTCCCCACTCTTCTACTTGTACCTGCTGGATGATCTTGGGCAAGCCATAGTTCTGGCACAGCTGTTCTCGAAAAAGAGCAGTTTTTGTCAGAGCTCTCCCAGCCCCACCTACCTCACAGGGTGTCTGTTGTGGGGAAGGGAAGGGAAAGGAGTTTGTAAGCTGCTCTGAGACTCCTTTGGGTAGTGAAGTATGGGGTATAAATCCAATCTCTCCTCCTCCTCCTCCTCTTCTTCTTCTTTGGAAGAAAAGACAGTCCCAGACAGCTGCAACATTTAGAGAAAATGCTTTTGAGGCGGAAAAGAGCCTGGGCTGAAAATGATTGCAAGTCTAGAGCTGCAAAGGTGTTAAAGGTGCAACCTCACAAATGATTTCCCCCCCCTGCAAAACACCCTAAGCAGTTAAAACTATTATGTCTTCTGTTCCCTCCATTGTTTTGGAAAAGAAACTCATCTCATAACAGTAAAAAAAAAAAAAAGCCAGTTGACAACCTCTGTCCCAAGACACCACTGACCCTTTGTCATAGGAGTCTTACTGATGGTCAAGTGTTAAACTCAAATCCTGGGTACCAGAACTGAAGTTCTAGCAATGTATTTTCTTCCAAACTTCATCAATAAATAGTTTTAATACCAGTTTTCTGCTGTGTGTGTCTATTTGGCATTTACTCTCTGGAAGGAAGTTCACATCCATTACTATATAGTCAATGAGGTACCAATAGAAATAGCAAAACTGAGCCACCTGTAGACAACGTATGGGGGCCCTACATACTCAGGAGCCCTTCCAGTTCTGCAGAAACATATGACTTTGTGTAATTAACAAAGAGAAAAAAATTAAATCTATACAGTCTGATGAGAACTATGTTCTAAGAACGTGGGCAGGACAGTTAAAGGGGAGGGAAAAGTAGGGAAGGGAAATTAGCTTGCCAAAGTTCCTGAAAACATAATCTTAGAGGGGAGATTTGGAAGTATGGACCAAGAATTTAAAAATTGTCCCTATGTCTCTGATTCTGTCTTATTCCTAAGAAAGTCTACCACCCACCCAATTTGTGCAAAAAACTAATATTCGACTTGGAAACAAGCAAGTCTTTGTACCGGAGGCTTGGTATTGTGGTTAACGTGTTCTTTTTTAAAAAGTCATGCATTTACTGTACCATGGTCGCAGCTCGTATTTTTTTTACTACTTTCAACAAAATACTCAGCCTAGAGACCATGTATTATTCATGGATATTATTCATTCAGTAACGAGGAAGAAAAACATAAGTTGTTTGTGATTCCAATTAATAAGCAGGTGAGAAAATGGCTAAATTTATTTGGATGAATTATTCACTGTGAACTATTTGATCAACGCAGGGAGGAGCGATTCACACCAAACATGTGTCTGGCAACCAGGACGCTAAAAGCAGATGAGCTGTCCTTGACATTCACGTAGAGTTTGTAATGTGGGATTCATCAGCTGAAAATGAAGAATCAGTGTGTTGTGTGCAAAGTGGCCGGAACCAAGACTGGCTTTCAGGTGGTATTAAGCAACATGATTTTAGCACTTTCTGAAGCACTGTACTGCTTTAGTTTACTTTAAACTACAATCCTATTTACTTAGGAGTAAATCCCATTGACAACAGCGGAACTGATGTCTGATAAACATGGACAGGCTTGGCTTGCATGTTTATGTAGATATATGGCAGTGACCTTTGGCCATAATAGAAGTGGATTGTATTGTAATTGTTGATGGCTATATTGTTCCTTTTTTTTTTGCAACATTCTGCTATACTTCTAGGTGATGCATTAATAGAAAACGAACAGCTCAGTGGGAATGAAGAGAAGAATTAAAGGAGATTTAAATTTCAAGCATTCCATTAGTTCCTGATGTCACTTTTACATGTCAAGTGATGCACATCAGGTGTCCTAGGACATACCAACACAACATGAATATAGGATCCAATGAAGAGCACGTTGCAATACCATGGTACACAGGGATGGAAGTCCACCTACCAATTAGCTGTCACGAACTGATGTTACACCCTGACCTGAAGGGCCCAACCTAGCCTGATCTTGTTGGATCCTGGTAACTAAGCAGGGTCATCCCTGGGTTAGTATTTGGATGGGAGACCACCGAAGAAGTTCAGAGTTGCTATGCCGAAGGCGGCAATGTCAAACCATGTCTGAACATCTCTTGCCTTGAAAACCTTGCAGATGTTGTAGTGCCCAATATAGATCTATGGTGCAGCCTCATTTGGAACACTGTGCACAGTTCTGACCACTGTATCTCCAAAAGAACATTGCAGAGCTGGAAGAAGTACAGAGGAAGGCAACCAAGATGATGAATAGGTTGGAGCACCTTCCCTATGAGGAAAGGCTGAAGAGTCTGGGACTTTTCAGTTTAGAAAAGAGACAACTAAGGGGGGGATATGATAGAGGTTTATAAAATTATGCAAGGGGTGGAGACGGTTGACAAAGAGAAATTTTTCTCCATCTCCCAAGAAACTAGACCTTGAAGGCATCCAATGAAGCTGATGGGCAGTAGATTTAGAATGGGCAAAAGGAAATACTTCTTTACACAGAGAGTGATTAAAATATAGAATTTGCTGCCAGAGGATGTAGTAATGGCCACAGGAATAAACAGTTTTACAAGGGGATTAGATAGATTCATGGAGGATAAATCTATCAATGGCTACTAGCCATGTGACTGAGAGGAACCTCCACATTCGGAGGCACTAAGTCTCTGAATCCCAGAGCCAGGAGGCAACATCAGGGAAGGCCTCAGCCTCTATGTCCTGTTGTTGGCTGTTCAGAGGACCTGGTTGGCCACTGTGTGGGACAGGAGTCTGGTCTAGATGGACCATTGATCTGATCCAGCAGGGCTCTTCTTATGTATTTATGTTTTCATTCACCATAATTTGGTTGATCAGAAATGGCGAGATGTTATTTTCTCTCCAGGGACCCAGCCCAGTTCCAGATGGCCTTCAGGAGATACATACTGATTCACAGCTGGGGTAGATTTGGCCTCAATGTTCTGACCTTCATGTGGCTGAGTTTATTGAAGGCCAAGGCATGATTCATGATGACTCACATGGCCCTTGACTGGTTGCTTCTGGACAGGGAGAATGTCACGCAACAACTTCCCGAACTACCTCCATGTAGGCCTCTGGTGGGCAACTTCAAGCAGATCAACAGAGGACTTCATGTAGAACAGATGAGTTGCCTTGTGGTTCAATGATACATTTCCTTTGACTCAGGGTGGTTCAATACTGTGCCGGTAAAGCCAAAGAAACTCACCTGACCACTAATTTTACACCTGCTCTAGGCATAAACAAAGACGTTGCTACTGTTTGTGCTTACTTCCTTTCCATATTATGATTTAAATCAACAAATTAGCTTCCTGTATGAACCTTCTCCCCGCCCCCAACTTCCAGTTGGCTAGAATGGTTTTTGCTCATAGTTCTGTATCTTTGGAAGTTTAGGTCCAGAGGTGAAAAGTAACAGGATCTTTTCTGTGGTTATGCCAGACTACTGCATGAGCTTTTGGGCAAGATGCAGAATAGTTCCACCTTGAAATTACCCAACAGCAGCATCCAGGGCACAATGGATGCAAGTGATTTGGTGTAGTGGTTAAGTGCGTGGACTCTAATCTGGGAGAACCGGGTTTGATTCCCCACTCCTCCACTTGCACCTGCTGGATGACCTTGGGCAAGCCATAGTTCTAGCACAGCTGTTCTTGAGAAAGAACAGTTTCTGTCAAAGCTCTCTCAGCCCCACCTACCTCACAGGGTGTCTGTTGTGGGGAGGGGAAGGGAAAGGAGTTTGTAAGCCGCTCTGAGACTCCCTTGGGTAGTGAAGGGCAGGGTATAAATCCAATCTCTTCTCTCTGTATCCTTAAAATGCATTGCAAAAGCCATCATAGGAAGCATGTATATTTTCCTGGTCTCCAACCTCAGGAGCCTGCGATATGATTCCCCCTTTGCAACACAGAAAATATCCACTGGACAGCATTGTGTGGATCCACTGGTAGCAGAGGAAGGGAGCCCTCTTTCACTGCCATTGGCCTCAGAGTAAACGTGATAGATTCGGGTGGGTAGCTGTGTCGTTCTGAAACAACAGATTCCCCACTCCTCCACTTACACCTGCTGGATGACCTTGGGCAAGCCATAGTTCTGTTAGAAGTTGTCCTTGAAAGGGCAGTTCTTGGGAGAGCTCTCTCAGCCCCACCTACCTCACAGGGTGTCTGTTGTAGGGAGGGGAGGGGAAAGGAGTTTGTAAGCCACTCTGAGACCCCAAGTGAAGGACGGGGTATAAATCCAATCTCTTCTTCTCCTCTTCTCTTTAAGCCCAACAAAGTTTAATTCTGGGTATAAGCTTTCATGTGGTATGTAAAGAAGTGTGCATGCGCACAAAAGCTTGTGCCCCAAATTAAACTTTGTCAGTCTTAAAGGTGCCACTGGACTCAAACTTGGTTCTATGATCATGGGCAGTCAACCTTATTTGGTCACATTCATTTTGAGTTTTCTTCCAGGTGCCCTGTAGCTGCCTGCCCCCAGATGTCATCACCCTGAGCTCCTCCGTCAACTAAAGGGGCATTCCAGGCTCCACAGAAAGGGATGGATGCTTTGGATCAATTGTGACCACAACCTGGATCATATCCAAGGGCTTCTTCAACAGGGCTTGGGTTTTGATAGGTTTACCATATGGAATTGAGACTGGAAGACAGCAGGCAGGCAGTGAAGATCTTTCGGCACTGGAGTGGGACAGTGTTTGTAGCATTCAGAATGTCAGACTAGGATCTGGGAGCCTTGGGTTTGAATTCCCACTTTGCCATGAAAGCTTGCCGGGAAACTTGGGTCGGTCACTGTCCTCCCTGGTATTTTCCCCATTTCAAATGACATCCCAGTGTTGCTATTTGTCCTATTATGAAAAGAAACACACAAAAAGAGGAGCAGTGAACACACCAGCAGATAGAGATAGAATTCAATGAGCTCTGGATACCCTGGAAAAGTGGGCGGATGTGAACAAGATGCAAGTTAACAAGGATAAGTGCCGAGTTCTACATCCGGGTCACAAAAATGAGGAACACGCATACCGGATGGGGGATACACTTCTGAGTAGCAGTGTGTGTGTGAACAAGATCTTGGGGTATGGGTGGACCAAAAGTTAAATATGAGCAGCCAGTGTGATGTGGTGACAAAAAAGGCTAATGCGATCTTGGGGTGTATCAATAGAGGCATAACATCCAAATCACGAGATGTTATAATCCCGCTGTACACTGCATTGGTCAGGCCGTGCCTGGAGAATTGTGTGCAGCTCTGGAGGCCTCACTTCAAAAAGGATGTGGACAGAATGGAGCAGGTGCAGAGAAGAGTGACGAGGATGATCGGGGGCCAGGAGACGAAGCCCTGTAAGGAAAGGCTGAGGGACCTGGGAATGTTTAGCCTGGGGAAGAGGAAGTTGAGGGGGGACATGATCACTCTCTTTAACTTGCTGTCACTTAGAGGAGAGCTGTTCCCGTTGGCAGAAGAGGAGAGGACTTGCATTAATGGGTTTAAATTAAGGGTGGAAAGGTACCGGGTGGATATTAGGAAATTTTTTTTACAGTTGGGCAACAGTGGAATCAGCTACCTAGGGAGGTGGTGAGCTCCCCCTCCCTTGCAGTCTTTAAGCAGTGGCTGGACAAACCCTTGTCAGGGATGCTCTAGGCCGATCCTGCATTGAGCAGGGGGTTGGACTAGATGGCCTGTAGGGCCCCTTCCAACTCTGAGATTCTGTGATTCTAACAGGCAGCAAATCATTCAGAAATAAAATCCCCAGTATTCTAATGTCTTGTAACATTCAACCTTAAGGTGTTTCACCAGTGTTCTTTGACTGCTGGTTGTAATTGTTTTTGTTTTAAAAGAATTAATGTTCTTGTTTCAAAATATGTCACCAGCTGCCTTGGGATGTGGATGAGGTGTTTTAAGTAAATAAATCCAAACCAGATTCTAAAAATAAATAAATATAGCTAAGACTGCAGCAGTTTGGTGTAGTGGTTAAGTGTGTGGAGTCTAATCTGGGAGAACCGGGTTTGATCCCCCACTCCTCCACTTGCACCTGCTGGATGACCTTGGGCAGGCCATAGTTCTTTCAGGGCTGTTCTCTCAAGAACAGTTCTGAAAAGAGCTCTCTCAGCCCCATCTACCTCACAGGGTGTCTGTTGTGGGGAGGAGAAGGGAAAGGAGTTTGTAAGCTGCTCTGAGACTCCAAGTGAAGGGCGGGGTATAAATTGAATCCCCTCCTCCTCCCCCTCCTCCTCCTCCTCCAGTTCTGAGAAGAATGTGCAATGGCAACTCCAAATGTTCCAGCCTGATGTCCATCTTCCACCATCCTGCATGGACACCAAACATGGTGAAACTGAGGTGCGCATGTGTCTGATGAGAGCCATCCCGGAATCTGTTTTTGCCCTATCCAAAGGGCCCAGTATGCAGAAACTGCCAGAATTTGCTGGGAAGGGCTCTCATGATCCCCACTGAGCTGGCTCTGAACTCCAGCTGGGAATCCTCTGAGGAAGAGCGTGAGGAGCCAGAAACATAGGCCGGTGGAGAGCAAGAAACTCCAGGGGACCCCAGCAGGATAGGTGCCCCCAGTCCATCTGCTCCAGAACATGCCCCTGAGGAAACTGTAGTGGGAGCTCCTCCAGAACTTGCCCCTGAAGAGCCTCCAGTGGGAGCTCCTCCACCAGAACTTCTCTCTACCCCTCCCCTGGTCATAGGGCAACTAAGCACCAGTCCAGGATTTGGTTTACAAGCCCACCAGAATCTGCCTCAGAAGAAGTAGGCTCATGCCAAGATAGCCTGGCAAAGTTGCTGTGATGGGCTTGAGGCCTGTTCTCTACCTCCTGAGTCAGTTCATGTTTATTTTTAATTTTTATGGGGAATGTATGTGAGGCTCTGGGGCAGCTGTTTGTAAAGATAATATGACCAGATTTGCACACAATGCAGTCCTCCCTGCAATTTAACCCCCCCCCAGTTTCAAGTGGATGGGACCAAGGTGTTCAATTTTACAGACTCCTGAAGTAGATGCCCCTTGGCACAGACTCAGTTGTCTTCACTGATTCCTAAAATGGTGGTAGCTGGAGCACTCTGGCCTGCCATTGCATTTTAAAAAAAAACTTATCGACATTTTCCTACTCTTTCTGTGACTGATAATAAAAATGTCTAATCTTTCTGCTGAAACCTCTGCATTTGCCATCATTCTGTCTTGTGGCCTGTTTGTTCCCCTTCACAAAGTAAAAGCGGCTTCCTTCACACATCCCTCATCCCTTTCTGTTGGTCTGCCATTATGGGGATGTACTAAAAAGAATGACAAGAATGCCTATTGGAAACAATGGGGGAGGCGTACTTTCTGAAGGGCTGTTATCTATAATGGGAACCAGGAATGCCAATGGACTTGAATAGGCTCCGTTGAAGTATCTTGCAGTCCCAGAGCTGCTTATTTGGACCCAAGGACCATCATTCCACTCTGGGGAGCTGTCATTCCAGTTCCTGACTAGGGATGGGCACGAACCAGGAAAGTGGAGATTTGTTGTGGTTCGTGGGGTCTCATGAACCATGAACTTTCACGAACCAAACCAGTTTATTTTGTGGGATTTATGATATGGTAGAGTGTCCCATGGGCTAGAGATGCCAAACACACAGTGAGTCCCCAGCTGACTCTCCTCTACCTGCCCTCCAAGTTTGGTGAGGATTGGATTTGTGGGTGCTGAGTTACAGCCCACCAAACCAGGTGCCTCAGAAAGTGCTCTCTGGGGAAATCACAGCCACAGCTTGAGAAGTGTGTCAAATAGCCTCCATGCAAGCTAGAGGCATCAAACTTGTAGCAGACCTCTGTGGGATGCCTCTCTATCTGCTCTCCAAGTTGTGTGCAGATTGACTTTGTGGGGGAAGATCCTAGGGTCCAAAGTGCAAAGGGGGAGTGTGTTGAACTGCCCCCTGCAAGCTAGAGGCATCAGATTCACAGCAGGCCTCTGCAGGATGCCTCTCTACCTGCCCTCCAAGTTGTGTGCAGATTGGCTTTGGAAAGGAGATACTGGGGTCCAAAGTGTAAAAGTGGGGGAGTGTGTTGAATGCCCCCCCCGAAAGCTAGGCATCAAACTCATAGGAGCCCTCCCTGGGATACCCCTCTACCTGCCCTCCAAGTTCTGTGCAGATTGACTTTGGAGAAAATATCCTAGGGTCCATAGTGCAAAAGGGGGGAGTGTGTTGAATGGCTCCCTGCAAGCTAGAGGCATCAAACTCACAGCAGATTTCCCAGGGATGCCCCTCTACCTGCCTTCCAAGTTGTGTGCAGATTGGGTTGGGGGGAAGTAGCAACCCCCCAAAGCAGGTGCCTCCAGGGAGCTCTCTGGCTGGTAGCCAGAGCTGCCTGTCATGCTTTGGCGAACCACTATAGGTATTTCCAGGCCTGCAGAAGCCCACCCCCCATTGCTTTAACAATTCATTCATCTGCACCAGCTTGTCTGGCTCACAAAATGCCACCATGAACCTAACAATCCTCTGTGGAAAACATGGCAGTTTGTAGGAGGTTTGTCAGAGATGTATTCACAAAAAAATGTAGAATCATAGAGTTGGAAAGTACCTCCAGGGTCATCTAGTCCAACCCTATCCCTGATCATAGATTCCAGTCCCAAGGGCCATCATTCCACTCTGAGGGTTGTCATTCCAGGCCCAGCACAGATTTCTTTAAATCCTTTTTACATTTTCATTGCAACTTTTTGTTTGGTAATGTATTACAATGGTGCTTATGGAATTCAGCTGGCATTCCTGGCCCCTCTTATAGCTAATGGGCCTTCAGGTGGCAGGCCTCTCCCATTGCTCCCAATAGGCCCTCTTGTCATTTGTTTTAGTATACCCCTTCCTTCACAGAACTCCCCCCATCCCCTGTCCTTTCCCAAGGGTTTGCCATTATGGAGGGGTTTCAGAGAGGCTGGAGTGGCTGTGTTTAAACTAAATGACACCAAAATTGCAGCAGAATGGTTACTGCCTGTTCTCTAAAGGACCCCCAGGTTTCAAGCAAATTGGTCCAAGAGTTCAAATTCCACGGGCCACTGAACAATCTGCCCCAGTTCTCTATTTTCCAGGCATATTTTCTCAGCCATAGTAGTTGCAAAAAATAAAAGCCCCCCAAAAACACACACAAAAGGTGCAAGTGAGGAGACCAGAAGCTCTCTTCAGCTTGTCTCCAAAGGTGATTGGCTGGGTATGACATGCAAGGATCCTTTGGAAGAATATGATTGGAAATGAGACATGGAAATCAGTGGAATCAAAGAAATCATTGGAATCTAAGAAAAAAGATGAGAGTGTGCTGCTTTGCTGACAAGTACCCAAATTCAAAGAAACAAAAAACAAACAAAATCCCTGATAGTTTTGGGGAGGGTAGTTTCAATTCACTGAGAAGCCTATTCTGGAAACTCACAGTAATGAACCAAACCAGTCACTTCCGTGTATATCTTCGGCTTGGCACTTTCATTATGCACACCCTTAGTGACTCAAAGTAGGTTTAGAAAACCTGGTCAGCAGGTGACAGACCATTAAAAACACAACCTGCCATCTACAAGAGATAGTGCCAGCTTCAATTGTACATGGTTAATTACCAGCTCGAAGCCCACTGAGAGAAGGCTGTGCCAGAAGGACGCTCTAGGAGGCTCTGAGATAGTCTGCAAGCTCATAGGTTGTGTAGTGCCACATATTATTTTGCCACCTTCCAAAAAATTCCCACTTAGCAAGTTAGAGAATTCCATAGAGTCGATTGACCTTTTCTGATGTGACAGCCATGTGCACCAGGATCCCAACATACAGGGGGTTGCTGTAACATTGCTGTAAAATTGTATGTGCATAGGAAATCTCTGTGTTGTCCTGTTTACAAGAAAAGGAGACTGTGTGTTAGCAGGGATGTTGTAGGTAGCATGGACACCTGTTGGTGGGCTCCTGATACATGTCTGGAGAGGACAAGATCCTGCTTGTTACAACCATTTTGCCTTCAATGGCGGGAGCCTGATTTCAAGACCTACAGGTCTCAAGACCTGAAGACCTTCATTTCCCCTTCTTTCAGGCATGTTTTTGTGTTGAGGATTTTGGCCCTCTTTGTAAAGCAGAGGTGTTCTTGTGATACATCTAGAACACAATGTGCATCCTCATATAATGTCTTTGTAAAACAAAACAAGATGAAGAAATCCAACTTGTTGATATTACTTGTTTTTCTGACACTTCCAGCAAACATGGTTTTCTTTACTGTTAACCTAACAATAAATGAAGCTTAAACAGAAAATGGAACAGTTAAGGGTTTCCTGATCATCATATCCTGTTGTATTATGGGGAGGATCTGGGAGAAGTGGCTAGTGCTGGAAAACTTGACATCTGCTCCTCTCACTGCCAAAAAAGTTATAAGCTTGTTCTGTTTGGGCTGTAACCATTGAGTCATTCCAGTCATAGAAGATGGGAGGTCTACAAGCCTCATAAAATAAAGAAGAAGAAAAACCAGCATGCTATAGTCCTCTATCACAATGCAATCCTAACAACATTTTCCTGAGAGTAAACCTCAATGAATAGGCTTCAGTAGGCTATTGAGTAGACTTGCTTAGGACAGTACTAGTGATTTACACAAGACAGACCCATGCTAGATTGTTTATCCTCACACTTTAAACATCATCTAGCAATGTATCGCCAAGGAAAAGATGGTTCCTTGAATGTAGTCAAATGGTCACACGTAGCAAAATTGCTCACTGCCTTTATCTAACATCATGATTACCGCCTGTAGACTTATGGCTGGCTCATAGAACATGGAATTATGTGTTTTCAGTATGTGAACTACAGCCCCCCTTTAAAATAGACTTCAAATATAGCTCTGCCCAGAGTGAATTATAGGAATCTAAAACTGAATTTGAAAGAACCTGAACAGCTTTTTAGGTAAGGAGGAAAGACAGTATTGGCCACTGTTATCTTGGAATCCAAGGAGAAAGTGGGAACTAATAAGGCACTCCAAATGAACACCAGTTACACACGAGGAAGTAACACATCTTTCAATGAGAGGAGCAGATGTCAAGTTTTCCAGCACTAGCCACTTCTCCCAGATCCTCCCCATAATACAACCTTGCCTGCATTACATCTCTTGACAGTTATCTCTCATGAAAGGATGAAATTTAACAAGGCAATTTGTTACATTTTTGGAGGCAAGTTTGATGTGAGACAGACACAGAGCCAGAGCAACGCAGATTAGACCAGCCTGCCTGTTGCTGTACTACAACACAAGACCTTAAGCATTGTGGTTTACTAGTTTTCTGAGAGGAATTTTTAGTCTTTGTAAGAAGCTGCATTCACCTGTTTTCACACCATTTGTTCATGAGGCAAAGTCACATAAATTCCCCAGTTTAATTTGAGAAACATTTGAGAGGGTGAAATTTGATTTGTCCCAACTTTGGGTGAACTCAGATTTTTAGTGGGTTTTTCCCCCCATATGGAAGTACCAGTCTTCCCCAGATAAAAGACCACACAAATATTCGTCAGGCAAAATTGAGCTTATAAATGCTTAAATCAGAAAAGGAGGTATGAATTTCTTCAAATTTTGATTTTCACCATATGAACAATATTTATTTATTTGAAATACATTTAGACTACATTTTCAGTTCAAAAGAGCTCCCTTATGACATATTTATTTCACCTGTATGAAATTTTCAAAAGCTTTTCTTACTTTATAGCCCTGTTCTTGATGAAAAAATGAATGTATTAGTTATTTGGAGGAGTATAATTTGCTACCGACTCAAATATTGTGCCTATAGCTGCAACTGGCTTTCAATTTTTCACATTCTGAGGGGAATGTCATACCAGAATATCTATATTTTCTATGTTAAATATTCAACTGCTTTTGAATTTATGGGAAATGATTTTTTAAAAAAAATATTCACAGATAATGCCTACCTTACAGCTGAGGTGAATTTGTCCCTCAAAAATCTTCCCAGTTCTCTACAAACTCTGCTCTGAAAATTTTTCTGGCAAATATTCTCAAAAATTTTGTTATTGAAAACATTATTATTTGCTATAGTTCTTTGAACTCCCAAATTCTACATTAGAATTTAACAGTTTTTACAGTTGGCATGCACAGTCAACATTTGCAAGTTAATCTGACACAATTAGTTTGAGGCAATATTTGACAGTTAACCTGCAATAGTTGTCAATGTTGTACAAAATCTGGTTGCTGACACAAAGAAGCAGACAGTATTTGACAAAGATTGACAGCTGGCGCACAGTATATATGACTTGTAGAATTTAGTAAATGTTATCCTTTAATTCCTTTCATTATATGAATCAAAACAACAAAATTCTGATGTCAAATATCTATTTCAGATTTTGGGTGTTTTAACACCAAGATTAAATTTCAACATCACATTTAACAATTAATTGGATGCTGACTTTCCAAAATGTCATTTCAGTTGTAATTTAAGGATCAATTTAGGCAAGCCTGAATTCACAGGTCATGGACATGGACCTAACTTGTGAACATCTTCAAAGTCATACATGACTTGTGTGCTGTCCCTAGTTGAGAGCCAGCGTGGTGTACTGGTTAAGGAGTGGGGAATGAAAACCAATTCTCCAGATTAGAGTCCACCACTCTTAATCACTACTCCTCCACACAAAGCCTGCTTGGTGACCTAAGGGGTTGTCACAGTTCTCTCAGAAGTCTATCAGCCCCACCTGCTTCACAAGGTGTCTGCTGTGGGGAGAGGAAGGGAAGGAGATTGTAAACCTCTTTGAGACTTCTTCTTCCCATGCGCTTGGCTCCCAATCTGGACTTGAACGGTGACACACATGCAGAAGGAGTTTCAGCTTTCCCCATGCCCCTTACTCCAAACAGGAACGGCCTAAAGGGAGCTATTTGGCAAAACTAATCACTCAAACGCCAGATTCAATAAGTCTTCCTTTACCTGACTCTAAGGACCAATAATGAAAGTGCCAGGGCATCAGGCTGAAAAGCTCCCATTCCTAATCACCACTCACCTTTGTTATTGGGAAACCCAGCCTTAGAGGCAGATCTTAATTAGTGTGCAAGTTCATATTTGGAACAGGCTTCTTTCAGATATCTCAGGGACTGATTATTTAGCGCTATATAGGTCAAAACCAACAGGCTGATTTGCACCTGGAAACAAACTGTAAGCCAAAGGCGGGGCCTCTAGGGAAAATAAACAGACCAGAAAGGAAGGACATTAACAATTATGGCCAGAATAAGTCGTATGTTACTCCTTGATCCTTATAAAAGCTCAGGTCAGACTTGCTCATGAGCCAAAGCAGTAAGGGAACACAGCTCAGCTTGTTCCTGATAGGCCATCCCCTTCCCTTGATTTCCCTTATTGTTTTGCAATAAGGGAAATCATCTCAGCTGCTGGTATTCTGAACAGATTGTCCTCTTTTCTACATCTGCATTGCTTTGCCTCTGCCTTGCTCTTCCAACTCATTGGGCTGGCAAATTTCAAGAGAACGTGCATGTCTCCTTGGAGGAGATACAAAAGTGCCCTTTTCACACTATAGCCGGAAGGATGGAATGAAGGATGGCATCTTCTGGTGCCACTTCCTTGCAATGTTTATAGTAGCTCGCTTTTTTCCCTTTACTGTAAGCTAAAGCTGGTCTTAGAATTCCCTACTGGCTCCTTGGCATTATAATGGTCAGTTTATATGGCTGCTGTATCCCTTTGCTTTTTTAAATATCCTGTGTTTTTTTTGTTTAAAGCAACCGGGTTTCTTATTGGCTTTTAAAAATGTAAAATAACCTGGAGCTGCATCCTCACCAGACTATCGCAAATAATCGTCGCTTAACTGCCACACATGCCTCTGGCATGTGAAGTGATGCATGAAGTTTCCTTTTTAAGACATTTTCCTAATTGGCAAGTGGTAGAACAGGGTTGGGAATGTTACCGACGTGTAGCCAGCAGTGGTGCAGCAGTTAGAGCTTCAGAGTAGGGTCTGCAAGACCCAGGTTCAGATCCCCATATTGCGGTGGAAGCTGACTGGGTGATTTTGGACCAGTCACATACTTTCAGCCTAACCAACCTCACAGGGTTGTTGTGCAGATAAAAAGGAGGTGAGAATAATGTAAGCTGGTCCCCACTGTGGAGAAAGACTATAATTTTCCTTGGTAGAAGCTGTGGGGGAGGGGGGTGGAGACGAAAAGCTGAAGACAGATAAAGGCAGATAAAGGTTAAGTTGGCTGTTGGGTGGGAAGGAAATAGGGTTGCCAACCCTGGATTGGGAAACTCCTGGACATTTAAGGGGTGGATCCTGGGGATAGTGGGGTTTGAGGAGGGGAGGAACTTCAGACCGGTATAATGCCATAGACTCCACCCTCCAAACCAGCCATTTCCTCCATGAGAGCTACCATTGCCAGCCTCTGGGTGAGGGCTGGAGATCACCCAGAATTACAACTGTTGTCCGGGTGACAGAGATCAGTTCCCCTGGATAAAATGGCTGCTTTGGAGGGTTGAGTCTATGGCTCCACCCCCAGAAGGGAGAAAGAGTGTGAGATAGGTAAGGGTAGAGGGGAGGAAGCAAAGGTGTGAGGAATGGGATGACCATCCCGCAAGTTTCTTGCGGGTCTCCACTTGTATATATCTAATTCCCAAGTTGCCCCCTGCGTGCAGATATCTAAATCCACACATCGGGGGCACCTGGGGGGCAGGGAGATTTTCCTGTGCACGTGGGGCAGTCCCCAGGTGTGCAGAAAAATCTAAAAGGTTTTAAAAACTGTACAGGGAATATGTAAATCCTCAAAAAAGTAAGAGCGTTCCCTGTGCATGTGCAGAGAACGCTCTGAGAACGGTGCCCCACAGTCATTGCGGGGGGGGAGGCTTGGCCGCTGCAGCTGCCTGGGCCTCACTGTCACTGCTGAGGGGTGGGGGAGAAGGTTTGGTGGGCCCGGCGGCTGGGAGCCGCGCAGGCCTCACTGTCTGGGAGCTGTGTGGGCCTCGTCGCTGGGGCTGAGGAGAGCAAGGGCAGCTTGGCCTCACTGTTGCTGCTGGGGGGGCAGGGGAGAAGGTTTGTCCACCTTGGGGCATTGCAGACATTCTCCTGCTGCAGGCACTCCCTGGGCTCCGTTTCAGTAGCAGCTTCCATGCGGATGAGGTGGCAGCAGGGTGAGTGGGTGTTGCTGCTGCTGCTGCTGCTGCTGCCGGTGCGGGAGGTGGCGGGGGCTGCCCCATGGGGGTCCTCAAGTCAAACTTCTGCTGCAGCCGGTAGGCGGCCAGGAGGTCGGGCTGCTCAGGCCCCAGCAGCATGTAGTGGTGCTGGCTTGGTGCCCTGGAAGAGCAGGTGGTCGCAGAGCCTTTCCCTGCCACCCCCGCTGCCCGTCCTCAGCCAACGCCAGGCCACCCAGCTGCTGCTGCTGCCCGATCACCCACTCGCCAACTGGGTTGGGGGGCCAGCCGGCGCAGCAGAGTCCCTGTGCCCTCTCCCTCCCCTCCTGCCTTCTCTGTGGCTGGCACCCTCTGGTCTCCCAGCAGTCCACCTCACTGGTTCCCTCGCACGTGGGCATGTTTCTCCCCTTGCACAGCAGCTCTGCTTCACATGTGCACACCTCTCCCATGGGGCAGGGGTCCTCCACAGCATGTGTAAATGTGTCTCCCACTGGGTATCAGTCCCTGTTGCAGGAATACCACCCCTGCACGCATGTATGCTATTGCATGGACACCCCCATTGCATTCTTGCATGCTTCTCCCATTGTGAAGAAAGCCCCATTTCAGATGTGCCGCCTCTCCCTTTAGGGAATAGTCCGACTCCCCAGGGCATGTGTGCAACTTTCTCCCGATGGGGAGTATCATTGTCGGGGCCGGGAGGAAGCTTACCTGTGGCTGCTTCCTCAGCCCTGAGGTCCTCCTGCTTCCACAGGATGGGAGCCCCCTCCCCGTGAATCTCATGGGTCCCTCTTCTTGTATGTATGTATATATGTGTGTGTATGTGTGTGTGTATATATATATACACACACACACACACACACATATACATGCCACATAAAATGTGTGTAAAAATGATTATACATGCATATTCAATGCAGACAAATCTGTGAAACCAATGCAAAGAGTGGAAAACTGAAACTTCTGGTTAAAAATAGAAATGAATATAAAAAGAAATGAAATAGGGAGGATTTGCTCATCTCTATGTTCTGGCTGTCATTAGCACAGGTCTCACAAAGGAAGAAACAATTGATTCCAGAGAATAATGAACAAAAGGAAAACATTGTTTTTAATATAAATCCATTAAAAGTAAGATTGCCCTGTCCACTTCCCTCCCTCAGAAGCCAAAATTTCCCTCCGTTTTTCTTGCCCTTTCATACAGAGCAGCCTTAGTAGTCTGTTTTCTTTTTTCCTGAAGAACTTTGACTGTCCTACCCTGTGTCAGTATGACATTTTACTGCTGGCTCAGCCCAGGAACCTGAGGGAAGGGTTGGGATTGTCCTGTAACTTAAACCACTGAAAATGGCACTTTTTGAAATTCAAAATTAACAAAATATTTTATTCAACAACATAGAGGGGAAAGGTCAGGTAAAATCAGGGGTTGACATTTCTGAGGTAACTCAGTATAGATAACTCTGAGGTAAAACTAATACATACACAGAGTTTAGTTCTTATGTTTCAGGCTAATGAGAGTTTCTTCAGCTTTTCAAAGTGACTTAAATCTTTATGTTGAGAGGCTTTTGTTCCAGTGTTTTCCCCAAACACTTCAGTATACTTCTTTGAGTATTCTTTAACTCTTTCCAGAAGGCTGGTAAACTCAAACCCCTTCTCTTGAAACACCAGTACTCATCATGAGTTTTTAACTGATTCTTAAGGTCTCTAATGGCAGTTTCTAACCACACCAGACCAGGGATCTCTGTACTCTTCAGAGCTATCACCCTGTTTAGACTGGGTAGGAAAATTCATTCTCACTCTGGAAGATCTATCCCCTTTGTTTGACCCAAATGTGAGTCTCCATCTAACTACCCACTCATCCTTGACAACTTTCCCCAATTCTCCTGTCTGTGTTAAACTGCTCTCAGCCAGGGCCAAATTCTGAATGAATTCACCTCAGCATTCAGCTGTAAAGACTCTCTCTGCTCAGCTGATGCTAACCAATCAAATCTGTTGGAACAGCCTATAATTCAAGGCTTTCTGGCTTTGTGAAGAATTAACCCTTCATAGTCCTTTACCTGTTTGTACAGCACTTCTAAGCTTTTAAAAGTGCAGTCTGTCACAACCTCAAATTATAAATAATCACATAGCTGATAGTACTGCATGGCTTCTTTGTGAAGACACAAAAATCTTCAAGGGAGGTCATCCATGGCTAAGGTAATGTTCTGTAAACCCCCAGGACTGAAGAAAAATAATTTTAAAAATTAGGGGGTAGGGTAACCCCCCAAGGCCCCCCCCAACCAGTGATGTCTGTGCCTGTGCAGGCAATTCAAAAAAGTACCCCTCTCCTGGGAATACCTTGCTGTTGTTTAGACTACCAAAGAAAATACTGTGGACCAAAAAGAGGTGAAGGATTGGGGAAAATGGGAACAGAATATAGAAGAGATGAAGGGGGATAGACATGGGGCTTGTGAGGGTGGATGGAAGGAGAGTTGGGAATGGAGGAAGAGGGGTAAGATGAGGGTGAAGGTGAAAGGAAGCAGAGGAGGATGGGGACAAGGAACAAAGTGGAAACAAAGGCAGATGGTGGGGGGAGGAAAAGCGAGAAAAGTAGGAGCAGAGACAAGCTCAGAAGCCAGGTTTGAAAAAGCTTGAGCTGGCAGTCAGAGGAAGGGGCATATAGTTCGTGTAGGGGGGCAGAAAAGTCCTTTTAAAATTAAAAGTCATGTAATACCTTTTATTAGGACCAACATGGCTGCTTGCGACCTTTGCATCTGGCTAACTTTTCTACTCTGATAAACTACTGATAAACTTTTCTACTCCGATGGCATTTGAATACCACATCATTCTTGACATTGCCCGAAGGAAAATGATGTAAGTCACTCTGAGCCCTCATTGGCAAGAAAGGTGGAGTAGAAATGAGGTAAATAAAGTACAATAAAAATCTGCCCTGTTTGTTTAACGCTTAGTGACAGAGTTTTTTTAATTATGGCAATTATGCATCTCCAATGCACCTGATGAAGTGAGTTCTGACTCATGAAAGCATAGGCTGGAATAAATGTTGTCAGTCCCGAAGGAACTACTGCCCTGACCTGGATAGCCCCGGCTAGCCTGATCTAGTCAGATCTTGGAAGCTAAGCAGGGTCAGCCCTGTTTAGTATTTGGATGGGAGACCTTCGAGAAATACCGAGGTTATGACATGGAGTCAGGCAATGGTAAACCACCTCTGAAAGTCTCCTGCCTTGGTCATCCTAAACCAGCTGTGAGACCAAAAAGAAAGAAAGAAAGAAAGGAGCCACTTACTTGATTCCTGGTTTATTGTGCTGCTACACAGCTACCCATGTGTCTGTGGAACTATCTCATTATGGAAGTAAGCTAGCCAAATGGTTAAACCTTCTTCCACGAAGTCTGGAAGCATGCGCTGTCAAAGATGAAGCTGGGAAGATGTTAGCCCTGAAAAATAAATTCAACTTCTCCATATAGTAGCAACATAACTTCACGTGCTAAATGTTGCTAACTGGTGCCTGGAGAAGTCTTTCACTTTCGTGCCCTGCTTGTGAGTTGCCAGAAGCCACCAGCTGGCTGCTGTTTGAAACAGAATTGTGGACTAATTAGATCTCGGCCTGATCACCCAAAGCAATTCTTTAGGTTGTTAAAATGTTTTTAAAATATGCCTTTCCTGCAAGCCTAGAAATCACCTTTGTCTATTTAGATGTCATACTTGTGCACGCAGGCATCAACAAACTGCTAATTTCAAGGTATTAAAAAATCCATCAGGCCATTTCACTGGCTGAATGGTAAGAGAAGCAACTAAGTTACAGAAAGAGCACGGTTCAGGCATTAGCTATCAAGTTAGAACACAGTGAATGAAGCCCCTGATACTTATTAAAGAAGTTTAGGGGCCATAGCTCAGTAGTAGAGCATCTACTTGGCATGCAGAAGGTCCCAGGTTCAATCCCCAGCATCTTCAGCTAAAAGAAGCAAGTGTTATGTGACATGAAAGACCTCTAACTCAGACCCTGAGGAGTCACTGCTAGTCCGAGTAGACACTACTGACCTTGACCTTGATGGACCAAGGGTATAAGGCAATATAAGGCAGTTTCTTGTGTTCTTGTGTATTCAAGTAGATAGCCAGAATGCCTACTTACATGCAGGGGTGCTGGAGTACATAAAGAGGGGGAAGCTTTCCCTTTCTCCTATGCCACTTCTGACATCTGTTTGCAGTCTAGCAAATGTAGTTACTCTCTCCTTTAAAACAGGCAGATTACAAGCAGAAGGTATAGCTCAATGGTACAAAACATGTGTTTGTATGCAAATTACAGCAACAAATTGCATTAAAAATCTCAGATAGCAGAGCTTGGGAAGTGGAGGGCAGCACGTAACATTTCTGGCTCAGCAGATAAACAGTACTAGAATGAGGAATGGCTTAAAACAACTTTAATATGAACAACGACTACAACACCTTGTATGACAGTCTCTAAGCCTTGTTCTAGAACTAAGGCTATGTGGTCCTCAGGCAAGTGCATACATGACCAGTTCCTTCACATGGTTAAATATAAGGGAAGGTATCGAACCAGGAAATTCTACCACTGGGATAGGCAATCCCCTCCACATGTGCCAGCAGTGACACAGCAGATCACTTTGCTTGGCACTCAAGGCAAGATCCCTTCTGAAATCACCAAGGCACTGTTGTCACCGAGGCAGGAGGTGATGTAAAACACCTCTGTCTGAGACCCTGGAGAGCTGCTGCCAATCTGAGTAGACAATACTGACCTCGATGGACCAATAGCCAGATTCAGTGACACCTGAAGTGATCTTTCATGGGGATGGAGGGAGATGCAGCCATGAAGGGAATGTTGGGAAACTCAGCAAGCTTTTCCCATACTCACGGGTCATTTGGTAGAAAAAGAGGTGCAAGAGTTCATTAGGATAACTCATTAGCATAACCTATTTGCATATGCCACACCTCCTGACATTACCCAAAGTGTGTCAGAAGGCAACACCCACCGCTCAGACTCCACTGGAGTCTTTTGGATTGCCAGCTATGGGAGAGGGGAGTGCAGAGAGCTGCCCTCACAGAGGAGGGAGAGCTTATATCTGAATAAACCTGGGTCTTAAGGGTGCCACTGGACTCTTTTGGATGGCCAGCAAGTGCAGGAAAGTGTGTGGCTGCTCATGGGTCGAGGAGGGTGGTGTGGAGGACGCACATGGCCTCAAGCAGGTAGGGAGCCAGGGCGGTGGAGGGGGAGAGGCACAGGAGGAGGCTGAGTAGGTGCGGGAGGCCGGGGCGGAGCTCCTCACAGGCATCGCAGGAGTCACTGAGCCCGCCTTGCAGAGGCGCTGCACCAGGGCCGGCATGAAGACCAGCGGAGCCTCGGTGGGCTGGGTGCCACGGCTCACACAGTGGTGGAGCAACTCGAGGGCCAGCTTGCAGCAGTGCTCTGCTGGGTTGGCCAGAGGGCCAGGAAAGGTGAGGGGGGCTGCTGGGGACAGGGGGGCAGGGTTTGCTGCATGTGCCCGCCCCCTGGGCTCCTTACTGCCGGAGCTTCGCTCCTATGTGCTCCTGCAGGAAATGAGCCCTGCCCATACTGATGGCAAGATGGTGCCCAGTACCTCTCAGCTTACTTCCTTTTATTGTTATTATGAGGACAAAATGGAGGAAAGCTCAAAATATGGTATCCTAAACTCCTGGCATGAAAGTGGAGATACCAAAAAAGATAGTCAAAAACAGCTACAACTATACCGCTGTAACAATACGAAGAACCCCAGGACCATGGTGGAGTTGAAGACAGAAGAAAGCCTTGCATTCCCAATACCTCCGGAAACAAAGTAGGTCAACAAGGCCCTCCAGATGGATGTTTTTTGTTTAACACATTCAGTAAGTCGCATGCTATTACACCATTTCTACTGTACACTGTGTTCCTCTTAATTATAAATGCATGTTTCCCATTACCACAAAGGCTTCCCATTGCTCCAAAGAAATATTTCTTCAAAGGCTCTAAATTGTCAAAGGGGAGGGCCCCCCTTCTATGAGCAACCCTCACTTGGGGGGGGGGATTCCTTCCTGAACTCACTCATAATAGCAGCACCAGCCAATTCAAGTGGCCACCCTCACACCGCATCTGAATTGGCCCCAGGCTTGAATTTCCAGACAGAAGAGCTGTGTTCTCCCCACCACACCCTGAGGCTATATTTATTATGGATATTGTTCAATCTGTTTGTCACTGCAGGAGACGAGGGAACTTCAGAAAGTGGATGGAGTATCCATGCTCAGTTCTTCGGCTAGTACACAGGCTACGTTCAGACACACCAAACAAATGAAACAAGGAGAGCTTGCCGTGCTTGCCTCTTTCCTCCCTTCTCACCTCATATTAGGGTTGACAACTCCAAGTGGGGCCTGGAGATCTCATAGAATCATAGTATCATAGAATGTTAGAGTTGGAAGGGACCTTGCAGGTCATCTATTCCAACCCCCTGCACTCTGCAGGAGCATAGCCAAAAGATAGTCCTACATACCTACAACATACCCAAAAGATGGTTGTCCAGCCTCCGCTTGAAAATGTCCAGGGAAGGAGCATCCACCACCTCCCGAGGCAGACTGTTCCACTGCTCAACCACATTTACAGTTAGGAAATTTATCCTGATATCTAGCTGGCAACGACTCCCTTGTAATTTCCACCCATTAGATCTAGTCTTGCAATCCGGAGCAAGAGAAGATAGATCTGCTCCATCTTCTACATGACAGCCCTTCAAATACTTGAAGACCGCAATCATGTCCCCTCTAAGTCTTCTCTTTCCCAGGCTAAACATACCCAACTCCTTCAGCCTTTCCTCATAAGACTTGGATTCAAACCCTCTCACCATCCTGGTTGCCCTCTTCTGGACATGCTCAAGCTTGTCAACATTCTTCCTAAAGTGTGGTGCCCCAAACTGGACACAGTACTCCAGGTGAGGCCTGACCATAGCAGAATAGAGTGGAACTACCACCTCCCGTGATCTGGACACAACGCTTCTGTCAATGCATCCTAAGATTGCATTAGCTTTCTTCACAGCCACATTGCACTGCAGGCTCATGTTGAGCTTGTGATCAACCAGAATCTCCTGGAATTACAACTGGTCTCCAGACTACGGAGATCAGTTCACCTGGAAGGTGGGCTCTGTGGCATTATCCCCTGCTTAGGTCCCTCCCTTCTCCAAACCCTGCCCTCCTTGGGCTTCTCTCCCAAATCTCCAGGAACTTCCCAACCTGGAGCTGACAACCCTACCTCGCACATGGAGAGCAGCTGAAATTTCTTGGTTTCAGAAACCTTGATCTCACTTCTACTTGCCACGTCATCTGAATGCAAGAGCCTGGCAACGTGAAGCTTGTTTTCTATCCATCCCAGCCCCAGGTCACAAACCAGGGTTTAATTCCAGTTTAGAATCCTGTATTATTAGAAGGAAGCAAACTCCAGTTTGGTCATGTGTTTGCACTTGGATATCGCACCAATCTGGAATCTGAGCCAACTCTTCTGAAACCAAGGTCACAGTCACACGCATCGGAAAAAACGGTGGGGGGGGAGCAAGGCTATTTCCTCTGGATGAATTTGACATGCAGTTGTGCAGTCACACAGTTCTTGGAAGCTGTGGGCGCAGCCTGCCACTGTGTGATCAGATGCAACTGTGGGTGAGTCGGGGTTTTTTTGCCAATTGTTTCCGATGCACTTAAACAAGGAATCGATGAATCGCATCTCCGCACTGAGGGCTCCCTATGGAGTTTGCAATGATGCGCATACTGAGAAGTGGGGGGGAAACAACAGCACAGAGTCGGGATGGCCTGATCAGACCATCCTGATGGCATGAGAGCGTGCTGGAGTGATCAGACAGGGGAAAGTCCATCCATGGCCCATCGCAACCCATTTTCTACTGGATTTTCCCCGGTGTCTTTTAACTCCACTTCTGCAGTGAAGCAGAACGGGTTGCCGACGACTGTGGGGCACTTCCCAGAAGTTGTGGTCTGATCGTGCCCTTTAAATCTGCCTGGCATTTGAGCCTATGGCGGGTCTAAAGGTGAGTATGATCACTGCTCAAGTAAACCTTCCATAGGTCTCTGGACAGAATGGGATGAAGGAGTGGAGCCCAGCAGCAAACTGGGCTCATACCTGTTGTGAACAAACAGAGATTTGTTTCTGAGGTTTGAATGAAGTCACAGGTAAACCCTACAGTTCTCACCTATTTGTTGAGCAGAACCCTGAAGACTGCCTCGCTTTCCTGAGGTAAGGCTGGCCTCCATCTGAAGTAGGGTGTCCTATGCTGTGGCACTGTAGCTCTCAAATGCTTTGCCTCTGGATATTTGGGGGGCCCAGTCTCTGCTGACCTTTAGGAAGCAGGTCAAAATGTTTTTTTTTTTTTAAATTTAGAACCCTGTTCTGCCCTATTCTGTGACGCTTCTGGAAGGATAGAAAAGCCAAGAAAACAAAAGGTGGGAGAAAGAGAAAATAACAGAATGTAATAAAATCTCCTCGTGGGTTAGGAAGCTTCCCAGAACTTGAGACTGCCTGGTTTCCAAGGGTAGCCCATAGTTCGGTGGAAGAATAGTAAGTTGTCTTCATCCCACAGTGTTAACTAACTTCAGAGGGAGTCTGGTAGCACCTTAGAGAGTAACAAGATTTTGGGGTGTTTGAGCTTTCGAGAGTTAAAGCTCCCTTCATCAGTTATGGTACCTGACAAAGGATGCTTTGACTCTTGAAAGCTTAGACTCCCCCCCCACCCCAAATCTTGTTGCTAAGATGCTACTGGACCTGAATCAAGATGCTCTATCACAGACCCACATGGCTACCCTCTGAAACTGATTTCTCAGGGTTCCTTCAAATTAGAAGAAGAGTTGGATTCATACCCCGCCCTTCGCTTGGAGTCTAAGAGCAGCTTACACTCTCCTTCCCTTCCTCTCCCCACTACAGACATCCTGTGAGGTAGGTGAAGCTGGGAGGGCTCTTTTGAGGACTGCTCTTGAGAGAACAGCTCTGAGAGGACTGTGACTGACTCAAGGTCACCCAGTTGGCTGCATCTGGAGGAGTGGGGAATCAAACCCGGTTCTCCCAGATTAGAGGTTGCCACTCTTAACCACTACACCAAACTGGGCAACACGTTAAAGGAAAAGGTTAGATGTTCCTTCTGCCAGAGATTTTTCTCTATTTTTCAAAGCAGCTGTGTGCGGCTGCCAATTACCTTTCTAAAAACCACACCAAATTCTTCATACAGAACTCTCTCTTCACCTGTAGTTTGTTTTTTAAAAGTCCCTTTTGGGGGTGGGGGTGTTTGCTCAAGCCTGTCTGAACTTTGACTGTGACCAAAGCTCAGGCAAAAAAAATAAAAAATAAACTGAAAGTATATTCTGTACATGAGCAGAAACTCTTTTTACAACACAATTAAACGTTCAGGGAATTCTCAATGATATTTGTAATTACCAACCCAATTATGAATGAAGTTGACAGGGGTTTCTCACTTCATCATCACATGTGTGATCTTATCTTTTTTGTTGTTGTTGTTGATGGTGCTTTTACTAGTTACTTAGTAACTCTGATTTTGTCTATTGGTATTTTAAAAACACGCAATTACCTTTTAGGGGTAGTTCATAGAGTTTCCTTGCTTAAAAAGCTGCCTTCATTGATTTGCCAGAATAGCTCGGTTACCTTACAGGCATCCCTCTTCTCAACTGACCTAAGACTTAGGACCAGCAACTAGGATTTGAATCCAGCTAGGACTACTGTCCCCCATGACACTACTATAGGTCACCTGACAGAGTTTTGTAAGGCCTCCATCCCACGAATACATGAAGCTTCCCTACACCAAGTTGGTTCATTGGTCTATCAAAGCAAGCATTGTCTTCTCTGACTAGCAACAGCCCTCCAGGGTCTCAAGTAAAGGTCTTTCACATCACCTATTATCCACCCCATAAACTAAAGAAGATGCCAGGAATTGAACCTTTGGACTTCTGCATGCAAAAGAAATGTTCTGCCACTGTATTGGCCCTTGTATTGGTCATGTACATGGAAGGGAACATGGAAGGGGCGTAAATCCAATGTTGTCTTCTTTGTCATCTATGTTCCTTTCCTCCTTGCTGGATGTAGTGGGCAGGGGACCTGGGAGAGGGGTATCAGTTGGCAACCTAACTTAACTATACTCCAGAAGGCCTGATCCCCACATGATTGCATCACCTTGGGCAGATACAGAAACCAGCAAAATGAATTCCTGAAAGCTGACCTGTACCTTCATCATCCTCTGCTGACATCCAGAAGCCATGAACTAGCTACAAGGTTCTTAAAAATACAACTTTACAATCTATCCATGTGTCAACGGCAAGCTTTCTGAAGCCTGGATTCAGGCGTGCCCACAGAACTCGCTCCGCCACCCAAGCCTGGCTAATCTTTGGTGAAGGGAGGCTCTACTGCCATCAGATCCTTTAGAAACAAATGTTGAATTTGCATGCGATGCAAGGAAGACCGGACAACATGTGAACATATTCTGTCAGCGCGAGCTGGAAGGAGCAGCCTAATTGGAGTCTAGGTGTTGTCAACGTGTTACAGTTTATCAAGATGGCATCATCTTTTTATATGAAAGATTGTTAACACTGATATAGAAAGTAAAGGCTCTTAAACCAGATGGTTACAGGAGCCAAGTTTTCAGCTCTTTGTACTTAGAATTAATTGGTCAATGGAACAAGGCAAGTGACAGTAAAACATTTTCATCTGTCTGTATATTATTTCTGCTCTCTTAAAATGGCTTTTTTTCTGGCCTGTCAGCTTACTCGGACCTCCCAGTAAATATACTTTTCTACATGAATGCCTAAAACACTTTCACCGTGTTACATGTTAATTTGCTGTTCAGCCTCTGTCTAGAAGTTCGAGCGCATACCTTCCATTCCAATGTATTTGGAAAAAATGTGTGCGCGCACAAAAGCTCATGCCTTGAATAAACCTTTGTTGGTCTTAAAGGTGCCACTGGACTCTCAATTTTTGTTCTAAAAGTGGCATATCTGAGTGAGATGACGGTGGAAAATTCCATCAAGTCACAGCTGGCCTATAGTGACCCAGCGGGTTTTTTTGAAGATAAGGAACAAAAAGAGGTGGATTTCCATTGCCTACCTCTACGCAGCAACCCTGGACTTTCTTGGTGGTCTCCCACCTCCCAGTACTAACTAGGGCCAATCCTGCATAGCTTCTGAGACCTGGTAAGATTAGACTAGCCTGGGCCCAGGTCAGTGTGTGTGGGTGAAATATACATATGACTGGAAACATGGGTATCTTTTAAGTATATTCATCCCACCCCCCAAAAGAAAGAAGCACACCAGAAATGGCTCCATCTCCTTGTTGAGTGTACATTTTCCAAAAAACACCACCAACTATTAACCTGGGCTGAGAGGCTGCTCAACTCATTTGATTCAAAATGTTTTTCTAGCATGTTATTCTAACATAGTCACGGCTGTATGATAAGCCTCAGGAATTCAGGTGGAGTCTTGGTCTTTTTGGCACTCTTGTGGAAAAGGGAGATTCGGAAAGGATATTGTGGTAACTGGCTAGGAAAGCCTGCAATCTCCACCCATATCCTGTTTATAGATCGCTTGTTTTAGACAACACCTCTAGGCTCAGGGGAGAAGGTTCCACGCAGTCCTCAAGTATCCTCTCTTTATTGTAGGAAGGGAAAAGTAGAGCGAGTTACAGGCTTGATCTAGGAACTTCACAGGCTGGTACTGCAACTAGGACTGCCAGCTCTGGGTTGAGAAATACCTGGAGATTTGGGGGATGGAGCCTGAAGAAGGCAGGGTTGGGGAGGGGAGGGTCTTCAAAGGGGTATAATACCTTAGAGTCCACCCTCCAAAGCAGCCATTTTCTCCCCATGAACTGATCTCTGTCACCTGGAGATCAGTTGTAATCCCAGAAGATCTGCAGCCACCGCCTGGAGGCTGACAACTCTTAACTGCAACCCATATGACTCTGCCTGATCCACCCCACACTTAACACAACATGTGACGTGGGTGTTCCCTGTGGAAGCTCATGTGAGCAATTGCCTGATTTCTACTATTCCGCTCTTCAAAAAGGTGGTGATCAGTAAAGAGGGGGGAAGATTGCATGAATATAGCCGTCATGAGTCCGGACCTCTGTATGGACACCTTGTATTGCATCTTAACATTGGGTGGTATCCTTTCCCCCCTTATTTTTACCAATCAATGTATGGTGATCCTTTAGGATTTTCAAGGCAAGAGACATCCAGAGGTGGTTTGCCATTGCCTGCCTGTGGTTGCGGTCAGACATGCCTTTAGATCTGCCATAGTTGCGAATGCCTGATGGATCTAAAGGGCACAATCAGACAGCAACATCTGGGAAAGGTCCCTCAATTGTTGGCACCCCGTGCTGCTCCAGCACAGAAACGGAGTTAAAAGACATGAAGGAAAGTCCAGTCTTAACACTTGCTGATGGGACATGGCTGGACTTTCCCCTGTCTGATCGCTCAAGCACACTTTCAAGCCATTGGGATTGTCTGCTCATTCCATCCAGATTTGGTGCCTTTCCCCCCCTCGCTTAGCAGTGTGCGCATAACTGCATACTCCATGGGGAACCCTCAGTGCAGAGGTGCGATTCCTCATTTATGCGCATAGGAATCAAAAGGGAAAACTGAACTGAACCACAATCGTCATCTCTCGAAGAAGCTGCTTGTGTGTACACAGATGCCTATAGATTCTACCTTTGCAAAAAATTTAAAGAGTGAACCGTGGCCTGAGTGAACATTTTCATGTTTTTCTAAATAAATTACCCTGTAAGAACAGTCTCTGGAGAAATCCCCTCCTGAACTTTTAAATCCACTGGTGGATCAGGAAGCAAGGCAACTCTCACTTCTTTGCCCTAGTTCTCTGTCCCCCGTGGCTGCTGTATTTTGCCCTCCTGGAATCCTGTTTATAGCAGCAGTCAAGGGGAGAAGGTGAATGACCTGGGAAAGCTCTAGCTGCCCCCGTCTCCTTCTTTGCCAGTGGATTTGAATGTAACACTGAATGCCAGGTTGCAACCTGGCAGTCCTCCCTCCCCGAAAAGCATATTCATTTGAATGCTATCTCCAACTGAATAGGATTAGAGTTGCAAATTGATGTTTTAGGGAAGGGAAGGCATTCAAGGGCTTAAGATCTTAGGAACATAACATTTAAGATTCAGCTGCAGAAATGCTTCCAATTATGCCTCCACTGAGTACAATCCAGCAAGGAGATATATATATGCAAACGAAGAGAGGAATTTCATCTTTAACTTATTAATTTTCTATGAAGAAACCACATGGCTAGACATTAAAAACAGAGCTTTATCATTCAGTACAGGCTGTCCTTTCATTTAGGTTTTCTTTCTTTCTTTTTCCCCCTGAATGAAAGCAGACAGCTTTCTTGATTTTGTGTTTGCTCTGATTTTAATAACGTAATAAAACTGGCCTTAAAAATGGAATTAATTGAAATCAATAGGAAAATGCAGAGGCCGCAAACAGGTTCCAGTTGAAGCTGTAATATATGCTCTTTTTCATTGACTCTCATGCCCGTTTTCCCAGCTCCTGCCATGATTAGGCTGTGATACTTTTTATGCCACAACAAAAACTGATTATGAAAAAAGAAAGAGACGCACTTGGAAGAGAGATTGGCAATTTCTAAACGATTTCATCTTTATTTTAATGCAGACTTAACAGGCAGAAAATGGAGAGAGTGTTTTAGGGAAATTGGGCATTCATGGTATGGTCCTATGCAGAATTATTGCATTCAAAGCCCCCTGCCCTGGATAGCCCAGGATAGCCCAATCTCATCAGCTTTCAGAAGCTAAGTAGGGTTGACCTCCAAGGAATATCAGGGTTGTGATGTGGAGGCAGGCAATGGCAAACCACCTCTGAACGTCTCTTGCCCTGAAAACCCTAAGAGGTCACCATAAGTAGAATTGTCAGCCTCCAGGTGGTAGCTGGAGAGCTCCTTGAATTCCAACTGATCCCCAGGCTATAAAGATCAGTTCCCCTGGAGAAAATGGCTGTGTTGGAAGGTGAACTCAATGGCATTGTACCCTGCTGGGGTCCCAACTCTCCCCAAACCCTGCCTACCCCAGGCTCCACCTCCTGCCCCCCCAATTTCCCAACCTAGAGCTGGCAACCCTAGCCATAAGTCAGGCACTTGACGGCACTTTCTACCACCAACAAGCCCAATGAAAGTAATTGGCTTAGCATGGAGTAACGTTGTACAGGATCGTGCTGTTGAGCACGTTTTAAAGCCCCACTGATTTCAGTGGAAAAGCTAAACCGGATGCTGAAATCACAACCATTGGCTAAATGCTTAACAGTGGCTTTATCACACTTTGTATATTCCGTATTGGCTAATAAACAAATAACCCCCCTCACAAAAAATAATCTTTGGGTTCTTTTAATCTGTTTCAAGTAGATGAATTAATTTAATCAGAAAGGTCATTCACATATACAAGTACATCACTTGGTGACCTCCACAGGTGCCTGATGATATGAGGTTACACATGCGAGTAATCACTCAGTGATGACACTGGGCAAATGCTTCGTCTGGCAAAGATTGACATTTTCAATCACGTGGTGCTTCTTTTCATTGCATCTCAAGACCCCTTGCATTTTTGCATAGACATTTTTCTTTCATAAAAAATTAATCCTACTAATCGCACCATCCCTTTCGGCTGCTTGCTCTCAGTTGTCCAAGATCTTAGATCTAGATGTGCTGTAAATACAGCAGAGATTAACAAAATGCAAGAGACATCATCCAGTAGCACAGATCTTCATATGGATCATCGGATTAGTCATTCCAGCGTCATAGCACTCAGATGGCAGGATGCAGGATTCATCAACTGAGATAAACCGTTTAGTGTCTGCACTTTGCCAGAGTTGTAAGCACACCATTTACTTGGTTTCAGGTGGGGTAGCCATATTGGTCTGCAGTAGTAGAACAAGATTCAGGACCTGGAACTCCTAGGAAATGTTGTTGGTTTTTAAGGTGCTATTGGCCACAAATCTTGCTGTTTATTTAGGGAGCTGTACTATTACCATTACTTCCCTTTATGGTTCGGAAACACATCATATTTATTTGGAGGAGAGATATATCAAGACATCATTTTTCATTTATTTCCATTTTCATACATATTTATTGTGATGGGGTTCCCGATTTTCTCTGCTCTCCATTTGGCTCTTTATGGAAAAATGGGTGTCAGTTTTACTGTCCACTTTACTACTTATCAGTTCTTTGATTAACAAAATGACGAGCAGTTTCATCCCAAGCACTGAGAAAGCAGATAAGAAACTGAATCATTTCAGTAGTTACAAAATTTGGGGACATCCCTAGTTTCCATTCAATAGTGTGCAAAATATACAGAGGAGGGGGAAAAAGCGCCTAATATTTATAGAGCTATTTCGGTGTTCAAAGGAGTCCTTACAATGACCCTGTAAGGGAGGCCAGTGTTATTTCTCCCAGACTGCTGGACAGAGAGAGAGAAAGAGACTGGGTTTATACCCCGCCCTTCACTCAGAGTCTCAGAGTGGCTTACAATCTCCTTTCCCCTTCCCAGGGCTATGTTTGTAGAAAAAGCCCAGCAGGAACTTATTAGCATATTAGGCCACACCCAGCAGCAGAAGCCATTAGCATATCAGGCCACACCCCAACAGTGCAGCTAATTAGCATATTAGGCCACATCCCATGCTACCAGAAGTGTGTTCATACAGCCACACCCACCTTTTGTTTCTTATTCTGTTTACCTTGTTTGTTGTCAAAGCCCAGGGCTTTTTTTGGAGCAGGAACTCCTTTGCATGTTAGGCCACACACCCCTAATGTAGCCAGTCCTAATGAGTTTCTACTGTTGGGAGTGGCCTATTATGCTAATGAGTTCCTGCTGGGTGTGGCCAACTCAGGAGCCAGTCGGAACTCCGTTCCTGTGTGTTCCTGCCCAAAAATAGCCCTGCCCCTTCCCCTCCCCACAACAGACACCCTGTGAGGTAGGTGGGGCTGAGAGAGCTCTTTCGAGGACTGCTCTTGAGAGAACAGGTCTGAGAGAAATTGTGACTGACCCAAGGTCACACCAGCAGCTGCATGTGGAGGAGTGGGGAATCAAACCTGATTCTCCCAGATTAAAGTCTGTGCTCTTAAGCACTATACCAAATTGGATCTCCAGACTGGACAGAATGATGTTATAGCTATAGAACTGGGACTCTTTGTGAAAAAGCCTAGATTTAAATCCTCAGCTCAGCCATGACGTATGTAGGCTGGAATTATATCTTGATTCAGTTAGGAGGCAGCATCTGGGGAAGGCCTTGGCCTCTGTGCCCTGTTGTTGGCCCTCCAGGGGAAGTGGTTGGCCACTCTGTGAGACAGGGTGCTGGACTAGATGGACCACTGGTTTGATCCAGGAGGGCTCTTCTTATGTTCTTATCTTCAGTCTATATCACAGTGCAGTTATAAAAATAAAATGACCTCCAGTGTCCATCTGCACATCTTCTTGAAAAAACTGTGGGAAACAACTGTGAAAAATGTCTAAATATTACAGACTCGGAAGCTGACAGACAGTGGCTTGCCTAAGGTTCCATATATATGTGATCGCAGCAATCTGTTTAAATGCAGGATTGCCACAATTGCAAATAAAGGAGGGGGAACTTTTAGGTAAAAAAAAAATAAATGTTGCATAAACATCCCTGTCCTTTACAGCGCACATCCTCAGTAAACTCTAGTATTCTTTTTCCCCCCAGTTAAACATTTTTATTAAACATTCTGATATTTATAACAATAATAATACAAGTATAAAAAAACCAAAATTCACTACAAACTATTTCGTCTCTATATAAATGTTTACATTATTAACACTCATTCTACAATAGAGCGATAAATTTACTGTTTCTGTGATTTTCAAATGAATTTGGATTTTCTCGATCAACACCATTGCCATTTCTCCAGGTAATCAGAGGTAGCCCTGAGGTTTTCTGATCTTTGAATTCCTTCCTTTATTTTGTCCATTCAGAGTGAGCTAGCTGCCTTAACTAATAATAATAAGAAATTGCTGTTAAGTTGCAACCAATTTATAGCAACCTCTCATGGGCTTTTCGGGGCTAGAGCCGTTCAGAGGTGGTTTGCCATTGCCTTCCTCTGCACAGCAACCCTAGTCTTCCTTATGGTATCCCATCCAAGTACTGACCATGGACAGCCCTGCTTAGCTCCCAAGATCTGATGAGCTCAGGCTGGGCTATTCAGGCTGCTGCTGTTCTAATGACAGGTTACATTTCCCCTGGGGACAAGAGATGTGTTCTCGAAATCCATGCTTTTCCAGATAGGGACTGCTGTACATGGGGAGAATGTGTTTCGATCTTCCCTCCACACTGTTTTCCTGACTTGAAATGGTCCAAGGGAACCACGACCCTCTCTCCAGGAAGAGGATTTTGGAAAGCCTGAAATCCTGTTGCTGGGGGAGGAGAGGGGACCCCCCCCAGGAACAGCCTTTTTGGGGGTGGTATTTTAGCATGCTGTGCAACAGGGAAGATGGGACAATGGTACTCCACAGATGGTAGTCTTTGGTTCCACAGAAACATTAGTTTGGATCTAAGCCTTTAAAAACAATAAATAAATAAATAAATAAATCCAATACCAAAATATGCACATGGATAGACCCCAGCCATAATTACACTCAAAATTAGTGGCTCCATGTTGGCTCAGGGGCACCCAAAACGAACTCCTCTCATGTTCAAGCTCTTCCTTTATCTATATCTTGTCCTTGCCAGAACCATAACAACAGGCATTTCTCTCTATTTTTTTTTTAAATATGGTATCGATTACTTGGCCCTCTCATTGTTCAGTACTGTAACTCTGCCTGAATGTAGATGCCAGCTTTTAGCCTGCAACTCATTTGAGATTGTTTAGGCTTTCCCTCCTGTAATTTCTCTGGTTTGCCTCACTTATTTGTTGTGACTGGAGAACCGAGGCATAATATGCCTGTATTCAGATGAGACAAATAGCAGAATGAAAAGATAGAAAAAAAACAAGACCGTCCCGAAGCCCTGACAAATGAAGAGACTAATTTCTCCCATATCAACAGGAGAAGTCTTCTGATTTCTCACCTGAAGCGTTTCTCAACCAGAAGCCAGTTCCCACAATGGGACATGCCCAGGCTCAGAGGTTGAGGAGAAAGGATATTCTGCTCTGGGTCACTCCATGTTTATTTAGCCTGTGACAGCTCAAGATGATTAGATAGCAATTTCAATAAAGCATCTTTCGCAAAAAAAGTTGATGACTGTGCAAAACAGATGACAAGGCGAGATAGATGAGATTAGATAACAGAGGAGGTGTCTAGTAAAAGGCAAGGAGTGGTCCACCTTTATTGTGATCAGAGTAACCACTAGGGTAATTATGGGCAGACAGTGTTCTTTTTTTTCACAGCGTGATTCGCTGTTCTGATGTTTTCTCCTTGCTTGGCTGATGTTGGCTTGCAATATGCATGAATGCTGAGAAAAGAACATGGGGAGATGAGATCCCTGAGGGCTGGTTCACACAACATGGGCTTTTCTGTACATGAGCAGTCATGAAGAAATCTGAAGAAGTGTGCGAGCACACAAACCCCCAGAATTAAACTTTGTTGGTCTTAAAGGTGCCACTGGACTTACGTTGTGTTATTTTTTTTTACATGTTATTTTTATTTGTTGTTTGAATTATACGTTCTCTTCATTCCATTGTTCCTTTTAAATAATTTTAACATTTCTCCCTATTCCCTCCCCCCTCAGTCTAGTCTTTGTCTTCCAGCCAGGAACACAGGGCCTGTAGCTTCCACTGAACGTCTTCTTTCTTTTTTCCTTTTATCCAATCCAGATAAAGAGACCATTTTCCCTTGATCCTTGATGCTCTATCTTCCCATGGTAGATCCTGGGTCATTGTAGCCATTATATCTGACTGGATAAAATCAAACAAATAATTATGCCAAGCTCTTTCTGTCCATTTACTTTTATCTTTCCACCCTACTTACGTTTTGTTATATTGCTTCAGACCAACACGGCTACCCACGTGAATCTCTGAAATCCAAATTTTGCTTTTACTGCTTGCCAGCACCTATTCCTGATGGAGTGATCTGAAACAGCAAAGCAAAGATGTTGTGTTGCTCCCTGATCCCAGCACTGTTGCCTGATCCCAAACTTGTTCCTTGACCTGTTCTGTTTGTAGGTTTTCCTGCCTTTGGACTTTGCATGTTTCTGATTAGAGTAAGAACCATAAGATGTTTTGGCCTGATCTGCCTGTATCTCTACCTGCACTACGGCGTCACTCCTTTCCTTTTACTAGGCATCTCTTCTACTATCTAATCTCATTTGAGATTCAGTGTGCTCTCATGGTTAGAGTGGCAGACTTGGGTATGGAAGACTTGGGTTCGACTCTCCATTTGGCCTTGTAAGCTCCCTGGGGCCAGTCACTCTCTCAGCCTAACCTCTCTTACTGGGCTGAGGATCAAATGAACTTGGCGAGAACAACGTTGTAAGCTGCTTTGGGTCCTCATTGGGTAGAAAACAGGGTATAAATATTTAAATAAACACATACATAGATTCACTTTCTTGCTCATCTTTCAAGGGGCTAACCCTGCAAGAACTTAACTCTTAAAGGCTCAGATAGATAGCCTTCACAATAAACATGTATTATTCAATACATTTTTAGCCCACCCTTCCTGTGAGGAGGTCATATCTAGTATACATCATTCCCCCCTATTGCATTTTATCCTCATAGCAACCCCAATTAGGCTGAGCAAGACTGACAGGCCCTAAATCACCCAGGGGATTAATGAAAGAGTGGGATTTGAACCTGGGTTCTCCCAGATCCTAGTCTGACACTGTTTTACAATGGTTCTCATGCAGAATTTGAATGTGTAGTAATCTATCAAGAAACAGGAATGTGAATGCTGTACAACAGCACTGAAACTCCATTTTTACCTTCAAATAAAACCAGGTAGAATTGGACTAACAGCAATGGGGATCTCTTCCACGTCTCTTACACAAAAATAAGCTTTTTGCCATTTTGTAACGAAGTAGACAGTCGCTTTTACTTTTGGAAGAATTTATTCTGTGGAGAGCGAATTGGTGTCAGGAAATAAGATATAAAGCCTTGAGTTCCATGTGACATTTTCATATTGCTTGTGACTTTGAGGAAGTTTGCAAAAATGCATCCACACTGGTAGCATGTTTGGTTGCTGGGAAGCTGAAGGATCTCTTCAGGAATCTGGAAGAAAAGAACAAAAACTAATAAGAGACTTTGGCAACCCTTGTACTTACCTTTGGAGTCTTGTACTATCTCTTTAAAAACAGTATATCTTTGTAAGAATAATATATGGAAAGATTACTTAATGTTAGATAACTACTATAAATACCTGGTAGCTTATTCTTAACACAGTGGCACTCTTTTCTATAGTGTCTGTTACCATTAGCAAAACCATATTCATGTTCTCCCTATTTCTGTCCTTGCCACAGAACAGTGACTCCAGGGATAAGGCGTAAGGTTGCCAGATCTGGGTTGGGAAGCCTGGAGATTTTGGGGTTGGTGCCCAAGGAGGGTGGGATTTGGGGAAGGGAGGGCTTCAATGCAGTATAATGCCATAGAGACCTTCTCCCAAAGCAACCATTTTCTCCAGGCGAACTGATCTCTGTTGCCCAGAAATCAGTTGTAATCCCAGGAGATCTCCAGCTACCACCTAGAGGTTGGCAACCATAGGGGAAGGGAAGGGCTTTTTTTTTTTTTTGTAGAAAAAAACCAGCAGGAACTCATTAGCACAATAGGCCACACCCAACAGCAAGAACTCATTAGCATATTAGGCAACACCCCATCAGCACAGCTCATTAGCATATTAGGCCACACCCCATGTTACCAGAAGCGTGGCCATCCAGCCACACCCACCTTTTGCTTCTTATTCTGTCTACCTTATTTGTTGTCAAAACTCAGAGCTTTTTTTGGAGCAGGAACTCCTTTGCATGTTAGGCCACACACCCCTAATGTAGCCAATCCTAATGAGTTTCTGCTGTTGGGTGTGGCCTATTATGCTAATGAGTTCCTGCTGGGCATGGCCAACTCGGGAGCCAGCCGGAACTCCGTTCCTGTACGTTCCTGCCCAAAAATAGCCCTGGTGAGGGGTATGAGACACATCAGAACTGGCTTTAGTGTGTATTCAACAATGTGTTGTCTCAGACAAGGTGTGAGTTCTGGAACTACCCTTTGTAGATCAATTTCTTTGATTAGTATCTCTAACTGGCCCTCCAAGCCTGTTGTTCCTTCTTTATTTATAACAGCAAAATTCACTAGTGCAAATATGCCAAAGAGATTCTTCCTACGCTCTTCAAAGAGTGCTGAATCAACTTTTATATCGTTGGGGGGGGGGGAATGGGGAAATTATGCAAAGCCCAGGAAGCCACGAGTTTCAACTTGTGGAGTTTCCACTCAAGTCTCCCTTCTGGGAGAAAGGTGGGGATGGAAAGAGCCAGACTCTAGAAGTTGTTGCTTTCTGCTAAGTCTAACGACGCTCCCAGAACGCGATGATAGGACTGTGCAGATTCAATCTTGGTGGCAACTTTTAAAAAAGGACCAATTCTGCACCAAGAGTACTTAAATTGTGCACTGGAATCTAGCAAATAAATGTAGATTTGCTGTACATGGTTTTCCTACAGGTTTGCCATTAGTAGTAGTAGATAGCAAATGTTACTGTCTACTATTTTCCAGTCAGTAGTCGTTTTGCCCCAATGAAGACAGGGCTTTAGATGAACTTTCTTACTAGGCGGGGCTGCCCTGTTTGCCAAATGGAAAATCAGGTCTTTCTTTGTAGCCAGCAAAACATCAGTAACCTGGTGGCCAAGCCCACTTTAAGTGTGTGTGTGTAAGTATGTGTTTGTTTGTACAGTCTGTGAATTGTTACTGTCTGAAACACAGAACTTGAGTATGAACCATCAGCTTCCAAGTTCAGAAGCTTTTGTCTGTTTGTAATGAGCACCTTCCTTAAATAAATAATAACTTCCTTAAGTTGAGGTTTATCTCTTTAAAGTATGCTGCTATACTCAAGGCGTAAAGGCTAAAAAGGAGACTGATTTCAGGAGAAGAGTGTGAATCCCATTGAAAAATTGTCCCTGATCAAAGTTTGGCATATCCGGTAGGCAAAATTTGGAGTAGTACATTGGGGGGAGGGGAGGGGAGGGGAGGGGAGGATACTGCTGCATTTCCCCTCCCTAAAAACAGCCCCCTTTTATATACACATGATCCCAGCACCCTGGATCAGGGACAGGTTTCATCTCTTAGTACTTAGCATCCTGTCCATATTATCTTTATTACTATTTTGCCTTTTCGGGATGTCCTGTTGACATTCTCTTTGCACAAGATGTGAATGTCAATTTCCAAGTCCCCGCCTGGAGTCTTTAGAACTTAAAACTAAGAGTGATGGTGTCTGGTCTCTAATGTGCACGTATGCTAGTTACCTGTGTATGAATGCTAAGTCATCTCTCCTAGCTTAGCCTGCTATTTCACACTTTGCAGCTGAATAAGTATATTTTTGATGGCTTGATAACACACTGTATGCTAATTATGTCTGTCTACAATATCTTTAACAGAAGAAACAATTGCCCTCCTGGCTTTTAAATCACTGGAGGTCTTACCTGAGGAAAGGAACAGCCAACTCAACAGTGCTGGAGAAGAAAAAAATTCACATGAGCCGCTGACCCAGAAAGTGAGTCTAAAGCAAGTGTCTACAGAATTCCTCAAAAGCTTACTTTTGCAATGTAAAGACCTCAGCCAATCATAAGAACCCATACTATATATATGGAGTTGGCCCTTGGATGTTTATAAGTCCTCACTGTGTAGGTTTCTGGGGATGGTACCTGACCCTGTTAATCCTCTGCTATTTTTATAGCAGCCATAGCATTTTAGGTCTGTCTACAATCCCATGATCATAAATACCTACAACAGACTACCCTAAAGTGCTCTTAATGCTTTTCATAGAGTCCCTTTGCATAGACAAAGGCTGACTAGTTGTAGTAATGAGCCCAGGATAAATACTTAAGAACTTTGACCTAGTGTGGCCCAGGGGTTAGCAGCATGTCAGATTAAGGACTAGTTAGGCAAGAAGAAGAATGGGCAGAACCAATACAGAATGTAGGGGATTGAATCTAATGTTATTAGGGTTGCCAGCTCTGGGTTGGAAAATACCTGGAGACTTTGGGGGTGGATCCAGGAGAGGGTGGGGTTTGGGGAGGGGAGGGGAAGGGAAGGGAAGGACCTCAGCGTGGTACAGTGCCATAGAGTCCACCCTTCAAAGCAGCCATTTTCTCCAGGGGAGCTGATCTCTGTCAACTGGAGATCAGCTGTAAAAGCTGGAGATCTTCAGTCCCCACCTGGAGGCTGGCAACCTTAAATGTTATCCATTCTGCCACCTCAGCTATGGTTGCCAGCCATGTGAACCCACAGGAGCTTTCAGAGCATGGGGAGGGAGAACAGTGCTGACATAGTGATTCAGTTCCAGGTGATTGCCGCCCACACTGCTCTAGGAATTCCCCCCATCTCTATGGTAAAGGCCATAGACATTAAAATTCCTAGAGAGTTGCAGATGTGGTGACCAGAAGTGATATTGCTGTGTCCACAATGTCATCCCCTCCCTATTTTCTCCTACTGCAAGAGTGGGGGAGAGATGGTGGAGTTAAGGGGGGGGTTGCCTGCTGTGGTAAGCCTAAGCATTTTTATCACATCAACCCAACCTTATTATTATTGTGCTTGTAAAGTTCCCTCAAGTCACAGCTGACTTATGGTGACCGCATAGGGTTTTCAAGGCAAGTGATTAAGCAGAGGTGGTTTGCCATTGCCTTCTTTGGTGTTCCCTATCCAGGTAAGCCTACGTCCTCAGCATTTTTTTCACACCAACCCAACCTTATTATCTAGGCTGCATAAATCAAATTTTAGAGAAGGAAGCCCTGGGTTTCAAATCTCTGCTGACATGAAGCTTGGTTCAGTCATACTCTCTCGCAGCCTTACCCACCACACAGGTTTATCACTTGGATAAAATGGAGGAACCGTGTACTCTGTCTTGAGAGCCAGTTTGGTGTAGTGGTTAAGTGTGTGGACTCCAATCTGGGAGAACCGGGTTTGATTCCCCACTCCTCCACTTGCAGCCGCTGGATGACTTTGGGTGAACTATAGTTCTGTCAGAGGTGTTCTTGAAAAGAGCAGTTTCTGTCAGAGCTCTCTCAGCCCCACTTACCTCACAGGGTGTCTCTTGTGGGGAGAGGAAGGGAAAGGAATTTGTAAGCCGCACTGAGACTCCGAGTGAAGGGTGGGGTATAAATCCAATCTCTTCTTCCTGTTCTTCTCTTCTTCTTCTTCTTGTACACCTTGGATAAGTAATTGGATAAATATGTGAAAGACAGAAAACTGTATCACTTAACAGGATTGTATTTACTATTAATCTTTTGTAATGCACTTCCTGGGATATAGAACTATATAGGGTTGCCAGTTCTGGGCTGGAAAAATATCTGGAGACTTTGGGGGTGGATCCAGGAGAGGGTGGGGTTTAAGGAGGGGAGGGCCCTCAGCATGGTACAATGCCAGACTCCACCCTTCAAAGCAGCCATTTTCTCCAGGGGAGCTGATCTCTGTTAGCTGGAGGTCAGTTGTAAAAGTGGGAGATCCCCAGGCCCCACCTGGAGGCTGGCAACCCTAGAACAGTATCATACAGCCCAATCTCGTCAGATCTCAGAAACTAAGTAGGGTCGGTACTTGGACGGGGGACTGTCAAGGAAGACTTTGCACAGGAAGGCAATGGCAAACTGCCTCTGCTAAATCACTTGCCTTGAAAACTCTATGGGGTTGCCATAAGTCAGCTGCGACTTGAGGGCGCCTTACACACACAACACACTTCCTGTGTGAATGCTGTTATCAGGCAGGCTTGTACAAGTCGAACTACTACAACATGCTCTGTGTTGGGCTGCCCTTTGAAGGCCAGCCAAAAACTATAGCTGGTTCAGCATGGGGCCAGCCTGATTCATGCCATCACCTTCCTGACGGGAACACTGCATGCCTATTTAAAAACAGCGACGTTGTCTGCCGTTTTTTTTCTCAGTTCCATTCAGGGTGCTGGTTCTTCTAAAGTCCTGCATGGCCTACTGCCCACATCTCTGAAGGCCTGTCTCTCCCCACTGGCCCCCAAATGCCAACTGTGGTTTTCTGGTTGGCATTTTCTAGTTGTTCCCCTGCTTAAGGCAGCCTGCCTGGCATTGACCCACCAACAGCACCCTCAGCTTGCCTCACAAGCAGCTTAGATGCCTCACCAAGATGCATTCAATGCCATCCTGAATACAAGCAAGAAGTGGAGGTCCGGGTAGATTTGTGCATAGTATCCTTTCTCTAGTTCCCTCCATCCTGGGTCTTTCTTTTACACACTCCTGCTGATGTGTTCTCTGCCTTACTTTTTAGGAGAAAGGGCTACAGTAAAATGGAGTTCGATCCAGACTGTCAGCTGTGTTGGTCTGAAGCAGTAGAACAAATTGAGAATCCAGCGGCACCTTTAAGACCAACAAAGGTTTATCCAAGGAATGAGCTTTTGTGTGCATGCAGACTTTATCAGATATCTCTATTCTAATGTATTTATATCCATTCTAAATGTATTTGATAAAGTGTGCATGCATACGAAAGCTCAAACTGTGGATAAACTTTTGTTGGTCTTAAAGGTGCCGCTGGATTCTATATTTGTAAAATGAGAGTTGTTCAGGAGAACACTTATATAAAGGGATTAGGATTGTAGTTCATTGCATGGATATTCCTGCTTTCTAATTTTTGCAATGCAGCTTTTGCATTGCTCATGGCATGCCCTGCCTTATGCTGTTTTTCATTTGCATTGTTTTCGAACGTTGTAATCCAGTTTCATTGCATTGTTCGTGGTATGTTTTATACAGTTTTGTTGTCTTTTCCTATTTTGTAATCTGCCGTCAGTCTCAGCCCAGCAAGATGGACTATAAATAAAGTAAATAAACATTTCCATGCAAGTACTTAGTCACACATATCTTACACACATCACTCAAATGCCACCCGCATGCACAAACAACACACACAAACACACAAAGCTTAACAGTTGACTCCAGAGTGCCCCTTCTTCCCTTCTCTTTGACTATTCCACCCTTAGCATAAAGTCCTGTATGGCCCTAGCTTTATCTACTGTCTGAATTTCCCCCACCCCCTTTAAAATAAATTCTGGACAGTCGGAATGCTGTGTTCTGGAATCAGCTGGAATAGAAATTCTGTAATACCTCAGCAGCTGCTGAGCCAATGGCAAAGGCAGACACATTTCAATATAGTAAATTCTGAGCTCTCAAAGCCGATAGCTACCGACATTTCAAAGCCTCCAGCCTAAATTTACCTTGGGGCTTCCCCCCCTTTGTCAGGTTTATGTGCTTTGGAGGATAAATTTGGAGGGGAAGCCACTATTTTCCAGCACATCTTCATGTTCCGTGCTTTAATTTGACACCTCGTTCATTTCTCTGTAATTATATTAAGTGCCCTGAAAAAAAAATTATCCAAAGCTGACAGAGTTTGCAAATGGATATAAAGATTAAACCTGCATTATAAGCCTGCATAGTCTATACCTTCAGCCAGGGGGAATGAGTTGGTATTCTGAGGTGATGGACTGGACGATACTACTTCAGACAGCAGAGGGGGAGATTACATTTTTTAATACTGCACAGTGGGATAATATGCCCTGTAAACAGAAAACCAGCATCATAGGAACCGACTAGGTTAGAAACTTTTCTCTCATTTTGAAGTCTTTTTTTAAGTAGGAGAAGACTCAGAAATGGCTTCTCCATCCTCAGCCCGAAGTGGTACCGTCCAGATTATTACCTCAGAAAGCCGCCACCTCATTCTGCTGCCATAAAGTCATAACAGGTAGAATCAGATTTTGTCCTGTCCTCTAGAAGGTAATAACCTACTTAAAAAAAAAATCTTAATATGTAGTGACTAATGTTCTGCCTAGATGTTTCCCATAATTTGATATTTGGGTTTTCTAGCCACTGAGAGCAAATTCAGAATCGATAGACGAAAATTTACCCATCAGATTTCTTGTGTTCAACATGAGAACAGAAGGAAGTCCAATCCATTGCATTAAGAAATGTGAGTCAGGCCCTGACCTGGATAGCCCAGGCAAGCCCACTCTTGCTGATCTTGGAAGTTAAGCAGGGTTGATTCTGGCAAGTACTTGGATGGGAGACCTCCTTGGAATACCAGCAGTTGGGAGGTGGGGGCAGGCTTTATTCAGCCACCTCTCTGAATAGCCTCCGGGCCCCCAGTAGGGGTCAGTCACCAGAGGTCACCATGACTTCCAGGTGCACACACACTCACATGCACACACACACACACACACACACACACACACACACACAAATACAAAAACAAAACAAAAGAAATGTGAGTCAGAAAAGGAACTACAAAGACGTACAGCAGAGCGGCTCTTCTAGTCATTTGATGTTCATTCAGATGTAATAAGCAGGCTGAGTGCGACCTCTGACAATGCATTCGAAAGCCACATGCTGCACGCAAGGGAAACACATAAGAAAGAGAAACAAACAATGGAATCATCCACTAGCAGGACTGGAAACGAGGCTCAACAGCAAAGGGAAGATGAGAGGCATGAAACAGTAAATTGGCTCTCAGTGCAGCCAAAACATTTCCATATCTAACCAAGATTCATGAACAGAACGATTCAGAGAAACATAGAGCTGGAAGGATCTCAAGGGTCATCTAGTCCAACCCCCTGCACAATGCAGGAAATTCACAGCTATCTTTCCCCCCACTCCACCAGTCACCCCTGCTGTATGCCCAGAGGTTCATGTAACATGCAGGCGGGAAATGGGGACATAACCAAATTTCATCACAGCAGTTTCCAACTTCTGACACGATAGTATGCTCTCTCTCTCTTTTTATATTGCCCTCCTTCTAAGGACCTCAGGGCAGTGTACATGGCTCTCTCACTAAGTGAACTTCATGTCAGGCTGGGGATTTGACCCTAGGTTTTCCTTGGCCGATAGTCTGATCCTATTCCCTATACCACATTGGTGCTGAGCAAAGCCCATGGGTATTAGAGTATTAGTGTCTGGCAACTGGCATAATGCTAGAGGGTCCACAGCCCAACTAGTGAAAGGACTGGATGAGGGGCAGTATTGCAGAAAGGGTTGTGTTTTTTTTTTAAGTGCAACCTTATGCCTTACCAGAAGTTACAAAGGTAGCTCTAACTACCCTGGAGCTCTGGAGGTATCATAAAGGGTTTTGGGGTTTTTTGCAATTCCTAGAGTTACCCTTAGTTACTTGTGAGTTACTTCTGCTTTTTTAAAAAAAAAAAAAAATACAAAATCTCCCACCACCTCTCCAAGGAGGCCTGGGAGAGGGGGATCCCTAGAGCCTACCAGGGGCTTGGCAACCCTAATGAGTACTCATCTACACAAAGAGTCCACCAGTGGCTATCAGCCATAACAGCTCAGGATGGAATCTCTTTGTAATTACTGTACTGATTACTAGGGGCCAGGGTAGAAGATGAGACATCCTGCCTTACTTGTAAACGTCCCGAGGCAAGCGGCTGGCCAGAATAGGAGATGGAATGTCAATCCTCTCATGTCTGTGTGTTGGCACATAGGAACATAAGAGAAGCCATGTTGGATCAGGCCGATGGCCCCTCCAGTCCAACATTCTTTGTCACAAAGTGGCCAAAACCCAGGTGCCTTCAGGAGCCAGAACTCCAGAAGCCCTCCCACTGTTGCCCCCCAAGCACTAAGAATAGCCATGGATAAACCTCTGCAAATGTTGTGGGCAAAAGCAGAGGCATTGAAGGCAATCATGCCAGGAAACCCTGTGGCCTTGAACCTCCCCTTCCCGTTATTTCCCCTTTTCCTGCTAAGACATGCTGTAATACTACAATACAATTCCGCAGGGAAAGGGGGAATGGCTGCAGCATCCTGGCAATGCATGACATCACTTCTAGCTAGGTGACTGCAAGACAGGCCCAACCCTACCCTCAGAAGGTCCTGGGGGTTGCCATTTGTCTAGCAGCCCTATACCTGAGATTCCCCGGAATTACAGCTCCTCTCCAGACTACAGAGATCAGTTTCCCTAGAGAAAATAGATGCTTTGGAAGGTGGATATAATGGCATTTGTTGTGTCCTGACACCAGGAGTAGGAGCTGGCGAAGGCAGCCAAGCTTCGCTCTCTGAGAACAATAGGGACTAGGCTCCTGAGCTCGCCAGTAAAGAACCAATGGCAGCATTGGCGGGCAATTCAAACCCGCCAACAGAAATAGGGGCGTCCCCCCCCGTACTGTATATAGTTGGCCGCCGGCCATTACTGTTCGTCTTTTGTCTTATGTGAAGTACGAATAAACGCGTCTTCTCTTATGTCGTCGTCCGAGTCATGAGGCCCGAAACTCAGTACTTTACAGTGGCGACGAAGGTGGGATTTCAACGCCTCCCTTGACTCCATGAGCGACGAGAAGGACGACAAGGCCACCCGCCGAGCATCGCATCACTGACCCCGAGAGCAGCACCGCACCGCTCGCCGAGCATCGCATCGCTGACCCCGAGAGCAGCACCGCACCGCTTGCCCCGGCGCACGCCTTCCCAGACAGAGCCATGGCCGCCACTCACGTAATGATGGAGCGCTTTGATCCGTCTCAGCCAGAAACCTGGGACGCATGGGTCGACCAGCTCATCAGTTATATGGAATTCAACGAGATTAGAGACCCAGAGAAAAAATGGTCGCTCCTGCTGAGCGCGTGCGGCACCCAAACCGTCCGCCTCGCCAAGAGCCTCTTGGTGCCCCGCACGGCCTTGGAAAGCTCCTTTGGGGAGATCCTGGACGTCCTCAACGGGTACTTCAGCCCCCGGCCTACCTTCCTGGCCAAGAGGATGGACTTCCAGAGGCGAGTCCAGGCCCAAGGGGAGTCCGCTGCCGCCTTCCTGGCCGCGCTGAGGGCGCTCGCGGTGGACTGCGGGTTCCCGAGGGTGGAAGACAACTTGCTGACGCAGTTTGTGTGGGGCCTGGTGGACTCCAAGCTGCGGCGCAAGTTGATTGGCTACCGGAGGCTCTCCCTGGACGAGGCCATCGACGCTGCAACCGCACACGAGGCCGCCGAAGGGGAACGCCCGGCCGCGGCTGCCCATACGGTCGGAAGGGGTCCCAGCCCCGGGAACTCTGACACCGAAGAGGTCTACACCCTCAGACTCCAACACCGCCGGGCGGCACAGACCCAGCAGGCCGACAGGGAGCCAGCCAAGCCTTCCGGGAACCGGACCATGTGCGCCAGCTGCGGGGAAGGCCATGGGAGGAAGACCTGCAAGTTCCGGGACGCTGTCTGCCACAGGTGTGGAAAGCAGGGACACCTCGCACGGGTCTGCCGGTCCAAGGGCCCCCAGAACGCGAGATCGTCGGCCCCACCGCACCGCGCACCATCCACCGCCTACGAGACGACGGAAGAGGTTGCCAAGCTGTACCATCTCACTGATCAACCGCTGCAGGTACTTCGCCTCCCCACCCCAATCTCTCCTCAACCCCGAAGATCCAAGTAACCGTGCGGATCGAGGGGTCCCCTTGTTGCATGGAGGTGGACTCGGGATCGGCAGCATCCATCATCTCCATGGACACTTTGAAAAAACTTTGCCCGGCAGGGGGACCCCCTCTACGTCCATTGCCCCTAAGCTTGGTGGACTTTCAAAAGAACCCTGTCCCCATCCGGGGAGTCGGCACTTTCCGAGTGCAGTACCGAGACTTTGAGGGGAACTTGGACTTGGTGGTGGTTGAGGGAAACCTTGTGAGTCTCCTGGGGCGAGCGTGGTTCGAGGCCCTAGGCATTACGATCGGGGGAGTGAATAAGTGCGGGATGCGGGACTGGGGGCGGTGTGCAAGGAATTCCCCGAGGTCTTTGATGGGAAACTGGGGTGTTATAAAGGGCCCCCGGTGTCGCTACACTTAGACCCAACGGTGACGCCAATACGGCGGCGCTTCCGCACCGTGCCCCTGGCCCTCCGCCCCAAAATAGAGGCAGAACTGGACCGGTTGGTGGCCCAGGGGGTCCTAGAGCCCGTCCCCAACGCACGGTGGGAGACCCCGATCGTTACACCCGTGAAGCCGAACAGGGAGATCTGCATCTGCACGGATTACAAGTGCACTATTAACCAGGCACTTCAGGCGCACGCATACCCCGTACCCATAGTCAGCCACGTATTGGCCACACTGGCGGGGGTGCGCATATTTGGTAAGCTGGATCTCGCGCAGGCGTACCAGCAACTCCCTGTGGATGAGGCCACGGCCGAGGCCCAAACCATAGTAACCCACCGGGGGGCTTTCAGGGTGAAGCGGCTGCAGTTTGGGGTCAGTGTGGCCCCAGGGATCTTCCAAAATCTAATGGACGATCTGTTAAAAGGGATCCCTGGCATGACGCCATTCTTTGACGACGTCCTCATCGCCGCGGCCACCCCAGAGAGCTTCGCCGCCTACGAACTGTTCTGGGACGCTTCCAAGCCGCGGGGCTGAAGGTGAAGCGGGAAAAGTGCCTCCTCGGGGTGCCGGAGGTGGAGTTCTTGGGGTACTGGGTTGACGCAACGGGCCTGCATCTGGCGAGGGACAAGGTGAAGGCCATCGTGGAGGCCCCTGCCCCGAAGTCCAAGGCAGAGCTCCAGGCGTTCTTAGGCCTCCTGAACTTTTACCACGCCTTTCTCCCACACAAAGCCGCCGTGGCAGAACCCCTGCACAGGCTGCTGGATAAGGTGACACCTTGGGCATGGGGAGCGCGGGAGGAGGCGGCGTTTCGGGGGGTTAAGGTACTATTGATTTCGAACGCTGTACTCGCCCACTTCGATGAAAAGCTCCCGGTAATCCTGGTATGCGACGCTTCGCTCTCTGAGAACAATAGGGACTAGGCTCCTGAGCTCGCCAGTAAAGAACCAATGGCAGCATTGGCGGGCAATTCAAACCCACCAATAGAAATAGGGGCGTCCCCCCCCCGTACTGTATATAGTTGGCCGCCGGCCGTTACTGTTCGTCTTTTGTCTTATGTGAAGTACGAATAAACGCGTCTTCTCTTATGTCGTCGTCCGAGTCATGAGGCCCGAAACTCAGTACTTTACAGCATTGTACTCCTCTAAGTCCCCTGTCCTCCCCAGGCTCCATCCCCAAATCTCCAGGAGTTTCCCAACCTGGATCTGGCATCCCTACCCCAGCCCATCCCCCACCAGTAGCCGGAGCAGACCTGGGAACCCAACCTACACTAAAGCCACTCATTGGGCTCCCCTTGAGTCAGATTAGAAGAGGTTTATTTCTTTAAAGGAAAAAGCCCCAGGAATGCAGTGAGCCATATTCGAAATTGCTTCGGGAATGCAATAAGTCGACCTTGAAATTGCCCCAGGAATGCAATGAGCCAAACTTGAATTGGACGATGTTGTGGCTATTCCCCTTTAATGTGAGGCCTTCTTCTTTTACATGCTGGAAAAAATCCCCACGTGGACAAAGAATAAGATTGCAATGTATGGGGTTCATGTGTGTGTGTGGGGGGGCACATTTCCTGCAAATCAAAATGTAGTGTCTCATGAAAACAATGCTTTTCTCCTTGATCTTTGAGTTTTCTATGCATGTACATACAAGCCATCCCCCCACCTGTGGTCTGACATGGCTCAGTTCAGGAACAGACACATGACCAGAGGCCACCGATTATGCAGCTTGGCTCTGAGCCACTGCATGTCGCTGCTGTGCAGAGCTTAACAGTTCATTCAGCAAAGTCGTGTTTGGCAGATGCTCCCCAAAGTCAGGGACCAGAGCTACCAGACATGCCTAAGGGGATTCCTCTTAAAAAAAAAATAAAGTGTATACAGATTTTCAAATGGAATTGTCTTGTTCCAAAATATTGAGGGTGATGCAGTTGAAAAAAAAATCAATGGATTTTAAAAAAGAATAATTTTCTGTGCCTAGGGACCTTGAGAGAGTCACATCTTAAAATAACCAAACACTTTCAGCTGGTCTTTCAGTTTAACTCACTTCTGCAGATCGATCTATACGGGAGGTCAGAAGGGCTATATCAGCTTTTGTTCTCAGGTTTTCACTGCTGTGTTATTGTTGCCGTGCAGGTTACTCTTTTTATGTATATAGATATACACAGGCCCAGGGCTTGTTTTTGTAGAAAAAGCCCAGCAGGAACTCATTAGCATAATAGGCCACACCCAACAGCAGAAACGCATTAGCATATTAGGCCACATCCATGACAGCACAGCTCCCTCCCAGGATCGGCTTCTCCAGGTGCCCTGCAGCTTGTGGGTTCATGGGGACCCCGAGGGAAGGAAGGCAGTTTCTGAATCGGCTTCCCCAGGTGCCCCATGGCTTGCGAGGCATCTGGGGAACCCGGGGGGGAAGGCTGTAGGAATGGCCAACTCGGAAGCCAGCCGGAACTCCATTCCTGTGTGTTCCTGCCCAAAAATAGCCCTGCACAGGCCTCCAAAATAGCTATCAAGTTGACTGCACAAAGAGTTCACCATAAAGCACCACAGCTGCAGTAAGTTAAGAGTTAGTTCAAAGGTGATTGAAGTTCAGTATATCAAAAATAAGGCTTGAAGACATAAGAGGATGAGAAGGGGTGAGGCCATCTCTGACAGTCTCCAGCCCACTCAGATTCCCAAGAACTAGGAGGATTCCAAAGAAAGTTACAACACCATCTACTTCCTCAAAGGAAGCAGATCTTCTCATTTTCTTTCTCCCAATGACTCCTTAGAACCATCTACAGCTGAAGAAAGTGCTTCTCCACTTCCCCCCAGGACAGCACAAGACAACTGAGTCCCCTCACCCTGAGCACATGGATCTGGAATTGAGTCTACAGCCTCCAGCAGTTGTCTTCAGAGAGGTGAAACACAAAGGCAAACCTCCCTGCAGGACTACTTAAGTCTTAAACCCTCAGTCTGAATAAGATTTCTGCTAGAAAAATACTGAACGTTGCTTGTTTGCTTCATACTGATCTTGACAGAAGGAACTGTCTGCAGTCCAAATGGTGCATGGGTTACTGCAGTCTCTTGTTTTGCCTTGCTGCTTGCTCTGTTCCATGAACAGTGTCTCTAAATGGGAGATACAGCTGTTATGTCCTGTTAAATTTGTCGAAGCATAGATTGGCTTTTCAATGTGTCTTCAGGGAATTAGCACAGTAAGTATAAGGAGGCAGTGTGGTGGCCTCTTACGAGTTCTCCTGTTGACCTCAAAACCATTGTGGTATATTGAGCAGAGGACTGGACTGGGGAGATGTGTGTTCAAATTCCTATTAGGCCATGAAGTTCAGGGCAACACTGGGGCCAGTCTTGTTCTCTCTTTTACCCTAAACTACCTCATGTTGATGTGCAGGGGTGAGAAGAACAGCAAGGTTGCCAACCTGCAGGTGGTGCCTTGAGATCCCCTGGAATACACAGAGATCTCCAGAATACACAGATCCATTCCCCTGGAGAAAATGGTTGCTTTGGAGGGTGAACTCTAAGGCATCATACCATTCTTCAAGTCCCATTCCTCTTCAAACCCCATCTTCCCCAGGCTCCACCCCAAAATCTCCAAGAATTTCACAACCCGAAGTTGGCATCCCAAGCGAAGAGGCACACTGCTCTCAGATCCTTGGAGGAAAGGTGGGATAAAAGATGTAAGACTGATAAAAGTGCCAGGATTACATTTCCAGTACTTATGGAGATTGTCATCCAAATTTGGCTTGTGTAGGTGTTCACAGGATGAAAAACAAAACAAAAACCTCTTTGGTTGTAGTTATATGGCTGATTACATCAACCTCAAAATATTTGTCTGCTGCCTCTGGAAAGGATAAGAATAGATTTGTAATAATTGCATAACACTCATTTGCTAAGCTATGCAACAGGGAGCTTAAATGAAACCGTGGTATTTAAATTTCTGATTATCTTTTGCAAGAGGCTTGCTATCGCTTAGTTAAATACCTCTGTAGTTCATTCCACATTTCTGGACCTCTAACAAATGCTGCCCACAAACAGGCGGAAGATGCACAAAGATTTCCTGTCACCCTCCTCAGACACATCTAACAGTGAGGGGCTGAAGGAAGTCCATATATTACTGCGTTAGATGTACACTACAAAGGACGCCAAGTGATGGCCAGTAGCCAGCTCCTGAACAACTAGGTGGGTCCCTCCTTACTTTTTGTCGGTCATAAGAACATAAGAACATAAGAACACAAGAGAAGCCAATGTTGAATCAGGCCAATGGCCCATCTAGTCCAACACTCTGTCACACAGCGGCCAAAATATACCAGGTGCCATCAGGAGGTCCAGCAATGGGGCCATTTACTAAGAAAGCCTAAATGCATCAAATCTACTTGTTTCAAAGGAGACAAGGAATAACACATGGTTTTAAAATAGCGGAGAAAAAGATATACAAATCAGTAAAATGTGTGGCTCATGCTAACTGTGAAAGGAAGAAACCAAACCACTCCAGATAAAGTACTCCTCAGGGATCCTGAGAAAGATGTTTTTGTGACAGGGTTGCCAGGTCTCTACTGGCCACTGGTGGGGGGTGCAGGTGTAGGGTTGCCAGACCCAGGATGGGGAACCCGTGGAGATTTGGGGAGGGAGCCTGGGGAGGACAAGGACCTCAGTGAGGTACAATGCCATAGCGTCCACCCTCCAAAGCATCCATTTTCTCCAGGGGAATGGATCTCTGTAGTCTGGAGGTGAGCTGTAATTCCGAGGGATCCCCAGGTCCCACCTGAAGGTGAGCATCCCTATTTTGTAAAATTATCCAAAACAAAACAAAAATCCCCACAATGTCCCAATGAGGACTTAAGCATGTTCCAGGAGGCACTGGATTTTGAGAGCACAGTTAAAAAGGGTGGTGGTGGGGAAATTGGCCTTCTCAGGTCCCTGAGAACATGTAGAATTCTGGTGTGGGGAGATTTAGTTGTGGAGGGGAATTTTACCATTGTTTGTACCTTTCCTGCACCAGCAGTTCCTGACATCCTCTATTTAATTTATTGTCCGTTCTGGTTTTCCAAAAGGGAACATTTGGAGCATGTTGAAAACCAAAACTTGACTGATAGGGAACTGGAAAACTGGGTAGGGCTGCCAGCTATAGGCTAGGAAATTCCTGAAGATCTGGGGGGGGTGGAGGGATCTCAGCAGGGCATAATGCTAGAGAGTCTACAGCCCAAAGCAGATATTTTCTCCAGGGGAACAGTTCTCTAGTCTGGAAATCAATTGTAGTTCCAGGGGATCTCTAGGCTCTACAGAGCTGCATTTTTTTTTTGGTAGCTACTAAAAAAAGATTTCATTTCCTAAATGCTGAGAACTGAAACAAAAAAGTTTGACAATAATAAGGTACTTTTAAAAAATTGCCTTTGTAATTAGGAATATTTTAAAAGCCATATAATTAGCTTAGGCAAGGCATTTCAACCACCTTGGTTTTCCTCATCTTGATCTGGGTCTGTGCCTATGATGGGGAGCTTGTGAACAACTTTTCACTCAGCCTGGCAGAAGTTGGGCTTGCTGCATACACAGATTGTCATTTCTTTTTGTCTGTGTTCTGCTTTTTGGCTTTGCCATACAGAACATCTATATTTACACAACTGGACAGATATAAAATGTGCTCTCATCTACCGGAGTGAATGTAGTAAGGTGGTCTGGGAGTCAGAAAGGGACGGTGGTGACCCAGGTTCAAATTACCCCCCTTTGCCATGAAACTTGGTAGATAGATTTGGGCTAGTCACTAATTGTCACATCACTCTATTTCTAAGGACTGTTGTAGAGAAAAAAAATGTGAAAGGGGAGAATCTCCCTATATTATAAGAGCCAAATGGTGGTGGCACTTTTCAGAACATTCTACATGCTCCGGAATTGGTTGGTTCCCTGGAGTGTCACTCAACTGGTCTCTCCTTCCATTGGCTCCGTGGCTGTCTGTATTGTCATAGTTCTGCCCACACACATGCCGACCAGGCTCTCACCCTCAGTGTGCTTGCGGCCAGCAGATGGGTAGGACCCTTCAGTGGCCAAGTGCGGCCCGACTGGCCTCGGGGAGGGGGGAGAGGGCCATGCTGCTCTTCCCTGGGCCGGCAGAGCCTGGCCCAGGGAGGCTGCGAGCCCTGCTGGGGGGTTTCGGACTCTGCCAGGTTTCCCTGCACCGCCCCAGCATCGCTGGCCTGGCGGTGCGCCCCCCCTGAGCTCGGGGAGGGGAGGAGAGCCACGCCATGCTTCCCTGTGCTGCTGAGGCCTGGCCCAGGGAGGCCGCAGGCCCTGCTGGGGGGGGGTTCAGGCTCTGCCAGGTTTCTCTGCACCACCCCCGACCTTGCTGGCCTGGCGGCGCACCCTGACTGAGCTCAGGGAGGGGGTAGAGGGTCATGCCACACTTCCCTTGGCCACCATGCCCTGGCCCAGGGAGGCTGTGGCCCCTTCTTCAGAAGGGAGGGCCCCGACGGGCTTCCCTGTGCCACCCCTGGCCTCGCTGGGTCGCTCTGACTGGCCTCTAGGAGGACGGGACTGCGGGGGGGGGGCAATGCTTCAGGCCGGAGCGCTCACCCACATCCTCTCTCTAGGGTCTGTTGCATTTTTCTCCGCCACGGGCCTTATCACTAGTAACATACATTGTCCTGAGTAACTTTTACATAAAAATGCAATGGTAGATCATAGAGGAGTCAACCCCCATCTGGTGTCTGCTGATCTCTTACTTAGTGCTATTTGCTTCTTTTCAAAAATATTTCTTCCTCAGAGCAAACAGCCAGTCATTATTTTCCTCTACTTTATTGCTTTGGAAGGCCCACAGAAACTTTGGTGCTTTGGAAGAGCCCAGGAGACATCATCTTTGTGTCTGCAGGGAGAGCCCATTTGAAAACAGCTGCCTCCATCAAAACAAGATGCTTGGTTTGGAACATATTAACATTTTGTGGAGCCTCCCAATGCTTAGTGATTGGATGGAGCCCTTACAGCAGCCATTTAGTGACTGGTTCCTCCCTTAGCACCCATTTTGTTGCAGTTTTTTTGTCTCAAAATTCCCTAAGTGCCCACAGTAGGGTTCCAGTCCCCAGTTGGGGTTGGGGGATATCCCAGTTTGGAGCCCCTCCCCCTGGTTCAGGGCTATCTGGAACCAAGGGAAATTGCCCCCCCCCCCCAAAAAAAAACAGACAAGAAACTGAAAATAAACACCATGTGCCTACATCATCCAGAAGTGACGCAGACACATTGGTGATGTTGGGGGAGCACTCTGGTTTTTAGGCAAAACTCTATGGTAATAAGCTAATTTTACCAGAGAGGTTTTGACCACAAAACAGCGCCTCACCCCTGATATCCCCGACTTGTCTACGTCCCTTCGAAGTGACACAGGCACATAGCCCTTGATGTCCCCAACGTGACTATACCATTGCATTTATTTCTGGCTTCTTCCCTCATTGCTCCCCATAAGTGCACCCTCATCCCCCGCCTGCTCATCTGATGGATCTGGCAACCCTAGCCCAAAGGTCAATAAGATTAGGGACCCCTGCCGAAGGCTGTGGAACTGTGAAAATCCTATCTCATAATTTATACAGGTTAGAATAATGTAAACATCCTTGGCTGTGTTTTAAACAATATATTTGCATTTCTGTAAACGTCATCCAGATATATGGATAAACAGATCAAGCTATTCTCCTGCGTCTTCCTTTTTGTTTGCTGGGCGAATTTGTGTCAGAGCAATAGAGCAAATTGGCTGTATACTATTATTGTTCTGGGTTGGGGGCACAGAAACACCCCAATGGCCTCTGCCAGCTCTGAGAGCTGCCCTGACACTTGGGACTCACCCACCTGCAGAAAGTTTGGAGGGCCCACTCTCAGATATCCCAGCCAGAGCAGAGTTGGAGACATTGATCAAGAGGCTAACACTGCAACAGCCAGGCTGGAGAAGCCGGGTGAAGACAGCCTCCAGGACCACAGCAGTGCTTCTGCCTGAAAGGCTCCCTGAGGCCAGGCTGCCCAAAGAGATGCCTGCAGAGAAATGCATTGGCCTCTCTCAGCCAGCAAGATGCTAGAGGGAGGTGGACAGGTGTGGGCAACACAGGGGAGGGGTGGTTAAGGGGGCAGAGGCTAAGTGGCCATGGGCAAACAGCCCCACAGAAGGGCACAGGATGCACCCAATGGCCATCGGAGAACAGGGGAGGTGGCTGCAGGGGATGGGTGAGGGAAGAGGGTGGGGCACAGATGGGGGAATAAAAGGAAATTCCCAGAAACAGGATGGGAAGGAAAGTGGCAGACAACTTCAGGCTGTGAGGAAGTTGAGTCAAGACGGGAGGAGAAGGAACCAGGTGATGCAATCCCCTTCCCTCCCATTCTGAGGCCTAGGAAACTTCCCTCCAAAGAGGGTGCAAGATGGTGGAGTGCAGGCCCCCCAGGGGGAGCAGGTAAGGCACCACAATTATATATTAAAAACTCACCCCATATTAATTGCTAGGGGGTGGAATGGGCAGTAGTCAGTGCAAAATCTAAAGAGGAGCAAGAATAGTATCATAGAATCACAGAGCTGGAAGGGGCCATACAGGTCATCTAGTCCAACCCCCCTGCTCAATACCAGATTAGCCTAGATAATCCCTGACAAGTGTTTGTCCAGCGGCTGCTTAAAGATTGCCAGTGAGGGGGAGCTCACCACCTCCCTAGGCAGCTGATTCCACTGTTGAACAACCCTTACTGTGAAAAAGTTTTTCCTAATATCCAGCCAGTACCTTTGCACACTTAATTTAAACCCATTATTGCAAGTCCTATCTTCTGCTGCCAAGAGGAACAGCTCCCTGCCCTCCTCTAAGTGACAGCCCTTCCAATATTTCAAGAGAGCAATCCTGTCCTCCCTCAACCTCCTCTTCTCCAGATTGAACATTCCCAAGTCCCTCAGCCTTTCCTCACAGGGCTTGGTCTCCATTCTGTCTACATTCTTTTTGAAGTGAGGCCTCCAGAACTGCACACAATACTCCAGGTGCAGCCTGACCAATGCAGTGTACAGTAGGACTGTGACATCTTGTGATTTGGATGTTATGCCTCTGTTGATACACCCCAAGATCACATTAGCCTTTTTTGTTGTTGCATCACATTGACTGCTCATATATAACTTATAGACCACCCATACCCCAAGATCTTGTTCACACACACTGCTACCCAGAAGTGTGTCCCCCATCTCATATGCATGTTCTTCATTTTTGTTACCCAGATGTAGAACTTGGCACTTATCCTTATTAAATTGCATCTTATTCACATCCACCTGCTTTTCCAGCATGTTCAGATCTTGTTGAATTCTATCTCTATCTTCTGGTGTGTTTGCTGCTCCTCCCAATTTGATGTCATCTACAGATTTAATAAGTAGCCCCTCCACGCTTTCATTCAGATCATTTATAAAAATATTGAAAAGTACCGGGCCCAGAACCGAGCCCTGTGGCAACCCATTGGACACCTCCCTCCACTCAGATGAAATGCCATTGACAGCTACACTTTGAGTATGGTTCTCCAACCAGTTCCCTATCCACCTAACTATCCTACAGTCCAGTCTACAGTCCTCTAGTTTACGCATCAGAACATCATGAGGAACCCTGTCAAAAGCTTTACTGAAATCCAGGTAAACAATATCAACAGCATTCTCTCAATCCAGTAAGCTTGTCACTTGATCAAAGAAGGAAATGAGGTTGGTCTGGCAAGACTTGTTGAGGAAAAAGTTTGCTGGCTTCCATGGATCACCAGGTTGTCCTTTAGATGCTGGCAGATCGATTCCTTTAAAATCTGCTCCAGTATCTTCCCTGGGATAGAGGTCAGACTGACTGGTCTGTAGTTTCCTGGGTCATCCCTCCTCCCTTAATTGAAAATTGGGATAATATCTGCCCTCCCCCAGTCTTGTGCCATGTCTTCCGTCAACCAAGAGGTCTGGAAGATGATGGACAAAGACTCTGCAAGCTGTCCAGAAAGTTCTTTGAGCAGTCTTGGGTGCACACCACTTGGCCCAGGGGATTTGTACTCATTCAGTGCCTCCAGGTGCTTCTCAACTACCTCTCTGTCCATGTCAACTAGCAGTCCAGATGCTGTGACTTGCCTACTACCGTCTCTAAATGATCCTGTTCTCTTCTTCAGGGAAAAAACTGAGGCAAAATAGTCAATGAGCCTTTCTGCTTTCTCTCTATCCTCTGTCATAGTTTCTCCATTTTCACCCATCACCGCTTTTATCTTACATTTACTCCTCACATATCTGAAGACGTTTTTCTTGTTGTAGCAAGCCTCCCTGGCCAGCTTTAGTTCACTGTGAGCTTTGGCCTCTCTGATGGCTGACTTACAGTGCACAGATACTTTTCTTTAGAGGTATCTTTGTCTCCATTTCTTGAACATTTCATTTTTCTCTCATAGGACATGATGGAGTTCTCTGTTCATCCACATTGGCTTCTTGGATCCCCTACTGTATTTCCTTCTTGTTGGAATAGTGATGGCTTGAGCTTGCAAGAGCTCTTGTTTTAGGAGAGCCCACCCTTTAATTGCTCCCTTGCCTTTCAGGAGTCTTACCCATGGAATGATTCTCATCATGCCCCTGAGTTTATTAAAATCTGCCCAACTGAAATCTAACATACATGTGTGGCTATGAACTTCCTTGGTCTCCCAAAGCAAAAGGAATTCTAACAGGACATGGTCACTTCCCCCTAAGGTCCCCACCACTTTCACCTCATCTCCATCTCTTGTCTGTTGGTCAATATTAAGTCGAGTATGGTTGAGCCCCTCGTTGCTTCCTCCACCATTTGATGAAGGAAGTTGTTGGCCAGACAGGTCAGGAACTTGCGTGACTGTGGACGCTTTGCAGAGTTTGTCTCCCAGCACACATCAGAATGATTTGGTGAAATGAAATTGGAAGGGTAGATTGTATCAGTGGCTTAGATCTCTGATCCTGGTCCAGAGGATTATCAGTTGCTAATAATTTAGCTGAGTAGTATCAAGTTGGCTTCACTGAAGAGTCTCTCTGGTTTAGGGTGTGGAGTATCCAGATAGTAGCCAAGGCCTTTGATCTAAAAACAAAACAAAACACCCCAGGGTTGGCTTGCTCCCTTTGAAGTATCTTGGAGACAAAGGCTTCAGTCCAAAAGAATTTAGGCAAAGTTCCATTAACTTCAATGAGATTTTGATGCACGTAGCCTTCTTTGGGTTGGGATTGAGTCTTTAATTGAAATCATTGCATGGAAATGGCCCATCAGCTGTCTTCTTGGCTTATCACTGGCTCTTCCCATAGTTAAAGAATTGCCAGCTCCTACTTGATTGCATAGACTAAAAGGTCATCAACATATTTCAAACACACAAGGGAACATTGCAAAAGTTACCTGCTGGAACAATTGCCGTTGACAGAAGGGGTGATGCTTCTAATCGCTGAGGTCTGGTACCAGATCAGGCTCTGTGTCTCTAAATATAGACCGGGTAGAGAGCATCTTTAGGCTAGTTGTTGGCTAGTTGATTTCAAACACACAAGGGAATATTGCAAAAGTTACCCGCTGGAACAATTGCAGTTGACAGAAGAGGTTATAGAAAGCCTAATGATTCTAATCACTGAGGTCTGGTGCCAGATCAGGCTCCGTGTCTCTAAATATAAACTGGGTAGAGAGCATCTTTAGGCTAGTTGTTGCTAGTTGATAGCACGTAGGCTTTGCACACAGTGCCAAGAAGAACTGGACTCATGTCCTTAAGGAGCTGATAAAAGACAGAGGAGCAGAACCAAGAACAAGTTGGTATCCTTTTGCATCTTGGCTCATTATGAGTGATCAGAAGCAATTTGCTCTGCAAGAATTTCTTGTAATGCGCCTGCTCTCTCCATAAAGCATGCTGTGCTCAAGACTTCAAGAACAAGCTGTAGGGTATGGACTGGGGCACAGAGGAAATGACATGGCCTCTTTCTGTGCCATCATAATAACAGTTTTCTCAGAGTAAGCCCCATTGAAGAGAACTGAATAGGATTTTGAGTAGACTCACTTAGGATTGATCTCTTTGTCTCTCCCAGCCATCTTGTCCATATGATTCATTTATTTTTATTTGCCAAATTGATATCCCACCTTTCTGTCCTCACAAGGGCCACCAAGGCAGCTAACAATTTAAAGCATACATGATAAAAATCACATTTTAAAATCATTAAAATAAACCCACCAATACACATTGTTAAAATGAATTCAAAACAGAATCAAAATACATATGATAGGGTTGCCAGGTCCCCTCTGGCCACCAGTTGGGGATGAGGGGGAATAAGGTTGCCAGAAGCAGGTTGGGAAACTTCTGGAGATGTTTGGGGATGGAGCCTGGGGAGGACAGGGACCTCAGTTGGGCTACAATGCCACAGAGTCCACCCTCCAGAGCATCCATTTTCTCCAGGGGAACTGATCCCTGTAGTCTGGAGGTAAGCTGTAATTCTGGGGGAACCCCAGGTCCCACATGGAGGCTGGCATCCCTAACAAAGACGGAAAAATAGCAACTAAAAGATTGGTCAAGAAGGAGGGATCACTTGGTAATGCCAAAAAAGTCTTCACCTGTAGATGTGAGATGGCAACAGACAGGGATAGATTAAGAGAGAGAGAGAGAGAGAGAGAGAGAGAGAGAGAGAGAGAGAGAGAGAGAGAAGAGAGAGAGAGAGCGCTTTGGTGCCCTGATGAGAAGACCCTCTCCTGGATGGCAACCTGCCTAGTCTCAGAAGGTGGGGGCACCCAAAGCAGAGCCTCTGAAGATGACCATAGTGGTCAGGCAGATTCATAATGGAGTAGGTGGTCCTTCTCTATCCTTTTATGACAGAATTTTGGGGAGAGGTCATGTTTTGGGGACAACTATTAGCCACAAGGTATAGATAGGAACTCTCAGTCTGGGGCAGGTGATGCACTCTATTCTTGGTGCTTGGGGAGGGGCAACAGTGGGAGGGCTTCTAGCGTCCTGGCCCCACTGCTGGACCTCCTGATGGCACCTGGTATTTTTGGCCACTGTGTGACAGAGTGTTGGACTGGATGGGCCATTGGCCTGATTCAACATTGGCTTCTCTTGTGTTCTTGTGTAGATGTGGTGGGGGACTGATTCAGTTTTCAACTTCAGATTTTCATTTTTGCAGACCTTTAACGTGCAACATATATAGACAAATAGATCAGGAGATTCCCAAATCCTTTCATTCATACTCTTTCTGTCTGCTTTTTCCGTTTTCTGAGGGTATGTCTAGTTTCCCAGACAGAAACTTTTAAGATTTTTATTTAGTTGTTTATTTGTAGTTTGGGGGAGTTGTTTTAAGAGATTATATTTTCTTCTAAACCACAAATCACAGATTCTTTAGGAGAAACCATGACAGTTAATGTGGCATAAAACCTAACATATATTTGTAATGTCTTTATTTTATTTGGGTAACTTATTACCCAGTAAAGATCAAATCAAAGAGAAACAAACAAAAAAACAAAATACAAACTGCATCCTGGGCAGATCCTGGGTCCAGTGGCCAGCACACTCAATTGCCACTGGCTGTGAACTGCAGGCTTAGAGCCAAGAGTCCTGTGGCTTGTGCCCTTTGGCTCAAACCAAAGGCCTCATACCTTTAGCTAATTCCAGGCTTAAGGTGCACTCTTAATTGTATATTCTTATCAGCCTGCTCAATGTGTTTTAAGTAGGGCTTTTTTGGTGGGGAAAGAGGTACCAGAACTCTCAAGAGGGAAATGAAGTTTTCAGTCTGTATATTCAAAACTCATGAACTTATAAACGTTTTAAAAAGAATTTTGTCAACGAGGTTCCAGAACTCCATTCCAGCGCATTCCCCCAGAAAAAAAGCCCTGGTTTTAAGTATAAATTAAAACTGTTAATCTAACTTGGGCTGTGAGACTTTGTAAAGAGGCAAACAAATATGTCCCCAAAGCTCTTGAATTTTAAAAAATTTAGCTCTGTGCCAGATTTGAAATGAGAACAACATGTTTCTGAACGAGGTGAAAATATGCTAATGTTGCCAATCAAACTGCTGTGATGGTGGTAGCTCAGAAACCATTTCACTGATTTTCTGTAAATTCTTCCCAAAAGGTTGTGGTGCCTCTTTGGATAATCCACTCATTCTGAAGAAATAACAGTTCCTGAAGCCAAACGTTTGATTCAGAGGGACAGAAAGGTGCTTGGGACAATTCCAATGACATCATCCATAAGAGATCCAGAATGTTACTCTTTTTGCTTTAGTTCACTTCTGGAATAGAACTCCCCCTTGGCTCACCTTATATTAATGTGGAAGGAAGCATGGCTCCCTGATGGACTTTCTGATGTGTTCATAAAAAGTGTTCAACACACAGCAAGGGAGGTGCTCCAGTAATTAGCCATGTCTACTATAGGGTCTGGCTGCCATCTGGAAGACATGATACCTCCCTGTGTCAGTTTTACACAATGTAAGGTTAATTCCTTGTGCATACAGCAGGTGTTTTTCAGCGTGTTCCCACCCAGTAGGGATTTCCTTTGCTCAAAGTGGAAGAAACATGCTTTCAGACTGTAGCAACTTGGAGATGCTTACCAAATAACTGTTTTTTACTTTCTCACACACCCTAGTTTTGAAGGCAGTGCTGAAAAGGGCATGTTCAAACTCTACCATTATTATTTTTTTGCCACTCAGTAAACAAAAGTATAAGAAGTATGTTTGCAGAAATGTGGATGATTGCATACTGAATCTATCCTGGCTTTCAGGGGCTCTTGTGCACTTACATTTACAATAGTGCCATCAGTATAAGAGCAGGAGGCATAGTTATTTGAGGGGCCTGTGGTACACAAATAAAGAAATGTCGCAGAGTCCACTGCAGCATCACAAAGGAATCTGGGTAGCACTGTGATTTTGTACTAGGGATGGGCACGAACCCATAAATGAACCATGGTTTGAGCAGGAAACAGGCTATTTTGTGGTTTGCAAACTGGGGGATCAGAAGAACTGCCTCCCATGATCCACCCATGAATCCCCATGGAGGTTTGTGAGGTTCATGGGAGGGTTCAGATGACATTTAAATACCCTTAAAGCTTACTTCCTGGTTGGCAGCCTGAATTAAAGTAAGCCCCAAAGGCATTAAAATACCTTTGGAACCCACCTCTGGGTCTGGTTGGTCCGAGAGTGAGCTTCAAAGGCAAAATTTTATATGCCTTTGGAGCTCATTCTTGGGCCAGTTGGACATGGAGGTAGGCTCTGAAGGTATTTAAATGCCTTTGGGGTTCATTTCCAGTTGGGCAGCCTGAACTGGAAGTAAGCTCCAAAGGCATTTAAATACCTTCGGAGTTCACTCGGGTCCCAGGTGGTGAGCTCTGACAGCATTTAAATGCCTTTGGAGTTTGCTTTCTGGTGGAGCTGTAGCTCCACAAACTTCCTGAACCATGAAATGGTTTGTGGAATTGAGAGGTTCATGAAAGTTCATGGTTCGGGAAAACTGAAACCATGAACCTCCACGAACCTCCATTTTTTCCTGGTTTACTCCCATCCCTATTTTGTACAGAGGTTGGCAAGGTTGAACAAAAGTATCAGCCCTGGCCTGGACATGATGTGTACAAAGTGAGAACCAAGATTTTTTTTTTTTTTAGACTTATGCCCCAGCCTACCCCTGGATCACAGAGCTTAGGCGGCTCACAACATTCAGTAAAACAATCTATAAATAGAGATACAACATACTTACAAAACATTAAATTACCATCCATAATATAGTGTACTAGCTCACGCAACAGAATATAACATGATCACTTGGCACCTGACAACCAACATCCCAGCATGGAATCTGGGTGGATGACCCCAAACTTGTTAAGCATGGCTCTGGCCCTGTCAGATGATTCTGAATTCAAAGAAGGACTCATGTCATATTTTCAATGTGTGTCCAGATCTGATTTTGAATGCTCCAACACATGGCCATAATTTTATGGATGGGTCACTAGCAAACCAATGGAAGTATTGAAGGATTGTGACAAAATGTGAACACATGAAGCTGCCTTATTCTGAATCAGACCCTTGGTCCTTCAAAGTCAGTATTGTCTACTGAGACTGGCAGCAGCTTTCCAGAGTCTCAAGCAGAGGTCTTTCACCTCACCTACTGTCAGATTAACAGGATGAACCTGGGACCTTCTGCATGCCAGGCAGATGCTCCACCACTGAACCATGACCCCTCCTGATAAAGTTATACTGTAACCTGAGATGTCTCATGGCTGCCACATTCGTGTATGTTTCAGGTTTACATATCAGGCTAATCAGCCAAGTAAAATCATCTAGATATTTCTTCTTCTTCTTCTTCTTCTTCTTCTTCTTCTTCTTCTTCTTCTTCTTCTTCTTCTTCTTCTTCTTCTTCTTCTTCTTCTTCTTCTTCTTCTTCTTCTTCTTCTTCTTCTTCTTCTCCTTCTCCTCCTCCTCCTCCTCCTCCTCCTCCTCCTCCTCCTCCTCCTCCTCCTCTTCCTCCTCCTCCTCCATCATCACCACCATCATATTGGAAAACAGGAAAAAGAAGTGAGGGGGTGGAAGAGGAACATAATATGTATGAAATCTAGATAGATAGATAGATAGATAGATAGATAGATAGATAGATAGATAGATAGATAGATAGATAGATAGATAGATAGATAGATAGATGATAGATAGATGATAGATAGATAGATAGATAGATAGATAGATAGATAGATAGATAGACAGACAGACAGACAGACAGACAGACAGACAGACAGACAATAGATGATAGATAGAAAATGTATAACTTTTCTGTCAGACCTTTCTGAAGTGTTAATAGACCTTTCTGAGGTGTTAATAGACAAAGTAAATTAAATCTATTTAGATTTAATTTTTTATATATGAGATCCTACTTTTTTGTTTAAGATTGTGGCTAGGGGTACCAACACTGTTAGGTATTTAATACTGCAGAGTAAAAGAAATGCAGTACATGTGTGTATATTAGCTTTAACAATAAAGTTTACTAATTACTTAGGGGAAAAGGGAACTGGGAGTTCAAAACAAGAAACATTCTGTCTAGCTCTCTAATCTACATCTTGTCTCTGTAATAGCTAAACCTTGTGTGGGCCCCAGGCAAGAGTTAGAACAAAGGCAGTAAAAGTTACCTAAGCCTCCACCCCTAGGACATCCTTAAATCTATTGATTATCCAATAGACAATTCCAATACCAACTTACTTTGAATATTGTCCCCTACAGTTTGGCAGGAGAGACTGCTCTACTGACTACTCTACTGACCCTAAGCAAACTAACTAGGGAATTAGCATGCACAAACATATTAACTCTTTCATGACACCAGGGAAAGTCTGCAGACAAGAAGGAGCTCATTGGGGGTGTGATGTCATAGAACCTGCCCTCCAAAGCTGCCATTTCCTTCATGAGAACTGATCTCTGTAGTCTGGGGCTCAGTTGTAATTCTTGGAGAACTCCAGGCCCTGCCTTGAAGTTGGTCACCCTAATTAAGGCCCATGTTTAAACTGAATTTATCCAAAATGACAGTTCTACATACCGCAATTCTGCATACCACAATACCATACCAACCTATCCCAGGGCGAGCTCTTCACAGTTCTTTCCCACTCTATTAACCTGCATAATTGTTCAAATACCCCACCTCTCTCTGTCATTCTCATCGCCCAGTGGCATTTCGAAGGCAAGAGACATTGAAAGGTGGTTTGTCATTGGTCTGCCTCTGCGTAGCGACCCTGGACTTCCTAGGTGGTCTCCCATCCAAATACTAGCCAGGGCCAAACCTGCTTAGCTTCTGAGATCTGACAAGATCAAGCCAGCCTGGGCTATGCAGGTCAGGGCTCTCCAATCACACATCCATTCTAACCTGTTTTACAGTCAGGACATTTTTCCACAGTTGCCAATATGCAGTTTTTATCATAAAAATGAAAACCATGGATCTTCATTGCATCCCCGCACACACATTTTCCTCCTAAATGAAAATTGAGCTACACACAGTTTCTTCACTTATATGATACAGGGCTGAACAGTGCCCAAGCCTGTGGCATAAGCTCCTGTGACCGGAACAGCCTTGCAAACCAAAGTTAGCAGACTATCCACAGTACTATTAAGCAGAGGTGCCCCCATTCAGGTCCATTGAAATCAATGGGCTTAGAAGGATGTGACATGGCTTAGAATTCCACTGTTAGACATTTATTGCATTAAAGTAAAAAAAAAAAAATCAAACGGAGTGAATCTGGATCCTAGTAGTTATTTTTCTTGTTACTAGCTCACTATGAAAAGTAGTACTACTTCATGAAACACACACAGCGACCTGTCTATCTATTTATCAGTCAAATCTATACAGATAGCCCAGCCTAGCCTGATCTTGTCAGCTCTCAGAAGCTAAGCTAAGCCCTGGTCAGTATTTGGAAGGGAGACTAGCAAAGAATACCAGGGCTCTGACATGGAGGCAGGCAGCGGCAAACCACCTCTGAATGACTCTTGCCCTGAAAACCCCACATAGATTTTGCCAGTTTATCTAAAAGGCAACAGCAGCCATACAGACCCCTGATTTAAACTCTGTTCATGATGTAGTGTTGAGAGAGGTTTAATTCCACCCGATCTGATTTTGATGGTGAAAATTGATTCCCCTGGGCTAGTGGTAGTTTTAGATGAGGGAAAAGACAGTCACTCTCTTTTAAATGATACCCTGAGGTGCGTTTCAGTTTTGATTGGCCAACCCACTGGTGGGGGGGAGGATTGACCCCCATAGTGCCCCCCCATGTATGGAAGGGAAGAAGAAGAGTAGGGTTTTTTTTAATCCTTCTTGCTTTTCTCTACCTTAAGGAGTCTTAGAATAGTTTACAGTCGCCTTCCCTTCCTCTCCCCATAACAGGAACCTTGTGAGGCATCTGGGGCTGAGAGATTTCTGAGAAAACTGTAACATGGGGAAACGGAGAGGGGAATCAAACCTGGTTCTCCAGATTTGAGTCCTCCACTCTTAACCACTACACCACATTGGTTTATGGGTCTATTTATGTATGAGCTTATTTCCCTTTAAAAATGCACTCCATACATCCCCTATTATCACATCTAGCTTTGGCAGGCTTATGATGCCATTCTAAACATAATCCACCTTTCTCTGCTGCTCTTATGTACGTGAAGCACCCCTGTGCGGTTTTCCATCACTAAGATTTCCTCCCTCACCAAATCCAGCTCTGTCCCACCCACACAACAGTTCATATGTACAAGCCCACATGTCTACACAGGTGTGAGTGAGCAGCTGTGATAACATCTGTCAGCAAGGTAGGGACCCAAGTTTGCTGGTCAAAAGGACTGTGATCTCTAACAAAGCGCACTGCTCTGATGCATCAAATGTGGTGCTTCTTTATGTCAGGACTTGGAGCTCAAGAAGGATTCGTTGGATTATCTGTTCAGCAGCCTTACACACCTGGGGCCTTTCCGATATCTGATTTATCACTCAGCCATTGGAGGAAAAGTCTCTGTTTTGCAGTCTTCATCGTTCACTTGCACAAATCTGCTAAGCAATGTTATGAGACACACAGCTATTTGTTTATCTTTCTAGTTCACTCTAAACTGAGTCTCCCCCCTCTGACTTCACAGCTGGTGAAGGTCAGGCAGACTGTTAGAACCAGAAGCTGGTACAAGCACTGAAGGATTGCCAGAGGCAGATCGACATGAGGAAAATGGAGAAGTCCAAGGTCCCAGCTGCACATGTGTTTCAAATGTGCTGTTCCTTTTTTCCTCTCAAGAAATGAGGGAAAGTGGGGGTAGGGCATATTGATATTTGAGGAGCTGAGTCAATTGTCTGAGCAAAAACCACCCCTGTTCAGAAATCATTCTGGAAATTACATTCACCGATCAAGAAGTCCTTCTTTGCTAATTAATTACAGTCCTCCAACCCCATCCAAGTTGGCTATGATTTGACAGCACATCATCTCTATACTCTTTAGGATGATAACAGGTTGGAAAACATAGAGAAGATGTTTCATTCGTACTAGTTGTGAATGATCTGTGTGAATGCATAATACCTTGATTTTATGTAAAACAAGTAGGAGAGATTTGGCTTGCAGTCAGTGATCACACAGTGAACCAAAGAGGAGACCAAGAGTCCAATAGCACCTTAAAGACCTACAAAATCTGTGGCAAGATATGAGCTTCTGTGAGTCACTGCTCTCTTCTTCAGGTCATGAGCCAAAGTAATTGATTGCACGGGATCTATTTTGGAAACTCAGGCCCTCACCATCAGGTTTCCTCCCCATATGAGTAAGCTTTAGGATTTGTCTGAAGTTTTCATGATCCAGAGCATGTGTGGCAATTTCTTCTTTAAAATGGTAGAAATAAAGAACAATCCCTGGGACACAGCATTAATACAGGTGGTGTGCTTGGAGAAGAACAAGACCATACTTCTCTCCTCTTGATATGGAAGTTTCTTTGAAGAACATTAGGTAGATGAGAAATGCATCATCATCCAGGTTACACTGAATTGTTGGAGAGTTAATTTTTCTCAACAAATGGAAATTAGCATAGGCCTTTATCCCGCCCCCCCCCAAGAACTTGACTTCCAGAGTGTACAAGCAAGACACTAGTCATGTGTCCCTCATTTCTTTAGGGTGGGAGTGGTCTTTTCTTGCTTCTCATGCATTTGAAAGTACTACAGTCAGAGAAGACCCAAATCAAGTTGGATGGGGAGTATGTTCTTGCTGACCAAATTCCCATACTTTTAGCATGGGAAATGTCTTCCTCAGAAGAAAGGAAAAATTAAAACTAAGAGGAACTTTTTAGTCCAGAGGAAGAAGCTTCTCTAACCCTCTATGGAAGACATTACAAATTTTGAAATCAATACACATGCAGAGGGACAGGCAAAAGTATGCTCATCCACCTCCTGCCTACTCACAGTTGATGACTCATGAGCACAGTCTACACATGTAAGAGTCCCAGGTTCTACTTGCAAATCTCAGCTCCCAGGTTCTACTTGCAAATCTCTAGGAATTTCCCAGCTTGGAGTTGGCAGTCCTATCATGCCTGTCCCCCCTATACCCACTAGGGTTTCCAATTCTGGGTTGAGAAATCCTTGGAGATCTGGGAGTAGACCCTTGGGAGGGCAGAGTTTTGGGTGTGTGTGTGTGGAGGTCAGCAGGGATGTGATGTGATGCCATCAACACCAGAGACTCCAAAGCTGCCATTTTCTCCAAGGAAACTGATCTTTGCAATCTTGAGATTAGTTTCAGTTCCGGGAGATCTCCAGACTCTACCTGGAGGGTGGTAACCCTGCTACCTGCCTTAGTTTCTGTGTATGTAATATCATCCATAGCGGGCTTCTGTGAATAACAATCATGATGGTTCTTGTGTCTTCTCTATGTCTGCAGCAAATATCCATCTATCGTACTTGTATGCCACTCATTCAGTAACTCAGGGTGACATACATGGTTCTTCCCTAGATGTTATCTTCACTCTGTGAAGCAGGTTAGGCTGAGAGAGAGTAACTTGCCAAGGTCATCCAGGGAATGATCTTAAGCAGGTCTTCACAGAAGTAAGTCCTATGTGATTCAGTGGGGCGCATTCCTGAGAAAATGCTCTTAGGATTGCAGTCCCATTGACCTTTATGGCTGAAAGTGGTTTGAACCCAAGCGTTTTCCATCCTAGTCCATTGCTCTTAAGTACTGCATCCTCTCCTTTTATTAACAAACTCCTTTGGCCAAAGGTGTTGAGCATAACACCAATACAATAGAATAACTGTTGAGAGCCAGTTTGGTGTAGTGGTTATGAGTGGTAGACTCTAAATTGGGAGAACCAGGTTTGATTCCCCACTTGTCCACTTGAAGCTGGGTGACCTTAGGTCAGTCACAGTTCTCTCAGAGCTCTCTCAGCCCACTGTAAGCCTAGCTGACCACAAAAGAGCTAGAGCTTCTAGTTGCCAGACAATCCTAGGATCTCCTGGCTATTCTACACACACTGCCATATGGTAATTAATTAATTAATAGAATAACTATTGCATCAAAGTATCTCTCTAATTCAGTGGTGAAGTTTGGTGGTGAAATTCAGAGGAGAAATAAAGTCAAGCAAAAATATTGCTTCCATTTTCATTTTTTTCCCCCTCAAGAAGATCAGCCATGTTCATAGGCACAACAGGGATCTGCTTGGGCATCAGATTTTCCTTGCACCTGTTTACTGTGTACTGCAGCCTTCTTATTATTGTAGGGCAGCTACCAGAAACTTATGACTATTGCCAAAGGCCCCCCAAAATGGCTGTAGTGTTTGGGGCTATCAGTAAGCTGGTGCAGAGAAGAGTCAACCATTGGGTCCAAAAACCACCAGAGTAAGCTGGTTCTATATGAGACAGAATTGATTTAGCCTGCAGTGCAGACATGGTCAGAGTTTAAATTCAGGCAATAGCTGTAAGAAGGAACAATTCACAGACCATTCATCATGGTATCTTTATAGTTCCCTATAACAGGTAGTCCAGATTGGTATACATAATGGTGTTTGTGCCTTGAATCAAATATATAACATCTGTCCTCCCGCTGTGCTGAAGTTCAGCAGCACAAATCACATTATTCTGATGTGAGCTTTTGGGTTTTTTTAATGAACCTGCTCCTGTGTCCAGGAACTTGACCAAATTATGAAGGGAGTTGAGGGGAGAGAAAAAGAGAGACTTCTGAGGTCTTGTCAGAAAGTAGCTGCATGTTCACAATGCCAATCATATGGTATCTTCAACCAATGAAGGCACAAATGTGTTTTAATTCATCATCTCCCTCAGATCAATTGAATTTCCAATTTTGCTAATCCACACACCTCTTCAGAATGGATTGAAACGGAATGATACCTGGGAAGGTCATATTAACAACTGAAAGATTTCTCACAGTTTTCTTCTTCTTTTTTGGAAGAAGAAAACTCTTCCTCATTAATTTTTATAGCAAGTAACAGCTTGATTTTACAATTTACCCAAAGGAACAATAAATTGATCCTTTAAAAAAACCTTCAGATTTTATCCAAGGTGCAGCATCAGTTTTGAGCTGTATTGGCCTTCTGGAGAAGTTTCGGCCATGGCTCAGACATAATGACAAATCATGGTTTGCTATTATGTGAATGGTCCTGAGGAAACCTCCATTCTCCCTTCACATGGAATCACAGAGTTGGAAGGGGCCCTACAGGCCATCTAGCCCAACCCCCTGCTCAATGCCGGATCAGCCTAGAGCATCCCTGACAAGTGTTTGTTCAGCCACTGCTTAAAGATGGCCAGTGAAGGGGAGCTCACCACCTCCTGAGGTAATTGATTCCACTGTTGCACAACTCTTACTATAAAAAAGTTTCCCCTAATATCCCACCCTTAATGTAAACCCATTATTGTGAGTGCTGTCCTCTGCTGCCAACAGGAACAGCTCCCTGCCCTCCTCTAAGAAGTAGCCCTTCAAATACTTCAAGAGAGCAATCATGTCCCCCCTCAACCTCCTCTTCTCCAGACTGAACATTCCCAAGTCCCTCAGCCTTTCCTCACTGGCTTGGTCTCCAGGCCCCTGATCATCCTCGTCGCTCTCCTCTGTACCCACTCCATTCTGTCCACATCGTTTTTGAAGTGAGGCCTCCAGAACTGCACACAGTACTCCAGGTACAGCCTGACCAATGCAGTGTACAGTGGGACTATGACATCTTGCGATTTGGATATTATGTCCCTGTTGATACACCCCAAGATCGCATTAGCCTTTTTGGTCACTGCATCACACTGGCTGCTCATATTTAACTTACGGTCCACCCATACCCCAAGATCTTGTTCACACACACTTGTTCACACACACCGAAAACCATCGTTTGACATCACTTCTGAGCCATAAAATATGGTTTGTTCTCTTCTTGAAAAACCTGGATTCCAGATGATGGTTTATAGTGCCAAAGGAGTAGTTGCATTATACTACTGCAGCAAAATAAAGTAATGACTTGAAGACTTTAAAAAAATCTATTCCAGCATAAGCCACTTGATGAACTGAGTCTTGACTCAGAAGACTTTACGGTACCACCCAAAACTCTATTGTAAAAGCAACGGAGTTTCTGATGATTGCTAGAGTTATCCTTCATCACTTCCGTTTCCCCCCCTGGAAGTGATATAGCAGTGCACAGGATGCCAGCTTAATTTTTTTTCCTTCTCCTGCTGCGATTTGGAGTAGCAGCAGGCAAGGACAACAGCTCGCCGGAGACGGCTTGGAAGACCTATAGATCTCCCATGTAACTTGTAGTTTGACCCTTAGTGTTAAACTATCCTTGTTCCTGGATTACCTTCACTATACTGCAGCTACCCTAATTCTGCAGTTTAGTAGTTTAGGACACTGTCCTGACAACAAAGGCCTGAAGGTCCTAGTCTGATACCTGCTGGACAGACTTTGATTTTGCAGAGCCATTTGATTCATTCCTGTAGGGAAGGGAATGCTGAGTTAAATGGTCTAATCCAGCAAAATACTTCTGGATACTTTTCAGATCTCAAGAACACGGTTTCCAATTCCAAAATCACTTTGGAACACGGGCAATGAAGCTGAACTGGCAGTACATCCACAATCTTCTTTTGGGCATAATCTCTGAGTTGCTAAAATGATGTACTGGAATAACTCCAACTCCAAGAGGAGCAGTACTCTTTGTCTTCGGTCGTATTAGCATCACTATCTCAAAGGCAAGCAGAATTAGGAGAGCAGAAAAGCGATGCTGGCCTTCTAGCCATGACTCTTTCTGAAGCAGTGGGGAGAGCCATCTCACACCATTAATTCCGACCGCATTAGTGCATCCACAATAATGCCTATAAACTGCACACTCATGGAAAACAAAGCAAAGATTTGCCTGCTACATCACATTTGTATAATGAGTTCCAGTGCCATGAAAGTTTTCACATCATGGGTCAACAGTCAAAGTGATTAAAAAAAAGAATCAAAGTTTTCAGCAGCTGGAATAGAAGTTGTACTGATAGGAACACAGAGGAGAGAATTGTTTTGGTTATTTTTAAGATCAATGGATATTATACAATGGCAAACCCAAGTTTGTTGCTACGTATGCAGTCAGTAGCCCTGGCTCCCTGACTAGTACATCTGTATATACTGACAGCCAGTTTGGTGTAGTGGTTAGGAGCAGTAGGACTCTAACCTGGAGAACTGGGTTTGACTCCCCACTCCTCCACATGAAGCCAGCTGGGTGACCTTGGGTCAGTCACAGCTCTCTCAGAGCTCTCTCAGCCCCACCTACTTTACAAGGTGACTATTGTGGGGAGAGGAAGGGAAGGTGATTGTAAGATTCCTTAGGGTAGAGGAAAATGAGGCATAAAAATGAATTCTTCTTCTTCTTCCCTGCAAAATAGGTATCAAATTCTCGCTTTGCATGTTTAGGGGCATACTTAGGATATTTTAAATGTACACTTGACAACATATATGAGAAGTCCACCTAGACAGCAGTAAAGCATAGAATAATTAGGATTTATACAACACTTTCAGTTTTCATAGTGCTTCATTCATTTTACCTTTTCCCAAGGAAATAAAACTCCACAGCTTGGATCCAGAACAGTATTCCCACTGGTGCAAGGATTTCTACCTGCCAAGCAGCCCAAAATGCCCTCCAAAATCTTGATCCAGGGAGGTCTTCTGTCTCCAGAGAACATGATTTGGGGAGGGGGTATTTCAGGCCACTACTGGGTGAGGAAGGCAAGAAAATTGTGGAAGTCCTTGCTTCCAGACATCACTCTGGATCTAAGCCTACTTCTCAACATAATTTACATTTGCTAGTTTAAGCAGTTAACCCAGAGACATTCAGTTCCATGAAAATGGAAAGCAAAGTGCCCAAGTACACAATTTCACAGAATGTGTGTTATAAGGTTTAGGGGTGTAGGAAACAGGAGTTGCTCCATTACTAGTTTTTCTCTGACTCTCCTTCAATAAAATCAAAGCCTATACACAGAGACTAAGGTGTATAAACATACCATCTGCAGTATATTGAATTGAATAAACAGTTTGCATGCTCTTATAAACTTCTCAGGTGATTCCATGAGCCAGCGTTGCTTCAGATTCTCGCATACCAGCTTCCATACTCAAAAATGGAGTTTGTATATTCAAGCCTTGCAATAAAAAATAAACACACTCTACAACAGAGTGCTGGGGTCTTTTGCCTTTGATCTCACAGGTTCATCCCTCATTCATCTGTGCTATAGATTCTATAAGAAGTAGCACAAATGTACAGTTTGGAAATGTGTCTGTTTTAATCAAAATCTTGGGGGTTGGGTGATTCAGAAGCTGAAACCTATCAGTTGGTTTCTAACAAGAATACTCTGATTTGATGTTAATTTAACTGTTGCACTCATTACTGTAGGATTATACAATGTTTAAAACAGGAGTTCAATTAGAAGTAGATGAACTGTGGCAGAGAACTATTCAGCAGGGCACTATTCCAGACTTGGACTGAGAGAAGATTTTAAGGAATGGGGGATCAGGATTGACAGATCTAATTACTGTTAATGGATCTGTCACCAGGGTTTGGCCTAAAGTGACACACCTGGTGGGAGTCAAGGCCTATTGTTACCAGAATCAGTATACACATGTCAGGGCCATAATGCACAGAGTCATCCGCCGCTATACAGAACAAATATGCATTGGGGGGCACTTAAACACTTGGGATTGTACTGCCTATGTTTTCAGAGGTACAGATGCAGATCAATACTCAGAAAAACGTGGGGGAAAAGATATTTCAACAAATGCTGTTGTTGTTTTTTACTTTACTAACAGAAAAGGAAACCAAATAATCTATGCAAGATGGTAGAGCTGTGATGACTAGAAATGCAATATGATGGAACACCGATGACACAACAAGGGGGGTGTCACGATATAATGGGGTAACCACAAGAAGTGTAGTATCGTGCCAAAATGACACTGAATAATGAAGAATATTATAATAAAATGTATTCTCTTTCTTTAAGGTAATCACAACACACAAAGCTTATTTTCAGTACACAATACAAGCAATGCTATTATCCAGTAAGAGAATCACTCTCTAATACTCATATCACATCAAAGAATCTATTTAAACATGTAACAGAGAACTACATACAAATCAAGGTATCACAACTCAGTTATGTAGCAATCAAAAATCAGTCCAAGAGATGGGTCTTTAATCTTGATGTGTGCAGACCAATGAAAACGAGATAAAGACTTCAGATTATTCTATACTTTGTTTAATGTCAACTTCTTCAAATTATGGACTAACATATAATAACATTATTACTTTCAAGAGTAATAAAAAAATAATCATTTTTTTCAAATAATTATCATCATGGCTGTCATTAAATTCTATAGGAGAACACCTGCTCTTGTAGCTAAGTGTAGTTACAATAGGCAGCCTCACTGCAAATTGTATTATTCTTATGGTGGACCTTTCTACAGTTGTTACTATTAGAAAAAAGACAAACCTCTTTTATAACTATTTAATTATAACGAAACCTTGGCCAAGCTATGCACATACATGTTACAATCCAGATTACCAATGCTCCCAATTTCTCACTTCCTATGGAACTAATCCGTGATTTGTAATAGGTGACTGAGTATCCTTACCTCTCTTTACAAAGGGCCATTATGTAGATTGAGCTCATGGAACTTAATCATTGTTACAGGTATTTAAATAAACAGTTATAAGAAACATGAGTAATCCTGGGTTTAATATAAGCCATGTGGGATGAGGACGTTCAACCGGTGAATCCAAAATGACTCTCTGCAGAACAAAAAATTAACCATATCAAACCTGTTGTAGGGATGGGAAGAGAAAGTTTCCAATATCACAAATCTAAAATCATCAAGTTTGTGCTTGGTTTCCCAAAAATGCTGTATCAAGGGAATGTCAAACTGCTCGTTTTTTAATTTTAGAGAGATGTTCAATGATATGGGTCTGTATAGAACATGTGGAAATCCCCACATATAACAAATTACAACTACATTGTAATAAATATATTACTGTCCTAGTGGCACATGTAGTTAATCCAATTAATTTCTTATTAAAAAATTTTAGTTGGTAGTATGATCTGATCAGCCTTCCATACCTGGTGGCAGACTGAGCACCTCCTGCACCTTTTGCATCCGGGGATTGCTGGTTCTCCCCTATTATGAAAAATGTTTTATCTTATTAAAATATTTTTCAATTTTTGTTCCCTCATATAACCTACTCTAGGTGGTACATCACACCCTGGGATGTCATTCAGGATGTGCCAGTGTTTCTGAATCACTTTCCTGGTGGATTCTGCTAATGGTGTATAATCTAATGCACAGTAGATTCTATTTTCCCTTTCAGTAGTGCCTTTCCCTTTAAAAAGCTGTCTACGATCCACCTTCTTCACCCAAAGTGTAACTAACACAAGTGGCAGTGACAACAAGCATAGATAACTTCAAGAGAGGATTGGATAAACGTATGAGCAGAAGTCCATCAGTGGCTATTAGCCACAAGGTATAGATGGAACACTATGGCTTGGGAAGTGATGCTCTGTATTCTTGGTACTTGGGGGGATACAGAACAACTGATTGGTTTAGCACAGAAAAAGGAGTATGACAAGGATGTATATTGTCACCCTGCCTATTTAATTTATATGCAGAGTACATCATGTGAAATGCCAGCCTGAATGAATCACAAGCCAGAATTAAGATTGCCAGGAAAAACATTAACGACCTCAGATATGCAGACGACAGATATGGCAGAAAGTGAAGAGGATCTAAAGAGTCTCTTGCTGATGATGAAAGAGGATAACTCAAAAGTTGGCTTGAAACACAACATCAAAAAAATGAATATCATGGCATCCGATCCCATCATCCCTTGGCAAATAGAAGGGGAAGTCATGGAAGCAATGACAGACTTCATGTTCCTGGGATCCAAGATCCCTGCAGATGGTGACTACAGCCATGAAATTAAAAGACACCTGCTCCTTGGGAGGAAAGCTATGGCAAACCTAGACAGCATAATAAAAAGTAGAGACATCACTCTGCCAACAAAAGTCTGTATGGTCAAAGTGATGGTATTCCCAGTAGTAATGTATGGCTGCAAGAGTTGGACCATAAAGAAGATCGAGCGCCGAAGAACAGATGTTTTTAAATTATGGTGCTGGAGAATACTCTTCCCTTGGACAGCAAGGAGATCAAATCAGTCAATCCTAAAAGAAATCAACCCTGACTGTTCCCTTCAGGGCCAGGTACTGAAGCTGAAGCTCAAGTACTTTGGCCACCAAATGAGAAGGTATCACTCACTGGAGAAGACCCTAATGGCGGGAAAGACTGAAGGTAAAAGAAGAAGGGGGTGGCAAAGGATTAGACAGTGTTATCAATGCAACAAACATGAAATTAAGCAAACTCCAGAGGACGGCGGAAGACAGGAGGGCCTGGCGTGATGTGGTCCATGGGGTTATAAAGAGTCGGACTCGACTGTGTGACTGAACAACAACAAAAGTGGGGGCCACAGTGGGAGGGCTTCTGGAGTTCTGGCCCTGCTGGTGGACCTCCTGATGACACCTGGGTTTTGGCCACTGTGTAACAGTTGCACTGGATGGGCCATTGGCCTGATCCAGCACGGTTTCTCTTATGTTCTTACAAAAAATGTGCAATATTTGCTAGTGGTTGTAGACATTTCCTCAATGTAGAACAAGTTGTTAGGAGATGGTTTCTGGGGATGCTGAGATCCATCTGGGACTGCCTTCCTACCACCCCACCACACCCCAAACTCCACATAAGAAATCACAAACATCATGCAACAAACCATGCCTTGCTCCAGGGGCCTCCAAGAGGAACTTGCTCCCAGAATTTTGCCCTTCAAGTTCCCCCTCTTGGTGGCCCTGATCAAGCAAATATTACACAATGAGTAAATGCAGATATACAAGTGGATGTGGACCCAGATATACTATGTACACTGCAATCCCCATCTGCAAATGCATCATTTGAATGGAGCTACGTCTTGTAATGCAAATACAACCTCTCTCAATCATGATGCTATTGGGATCGGGGTCTTTCCCAGGTAGATCTGCTGCACCATGTGTCTACAGAATTCCCCAGACTATTGTTTTATTACACAACAAATCTTCCATCCTTTGTCATTTTGTTGCAGGGAATCCAAGCACCTGTCCTCACAACTTGGGCAACCTGCAGCACTGGTACATCCTCAGAATGAAAAGAGTAAAGGTTTGTTGCTGAGAAATTGTGATGTCTTGCCCCTGACAGCACACATGTTTATTGTCCTCTGAAGCCCTGGGTAAACTTTTAATAAATGTTAGGCCCAAAGAGGTAGCCATCTAGTCATGGGAAAGAGACAATGCAGAGATTCGGGAAATTGCAGCCATGGAAAACGGGAGCACTTCATCCTGCCTTTCCAGAACCATTACAAGTTCAAAGCTGATCACCTACAGAGCTGATCATCTACTAGGATTTACCACTGGCCAGGACAAAAATCTCTGCCCGGTGCATTTGAGAGCCATTTAATGTTCAAGAATCAGCAGCTGAAGCTTTCCAGGGTATGGGGAAAGCCCAACATGCCTGGAGAAAAATGTATTTCCCAGTAATAGAGACTTAATGGGATGCTGGTTTTCCAGTCCTCTGCTTTGGTAGGAGGCCATCCACCAGCAAGCCCCATTGCCCATTGCCATTCCAGACAGTAGCGAGATACAAATAAAAAATAGTTACATTGCTGATGTTGCTACATCACTTCCTGGTAAAACCTGGAAGTGACATAGGGTAGCTCTAGGAACCACCAGAAACTTGATGGTTAACCAACTCTAGTTTCACCAGTGTCACATACACTTCCCAAGACCCACCTGCAGGCCCCCCATTGGTTGGCAATCCTAGTTGTTTATCTCAATGCCACAGAAAGTTTCAGTTGCCCCTTTCCATACATCAAGCCTCTACTACAGGACCAGGACATTTTTTTTCCCTGGACAGCTGGCAACCCTTATTTGGTGGTCTTGTTTTATAGCTGATAGCACTTTAGCATTTTGCTGTGTCTAGAATATAATGACAGTGTCTGTTCCTCCCAGTTTTGGAGGGCATATTTCCCCAGTCCCTCCCTGCTTTCTTTCACTGCACCCCAGTTTCTAAGAATAAGCTTTGCAGCCTTGTGAAATCAGAAAGTGGAAATAGATTCCTAAAGGCATCGGCTTTTTAAAGGATGTCGAGGGGGGGGATGCACCTGGTACAGCTTGGTGTCAGCAACCGCAGTACCTTCTAGAAGAGCTCAAGGAAGATAAGTGGGGGTGGGACCTCTGATTCGGCAGTATTTATTTCCCTTCTAATTACAGGTGCCAGTGTCTCTGCCATCTGGCCTGTCTCGTGACAAAGCTTCACCAGCCAAGAAACGCTGAAATAAATAGATAATTAGCAAAATGCAGGGAAATTTCATGAGCTACTGCTTGTTGCTAGTGCCGAAGCACTTTGCTCGCTCATAGATTCTGTGCTCATTTCAGAAATTGCTCCATAAACCTGGAAGGCAAGATCTTTCTCTGTGCCAGGCTGCAGGAACCCAAGGGCTCCATTAAAATGCGACCGTTGCAGTAAGGCTTCAGCTGCAGGCAGAGGTCACAAGAAGATCTCAGAGGTGCCATTGAAGAAACCACCATATACAGTGTACTCATCACTCAGTCACCCGGTGGGTCAGCTCATATTAATCTCACCAGTCATGAGCAAGGAGCCAGTTCTTTAACATGGTTTTTAGATACATCTGAGAGAATCTGGCCATTTCCTCATGGGTTATTTGCCCTGAGCTCAATGCTTTTGGGAAGCGTCGTGGTGCATTTGTGCACCTCCAGGGATTTCCCCAGCTTTAATTCGATCAAGTCTGCTTTGCTCCAAAGTTTTGGGAAAGGTTGCAGTAAAGTCCAGATGGCTACTGTGCATGTGGTGGAGGGGGAGTTTCTAGTCCACATAGCAGCTGTTTTCCATGACTCTGTCCCTGTGGCAGCCGTTTCCTCCCCCTGCCGCTGGGGGCTTCTTATTCTTAAAATTGGCACTAGATTACTGCTATATCAGTATACCGTTATGACGATTGGTGCAGCAGGTTCCTGGAATTCTCAAATTTTATTTTTTGAAAAGTGGAGATTTGGTACTCCATAGTACATTTTGTAAAAACCTTGACAAAAAATCCACACTATCACAATTTGATCTACTTTTAGCAGATCTTGAGGATACTATAAATAATAGCTGAAACCCTTACTATTCTAGGTCTTAGCTTTTGATTTTACAGAATTGAACTACCATACACTAAACAGAGTTTGATTTAGAAGTGATTAATTGTATACTTTCATGCATTTGGCCCTGTCTTGTGTAATTGTGCTGTGTAATTTGAATGGATTGGTGTTTATGATATTCATATACTGTATTTCTGCAAACCAAATAAATGCGTATTAAATAAATAGTAAAAAAAATCCTTCTGTCCTCAAAGGCAGAGGAGCATCATTTCCCAGCTTCTGCAGTTTCTCAGCTGAACATGCCAGGGATTAAACTCGGGACCTTCTGCATGCCAAGTTGTGCCAGTGAACCACAGCCCCTGTCTTAACCCTCACCCAAGCTGCTCTGGAGTCAACTTTTTCATTTTTAAAAAGGTTAGATTCCACTGGATTTAGATCTCATTAGAGCATTGTTCCTGCACTGAAGAGGTCCTGTGCTGCCACTGACACCTTTACAAATGGCATCCAGGAGTGTCATCATAGCGGCGCACTGCTCACCCATCAAGCATAGCCTGAAGTTGTGCAGATGAATGAGCCACTTTTTATTAATCACCGCAGACTGAATCGTCACACAGGATGACATTTAGCAGCTGTTATAAATGTCTTCTAGCTGTACTCCGGAAAGACAAAGCTGTCCCTAACATACAGCACTGGCACAACAAACTCCGAGAATATTGTATCCTTGATAAAGTTTCTGACAGTATTACAAACTCAGAAAGGACATTGTATCACACCGGAACATCTGAAAATCTCTTATTCTAGATACGATATGGACAGAATTTGCGGATTGTTCTTTTTTATAATTTGCTTCTTCCATTCTAGTTCCCGATGAATTCTGATTTTTGGCACTCACAGTCAGAAGTTGTTAGGCCGTCCGCCCTATTGCACGCACTGACTAGATGCAGTCAATGGTCTTACGTTTGTTCATGCTGAAGTCATTCCCTTCCTAATCTATTAAACGTCATTTATACAAAATTAACAGTGTTAATTTAAGCTATGCTTATGTACTTTTGCAGCTCTTGCTTGATGTTTTTGTAACTTTGTTCAGTATATCTCAATAAAGTTTATTTGAAAAGAAGGAGGGGGAAACCAAAAAACCCCCACAAGATGACATCAACTCAATTTTTAAAATGGGGACCCATTCACACCAGGGGTCCCCAGCGTGGTGGCCATGGGTACTGTGGTGTCAGCTGAAGCCTTCCCTGGTGCCCACCAAGTGTTCATAGAAAGTTGGTGGGGCTTTTGCCAAGCACTGTTTCTGTTGACCACTGGACACTTGATTAGCTATGCAGAGCTTTTAAGATGTCGGTCCGATTAACAGCTGCCACCACACTGTACGAGGAAGGCAAGCTGTGACAGCCACTATGTGGCTGGCTCTGCCTCTGGTGGCAGCCCTTGTGTGGCAGCCCTTTCCTGGGTGTACTCACCACCCTGTGTCAGAATTCCAAAGGTGCCCACAGGCTCAGAAAGCTCGGGGACCCCTGATTCACACATTCAGTTGAGATTTTATCAAGAAGCGAGCAATTGCTCGATAGTTTAGCAAATATGAAGCAGTCATACATGGGGCTAGATTGTGTAATGAGTTCTCGTGGCAGTGCCAGGAACAACTGAAGAAGCAGTGAAAGAATTTATCACACCATTTGGACACGGTCCATGGTTCCCATATGGTGCAGGGTAGAGTCCCCACCATACGGCACTCATAATTTCTGAAGAGATAATTCCAGCATCAATTCACTGCACTTTACTGTAATGTGGTAGGTTCATATACTTTCCTGTATTATATCCTCCCTGGATAAGTCACATCAAAATACTTCTGATATCAGTATGATTTTCACCCACACCTCTGGAACAAGCTCTTAACCCTTCCTTTTGATAGCATCCCAAAGGGTCCCCTTGGTTTAATTTTCTGCAGGCTCAGTTGTTGTTATCATAGGAATACTACTGTAGTCTGGAGAATCCCCAAGTATTCATGAGACGCCATCTAGTACTCATAGACATGTCCTCAGGGCACTGTGCAAATGCATGTAGCTGATGCAATATTCATGCAGTCAGTTACTACTCCTAATATTTTTCTTAACACACTCAGACTTACTCTGCAATGGATTTTATTCATGTAAACATGAAATGGGAAGGGGAAAGTGATACAGAGAAAGATATAAATGGTCAGGAAACATAAACAAAAAGCAATTAATACACCACAAAACATATATATATATTTTTTTGTAAAACTCTCTTAAAAAAGAGAGAATTTTATTCTTTTTATAAGAAACGGGAAGGGTAGACAGATGGAGAAAGAAAAAGATGGAGTGAAATTTTTCCTGTTAGTGAGGGTTAGTTTAGGTTAATAACCAATACCAATTTTGGCATCTATCATGGTTAGAAGATCTTCTTTTTAACTATTGCAAAGTCCAAAGTCACTCTGTTAATGCAGTTAGTAAAGTCCATTGGGGTTAGTAATTAAACAGCTCCTTCCAGATGTTACACGAACAGTCTTCAAAGTATCTTCTTTTTAAATCTCTTCCAGTTATGGATTGAGTCCATTTTAACTTTGAAGTCTTCCGTTCCATCACCACTTTCCCCTGGGCTGCTGTCTTCTTCACTTGTCCCAGTTTTAAATACTGCATCTTCCTCCCTGCTGGCGTGTCTCTTCAGAAGTTTCTGTATTTTGAAGATGAAATCCGTCTTCTTTCTTTTCTCTTTTTCCTTAAACTTCTGGCCTTCAAGCTTCCAGGGCTCCATAAACTCTTCAGATGAAATTAGATCTCCAGTTTGTCGCTTGCTATGCTCAACATCCCCTTCTACTGGCAGAATATTTTCTTTTATAAAAGCGGAATAGGCTTTGGGAGCCTCATCCACCTCTTCTTTTAATTTTATCCCTTCACTGCCAGTTAGGGGTGCCAAGACATTTGTCAAGGTAAATCCGAGATCTTCTTTCTCTTCTTCTTTAACGCCCTGGAAACCTAGAATCAGATTCGATTTCTGTTCGATCTCCATCATCTTTCTAGTTGTTTCCGATATCTGTTTCTGTCGACTGATGAGAACACTATCCATTTTAAACAGAGTTTCGTTGATTTTCTGCAATTGTTCCAGCAGGAGGCACAGCATCTCCTTTTCCTGTTGATTGACAGCAAGCTCTTGGGGGGGCTGTCTGGACCGGAAGTCCCTCCTCTCTTCTCTTCCGGTGTCTGCAGGACTTTTTCCATTATCGACATTTTGTTTTTTTGTTTACTTTTTAAAAGTTCGTGCCGCATCCCCCAGGAAGCTAAGATGATCACAGTCTTCCATGCAACCCCAACGGTACTTTCACCAACACTTTTTTTCTCTCAGCCCCCTTCGCGCTCCCTTTGTAGATCTTGCTTCTCAAAGGGGGTGGGAACTCCTCCCTCCTCCCAACGCTTATACGCATGCAGGGGGCTCCGATTTACGCTTCAAAATAGATCTTCAACTCACGATTCGATGCTACTTCTTCTTTTTATTTTAAACCATAGCGCTGTCTTCACTCCTGGAAATCGGTGGCGCCGCTAAGTCCCATTATGGGCACGCCGCAGCAGGGCTGATTGGGGCGGGGAGAAAGCCTCAATTTCCCGGCTGTCTGCCGGCAAAGAGGCTACTCCCCAAGCGCCCCCGGTTCGGAGCCTTTGCCTAAGGCTCACTAGGGTCTTTTGCACATGCGAAGACCCCCCATAACTGCGCGTGGGCTAACCGCCTCCGGGAGCGTCCTGAGAAGCGGCCGCCATTCGCGACGCCGAAACCGAAACCCCAATACACCACAAAACATTATGGAAGTTCACCTGGATGTGAAAATGCCATTAAAATTTGACTTCCATCTCCCTGTGATGGTTTTCTTTGACAGCAGGGCATCAAAGCCCCGGCAGAGCTAAGTGAGTAGTTTCCACTACGGTGGCAAATGCCCTATTCTAGCACTGGTAGCTTGTGAAGTGCCCAAATATAATGAGTGAGGAGAATCTCCTAGCAAGATCAAAGCTTGCATGAGAGTTCTGTGGGCATAGTGCACATAATGCACAGCAATGCTTGTGCACCACCAACTCTACAGCATGCACCACCAACCATAGCCATTCCTTAACATCTATCATACCGTGGCTTATTTATTTATTTATTATCACATACTGAATCTGCATAGCATACCGAATCCGCTTCAAGGTGCTGGTTCTTACTTTTAAAGCCCTATATGGCCAGGGTCCAGCATACCTGTGGGACCGCCTTTCCCCATATACACCCCAGAGGGCACTTCAGTCGGGGTTTCAAAATTGATTGACCCTCTCTGGCCCCAAAGAGGCCAGGCTTGCGACTATCAGGGTCAGGGGTTTCTCGGTGGCGGCCCCATCCTGGTGGAATGAGCTCCTGGAGGAGATCAGGGCCCTGCAGGACCTTTTGCATTTCCGCAGGGCCTGCAAGACGGAGCTCTTCCACCAGGTTTTCAGCTAGGGTGCAGCCACCATTATAGAGCCCTGGCCCTTGGTTTTAACATCTAGCCACAGGAAGATCTGGAGCAGAAGGATTTTTAGAGAGTACATTGAAATAAGTCATCTTGAGTAACTATCTTCTGCACTTTATGAAACTTTATTAATATGGAATTGTTTGGTTGCCCTCCTCTGTACACTGACAAATGAGCCACCGGACATACTATGGCTCAGATGATACACCGCTGGATACTGCCTTCCATCATGGGATTATATACTGAATGCTGCCATCATTTGCACAACTTTTATTAGCACTTTATGTTATGTAGCTTATTTATGTATATTGTATTGTGTTTTAATGTATTTAATGTTTATTGTATATTAATGCTGTAAGCCGCCTTGAGCCAGTTCCCTGGCAAGGCGGGATATAAATGGAAAATAATAAATAATAATAAATAAATAGTTTGATATGGCTTTATGTGGTCTTAACTGTTTTTATGTATTGACTGTGAGCCGCCCTGAGCCCGCATTGCAGGGAGGGCGGGGTATAAATGCAATTAATAAAATAAATAAATAAATATCAGATAGTTCAATGAAAGTGTCAATCTAGTGTGCTGCAGTGGTGAAAAAGACAAGCTCTGCATTAGGGATGATTAGGAAAGGGATTGAGAATAAAATGACTGATATTGTAATGCCTCTGTATAGACCTGTGGTGTGGCCTCATTTGGAATACTGTGTGCAGTTCTGGTCACCGTATCTCAAAAAGGACACTGCAGAGCTGGAAGACGTGCAGAGGAGGGCAACCAAGATGATTAGGCTGAAGAGACTGGGACTTTTCAGTTTTGAAAAGAGATGACTAAGGAAGGACAAGGTAGAGGTTTATAAAATTATGCATCGAGTGGAGAGAGTTGACAAAGAGAATTTTTTCTCCCTCTCCCAAGATGCTAGAACTCGAGGGCATCCAATGAAGCTGATGGGCAGTAGGTTCAGGACAGACAAAAGGAAATACCACTTTACATAGAGAGTGATTAAAATGTGGAATTTGTGGCCAGAGGATGTTGTGATGGCCACAGGAACAAACAGCTTTAAAGGTTGATTAGATAGATTAATGGAGGATAAGTCTATCAATGGCTACATGCCATGGTGACTGAGGAGAACTTCCACATTCAGAGGCACTAAACCTCTGAATCCTAGAGCCAGGGGGCAACATCAGGGGAAGGCCTTGGCCTCTATGCTCTGTTGGTAGCCCTCCAGACAAACTAGTTGGTCACTCTGTGAGACAAGATGATTTAGATGGCCCTGCTGGTAGACTTCCTGAAGACACCTGGTTTTTGGCCACTGTGTGACACAGAGTGTTGGACTTGGCTTCTCTTATGTTCTTATGACTATTGGTCTGATCCAGCAGGGCTCTTCTAATTTGTTTGTTTGTTTCTTTTTGCTGCGGTGATTTCACAAATCAAACCAAGGGGAGTGTGTTGGTATGGATTCCTCTACTCCAGGGCCCCCCTGAACTTTTGAGACTATGGGCACCTTTGCAATTCTGACCCAGAGTGGTGGGTAGCAGCACAAAATGGCTGCTGCAGAATACGAAGCCCACCACAAAATGTCAAGGAGTGAGGTTAGGTATAACTCTAATTAAAACCTGCCAATGTTTCAGGAAGAAACTCTGTTTAACAGGATGTCTTTTCAAATGAACATATTGCTTTAAAGAATTTTCTTGCATAAACAAAGCTGAACTTCATTCATGCAGTAAAGATCTTTGTGCTCTAGGGACAGCTACTGCCAAAGCACCTTTTTTAAAAATAAAATAAGAATAAAATCTGCACCGCCAATCAGATTTCCAGTGGCCAGTCAGAAGCTCTGCTGGTCAAAAGCCCCAACTAGCCCTGACTGCTTTCTGCAAACAACTGGCAGGTGCCAGGGAAGGTATCAGCAGATGCCATGGCACTCAGTGGTGTGGTATTGGGGACCCCTGCACTAGTATTTGTAGCTCTGTATTCATTCCTACAAACAGGCGGTGACACATTGGTAATGAAGGGGATGGGAAGAAAAGAATATCATATTTTTAAAAAGCTGTAAGATGATCTGACACCCATATGATCAAAAAGTAGAATATAAATCTAAAATAAAATAAATGGTTCATAAATGTCATAACGCTGTGGATGGGCACCCTTAGTTACTCAGCTGGTTGCAAGTTCCAAGAGTCCCTTAAAGACAGCCTTATCTTTGGCTGAGTACAGACTGGCAGTTTGCCCCGGTAGCCAGTCGTAGCAAAAAAACCCCGGATTAAACTATACCGGGTTTTCCCGTCCACACAGCGGGGGCCGCTGCTGGAAGATATGGGATGGAGGCGTGCGGGAGCGTTCAGACTGCCGCGCATTGGGCAGTGGAGCAGAGCACAGCCAATCACACCACTGCTGCCTCGTGCCCAACGCGGGTTGCTCCCGGCTTTTCGGCTGCGCATTCAGACTCCCCGGAAGTGGAGAAACGCGCGACACATGTGGACTTTCGGATTTGCTACGGCTTTTATCAGGTGTTTTTTTAATCCGGCAGTGAAGCGCAACAGCACTGGTTGGCTACGGGTGGGGGACGCCAGGCAGATGTGCCTGTGTGAATGTCCCATTTACTCCGGGATTGAATTGTCATTGGCCCAGGTCCCTTCCCGGGGCAAATTGCCAGTCTGAACTCAGCCTTTGACTCTTTGCATACTTTCTGTTATGTATTAGCTGTAGAAGATGGCCACCATGGAGGTGGCCTGACCATGTGGTCTGACAAACCTCAGACCTTCATTCCTAAGACAATAACTACTTTGGATCCAAAGGCACACCTATGGGCTCGCCTGGATCTGAAAGTAGACCTATTGAAGTGTGACTTGTAAATAAGGCCAATCATGAGTGATGGGGGTATGTGCGGGCATGGTGTGGGGCACAAATATAAGCCAGTCACTGCCCGGCCAGTTTAATGTAATCCAATAAACAAGAGCTGAATCACCATGCTGAGTCTCTGGCCTCAGTACTTTTCACTTTCTTCGATGGAAACTGCCCCCTTTCTCCCCATCTCATGTCCATCTAACTTTCCATCTCCTCTACCACACATCTGCTTCTTGGAATCTAACTTTGCCTTGCATCAGAATCTCTCTCTCTCTCTCTCTGCCAGTTTGGTGTAGTGGTTAAGTATGCGGACTCTCTTATCTGGGAGAACTGGGTTTGATCCCCCACTCCTCCACTTGCACCTGCTGATGTGACCTTGGGTCAGTCACAAGCTCTGGCACAGCTGTTCTCTCAAGGACAGTTTCTGTCAGAAGTTCTCTCAGCCCCACCTACCTCACAGGGTGTCTGTTGTGGGGAGGGGAAGGGAAAGGAGTTTATAAGTCGCTCTGAGACCCCTTTGGGCAGTGAAGGGCGGGGTATAAATCCAATCTCTTCTTCTCTTCTTCTTCTTCTGCCTCGTATTTTTATCTCACCCAGCCACCAGGGAGTTTAGAGTGCTGTAGATGGCTCTCCTCTCAGCCATTTGCCCCAAGGACTATTTTGCTCCAATACAGACATTCCAGGGTGTGAAAAATGCTACTCTTGATCTGTGTTCTGCTGCACTGAGCGATGAGACCATATTCCAGAATACTATCATTCCGGTTGCAAAATGCCACATTTAAACACTGCTAGACTAAGTGCAATTTAGCAAGCACGTTGGTAGAGAACCGGATATGAGAAACACTGGGCAGAAAGTGTATAAATTGCATTGAATTTCCTGCTTGTACATGTGTCAACGAGGCTGTTTGGAGTATGCACTGTCAGCGGGAGATTATTTCCCTCTTTTTCTTGCTGATAACACCAGTGACACATTAACAACATTAATAAAGAAGTCCTTCTATATTTAAAGAGCTCATAATCCTAGAAAAGGAAATAGCATCCATTTTATGGAAAGATAGGCATTGCCTCTTTTTTGAATGAGGAATCCCAGGACATCTTAAGTGTTATACCTGACTAGGGCTCTTCTTTTGAGTGTGAAATCTCAGTTCCTCATTCAAGATATATGATTGACTTGCACTGTATGTATAAAGGTAAGTTGGAAGAGGATCCTGTTATGGCCTGTGTATGGTAATGGCTAAGGACACAAAATAAGAAGAGCCCTGGTGGATCAGACCCATTGAAACCAAGGTCTGAATCATCACTCTTCCAGAGAAGTTCACTGGGTAAAGTTAGGCCAGTCACACTCTCTTAGCCTAAGCTACCTCACAAAGTTGTGAGGATAAAATTAAAGATGTGGGGATGATTTTAGTAAGCTGCAAGGTATAAATATAAATAAATCAGTAAATAAGCAAGAATCCTGTTTCACGCAGTGGCCAACCAGCTGTCTTGGAGGACCAAGGAACAGGACATAAAGGCCGAGGTCTTTCCTGATGTTGACTCCTAGAATTCCAGGTCCTGTATGCCTCCCTCTGCCACATGTGGTGGGGCCCACAGAATTCATTACCTGTTACAGAACAGAGTCTGGGAAGCAGAACATCCATTGATCTGGACTAGGACTGCTAATCTCCAGGTGGGACCTGGAAATCCTCCATAATTACAAGTGACCTCAACACCACAGTTCCCACTGGCTACATTGGATGGTGGAACCAATGGCATCATACCCTGCTGAGATTCTTCCCCTCCCCAAACTCTGCATTCCCTCAACCCAATCCCTACCCCGCAATCTCCAGGAGTTCCCCAAGTTCCCCAGGAGAACAGTGTGTGAGACAGTCAGCTTTGATCTCTGAAACTACTTGGAGGCAAAAGGGCTAAATTCCTTTTCTCCACACACCACAACCCCAGTCAGGGTAGCTGCTATTGCATTTTAGAGAATTGCTGAGGAAATTCATTCACAAGATCTCCTAGCGTCATCTCCATTTTGGTCCTTAGACTTGCTAGACACACTTGACCTCTTTGATTTGGGGGGGGGGATATTAAATCTCATGAATGGCCAAATGACATTTCAAACACCATCAGATCCTTTAAAAAGGGGATTATATGTTTTCTGTCAAAGAGAATACCATTGCATTCTAACCATCCAATGCCATACATTTGGTGGTTTTTAAGCATTGAAATCAAATCACCAGGTATCAATAGTCAGAGAACATTCTACAAATATCTGAATAGTCAGAGAATATTGGGAGAGTGTGTGATTAAAAAAAGAAAAAGAAAGGAGGATTTGGCAAAGCATTCCTAGGCAGGAGCTCAGCAGCTGAATAGGTAGGCCTGGAGCGGTCTGGGACCAACGTATCTACAGGACCGTCTCCTCCGGTATGTTCTCAGGAGAGCCTTGTGCTCTTCGAATAACAACTTGCCCTCTTGGTCCTGGCCCTGACCTGGTGGAACTCTCTGCCAAATGTCATCAGGGCACTGTGGGATCTTTTGCTATTCATCAGGGCCTGTAAGGCAAAGATGTTCCACCAGGCTTTTGGTTGAGGACAACAATGGTTTCCTCATTGGCTGGCACCCATCCTCTCCCCCCGCCTTTTTGTTCTGAGTTCCCTTTCCTCCTGCCCAGAAAATTGGCTGCTGCAGAATTGGGATAAAAAAATTATAGGACGCCATCTTGGATCTTTTATTCTGAGTTTAAATTTTTATTAAGTCGTATATTGAATTTTAATGTTTTATATATGTTATGGCATTTTGCCCTTTTGTACATCACCTGGAGCCTGGCATAAGCTAGGATAGGGTGATTAATAAATCAGATTGATGATGATGATATTCCATAAGCAGGTTGGTCTGGGCCTACACAAAGAGTTGCTCAGCAAGGTGCCACGCTAGAATCAGCAATTTTAGAGGGCTAGCTAGATAACCCATGACCTGGATAGCCCAGGTGAGCCCAATCTCATCAGATTTTGGAAGCAAAGTAGGGTTGGTCGTAGTTAGTATTTGGATGGGAGACCACTGAGGAAGTCTAGGGTTGTTGCATAGAGGCAGGCATTGGCAAAACACCTCTGAATATCTCTTACCTTGAAAACCCTATGGGGTTGCCATAAGCCAGCTGTTACTCGATGACACTTTCCACCAAGGAGAGCTCTAATGGTTGCAATACCACCATCTGGCCATCTGCTGTGGTGGCGCTGTAGTACAACCAGGTTGTCCCTGGTGAATGCAACGAGCAAGGGACCTGGTCCCATTACTATAGTCCCTGCTTCAAGATCCCTTGGCATCTTATGTTATGCTTGCCACAAAATAACACTGATTTATACCCACTTTCAAGTCTGCAAGAGAGCAAAGACACTCCCAGGCAATTATCATGGCATCACCTTGTATAGTGCAAAAAAAGAGAGAAAAGATCATTGGTTCAGTTATGCCAAGGATGCAAGGGAAAAGATTATCACTACCATAAATGTGTGCTATAAGTACAGATTAAAGGCAAAGATACAGTGCAGTGTTTATCTTGCAATAAAAAGGACTCTTCCCTTTACTTTGTTCTTCTTATGTAAGTCAATTAAAAATGCCCTCCTACTGAGAGATAATTTTCTTTGTTCATTTCCTCTTCTCCCTCATCATAAACTTTGTCTTGCACAACCAAATTCACTTCGGGCTGTTCGGCTCTGAATTCACATCTCAGAGATTTCATTACGCATCCCGGTGAAGCAATCAGAAGTGCTGGAAGGGAAGATATTTAATAAGAAGTTGCCTATCTTTTGGAGAGAGGCTACCAAAAAGGCCTGGCAAACGCTCTCAGCCTCTTTGGAGAGATTCCTTGGCTTCATTTCTATTTAAAAAGGCCTGTGGACTGAAGAGTCAACAGATCCTTCTATCATTTGGGACTGAGCATTTAAATGATGCATATTTTTGATTGATTTTTTTATTGAAGTATTTAATCCTGCTTCCATATAACTCAAACAATACAGAACATAATATATATTACATACCTCAGTACATTGCATATTTCTTCCCCCTGTTCCCTTTTCCCTGCCCCCTCCCTCAAAAGCCCTGAAATAATTCTTTATTTTATAACTTTAACCGTAAGTACACCTTTTGGAGTTTAATGAGCATATCATTACTGGCCCCACCTGCTTTTACCCATCTTATATACTCTAACCATCTCTTCTTAACTTCCTCAATCCTATCCTCATCTGACTTTTCCTGTTGTAATATCGTTAATATAACCGACTGTACCCATTCATATAAATAACCATTCCATCTATCTATAGTCCATTTTGTAACATCTTTCCAACCAAGCACTATAACTGTATGGATAGCTAAAATCATAGCTTTAAATAGATCCTGGTATGATTTTTCATTTTGCAGTTCCCTAAAATTCCCATAAATAATACTTTCCCTGATAACTCCACTAACTTTGCAAACTTCCTCCACCTTTTCCAGTATCTTTTGCCAAAATTTAACCACCCCAGAGCATTCTTATCAAAGATGTACATAATATCCTTTTTTAAAAAAAAAAAAATGATGCATATACCTTTACTACAAATATCTTGATTTATCTACAAATATATACCCGTTTTATACCATTTTCACCATTGTGATGTCCCCTGAAGAATCCTTGGGATGGTAATTTGCAATAATGCTAAGACTTCTGTTAGATAACCAGTAGCTTCCCTCATAGAACGATGTTTCCCAGAGTACTCTTGGGAGAGCCAATAATTCTCAAACTGGTTTACAACTTATTTATTTATTTATTTGATTACTTCGTATACACCCTGCTTTTCTTCTCAATAGGGAGGTAAGGTGGCATGGTATAGCGTTATCTCAGCAGCTAAGCATGGTTGGTACTTGGATGAGAGACCACCAAGGAAAAGTCTGCAGAGGAAGGCAATAGGAAACTACAGATGCTTCTCACTTGCCTTGAAATCTCCTTGTTCGGGTCACCATGAGTCATTTGTGATTTTTTTTTTTGGTGACTATTTGTGTGTGTGTGCCTGGAAGTCATGACTTCTGGTGACCCCTAGTGGGGCTTGGACATTTCAGAGGGGTGACTTGCTATTGCCTATGTCTGCATCCCAGCCCTAGTATTCCTTGGAGGTCTCCCATCCAAGTACTTGCAGTACTTCTGAGAACTGACAACTGTGGGCTTGCCTGGGTTATCCAGGTCAGGGCTGATTCGATGGCACTTGTGTACTACATTTTTTTTCCCATGGAGACCTAAAGTGCCTTACAAAATTCTCCTCCATTTTATTCTCACAACAACTCTGTGAGGAAGGTTAGGCTCAAGGTCATCCAGTATGCTTCCACAGCAGAGTGGGGATTCAAGACTCTGTCTCCCAGCTTCTAATCTGAAGCTTCAACCCCTTCCCCATAAGTAGGGTTACCAACTTTCAGGTGGGGCCCGGAATTCTCCCAGAATTACAACGGATCTCCAGATTACAAAGATCAGTTCCCCTGGAGGAAATGGCAACTTTGGAGGCCAGACTGTATGATATACCATAAAGTCTAGGAGAAACAGATGTCCTAGAGTGACATCCCATCCCATTTGAGCTCCCTCTCCTTCTGAACTCCACACCAGGGCACCATCCCCATATCTCCAGGAATTTCCCTCAGCCAGATTGTCAGTCCAAGGGCTCTCAGTGAAATCAGGAAGCCTGAGTGTTTTAGCCCATTTAAGGTCCCCTGACTTTAAAGATACAGGCAACCCAATCTATTTATCCAAAAAATGTCCTATGGGGAGCAGAAGGAACTTAGTAAGCAAGTGCTGAGAGGCTTTACTGTCTGTGTTTATTTAACTTTCGATTGGGCACACAGCCTTTGGATTGCACTGATGAGCTAGCGATAAAGTACTGTGGCCTTCATTAAGATGAAGAGATTGATTTCATTTAGCATAATTGAAACCGATAGGTGCCAGATTGTGTTGCCAAACTGATGAGTCGAAAGAACTATGCCTCCGTAAGCTTCCAAGGATTTAAATCGTTAGGTGCTGTTCCTTTTTGGTGGGGCTATCCCACGAGATAATACTTCTGCCAGTAGCTACTTGTCATAGGTGTTTGTGCCTACGTGTTAAATCATTTCCATGTACCAAGTGATTCAGAGAGCCACAAAAGAAAATGACAGAAAGAGCCATGCCACCCCAAGATCTAACAAATATAGACTGGCATGCTCTTTCTTAGGAAATAACTTCCTTCATCATAAAGGTGTTCCAAGCAAAAGTACAAGAAATCTGCTTCTATGACTCATTGGACGGTAAGAAGACCGTCATGGTAAGAATTGTGTTAGGCCCCCAAAAAGGGGAAGAGAAACTAAACCAACTAAGCAAGAGCCAAAACTTCCAAAGGAAGTTTAGAAAACTAGTAAGGGGCCAAAAAGTTAAAAGCATCAATAATCATAGACATGTGCTTATTTCAAAAATAGCTAAAAACCTCGCAGGGGCCCAAGTAAAGCCTCCTAATGTAATCAAATTGACAAATGCACAAAAGGAACCGTATATGACCTGACGTGTTTCGGCCCAAACATGCTTAGCATGTCTGTTTGTCTGCACTGATACATATTGATGTTGCATTGGCCATGATAAGGTGATTGTACTTGTAATCTTAGGACCTAAACTGGAAGGTACTTTTTGGCAATATCACTTTCTCCAATATATGTAACTGCCACTGACACAAGGCCAGATACAATTGTGGCCTCACATCTCTTTTTGTGTCATTCAGTTCCAGACTAGAACATTCCCGTTTGGATCCTGTATCGATTGTTTACTGCCTTACAAGTCTAGCAGGGGCTCTGTTATTTGTTGTAAGGTAAGACCTGGCAACCCTATCAGAGCTCCTTGGAAGAAGCGTGGGATAAAATGTAATGGTTATTATTACAATGTGGAGATTTGCTTTCCATCATGGATACTAGACAGTCAGCGTTTCAAATGAAAGATGTATTTTGGTGTTCTTTTTTCCCCTGATCATTTTCTTATGTTCTGCATGACTGCAGCCAACTTTTCTGTAGTTTGTTTCTGGCAGGGTTGCCAAGTCCCTACCTCTTTCCAGTGTGGGGGAGAAGCTCCTGTTCTGGGACTTTCATGTGCGCGCTATGCACGTGTGCATCATGATGATGTCACCTGGAAGTGATGTCATCACACTAGGCACATTGCTAGGGGATGCCCTCCCCGGGTGACCTGGCCAGCATGATGACGTCACCTCTGAGGCAGGGTCCAACCACTGGCTGGATCTGGGCCAGTGGGTCGGTGGGTCCTAAAATGGGCAAACCCCATAGTGCTAGTTTCTGGCACATGGTATGTAATTGTATGTGTGCATGCTTGTAGGTGTTGCCCCAATACAGGACCTTTTAGTCACTATTAATTACGGTTGTCCAAATGAACACATGAATCTGCTTTATACAGACCAGAGTCAGATCTTTCCTCTATCAAGGTCAGTATCATCTGGTCAGACTGGCAGTGGCTCTCCAGGGTCTCAGGTGAAGTCTTTTACATCACCCTCCTCCCCGATCCTTTTAACTGGAGGTGCCAGAGATTGAATCCATTCTGCATGCAAAACAGATGCTCCACCAGTGAGTCACAGCCTCACCCTAAATTTTATAATAAGGACCAACTTTTAGGGGAAAAAAAATACTGGTCAAGTAGAAACCCAAGCCTAACCTCTTTTATCTATAAAAGAGAAGCACTAATTATTTTTAGATGCTCTAGAACATATTCATGATAAAAGCCATTAGTCAACAACAAAAAAGTCCCAGCTAATAACTGAGGGTGGTTGTTGTTTTTTAACAAAGGAGCAATTAAGTTCCTTTGGTTCTCATATCAGGCAGACTTTTTCACATTTATGATCTCTTGGGCTACAGTGCTTTAAACACAGACTTGTCACGTGGTGCATGGGAGTCCATGGAGCCTGAAAGCGGCGTGTTGAATCAGAAAATTAAAGACAGTAATTGCAGGTTGGAAAGAGTAATTATCTCTGCATTGTGAATATTTTGACGCCACCTACCATAAACTGGGAAAGTTGTCGCTTCTCCCGCAGACTGTAGCTATTGTTAGAAAGCTGTTTAGCAGTGAGTTGCACTTGAAATATAACAAACAGAGACAATGATAGCAACAACAACCCTCTTCCAGAGGAAGACCCATTTGTGCACTTGGGACATGAATGGAAGATATGGATTTTATTGCAAGACCCAGGAACAGAATGGCTTTTGCAGCTTATTAAAAATTACCTCTGGTTTACTCGATCTTCTACTGAACAGTTTCTGCCTCAGTTCAGTTGGTGCAAATCTTTGTCCCAGTGTTGGTTTTATGGAATGCCCACTTTTCGTGGGGCCAGCGCAAGTACTCTAAAGCAATCCATACACAGGGTTGGATCCAGCCAACTTTTTCATTCTGTCATACCCAATAGTTCAACAGTCAAGCCTGTTTGCCATGAAACTGGTCGCATCCCTAGATGAAGGCCTTGCCATTGATGACTGAGGGGAACCTCCACGTTCAGAGGCACTAATCCTCTGAATCCCAGTGCCAGGAGGCAACATCAGGGGAAAAGGTGTGTCCTCTATGCCCTGTTGTTGGCTGCCCAGAGGAACTGGTTGGCCGCTGCGTGAGACAGGGTGCTGGACTAGATGGACCACTGGTCTGATCCAGCAGTGCTCTTCTTATAGTGCCCACTGAGTGCCCACGAGTTCTTCTATTGTGAGAAAGGGAGAAAAGTACTTCTTTCTCTACCTGCTCAATCCCATGCATAATCTTGTAAACCTCTGTCATGTCACCCTTCAGCCGTCGTTTCTCCAAGCTAAAGAGCCCCAACCGTTTTAACCTTTTTTCATAGGGAAAGTGTTCCAACCCTTTTATCATTCTAGTTGCCCTTTTATGCGCTTTTTCCAATGCTATAGTATCCTTCTTGAGGTGTGGTGAGCAGAACTGTACACAGTACTCCAAATGAGGTTGCACCATTGATTTATACAGGGGCATTATGATACCGGCTGATTTGTTTTCAATTCCCTTCCTAATAATCCCCAGCATAGCATTTATTGCAGTTGCATACTGTCTAGACATTTTCATTGAGTTATCTACTATGACTCCAAGATCTCTCTGTTGGTCCGTCTCTGCCAGTTCGGACCCCATCAAAGTGTATTTATATTTAGGATTTTTGGCTCCAATGTGCATCACTTTGCACTTGGCCACATTGAACCCCATTTGCCACACTGACGGCCACTTGCCCATCCTTGACAGATACCTTTGGAGTGCCTCACAATCCTCCCTAGTTCTCACCACCCTGAACAACTTCATGTAATCTGCAAATTTGGCCACTTCACTGCTTCCTCCCAACTCCAAATCAATAATAAACAAGTTAAAAAGCATCGGATTGAGTATTGATCCCTGTGGTACCCCACTGCTTACCACCCTCCAATGAGAAAATTTCCCATTTATACTCACTCTCTGTTTCCTATTAATTAGCCAGTTTCTGATCCACAAGAGGACTTGTCCTTTTACACATAGACATGTCATTGCAATGGTCCAAACCTATGTCATACCAACTTGCTTGGAAAAAAGATTGCAAAGCCGATTTAACTTCTTCTCAGTGGAAGGCAATATGGACCTCAACAGCATACACTCCCAAGTCCTCTGAAATCCAATTAATATCATATGAAGTGCTCACCCAATGGTATCTGACACCCTCCTTACTACATAAAGGCAATAAAAGTATCTCCCCTAATTGTTGGAAAACTTGTGGAAACTATGGATCACTGTTGCATTGCTGGTGGTTGTGTAAAGTAGTCAAAAAAATTGGGACCAGATTATACATCATATATGGCTCATCACTAATTATAAGATACCTAACACTCCTGAACTGATTCTTTTGAATTTGTGGCAAAATCCAGCAATATCTAAAATGCGACAAGAGCTAATTGCAATCCTGAATACAGTTGCAAATTTTCTATTGGCCTCTCACTGGAAGAAGACCTCTATTCCTTCAACTGCAGAATGGTATGTAAAAATTTGGGAATTTTTCACCATGGACAAAATAGCTGATCATATTTCAACCACTGAATTTACTTCAGGTAACTGTAATTCTAATTTATTAGACAAATGTCTTCCCTTTATGGATTACTCAGCACGGTATCATTCTTTCAAATATCATAAAACAAACAAATGGGATTTTGGCTTATCTTTAAATATATTTTAAAATATTTGTTGGTAATTATAAAATTGCTGCTTGTTACTTAAAAAAAAAGGACAATTTGCAAGCATTTTTATTTACTGTGTTTTAATTATTCTTGTTCAGTGCTGTTTTCTGTACCATACCTGGAGTCACCATGGATGGTAGGACAGACTTATAAAATAACAATTAATAAATCTGGATATTATGGAGATGGAAGGGGAGAGCTTGATAAGGGGAATCTGTTTTCAGTGGCGGCCCTGACTTTCATCATACAGGGCAGAGAATGCAGTGATACAGAATTCAAGATCAGAAGGAAAAGAGTTTCTGCCCAGATACTTAGATTCAACCAGTTATGCTTCGAGAGCAACTATTAATTTATTATTATGGTATGCCGCCATTTCCTCTTATCTTCACATTTCAGTCATTAACAAGCAAGGCTCTCTGTAAATGTTTTTCATTAAACCACTTATTAATAGATTTAGATGATATTAGATTTATTACACTGCAGAAGCCAGAGGCCGTAGCTAATAAATCGTAAGCTTCTTTTAGTAATGTATTGTGAGCGGCTTTCCCCCCTCCTGCACACATTTACAAGATGGGTCCTAATTTTCTGCTGCTCGCAACCCAAAGCCAAAAGTTTGAATAATTGCCTGTCGTGGATCTGCTCCTCATCTCTAAGGGAGACTCAGATGTAGGGGTGGGCACAAACTAGAAAGTTGCAGTGAAGAAGAAGAAGAAGAAGAAGAAGAAGAAGAAGAAGAAGAAGGAGGAGGAGGAGGAGGAGGAGGAGGAGGAGGAGGAGGAGGAGGAGGAGAAGGAGAAGGAGAAGGAGAAGGAGAAGGAGAAGGAGAAGGAGAAGGAGAAGGAGAAGACGAAGAAGAAGAAGAAGAAGAAGGAGAAGAAGAAGAAGGAGAAGAAGAAGGAGAAGAAGAAGGAGAAGAAGAAGGAGAAGAAGAAGAAGAAGAAGGAAAAGAAGAAGAAGGAAAAGAAGAAGGAAAAGAAGAAGAAGAACTAGCTTTATACCCTGCCCTTCACTTGGAGTCTCAGAGCAGCTTACAATCTCTTTCCCTTCCTCTCCCAACAACAGCCATCCTGAGCCGGCCTTGGCTGGAAGGGCGGGGTAGAAATTTAATAAATAAATAAATAGACAGACACCCCGTGAACAATGTTCTCCCTAATTTTTTTTCTCCCCAACTGAGTGGAGCAGTTCACATTCTGGGCAGGATATAACTGCTGCAATCTTAAAATGGGCAGTTGGTAGATTGCTGCTGAATGGGACTTCTTGTGTTAATGAGAGGCTGCTCACCCACACAGCTTAGAGGGAACACTGCCTGTGAGCCCCTGAGAGAGCTCTGAGAGAACTGCTCTTAAGAGAACTGACCTAAGGTCACCCAGTTTTCTGCATGTGGAGGAGTAGGGAATCAAACCTTATTCTCCAGATTAGAGTCCACCACTCTTAACCATTACAACAAACTGGCTCTCATGATTTGTGTGGCATACCCTGTTCACAAACCATGGACTATCATGAACTTTTAGCAGTTGAACAGTCCCCCTGGAATGCTAGAGATGCCAAACTCACAGGAAATCTCCAGCTGCCTCTCCTCTGACTTCCGTCTAGGTTTGGTAAGGATTGGATGTTAGTTACAGAACCCCAGCAAAGATGCCTCCAGGAAAGTGCTTCTGGGGAACTGACCGCATGTCATTTCCCCAGAAAGCAATTTCCTAGGGGCACCTTATTTGGGGGGCTTAACTTGGACCTCATAAATCCAATACCCACCAAACCTGGAGGGAGTATAGGGGAGCTTCCAAGAGAGGTCCCCTGCAAATTTGGTGTCTCTAGCTTGCACAGGACCTCTTCTATACACTCCTAAGCACAAAATCTGGTCTATACACTTTCAGGTACAGGTAGTAAAGGCTGACCCTGACACTACCACAGCCTGGAATGGCAGAAGTGTCTCTGTTGGAGCCAAACCACGGGAGCAGGACTCAGCAAGTCCAGTACTAACATTGCACTGTCAAACCACTGGATAGCATGGATCTCTGCCACGAGCTCATACCTCAGCAATAGCAAGAGCCAACCAGCTCACACCTGAATGGTACCCTGGCCTCGGCAATGCCCAGACCTGCCACATCAGAAAATGCCTGAAGCTTTCTCAGCTCCTGAGTCCTCGATACATTTATTTGGCAGGATGTCTCAGTGAGTACAAACGGGCAGCCACTCAGGTGCACAGGACCACAGCCTGAAGCAGTGTCCAGCACTGAGCAGCTGTACTGCAAGCACTAACGAGTGTAGCCCCCTTAAAGTGTGCCCCCGCGTTCCCCACTACCACCAAGCGAGCAAGAAGGCACTGGCCATGCCAGGAGGTGGCTCCAAATGCTCCCCATTGCTGCTGTTTGCTGGATGCTCACACACAACCGCAGGCTTGCCCAGCCCAGGTGGCTCCAGCAAAACAACGAAAAGTCCTCCAGGGCATGTGTATGGGGGAAGAAGAGCAACGCCCATCAGGCTCCTACCACCCTTGTGCGCTTTCCCTTTTCCCTGCCTCTTCCACCTCAGCATGTTCTCCCCATGTCTTTGGGATGACAGGCCTGCTGTGGTCATTTCGACAGGCACAAGTTCAGGAGATTCAGGATCATATAGAATGGATCCTGTGCAAGTTAGAGACACCAAACTCATAGCAAACCTCCCCTGGATTTCCCTCTACTTGCCCTCCAAGTTTGATGTCTTTAGCTTGCATGGAATCTGTTCCATACACTCCTGAACCTTCTGAACCTGCACCTTTAGGAGGACTGCACTAGCCGGCGCTTGTAGCACAGCCAGTCAGTGCTGGGCACTGCTTCAGCCCGAGGTCCCATGCACTTGAGCAGCTGCCCCTTTGTACTCGGTGGGACTTCATGCCAATGGTCATGTGGACAGTGCAAGAAGTCATGAAAAACTAGGAAAGACTATATAAAAGGGAAAGGGTTGCTGATCTTCGTCGCTATGAACAAGAACATGAGACCTGTCTTTCAGAAATAGGCCTAATCTGACCTTAATTTATTTACCCAAAACACACACCAAAATACAGTTTAAAAGTTTAATAACCAATTTAAACAAGCAATAACCACTTAAATAAACAAAGCAAAAAATATGCATCCTGGGCTGGGTCTGAGCTACTGGCCTGTCTAATGCAGTGCCAAGGCTACGGCAGCTACGGGCTAAGGGCCAAATGGCCTTTGGCTGTTACCCTTCAGCTCCCATCTAAGGTCTTCTGCCACTGGCTATACCTGGGCTATATAGCTCTAAGCAGGGGTGAAAATAAATTTAACTTAGATCTTAGCTGCTGGTAGCAAACTAGCAGGATCTGTACTTTCTACCCTGCTAGAAGTGTCTCTGGCCACACCTAGGTTAAGTACCTGCAAGTAGAGGAGAAAACAAACCCAGCCCGGATGTTGTTCAGCTGCTGCTGCTGCTGCTAGCAAGGTAAGAGGAACATCCCTACTGCCCTTCCTTGCCAGAAATGCCTCTGGGCAAACTAAATACTAGCCCCTATCGCTACAGAGATGCCTTTAGTTTAACACTGCATTCATGCTTGAAAGGAAGCTTTACTACATCTAACCGTAGATGAATAAACTGAAACTGAATTCAGATAGCACAGATAGGCAAAGCCAGTCTTCTAGAGCTGGTTCTGCTGTCCACATAAGGTTGCAAACTTTGGGTTTGGAATTTCTTGGAGATTTGGAAGCACACTCTGGATAGGGTAGAGTTGGAGGAGGGGAGGGAACTCAGCAGGGATGTGACACCCTGCAATCCACCCTCCAAAGCAACCATTTTCTGGATGAGAAATTATCTCTGTAGTCTGGAGATTAGTCTGGAGATCAGGTGAGACTTTCCTTCCATTAAAAGATTGGGGGTTCCATTAGATCCAAGTTTTTTGGTTAGAAAAACAGCTTACCATTGTGGCTGAAACTGCTTCCCCCCCCATTTCAACCAGTGTGAAAATTACCTCCCCTCGGAGACTCAGCTAACTTAGCCACATCAATCCTTGCCTTGTAACCTCAAGGCCAGACTATTGTAATACACCTTATTTGAGACTTCTGTTGAAGATAACTTGGAAACATTGGTCAGTTGAAAATCACACTATTGTCTGTTGCTAACAGGGATGGGCATGAACCAAAGCATGAAGCAAAATTCATTTAAACGGGCTTTCTGCAAACCCCATTTAAAGGGACTGTAGTCCCGTTCAACAGGTTTGTGAGTCCACAAACCATGAACCAGTTCAGTTCACAAATGAACCTCCTGGTTTAAAGGGACTCTGGGTTCATTTAAACCTTTGCTTTCTGTTCCCCACAGAAGCTGGGGCTTTCTGAGCTTTCTGCAAACCCCATTTAAAGGGACTATGGTCCCTTTCAACGGGTTTGTGAGTCCAGAAACTATGAACCAGTTCAGTTCACAAACAAACCTCCTTGTTTGATTCAGTTCATGGTTCAGTTTGTGGTTTTGTCCATGAACTGAAACAAATCACATTTTTCTGGTTCATGCCAATCCCTAGTTGCTAAACAATTTGTACGCATATTATTTGTCTTAAAATCATTACATAGGGTCCCTATTTGTTTTCAATTTCAATTAAAAATATGTGTTTTTACCTTTAAAACTCTTCATGGACTGGAATGCACCATCTTAAAAAGCCTACGTCTACCTGTAGGGGTATTTTTGGGCAGGAACGCACAGGAACGGAGTTCTGGCTGGCTCCCAAGTTGGCCACACCCAGCAGGAACTTATTAGCAGAATAGGCCACACCCAGCAGCAGAAACTCATTAGGATTGGCTACATGAGGGGTGTGTGGCCTCACATGCAAAGGAGTTCCTGCTACAGAAAAAGCCCTGGGTTTTGACAACAAACAAGGTAAACAGAATAAGAAGCAAAAGGTGAGTGTGGCTGGATGACCACACTTCTGGTAACATGGGGGTGTGGCCTAATATGCTAATGAGCTGTGCTGTCAGGGGTGTGGCCTATTATGCTAATGAGTTCCTGCTGGGCTTTTTCTACAAAAAAAGCCCTGTCTACCTGTATGAACAATAGTGCAACTCTGGTCTTCCCAGCAGTTTTCTCTTTGCAAATGTGTGAAGATCCCAACAATTGAGTCACACACCTTTATATGGGACCCTAAGCTGTGGAAAGATCTACCTGAGAGTGATAGGAAGACATTTTCTCTTAATCTTCCATTACACTAAACAAAGCTGAGCTGTTCATAAGGGCATTTGAGGGTGGCCAGTGAAACAAGGCCCTGACCTGGATGGCCCAGGATAGGCCAGTCTCAGAAGCTAAGCAGGGTCAGTCTTGATTAGTACTTGGATGGGAGACCACCAAAGAGTTTCAGGGTCGCTGCACAGAAACAACCAATGGCAAACTACCTCTGAGCATCTCTTGCCTTGAAAACCCTATGGATCACCATAAGTCGACTGCAACTTGTTGGCACTTGCCATCACCACCAGGGGAATGAGGTAGTCCTGCCTTTCTTTCCCATGCTCTGTTTTTATTGTTTAGCAGGATTATTGATTAGGTTTATTATTGTGTAGTTTGCTTTTCTGAAAATCTTTTAGGGAGCCACATTGGGACCCTCAGGGAATAATGACATAGAAATGTTCCAAACACGTAAACGATAGAGCTCTGTTTGGTGATCCATTCTTGTTCTTACTTCTTCCATATATTCAGGGCTGATTCAAGGTATTTTACTGCCCTAAGCAAAGTACATCCAGCTGTTTCTGGCTTGGTCCAAACCAAACAGTGGTGGCACTGAAACCCAGAAATGAGAACAGTCCTATCTAGGATTTGTGAAAAGCTCTGTAGGTTTACCTTGAAGTTTAGGAGAATGCCCAGAGAGGCATGATATCACTTCCAGGTTTTCCAGAAAGTGACCTAACACTGCCAGCCAACTGACATTTTAAATTATATTTTTCTCCTGCTGCCACTCTGAGCAGTAGCAGGGAATACAAGCTGGGGGCAGGGGATCTCCAGTCCTACTGGGAAGCCATCAACCTTAAATGCTGGATTTATCCTGCCATCGTATTCAGCAAAGTGTGAAGTCTTTCTCCAGCCAAATAGCCTTTGTCCTTGATTTTCTAGGGTTCTAGTTTGCTTGAATGGAAGCTGTACCCACATTTATTGATTTATTCAATTTACAGCCCACCCTCCCCACCAAAGCAGGCTCATCTGTTCATTATCCATAGTCCACATTGTCCACATAAGACTGAGACCATGTGTATTGAGCTCCTGATATTGAGCTCCTGATGGAGAGGGGCTACAGTTCAGTGGCAGAGCATCTTCTTGACATGCAGAAGGTCCTCGGTTCAATCCTTGGCATCTCCAGTGAAATAGACAATAGGTGATATGAAGGATCTCTGCCTGAGACCCTGGAAAGCCGCTGCCAGTCTGAGCAGACAATATGGACCTTGATGGATGGATGGTCAGCTTCGGCATAAGGCAGCCTCACGTGTGTTCACACATGATATACCTGGCTGGTAAACTCCTGGTTTATATGAATGGAACAGAATGTAACTTCTGCAGAGGTCCTGAATGGGGGGAGCTGTGGGGGGATAGGGTCGGGAATCTGACTCCCAACCCTTGGTGGGGTGCCACTGATACCTGCACCATCAGTGAGGAGTCTGGGAATGACTCCGGATGCCTCACTTTCCATGCCTCACCAGTGTTGCCAAGTTAGCCTTTTATCAGTTTAGGCTCATCAGGCAACTATTTCCTTACCTCTCCTCCCATGACCTGGCAACAGTAATTCATACAATGGTCACTTCCAGGATGGATTACTGTAACTTGCTCTGTGTTGGCCTACCCTTGAACCTGATCTGGAAATTTCAGCTAGTACAAAATGCATTGGTACACCTGCTGACTGAGACACATGTGTGGGAGCACATCCAGCCAGTGCTGCACCAACTGCATTGGCTGCCAGTTGAAAACCGGGTCAGGTTCAATATTATGGTGTTAACCTTTAAGTCCCTTTGTGGACAGGGACCAGCATACCTATGGGACCGTCTCTCCCCATATACGCCCTGCAAAGCCTAGTGCTCCACTGACCAGCACCGCCTTGTAGTCCCCAGTCCAAAAGACATCCATCTTGCCTCAACCAGGGCCAGGGTTTTTTTGGCCTTGGCCCCGGCCTGGTGGAACATGCCCCCAGTTGAGATCAGGACCCTGTGGGATTTGTTGTAGTTCCATCGGGTCTGTAAAATGGAGCTGTTCCACCGGGCCTTTGGTTGAGGCAGTGGATGTCAAATAACATTGGCCTCTCCTGCTCTGGCTACCCATGGTGCTTTCATATTATTGGCACACGGAGTGACTCACCTAATCTATCCCGATCCATCACCCTTCTTGCACAGGGCTACTGTGCATTGAAAGACACCAACCACCGAATTGTCGGCTAGGAAACTGAGATCCTTTCTTTAGATTAGATTAGATTAGATTAGATTAGATTAGATTAGATTAGATTAGATTAGATTATCTCTCTACATTTTAATGTTATTTGAATGACGTTTTTAGAATTGTCTGTTGGTTTATGGTACACTGTGAGCCGCCCTGAGCCCACTTGCAGGATAGGGCAGGATACAAACCCCAGTAAATAAATAAATAAATAAATATTTGCTTTCCTTTACTATAGCAACAGTTTAGCAAGGGCAAAAAAAAAAATTAAAAAGGCAATTGGAACAGTGTGTGTGTGTGTGTGTGTGTTTGTTTGTTTGTGTGTGTGTGTGTGTGTGTGTGTGTGAAACGGGCGATCTGTTCCTCTCTTCCCCAGAAGGAGAGAGTGAGAAAGACAGAGACGCTAAAGTGATACCTTGAAAGGCTCAGCACAGCCTCCCCAGCCCAAGCTGGGTCAGGGAAAAATGTGTCATTTTAACAGCTTTGTCACTCCAATTAGTCACTCTTGTAAATGCTCCTTTGAACTTCAAGACGAGCTGCCCTGCGCTTGTTTGCTCAGAGCCCAGACAGCTTGTCGCCTGAGTGTGCATTTGGTTTGTAGAGCATCCCTCTCCGTCAACCATCTTTTCAAAGCCCAGGCCTCACCTCCCTACCGGTGCCACTGAAGCAGGATCAGAGCACCATAGAAGGACACATTTCATACCATTTACTTTCGGAAGCAGTCCTGTATAAACCCAAGGAACTTTGGCAGTTTTGTTTTGATGCTCCTGCCAATTAACGCTCTCGAACTAATTTGTCTTTGGGGGGGGGGAGAAATACCAAACAAACCTTCCTCTGCCTGTTTTATTAAAATACAAAGTACTTAGCAATCCGAGCTAATTGTTCTAGAGTATTTAGCTTTATGCCCGCTCTACAGGAAAAGAGAAAAGCAAGAAATCTCTCTTGTTTAAGCACAACAGGTTTACATTTAATTAAATGTGTTGGTTGGGGAAGCATCTGTTTGAAGCATTAATGAATGACGGGGCCTATGGGACTTCAGGAGGGAAGGATTTGCACTTCACCACACAAGCCTAAAGTGAGCTTGTTTTTTCAAAAAATTACAGTCAGTTGCTTTAACAGTCAAGGGAGCTCGAAATGATTGCAAACTCACCTTAGCCTGAGATGACTTAATGAGTGCATTTTTATTCCACCTTTCCTCCAACGAGTTCAGGGCAGCAGGTCTCCCCTGCAATTTGTCCTCACAATGAGGAGGTAATTGGAATGTGAGAGAAGAAGGTCACCCAGTAACTTCACGGCAAGCAGGTATCTGAGGCTGGCAGCCAGTGGTGGGGGCCTTCGCTGGTGCTGTAGTGACGTTGCTGGCAACATGCTAGCAGTTGGCCAATACTCTACCATTTAACCATAGAGTTTTGAACAAATGCTACAGCATCACTGGTGATACACTGAAATCACTTCCAGTCGCACAGGAAGTGATATCAGCACACCGGAAGTCCCCCTCCATTACACTGCCATTTTTCTTCCACTGCTCAGCTGAGTAGTGGTGGGAAGGGTCCATAGGCAGTGGGAAATCCTGTGCCCTATGGAAGAAAATGGCAATCCTCTTGAACTCAAATGTCTCCAGTCCTAGTCCCACACTCTTTACCACTACACATTGGCATATTATTTGGAATATGTGGGATATGATTTCTTCTTCATAGTACTACAGTAGTGGCTACCCTTCTAGAATTCTCGGGTGCAGCAGTCATTCTTGACCATATTGTTGTTGTTGTTGTTAATTGTCACTGTCAGATATTTGACTGGTAGACGGCGTTCTGCAATTCGAGATCTAGCCAAGTTCTTGGGAATTGCAGATGTATCTTGGCAGGATTCTTGCTTGTCTCAACACTGTCTTCTGGAGCTTAGCTGGTGATTCACTCAATGTCTATAATGTCTGGGTGTTTCTAAAGACTTCTAGGCACTGCTCCAAGGGCTCCAATGACCACTGGCACAATGGTAACCTTCTTCTCCCAGAGGTGCTCTAACTCTATTAGTAGGCCATGGTATCTCATGGTCTTTTCCTGTTCTTTCTTTTCTGTTCTGCTGTCTCCTAGGATTCTCAATGATCCAAACCCTATTTCTCATCCCCCCCCCACAATTGTGATATCAGGAGTGTTTGCAATCAGAAGTCCCAAAGAATCTTTGTTTCATCATTCTCCATGATCTTGCATGGTTTGTGCTCTCATGATTTTCTGGCTGATGGTAAGCCATACTTCTTGCAAAGACGTTGCAACATAGCTGCAACTCTATTGTGATGTTCTTTATAGTCAGTTGGAGCAATTGTACTGCAGGCAGTGGCCATGTGGTTGACTGTTTCATCCTTTGTCTTGCAAAGTTGACATTTGTTGTTGTCACTGGTCTGCTGAATCTTGGATTTCATACTTTTCATTTTGAGTGCCTACTCTTGTTCAGCTAAAACAACATTTCTTTCTTCAAGTGCCCATTTTGGAGCCACTTCCAGGTGTTTTCATTATCAACTTGATTCTCTCTGTCTTCTCTCTTGTGATAGGGGAGTAGGATTGGTCAATATAGTTAATTATTTCCCTTTCTGGAATACTGGGAGCAAGCTGGGATCAGCTGACCAACACTAAACTGGACTATTGCAATGTGCTCTACTTGGGGCTTCAGAAGAAGAAGAGGAGGAGGAGGAGGAGGAGGAGATTGGATTTATATCCCGCCCTTCATTTGGAGTCTCAGAGTGGCTTACAAACTCCTTTCACTACCCCTCCCCCACAACAGACACCCTGTGAGGCAGGTGGGGCTGAGAGAGCTCTTCCAAGAACTGCTCTTTCAGAACAGCTCTGACAGAACTATGACTTGCCCAAGGTCATCCAGCAGCTGCAAGTGGAGGAGTGGGGAATCAAACACAGTTCTCCCAGATTAGAGTCCATGCACTTAAGTATTACATCAGATTCTGCAGCTAGTGTAAAACGCTGCGGCTAGACTGTTGGTTGGGGCTAGCTACTGGGAGTGTGTGACCTGGATACTACTGCAGTTACATTGGTTACCAATTCATAATGTTGTTTTTGTGCTTTCGAGCCCTAGATTGCTTGCAACCAGGTTATCTGAAGGACTGTCTTTTCCCATATGTTCCTGCCCAAGAAAATTAAGATCACAATGAGAGGTCCAAGTTCACAAAATTAAGATCACAACAAGAGGCTCTTTAGCTTGGAGAAATGATGACTGAGGGGTGACATGATCGAGGTTTACAAGATTATGCATGGGATAGAGCAGGTAGAGAAAGAAGTACTTTTCTCCCTTTCACACAATACAAGAACTTGTGGGCACTCCATGAAATTGCTTAGCAGTCAGGTTAGAATGAATAAAAGGAAGTACTGCTTTACCCAAAGAGTGATTAACACATGGAATTCACTGCCACAGGAGGTGGTAGTGGCTACAAGCATCAATGACTTCAAGAGGGGATTGGGTAAACATATAGAGCAGAGGTCCATCAGTGGCTATTAGCCATAAGGTATAGATGGGAACTCTCAGTCGGGGGCTCTGGGTTCTTGGGGGGGCATCCATGGGAGGACTTCTCGTGTTCTGGCCCCACTGGTGGACCTCCTGATGGCACCTGGTATTTTTGGCCACTGTGTGACAGTGTTGGATTAAATGGGCCATTGACTTTTCTTATGTTCTTATGTTCTTAAGCCAGATGATCGGGGTGTGTGTGTGTGTGCCCCCAATTGGAGATGGCAATCCAATCTGCAACATGTGAATAGGAACTCTCAGGTTGGCAGTGAGAGGGCTTCTAGTGTCCTGGCCCCACTGATGGACCTCCTGATGTCATCTGGTATTTTTGGCCACTGTGTGACAGAATGTTGGACTAGATGGGCCACTGGCTTGATCCAACATTGGCTTCTCTTATGCTCATATAAGCAACTATATGCAGGGCTATCAGGATGCCCTGCCCCGACCGCTATAAATAAAAAACAACCACAATACTGACCACATTGTTAGGTTACTTCTGATTAAAATACAGAAGTGACAAAGGGTAGGTCTAGGAATCACTGGGAAATCTGTGTTTCTACCACAGATTTTCCAGTGATTCCTATAGGTACTGTTTGTCACTTCTGGGGTACCTCTAGGAATCACCTTAAACTCTATGGTGTTATCAGAGTCTCTAGTGATCACTACAGCTATCTGTGGCCTAGTTGCTGCCAGACATTTAGTACTGCTGGGATCTTATGAATTCTATTATTTGTATTAACTGCCATTTTAATTGTTTAACTAATTTATTTTGTTATAACTTGTTTTTAATAGTTTTATAATTGTATTGTTGTTACCCGCCCTGAGCCTGCTTGGCAGGGAGGGCAGGATATAAATTGAACATAAATAAATAAGTATTGACTTGAATTGCAGTTTTCTAAGTTTAAATAATTAGTGAAAGGAAGAGGCTCTTTCTTAGGAGAGTTATTCTACATAATAGAATTGCCGTGCATTTCAGAGTCTGTAGAAGAGATTCTCCAGGAAACTGACTGTACATTTCTTCTCCTTTTATTCATGTCCCCCATTAGTGTTAGTGGGAGCTGATTTTTCTTTCAATTAAAGTAATGAAAATACTCTCTAAGTTATTCCAATGTGAGAACAGGGAATCTAGCATGCTAATGCTTATATTTTACATTTGCGGCATACTATAAAACAAGCAGGATATGACGATGGATGAGTTTAACTGGATTTGTACAACTACATATGTATGTTGATGGAAAATCATAAATCTAGCAGAGAAGTCCTGAAAACCCTGCCTTGTCTTTTCAGGAAACAGAAGTTCTGTCTAAAAATGACTGAATTATAAGGCTGTCAGAAGCACAATACATAGCTTCCATTTATCCAAGGTGAAGCCTACTTTGTGTTCAAGTGCAGACACACATAGATTTAGTGTGAATCCTTTAACTTGAATGTGTAGAAGTTAGGGGTAGGGTAGTAGGTGTGGGGAGGGAAAGCAGCATTGTATAATCCAGTCTCATCCGATCTCTGAAGCTAAGCAGGGTCAGCACTTGAATGGGAGACCACCAAGGAATACTCTTCAGAGGAAAGCAGTTGCAAACCACCTGTGCTTTTCGCTTGCCTTGAAAGCCCCTTGCTAGTGTCGCCATCAGTCAGTTGCAACTTGCCATCCCTTACATATGTATGTAGTGGGTCTCTTCAACTCCATCCTTTTCCATGATCACAAAATGCAGCATCGTCCTTGCAATAAGGGAGGGTAATGCCTTGCAGAAAGCCTACTTGCCTTGCCGGTCACAGGATTAGATCCATGATGCCCAGTCAGCATTAGGTCTGTGTTCTGTTTACAGATTGCACTCACCATAGTCCAGAGCTCTACTCACTGTTTGCCTGTCTTTCAACATTGCTCGATTTTGTAAAAATAGATGACAGCACAAGAGCAATCACATACTGTTTGGTCAGAATTCCTTACCTGGCCTAGAGTTGCCAACTTCAGATTTGGAGATTCCCAGATGTTTGGGGGTAGAGACTGGGGAGGGCAAAGCTTGGGGAATGGAGAGATCACAGTAAGGTATACTGTTATGTAGTCCATCCTCCAAAGCAGCCATTTTCTCCAGGGGAACTGAGATCTGTACTCCAAAGATCTGTTGTAATTCAAGGAAATCCCCAGACTCCACCTGGAGACTGGCAGTCCTCACCTGGCAACTGGCATATCATCTTTGTCAGCTGTTCCCCATATCCTTTAAAAGAAACATTAACATTTCTAAGTTATTGATTTACATCTGAGGTGTCTCCCTGTGTCCTTTATCACTGTGTGACTCAGTACTCATTAAAGGCCAGTGAATCGTTCTGATCCGGAACAATTTGCATGCATGTGCATTATTGCAATGTGTCCTGGGAGCTGCAATATTTTTGAGGGAAAGACCTATCATTCCTTAGTCTTCTTGACAAAGAGCTACTCTGATTGGTTGCTTGTGGCATGTGTAGCATCTGAAGCACTTTTGCACCCACCGAATAATGCCCTTCAATCTTCTTTCAATGCACTTCAGTGGTTGTTTGCAAGCAGATTTTGGCATTTCACACCGTAAAATCCAGATAGAAAGTGCATTGAATGTAGATTGAAAGTAAATTATTTAGTGTGTGCGAAAGCAACTCCAGAATGGTTTTTTACTGTGCAGTAGCTTGATGGGAAATTCAAACTGAACATTGAGCAAAACATCAAGGCCATGATCAGATGAGCTGTTTGATCTGATTGGTTGCTGTTACCCAGTGGATTTGAATTGCATGTTCAAACAGCACTGTCAGTATCCCGTTCCCCAGTCATTGCCCCCCTCCTCATCCCACTCTGATTGTGAGTTTTCCAACACATGGGAAAGTCTGATCTCTATGGATGTAACTGGTTTCACCACACATTTCTGGATGTATGAACTCTCCGTTGTGATCCCAAGCCATTTGGAAAGTCTGAACCTTCCTTTCCATTTTTGCTCCTTTTTTTAAAAAAACAAAAAAACAGCAATGTGCGTATCATTGGATCTTTGCACCAGTGTCGTGACTCACCACTTGCGTGCTTCTTTGCTGCAATACTTTGTTGTGGTCAGGAGCCCACCAGGGAGGGGGGATGATTTTGAGTGACATATTCAAGGAAACCAACCCTTTCTGTCATTTCTTGGGGTGGAACAGTGCTGGAAATAGTCCCTAGGTAGGCTCCCATATAGGCAGCCAGGATTTTGCCCCTGGAACTTCTCTCCAAGCCACTTCATGCTCTGGTGGGAAAGCTTTACAGGGAGAGAGAAAGGTGCAGGATGCACTCAGGCAGCACCATAGATATATATATAGTCTTAAAAAATGAATGGGAAAGGGAGTGATTACTGGTGGAGAAATACAGTTGTATAGGAACCAATGAGATCATAGTACTTGGCAGAGGGATTGCAGAGCTGTCAAAAAAAAAGCTGGTGCTTCAAATATGCACATGCGTGAAAAGCAAAAAAGAAGCTGACCGACCAACCACTTCATGGTTTCTGCGCAGCAATAATCCGAACGCTCAACCATGGGGTGAGTGCATGATGCACTGGGTTATGGGTGGATGTTTGGACAAAATTCTCTGGCACAAAAAAATAAGGATAAAATTAGAAGCATGGCCAAAACGTGCTAAGCCTATTGTCTGACCGCAGCCCAAGACAATCTAGTCAGGGGCTCGAGTCCTGTGGATGCGAGGAGTTCTATCACAATCATTTTGAGTGGTGATGTTATATTTATATTAAAGTTTGAAGCATCTTAGCTTCAGCAGTGATCTTTGCAGAAACCACCGGTTGTACCACTGTGGTTAAAGTGAACAATAAAAATTAGTCTATCTGCAAATCCTTGATGATATTGCATATAACAAATAACAAAAATATGTTTCTATAGTTCATATAATGTTTACTTTATACAATAGATCTTATCCTGTTCTGAATCTGCAAATGTTTAAATGTTGTTGGTGTTTTTCAACGTTCAATTGTGGGATGGGGGAGAGGGGAGATGGGTTTTTTCCTGTTTCCTAACTATCCTTTACTTTAAAGGACACTTAGTTATTTCCTCAGTCCAGCATCCACCCCAATCCCTCCCCTCCGTCCCCCCCCCTCTTCTGATATTCAACACAGAACTCGAGGTACAAAGGGCACCACACAAATGTAACTAATTATTGCTTTAGATTTCCTTTTTGCATGCTTCCTTTGAAGTTTGCCTCCAGAAACTCCAACATTGCTGCTTTACATACTTCCCTCAGCTATTTGGGCCATTGCAGACATTCTCATGATATTAAAACAAATAAGAATCAGGGCTATCTAATTGTTCTGGTTTTGATTTCCTTAATAAAAAGTGAAAGTTAAAAGGGCCTGCAAGCTTGCCTTAAAAGCTGCAGATGACTGCCATATAGAGGCACCCAATACAAATAGAGGCCTTACAAAAAGGAGGCCTCCACATTTCAGTGGAAACTAGCTAATAAGAGGACAGCAAACATTGTTGGCAGGGACATGCAAGACCTCCACAGAAGCTTTATTAGACTTCTTGAGAAATGTTAGATTTCTTCGGGAGGTGATGGACTCTCCTTCTTCAGAGGTTTTTAAACAGAGGCTAGACGGCCATCTGACAGCAATGCTGATTCTGTGAACTTTTAGGCAGATCATGAGAAGGGAGAGCAGGAAGGGTTGCATCAGTGATTAGTTCTTGTGGCCCTTTCTTACATGCTCAGGGAAATGCTGATCACCACACTGGGTCCCCCCCCTTTCTGGGCATAGAACAGGGGTCACTGGGGTTTGTGTGGGGGAGGTATTTGTGAATTTCCTGCATTGTGCAGGGGGTTGGACTAGGTGGCCGTGGAGGTCCTTTCCAACTCTCTGATTCTATGCTTTTGGTTTTTCTCAAAATTTCATGTGTCGCTTTGTCTGAAGTCTGCTGACCACTTTGAATGCATGAAGCCCACGGAACAGCTCCATTCTTTTTATAATTTAATTTTTTATTAATTAACCAAAAATTTATTCTGTGTTCTCTGCAAAGTCGAGTCCATCTGCCTCTGTCTCGTTGAGGTCCTTCCAGCAGTGGCCCCAGTCACATGGAAAAGTTTACTTGAAATTGTTAGGAAGGCTCCAACCCTGTAGATTTTATGGGGGGGTTGTAAATCCGTGGTATTCAAGAGAACTATTAAAGGAAGTTAGGATCTGCATTTTTTTGAATAGTTTCATTGGTCTGTTATTATTGTTGATTTGGGGTTTACACAGAAGTGTTGGATATTCTTTGTCAGGTAACTTGGACCTTCTTAGAAGGAAAAATATGGGTGTGATGTCCACTGGGTGTGTGTGTAAGGGAACATCATAGATGGGGCTCATGAGGTCTTGAAAGCACCAACCCAGTCACTGCTTACTTGCACAGGTGCTGTTTATTTCCATTTGAGCATTCAAGGTCCTAAAGGTGTGGAAAGACAGTGTTACCATTCCTCAGTTCAGGGTGGAGATCCCCTGCTTTTGCGGTCTCCTACCTGCAGCCAGCCAGCTGGCCAGTGGGAGGAAATACCCCTCCCAAGACCAACATTGGGCAATGTGCCAACATTACTCGGAAGTGACATAGGCATGTTGGTGACATCGAGGGGGATGCTGTGATTTTGGGTCAAAACTCAATGGCTTGAGGGGGATTTTACCATAGCATTTTGCCCCAAAACCAGAGCATCACCCCAGACTTGCCTACATCACTTCCAGGTGACATGTGACTGACCCAAGGTCATGAAGATGGCTTCATGTGGAAGAGTGGGGAATCAAACCTGGTTCTCTAGATTACAGTCCACCACTCTTAACCACTACAACAAACTGGCTGTCATCATTTCTTAGCAGTATAAGTACAGGAATGGAAGTTGCCCTCTTCTAGTTAGTCTGCATTGATATTATGGTACTCTGTGGTGAAAATTTGTTTAAATTGCTCTTCCATGGCACTGTGGCCCCTGCCTCATGGAATGGCCTACCTGAGGAGGTCTAGAAGGCTCCCACTTTTCTGGCTTTCCACAAATGATGCAAAACTGAATTCTTCAAGAGGGCTTTTTTACACAGGCAATAGAGTCACATGGCATGAGATGTTTCCCAAAGTTACTTGAATAAATTCTTAGGGACTGTGGCCTATACAACTGTGTATAGCTTGCTGAAATGTGGATCCTACTGTGTAATTTTTGCATCTTTTAATATGTCATGTAATACTTATGTTTTGCTTCAGTTCTGTTTTTAGATTTCTGGATGGTACTGTTGCACCAACATGCCTATGTCACTTCCGGGTAATGTTGGCACATTGCACTGTTCACTGAATGTCCCATCCTGTCGATTATATTGACTCACTCTGTGTAGGCTACCTTGAGCCCAGGTGAGAAAGGCAGACTATAAATAACGTAAATACATAATTTTTCTCCTCACAGACTTTGAGGACTCACATCCCAGAAGTAGGATTGTAATGGAAGCGGATGAAGTTGTTTAGCCAACACTGTGATTCTCCCACTAAATAGGAGTCTTTTTAGCAGAAAAATCTGGTAAGAAAAATGTGTTTCATCCTGACCGTACCTGACCATAGAAACATACAGATACTCTGGCACCCTACAAAAATTTCTGGTATACACATCATCAGTCAAACTATACTGAACATGAACATAATGCAAAAGTTCACAATGCCATGGGACTGCTCCCATAAACAAGATGTCACAAGGCTTAGGAGGCCAATCAGATCTGGAAATAACGATGACATCACCTAGGGCAAGTGAAGTCAATTGAGAGTGAGAGTAAGTGAGAGCAATGTATATTCAATGTAAATGAATCTGGGAACTTTCCCTCAAGGAGTAATAAAATACCAGGGATGAAGGGCATTTTTCAACAAGGCCAGAAATATGTCCGTGAAAAATTGTGAGACATTTTGGCTCAGGCTTCATCTACAGGGAAGCAATCTCTTTGACTCCAGCCGTGTTCTTCTTGACAGAACTCTTGACATTCATCAAATGCAAAGCCCCTTAAGGACGTAGCCAGGCACTTACGACAATGAGGTGATTAAGTGACAGGAATGGTCCTAAGGCAAAACAGTGCTCTGGTATTCTTCTCTTTAATGCCACAGTGCACTTTTTTTGCAAACAAAGTAGTAGTTTCCTAAAGGCTCAATCGCAGGAGTAAGTTCCTCACCACCACCACAGCCTTCTATTCTGATGTATATTGTATACAGTAGAACATTTATTTCTGTTAATTAATTAATTATCATATGACATTGTGTGTAGAATAGCCAGGAAATCCTGAGATTGTCTGGCAGCCACAAGTTCCAGCTCTTAGCACTATGCTAATGGCAAGCTAGACTTGTTCTTAGGGGCTGAGAGAGCTCTGGAAGGACTGTGACTGGCCCAAGGTCACCCATTTATTTATTTCTGTGGTGGTTTGATGGCACAGACAAAGTTTTACAAGGTGGTTTGCAGAGTTATTTTATCAACAGCAACTGTGTGGGTGGATTTCCAGCTCATTCAGTGGGTGTGTAAAGGACACCAATCAGCAGCAGCAGGAGCAAAATTGGGGGGGAGTGGTAACTCACAATGCCACAGTGTCACAATGTCAATTCCATCCAAGTACCCAGAAGTGAAGTCATGTTGTCTACAACGCTCTAGGAACTATCTAAACATCTGTGGTAAAAAAAAATGATATAGACTTGGGAAATTGCTACAGCATGGCATGGGATGTGATCAGTTCTCAGTGTGGGGCCAGAAGTGATGTCTCATCATCGCATAATGTTGCTTTCGTGAATCTCCACCCACCTGAAGCTCCCGGGGTTGCTAGGCAAGGGCTTACAACTTTAGTTTATGTACTAGTTATGAATGCTCAGTCACAAATCCCACAGCTTAAAAAAAGGAATGTGTGTAAGTGAGTCAGTGTGACTGTTTGACCTACAATAATAATATAACTACAATTACTATGAAGTTTTGAAAAAAAGAAATAGTTCTGTTTTTTTTAAATGACTCCAGGCACAATTCAAACGGCTGATACTTACCTTTAAAGCCTTAAAGGACTTGGGGCCATGGTACTTGAAGGCCTGCCCTTTGTCAAGCTCTTGTCCCCAAGCCCGGCTATCAGTTCTCCCACCTGAACAGGTAAGGAAGGGTGCCAAGGAGTTTTAGTTGTTCAGTCGCACAGTCGAGTCCGACCCTTCGCGACCCCATGGACCAGATTACGCCAGGCCCTCCTGTCTTCCGCTGTCCACTGAAGTTTGCTCCATTTCATGTTCGTTGCATCGATGACACTGTCTAACCATCTCATCCTTTGCCGTCCCCTTCTTCTTTGACCTTCAATCTTTCCCAGCATCAGGGTCTTCTCCAGTGAATGCTCCCTTCTCATTTGGTGCCTTCTCATTTGGTGCTAAGGAGACACATGGCTTTTTCAGTGGTGGCACCTTGCCTGTGAAATGCCCCTCCCTTTGAAGCATGCCTGGTACTTATTTTAGGTACCAGACTGAAGCATTTCTTGGTTACCCAGGCTTTTAATTGGATAATTTCATCTTTTCCACTGTTTTTATGGTCTGCTTCTAGCCTGTTTTCTGGATGTTGTTTTGGACTTGGCGTTGTGTACCAACTTAGACCAAGCACATGGCTTTCCTGCACATGTGGTCAGCGAGGTGATCAGAGCTTCGATCTAGGAAACAATGGACACATAGGATCCTAGTAACAGCCTATCAGCTGCCCAGGATCCTAAAGAAACCCAATCAGAGATGGGATTATGTAAATAGCCAATCACGGGTGTATGGGTGTGTGTGGGTGGAGTTGTTGTTGTACATTTAAGCAGCCCGCGGACTTGCCCTGTATGTCTGCTGAAATCACTTAGTAAAAGTATGAGCTGAAATCACTCAATGATGCGTCAGACTCAGTACTTTTCACTGATGACAAGGATGGGATCCTGATGAGTGGACCAGACCTTGCTTCCTGACAAGAACCAAGCACCGATCCATAGGACGCTGCCACAACCCGCACCGCTCACGAGCCACACTGCACTGTGCAACACTCCACAAGACACTGCTCCCACTTCGACCTGGAAGTCATGGCAACCGCTCCGGGACAGATCTCCACCTAAGACTCAGGTCACCCCAAGCTCTGGGAATCCTGGGTCGAACAGCTAATACATTTCTTCAAAATTCAAAAAACCACGGATGAGGACCTAAAAAAATCATGGCTCCTGAGCATGTGTGGCATTGCAACGATACGGCTGGCCAGGAGTTTTATTATCCCAAAGAAAATGGAGGCAGCTACCTACAACGACCTGATCAAAGCCTTGAACGGGTACTATGCATCAAAACCTTCAGTCATGGCCATGAGGATGGACTTCATCACCCGCACTCAGAAACCTGGCAAGACTACCCCCGACTTCCTGGCCAACATCCGGCAACTGACAGCCGCATTCACAGCCGTAAAAGAGCTTTTGGTGTCGAACGCTGTTCTTGCACACTTTGATGAGTCCCTGCCAGTGGTGTTAGTGCGTGATGCTTCCCCGTACAGGGCTGGGGCAGTTCTGGGACACATGCGGGCTGACGGCTGGGAGGTACCAGTTGCTTACTACACCTGGATGCTATCACAGGCTGAGCGCAACTATTGATAAAAAAGCCCTAGCGATCATGGCGGGGGTCAAGAAATTCCACAGCTACCTCTACGGATGCCTGTTTATGATCATCACCAACCACAAACCCTTGCTGAACTTGCTGGCCCCAGATAGTCAAACCCCCCAGATGCTTTCCCCTCATGTCCTGCGGTGGTCGATCTTCCTAGCGGGCTACCAATATGTTCTCACACACAGACCTGGCAAGGCGATAGGCCATGCTGACACTCTTAGCCACCCTCCCCTACCATCATGTGATCCAGCCCCAGCCCCAGCTCATCACATCACCCTGGTGGAAGACTTACCTGACAGGCCAGTCCTGATCTCCGAGATCTCCCAGCACACTGCCAGGGACCGCATCTTGTCCCGGGTTTTAGACTGGGTGGGAAGGGGCTGGCCCACCGGGCCCAGAGTTCATGGCTTTCACATCTAGGAAGGAGGAGGATCATCACGTAAAGGGTGTTTGTTGTGGGATGGGCAGGTGGTGGTGCCCCTGCCTATTCAAAAATGGGTTCTGGAATCCTTACATGAAGCACACCCTGGGATCGTGCAAATGAAGGCACCAGCTCAGAGCTATGTCTGGTGGCCGGGACTCGACCGGGAAATAGAGGACCATGTGCAAAGGTGGCAGAAATGCCAGGAGTCACGAAAGCTCCCATTTGGCTCTGGGAATCTTCACACAAACCCTGGGCCAGGCTACACCTGGACTTTGCAGGGCCCTTCCAGGGGCAAATGTTTTTTATTCTAGTCAATGCGTTTACCAAATGGCTAGAGGTAACTCCAGTAGCTTCCACTTCATCCCAGTCCGCCATCCGAGCTATGTGGTGGATTTTTAGTACTTACGGGATACCGGACACTTTGGTGACCGATAATGGAATTGCATTTACATCCACCAAGTCCCAAGAGTTTACCCAATACTACGGGACCTGGCACGTACGATTGGCCCCTTTCCACCCCACAACTAATGGCCAGGTGGAGCACATGGTCAGGATGACTAAGGAAGCACTCTACTGCGTGGAGCATGGGGATTGGGAGTATAAACTGTCCAGGTTCCTGTTTGGCCAGTGGATGACACCCCAAACCACCACTGGGAAATCGCCCGCAGAGCTCCTCATGGGCCGACGTCTAACCACCAGGTTAGATCGCCTCCACCCTGACCAAGCCCTGGAACACAACACAACAACCCTGGACCAGGCAGCCACAAGAGGTTTCTTCCCCGGGGACCTGGTGTATGCGAGAAACTTCAGGCGGGGTCCCACATGGATCCCTGCAAAAATAGTCCGGGTCACAGGAGCACGGTCATTGAAGTATCTTGTGAGGACAGGCAGCTATGCAAGAGACATATCGACCAACTGCGGCACCGCCTCCTAAATTCCGATCCTAAGACTGTGGAGGACTATGGAATCAGGGAGTGCATCCCAGAGGAGCCGGAGGAACCCATCCCACCACCACTGCCCATAGACACCTCAACAGCAGAATCAGACAGCAACGGGTTGCCCCAGGAGCTGGCCCCAGACCTGCGGAGTATGCCCCCCCTGCTGGAAACTCCAACCACTCCAGGAGAACCTGGGGGTCCGGCCGCAGGAACTCCCACTCAAGGTCTAGTGCTGCGATTTTTGGCAAGGACACAGTGCCAACCCCAATATTTATGGGACTTTGTGTGCTAGGGTAAGATCAAGACTAAGGGGGGAGGAGTGTTGTGTACCAACTTAGACCAAACACGTGGCTTTCCTGCACACGTGGTCAGCAAGGTGACCAGAGCTTCAATCTAGGAAACAATGGACACATAGAAACCTGGTAACAGCCTATTGGCTGCCCAGGATCCTAAAGGAACCCAATCAGAGATGGGATTATGTAAACAGCCAATCACGGGTGTATGGGTGTGGGTGGGTGGAGTTGTTGTACATTTAAGCAGCCCGCGGGCTTGCCCTGTATGTCTGTATGTTCTGAAATCACTTAGTAAAAGTATGAGCTGAAATCACTCAACGATGCATCAGACCCAGTACTTTTCAATTGGTTAATGTTGCTTTTCTGGCTTTCTTATAATTTATTTATCATTAAATTTCTAGCCTGCCCTCCCTGCAAGTGGGCTCAGAGCGGCTCACAAATAGGGCACAAATGCCAATGCATAAAACACAATTAAAAACAAGATAAAACAATCATTTACGATATTACAAGTGCTCTAGATGTTTCAAAGTCAATCTTCAGTAAGAGGGTGGTTCAGCAGTATCAGCTCCACACCGCACTGTGCTTTGCTCATCATAGGGCCATCTCCACATCCCGCTGTTCCCCAAACCAGTTGTTGTTGGTGGTGATGGTAGTGGTAATGATGGTAGTGGTAGTGGCGGCTCCTACTCGAAAGCCTGGCGGAAGAGCTCCGTCTTGCAGGCCCTGCGGAACTGCACAAGTTCCCGCAGGGCCCGGATCTCCTCCAGGAGCTCATTCCTCCTAGTAGGAGCAGCCACCAAAAAAGCCCTGGCCCTGGTTGCAGCAAGCCTGGCTTCCTTGGGGCCTGGGGTCACCAGCAGATGTTGCATCCCTGACTGTAGTGCCCTGTGGGGTGCATATGAGGAAAGGCAGTCCCTTAGGTATGTCGGAGCCTGGTCATATAGGGCTTTAAAGGTAAGAACCAGCATTTTGAAGCAGAGTCCATCAGTGGCTATTAGCCACAGGGTATAGATGGGAACCTCAGTCTGGGGCAGGTGATGCACTCATTCTGGTGCTGAGGGGCAGCAGTGGAGGGCTTCTGGTGTCCTGGCCCAATGCTGGACCTCCTGATGGCCCTGGTATATTTTGGCCGCTGTGTGACAGCATGTTGGACTGGATGGGCCATTGGCCTGATTCAACATTGGCTTTCTTATGTTCTTATGTTGTAATCTGGTACGCTATTGGCAGCAGTGCAGCACTTTCAGCACAGGCCGGATGTGCTCCCGCCCAGGGAGACCCATCAATTATCAATATTTCTTTAATATTGATAATTAAATGACTGTTTTTAATGTTTCTTTTTCTGTTATTTGTGAGTTTGCAAAGCAGCCCAAGCCAGTGTCTGGAGAGGCATTATATCAAAATAGATTCTACATAAGAATTTTTTTTTTATGTATGTGTGTATGTATTTATTACATTTGAAACTCACCCTTTTCTGTTAGCCTAAATCATCTAGTCCCACACATATAGAGCTGCATTCTGCAATGTTTACTGCAATAACAGGAATGGCAAACACCTTAACTAACTGAACAACGTTTTTGTCCAGTGGCACATTTAAGACCAAAGAAGTTTAATCCAAGGTAGAAGCTTTCGTGCTTATACCCAGAATTAAACTTTGTTGGTCTTAAAGGTGCCACTGGACTCAAACTTTGTTCTGCTGCTTCAGACCAACATGGCTGCCCACCTGAACCTACCTTAAGTAACTGTAGGCCTTTTCATCAGCAGGGAGACCTTTTTCTCGCCATAATTTACAAGCAGAAAGCAAGCACAACAAGCTGCAGGGGAGAAAACGAGAGATGCGTTCAGTAAGCTCTGCACAGTAGACAGAATACTCTACAGCCCCCTCTAGAGTTCAAATGGACTAAACACGCCCTGTGTTGTGTAAGCAATTACATTAATGAAACCGCTGTTACCTCTCCAATAGTTTCCACCACAGAGTGGCATAAATAGGGTACCCAATGCCATACAGGCACTTATCAATCCCAGCCTGCCTAACCCCATCAAGAGGGCTGCCCAGTTTTCCCTCCAGCCACACCCTGGGGCTGCAGAGTTTCTCACTAGGATTCTTGTTGGTTATTTCTGGATCATTGTTTGAACAGGTTTGGACAGAGGGCCTCAAACCCTTGGTTATTGCAGACAGGTAGGCATGGATAGCAGAATCCAACATTCTCCATTGTTACCCACAATGATCTAAAATAGCCTCCGAGTGCCAGTAATATAAGGGGCCCATTAACTATTCCTAATAGACATTTCAGTCCTTCAGGGAAGAAACAGAAAATCAGTAAAAACACTCTTAATCCCACGATCTACCTGACAGAATGTCAGCCAAATTCTTCAGATCCTGTATTAGAATATAGACAGCTATTCGTTGTGAACGGTAATTAAGTGTCTCGGATGCTCCTGAGGCAGAGCAGGGCTTTGGTAAAGCAGACTGTTTAATCTCTCAGAGTACTTTCTCGTAGAATATTTGGGACTGGGAGGGGAGGTTTCCCCACCCCCTGGGAGGCAGATTTCATTTTTTTTTAAAAAAAATACTAAATATCACAAAGCTCTTTAAAATACTAAATACCACAAAGCTTTTTTAAAATAAACAAGTAACCCGTTGGGGAAAAAAATAGGGTCCTTACCCATGTATATGCACCTGGGAGTTTCTCATCTCCCTGCATATGCTTACAGTACAGACCTAAACAGAGTTATATCTTCCTAAATCCCTTGACTTCAGTGGACTCAGAAGGGTGTAACTCTGTTTAGGATGTCATAGTCTTTCATTTACAGCTCATTGAAATACACCATCAAGTCTTGATAGGGTTGTCAGGTCCCCCGTGGCCACCAGTGGGGGATGGGGAGGGGAAGAGTTGCCAGATCCAGACTGGGAAACTCCTGGAGATTTGAGAATGGAGCCTGAGGAGGACAGGGACCTCAGTGGGGTACAAGGTCATAGAATCCACCCTCCAAAGCATCCATTTTCTGCAGAGGAATGGATTTTGGTAGTCTGGAGATGAACTGTAATTCCACAGGATCCCCAGTTCTCACCTGGAGGCTCACATCCTGATGTTTTGATCATAATGTATTTCTTATCTATTTAATGTGTCACTGAGTTCCTCATTCAAGCAACTCAAGGTGGTGTGCATAGTCCTCCCCTCCATGTATTACCCTTACAACAACCTTACAAAGTTGCTTAGGCTGAGAGGGAGTGAATGCCCCAAGGTCGCTCATCAACAAAACTGTGAAGCAGTGCATATGCGCCTGGGTTCAATAAAATGGTGCACTTTGAGGTAGGTGATGATAATGCCAGAAAAGATTGGATGGAGAATGTAAGAAACCAAATTCTAAAAGATTTGCACTGATTTGTGCCCATTTCTATATGTGAATGGTGAAAAGGGAGGGAACTTTTTATGGGTCTGAAACAGGTTTTTCAGATGACCTCCATGCCCACTAGTAAGTACAATCCTGAGAAATACTGTATTGAAAAAGGTGTCCTGTCCATTTGGAGATCTGGTTTCCTGCTTAACTTTGCTCCACAACTGATACTGACCTAAGGTTGCCAGACCCCCCCCCCCATTGGAGGCAGGGATCCCCCGCTGCTAGGCCTTGCCCCCCAACAGCTGATCAGTTGGCCAGTGGGAAGTCTTGTGAGTAGAAAGGAGGAGGCTCAAGCCATGTTGCATTGTCACACAGGAAGTGATGTCAATACACCAGCAGCTTTTCGGTGATGCTGTGGTATTTGGGCAAAAATTCTATGGTAGAAGCTGATTCTACTATAGAATTTTTACCCAAATACCCAGAAGTCATTGGCATAATGACATCACTTCCTGTGCAATGTAAGTGATATGGCCTAAGCCGCCTTCTTTCTGCTGGTAAGTCCCCCCATCCCCCACCAGTTGCCAGGAAGGACCTTGCAACCCTATATTGACCCCATATCTTTTAGCAGGGGGCTAAGGATCTCTGACAGAGGGGTCTTAAAACCTTCACAAAACTACAAGGCCCATGATTCTTTGTAGGAGAACACCAGGGAGAGCCAGTTTGATGTAGTGGTTAAGTGCGTGGACTCTTATCTGGGAGAACCGGGTTTGATTCCCCACTCCTTTACGTGCACCTGCTGATGTGACCTTGGGTCACTCACAAGCTCTGGCACAGCTGTTCTCTCAAGGACAGTTTCTGTCAGAAGTTCTCTCAGCCCCACCTACCTCACAGGGTGTCTGTTGTGGGGAGGGGAAGGGAAAGGAGATTGTAAGCCGCTCTGAGACGCCTTTGGGCAGTGAAGGGCAGGATATAAATCCAGTCTCTTCCTCTTCTTCTTCTTATGAGTTCCATACTTCTTTGCAAAAGTAGAACCACTGGCAAACCACAAGACCCATGATTCTTTGTAAAAGTCTTAGAACCATTGCTAAACTACAAGACATTTCTAAGCTAAACTATTATATACCCAATAAAAGTGTACAGTGTAGTGTAGTATTAGATATATACTTTGTGTTATTAGCCTTGATATGAGATGAATGGTAGTAAGACAAGGGGGCAATCAATTAAAATTTTAACAACAGCAGCAGCAGAGAAATTGTTAAAGAGAATTATCTGAACAAGACATAAAGTCACATCTTGCTTTTTTTTAAAAAAAGCCTGTTCTAACATCAAGGTCAATGCAGCAATTAAATTATTAACCCAGAGAATCCAACAAGGGATCATCAGGAAGGGTGCTGAAGCAAAATTTAGATGTAACGCTTTAAGAAGGGAGATAATGGTCGGTGTTGCTCACACTGAGAGAGCCGGGCATCAACACCCCTTTTCCAAACTGGATCTTGAAGAGGTCAGACCTCCAAGACCTGGAAGAGATCAATGGCCTTTGATGGGTGAGACTCTGCTGAGGATAGGTTGTTTGTTTCTTGGGTTTGTATCTCACCATCCCCGGCACAGTGGTCTCAGGGCGGGTTCCATCAAATATAATATACAAATAATTAAAAACAGTTTAAATACATCAGATAAAATACAGTACAATTCCTATATATCTAATCAGAGCCTATCTATCTATTGACCTATCACAACTGGGCTCCAGGTATTACTCGGACCTGATCCACTGAAGGGGAGGCCCAATAGATAGATAAAAGGAGGACGCCCACCACCTCCACTAAAAGCCTGTTGGAAGAGCTCCAAAAAAGCCCTGGCCCTAGTTGAGGCAAGACAGACATGCCTGGGGCTGGGGACCACCTGCAGATGTTGATTAGCAGATCGTAATGCTCTTCGGAGCTCATAAGGGGAGAGGCGGTATGCAGGCCCCTGGCCAGTTTCGCAGGTAAAAGTTTCATTTAAAGTATTCATTTAAAGTTTAAAGGGAAGTGTGGAAATCGTTCTGTGCATGTGCAAAAATGTTAGTTCTAAAGGTGGCTGCCTGTGCACATGCTCAAACTGAGAGGGAAAAACCCCCACTGATGCACGCTCCTGGCGGAGAACGATGTGGCTGCACAACGATCCAGAACAAGGTCGTCAATGTGATCGCGATTCTCTGGGTTAAAAAAACCCGCATCAGACGGAGCAATTTATACCGCTCCCAGCACGTCTGAATGCACCCCAGTAGAACCTTAGAGACCAACAAGATTTGGGGGTATTGTTGTGCAAACGGTGGCCCTCCTCTCGCTACCTTCTCCAAGAGCAGCAGCTGTTGAGTGTCCCAGTGTCCCTGAATATGTATACCTGTGCAAAGTTTGTCTCCACTCCTGCCCTTGTAAGGAACAGTTCCCAGCTGCTCTGCAGGCCCGTCTCTGTCTCTGTGCTGAACCGGCCTGAAGTCAGGATAGATGAGGGCTCTTTTTGTAGCAAGAACTCCTTTGCATATTAGGCTACACACCCCTAATGTAGCCAATCCTCCAAGAGTTTACAGAGCTCTTCTTACAGGGGCTACTGTAAGCTCTTGGAGGATTGGCTACATTAGGGATGTGTTGCCTGATATGGAAAGGAGTTCCTGCTACAAAAAGTGCCCTGGAGCCCCGCTGCATCTCAGCTATACAGAATGAGCTCTTGCCGGTGTTGTGCCAGACATTCCAAATGAGCGCCATCTCCAGGGGCATTGATACTGCCACCAAGTTTATTGGCGCTAGTGCTGCCACTGTGGGTGTGGCTGGCTCTAGCGCTGGCATCGGGTCCGTATTTGGCAGTCTCATCATTGGTTATGCCAGAAATGCCCCCCCCCCGAAGCAGCAGCTCTTCTCCTATGCCATCCTAGGGTTTGCACTGTCCGAGGCCGTGGGGCTGTCCTGCCTGATGGCGGCGTGCCTAAGAACATAAGAGAAGCCAATTCTGGATCAGGCCCATGGCCCATCCAGTCCAACACTATGTCACACAGTGGCCAAAAATACCAGGTGCCATCAGGAGGTCCAGCAGTGGGGCCAGGACAGTGGAAGCCCTCCCACTGTTGCCCCCCACCAAAGTACCAAGAATACAGAGCATCACTTGCCCCAGACTGAGAGTTCCTATCTATACCTTGTGGCTAATAGCCACTGATGGACCTCTGCTCTGTAAGTTTATCTAATTCCCTCTTGAAGCTTTCCATGCTTGCAGTTGCTGCCACCTCCTGTGGCAGTGAATTCCATGTGTTAATCACTCTTTGGATGAAGAAGTACTTCCTTTTATCTGTTCTAACCTGACTGCTCAGCAATTTCATTGAGTGCCCATGAGTTCTTGTATTGTGAGAAAGGGAGAAAAGTACTTTCTCTACCTGCTCTATCCCATGCATAATCTTGTAAACCTCTATCATGTCACCACTTAGCCGTCATTTCTCCAAGCTAAAGAGCCCCAGGTGTTTTAACCTTTCTTCATAGGAAAAGTGTTCCAACCCTTTTATCATTCTACTTGCCCTTCTCTGCACTTTTTCCAATGCTATAATATTCTTTTTGAGGTGTGGCGACCAGAACTGTACACAGTATTCCAAATGAGGTCGCACCATTGATTTATACAGGGGCATTATGATACTGGCTGATTTGTTTTCAATTCCCTTGCCTAATAATCCCCAGCATAGCATTGGCCTTTTTTAATTGCAGTTGCACATTGTCTAGACATTTTCATTGAGTTATCTACTACAACTCCAAGATCTCTCTCTTGGTCAGTCTCTGCCAGTTTGGACCCCATCAACGTGTCTTTATATTTAGGATTATTGACTCCAATGTGCATCACTTTGCACTTGGCCACATTGAACCCCATTTACCACGTTGACGCCCACTCACCCATCCTCGACAGATCCCTTTGGAGTGCCTCACAATCCTCCCTGGTTCTCACCACCGTGAATAACTTCGTGTCATCTCATCCTCTTTGCCATGTGAAGGAGCTGGATGCGCCCACCTGCCATGCACTCCCCTCTCATCCCTCTGTGTTTAGTCTCATGTGTGCTCTGACCTGATTGTTCTGTGGCAGATAAGGAGAGCCCATCTGTTAACTGCATCTGTCTGGCTCAGAGCGGGAAAGTGAATAAATACTGTATTGATTTTTTAAAAAAAGATTTGGGGGTATCATCCCACAAGAATCAAAGCTCTGATGAGAGGAGCTTTGACTCTGGAAAACTTACAGGTAAAGGTATAGTTTTCCCTTGCTCAAAAGCAAGTCAAATCCAACTCTAGGGATGTGGTGCTCAACTCTGTTTCCAAGCTGAAGAGCCTGCGCTGTCCAAAGACATTTCCGTGGTCATGTGGCTGGCATGACTAGATGCTGAGGCACATGGAATGCTGTTACCTTCCCACTGAAGCTATTTATCTACTTGCAGTTTCTTGCTTTCGAACTGCTAGGTTGGCAGGAGCTGGGACCAGAGACGGGAGCTCACTCCATCATGTGGCGCTCAGGTCTCAAACTGCTGAACTACCAACTTTCCAGTCTGCAGTTCAGCATCTTAACCACTTGAGCTACTGCAGCTCTTGGAAAACTTATAGGCTCCCCAAAAAACTTGTTGGGTGATGCTGTTTGTGGCTTAAGATATATCCTTGGAGAAACACTGGTCTCTGTGGTCCTACTCTTCCTGTCTTTGATGTGTATTTATTGTATATTTTACCATGGAATAGTCTGTGTCCTGCCCTCTGATAGTGGTGAGTGAGTTGCTTTACTCTTATAGGGTGGAGTCCCTGCTGGGTTCTGATTGTTGTAACACTTTAAGAAGTGAGATATTGGTAAACGTTGTAGGCTGTATGAGCCCCCTTATCCTGAAACCAGTTGCTTCCATCCCTGCACCTTCTTGTTGTTTTGAATGCGCCTGTCTCACTGTGTGAACTTAAGAGCAGGAACCAGAGTGACCGCCCTATTCCTGAACAGCAAGCAAAGCGGAACATTACAATCGTATTGCTTTCCTAGTTGTGACAATAAGCTGATCCTTTCCTTTCGCTCCTAGAATTGGAATTTTAAGAGAAGAAAGCAAAGGCAGGTTTTGTGCTGTCTTTTTTAAATAGTTTGTGTGAACCACATTGGAGCCCTGAATGTTTTGGGTATGGTTCGAGCCCGGGCTTTTTTTGCGGAAAAAAGAGGTCTCGGAACTCTTAAGAGAGAAATGAAGTTTTCAATCTGTATACTGAAAACTCATGCACTTTTAAACATTTTTAAAAGAATTTTGTCGATGGGGTTCCAGAACTCCGGTGCATCCCCCCTGGTTCAAGCACTTTTTAGGCTTCTGATAGTGCCATCCTAAGCACGGTTACACTGTTCTAAGCCAATTGGAATAAATGGACTTAGAAGGGTGTAACTCTGCTTAGGATGGCATTGTGAGCAGTGTTCCCTCTAAGCTGAGTTAATGTGAGCTAGCTCACAGTTTTTTAGCCTCCAGCTCACACATTTTTGCCTTCGCTCAGGAAGGATGGCTCCAGAGCAAACTAATTTATACAGCAGCCAAATCGCTCGTGCTCACAATTTGAATGCCAGTAGCTCACAAAGTAGAATTTTTGCTCACAAGACACCACAGCTTAGAGGGAGCATAGATTGTGAGAGTCTTAGAAGCCCCCTTTCCTTCTTCCTTCATCTATGCCTGTGCCACTTTTCTCAGTTGTAAACAACTAGAGATACATATCTTTTCAAAAACAATCTATATTTGACATCAGAATTGAATACAACACTATATTGTTTTCTTTATATCAAAAGAAAAAATAATGGATTCGATTGGCTAACAAAGAGCAGCATTCTTTTGTCTAACAAGATCTTCTTTTCCCATTTCATCAGCTAATGTAAACAAGTGAAAGAAGTTGTTTACACATACTAATAAACTATAATGAGGTTATTATGAAAGTTGTGTCTTTCCCCTACTTTTCCTGGAGCAAACTCATGTATGAGATCACCAAAAGAAATGCCAGTGGTAGGAGGCAATGCCTCTATGCCCTGTTTTTTTGGCCCTCCAGATTAACTGGTCGGCCACTGTGTGAGACAGGATCCTAGACGAGATGGGCCACTAGTCTGAGCCAGCAGGGTTTATCCTATTCTGTAGAGATGGCAGATCATGATCAATCTTGACTGCAGCCTAGGTATCTATTACCTATTTTTGCCAATAGTGACATGGCCCCTTTCCATGGCTGAGATGTGGGGCAACTGCCCCTCTTGGCTTTTCCAATAGTGTGGTTTCTAAGCATTTTCAGAAACTGTGTGCCTTGTTGCTATCATGTTTCTATTTTTATGCTTAATCCCACACATCCAAGCCCTACCTTCCACCTTATGTCATCTCTCGCTACCAGCAGCCAAAGCAGTAGGAGTGAACACTGGGAACTCCTTGTAAAGGACTACATGTCCTCCATTTTGTTTATTTTCAAGCCACAGTGCAGCAGCAGAATCGAACAGGAGTCTAGTGGCTCCTTTAAGACTAACCAAATACATTTCTACATAAACTTTCATGAATAAGAACTCACTTCATCAGAAGCATGGGGTATACATCCACAGGCGATAAGGGCAGATGTCCGGAGGTTATATACACCCCATTGTATGATAAAGTAACTCATGAAAACTTAAGCAGAAATAAATGTGTTTAGTCTTTAAGGTAGCCATGGACTTGCTTTTGATTTTCCTGACACAGAGTACCCAACACCTTTTTGAGCACAGTTGTCACCACCCTATACCCCAGCAAGTCACAAAGGCTATAGCACTTCCCTTTCTTGCAGACAAGTATATTGCCTCTGGATCTGGAGCTTCTATTCAGCTATTATGGCTAATGGCCTCGATTCAATTGCTGACTCCATTCAAAACCATCTAAGCAAGTGGCCATTAGGCTTGCCAAGCCCCCGTTGGGGGTGGGTAAATTCCTGCCTGGGAGGCCCGTTACCCGCTGGCGGCGGATCAGGCCCCGGGGGGAACTCCACCTCCTACCAGGAAAACTCTATGGTTTTCCCTCGAGTCACGGTGCCCCTGCCCTCAATGTGGGCAATGCGATGACGTCACTTCCGGTGACATCATCATTTTGCGTGTGCGCAGGGAGACTCCCAATGGAGCCAGAAATCCCCCCGCTTTGCAGGTAAGTCGACTTGGCAACCCTAGTGGCCATCATGGCATCCTGAGGCAGCAAACTGCACAAACTAATGTTGTGCTGTGTGAAGAAATCTATGGCCAACTAACTTCATTGGCAAAGCCCAAATATTATGAAAAAAGGGAAAATAAATCCATCTTTCTGCACTCTCCACATCATGTCACTCACATGTTTTAAGGCCTAGCTAGATGAGAGACATTGGGATATTTATTTATTTATCTATCAAATTTATACCCCACCCTTCCTGCTGGGGCAGGCTCAGGGCGATTTACAAGAATTAAAATATATAAATAACCAGTACAGTTGGTCTGGCAAAATTAATGCTAATGATATTTGGTGATGATGGCAGCAATTGATGTCCTATGGTATTGATCTGCTCCTTGGACTGTTTCTTCTTATGTGGCCAGCTCAGGCTGTTGATGATAGTTCCAGACAGGGCCGTAGCCAGGATTTTGTAATTTGGGGGGCCTTTAAATAAGTCGGGGGGCACTAACATCACAAAATAAAAAATAAAATTTTAAAAACTCACTTTTACAGCATTTGCAGGGAAGCAAGCTGCACTTGGGGAAGGGGCGGTGGTGGGGAGTCCTCCAGGCAGCCCAGAGAGTTGGGTGGGCTGGGGGCTGGCTGGAAGTCAGGGGGCCAGGTCCCGGAATGCCCCACTGTAGCTACAGGCCTGGTTCCAGAGGGCAGGAATCATAATTATGGTGCTGGAGAAGACTCTTGAGTCTTGGACTGCATGGAGATCAAATCATTCAATCCTAAAAGAAATCAACCCTGACTGTTCCCTGGAAGGCCAGATCCTGAAGTTGAAGCTCAAATACTTTGGCCACCAAATGAGAAGGGAGCATTCACTGGAGAAGACCCTGATGCTGGGAAAGACTGAAGGTCAAAGAAGAAGGGTACGGCAAAGGATGAGATGTTTAGACAGTGTCATCGATGCAACGAACATGAAATTGAGCAAACGTCAGTGGACAGCGGAAGACAGGAGGGCCTGGCGTAATCTGGTCCATGGGGCCGCGAAGTGTCGGACTCGACTGTGCGACTGAACAACAACAATGGTTTTACCACAGAGTCTCTGGCAATTCCTAGTGCTACCCTCCCTAACTTCTGGGTTTTCCCTGGAAGTGCTGTCATCACATTGATGCCTCCACCCTCACATTTCCCCTCCCCCAACCTTCCTGCCAGTTGCCAGGCTCAGCCTAGCAACGCTACCTCATGTTGAGGTCTTAACTGCAGTTAGACCCCATTCAGCCGTTATTAAAATGCCTTGGAGCCCCACTCATGGAACTCCCAGTATCCTGTCTAATTAGACCTCAAACCATCCTTTTTCTAACCCAACAAGCAAATCCCGAAATACTCTAGTCTTTCTTTGTAGGGAAGGTGTACCAACCCCCTGATCTTTTATGTTGCCTTTCTCTGCACCATTTCCAGTTCTAAGCTACACTTTCAGGAAACAAGAATTACACACAGTGTTCCAAATGCAAAGGCTGCAATTTGTGCAAAGGCCTTATGATTACAGCCATTTTATTTTCAATCCCTTCCCTAATAATCCCTAGTAAGGAATTTGCATTTTCACTGCCACTGCACACTGCTTTGGCCTATTTAGAGAATGTCTAATTGGTGATTCCACTGCAACCTTCCTATGGCGGCAAACAATTACGTTGCTTGAGTCCCGTAAAAGTGAATGTGTTCTAAACAGTCTAACTGTGCAGAGGATTTCAGCCTCTGGCTACAACTCAGCAGTGTCTGATTGACAAAATGATTCTCAGCAGGTTGAATATGGAAGAACTCAGGCCTTTTGTGTGATACCCACCACTCCACCTGAGCGGGCATTCCCTGGAATCAAATTCTTCCTTAATTTTTTGTTTTCTGGCTCCCATTTCTTTCCTTTGAGTGCAAGTCATCTTAGTCAGTGTTTGTATTTTGTGTTTCCAAATTGGACAATTTGAAATTTTATTCTAGGATACTTAAAAAACAACAACACTGAATTGCCCATGAATTCTAAAAGGGGATTGATTAATTAATTAAGCAACAAAGATTTAATTTTTCTATTTAAGGCAACTCATTAATAGGAAATTTCCACATGGTTGGCATATAGTAGCAGTTGGCCTTTGTCAAAATCTCTGTGTTTTTGCTCCAGGAAAAACCATTGTTTGATTCTAAAATTAAGGGGCTCAAATTGTGGTCCATGTCAGTGGAGGGAATCCAAGTTCCCACAAAATTATGAAACTGCTTTCATCTGTTTGGGTTTAAGCAGGGGAAGATCTCAAACATGATTTCACATGTTGAGAAATATGTCCTATAGTGTGTGGAATATGTATTCATTCTCCTCATTGTTTAACCACCATGTGGCATATATGTCATTTTCCAACAGAGCTATGAAATGAACAGTGCACGGATTCCAAGATCTGAAGGCGGCCACAGTCACTAAGCCTCACGCGACCCCTCACATGTGACAACTAAACATAAATCAGTTACACAACACAGAAAGAAGAGGGAAAATGTGCTATATAAAATGCAGCCTTGCCCTGGACGGCCCAGGCTAGCCTGATCTCACCAGATATTGAAAGTTAAGCAGGGGCAGCTCTGGTTTGGACTTGGATGGGAGACCACAAAGGAAGTCCACGACTGGTACACAGAGGCAAGTAATGGCAAACCACCTCTGAATGTTTCATGCCTCGAAAACCCTATGGGGTCACTGTAAGTTGGCTGCGACTGGACTGCACGTTTCCACCACATGCCAAAAGTGAAGGAACAAAACCAAACCCAGCTTTGTATGAGATGTTACAGGATTTAGTGTGGACAATAGAACCAGACAGCCCAATCACATTATTAATGCTCCACCCCTGTGGAGAAGTCACCAACTGAACACTACTCAGTACTTAGTTTACCTTCAGGGATAAATCTTCCCCCCCTCCCAACAAACCTTTATATAATTTGCTTTAGTAGAACTATGAGCTTTAAGCAGTAGATTATTCAATTAAATATTTTTAGTGGGAGGTATTTTAGTCTTTGAGATCGTGGGCTGGTCACTCTTTGTCATAGGCACACTATGAGGAAGCTGGGGCTGAAAGAGTTGTTGGAAGATTAAAAAGGAAGAGCAGAAGAGAAGTATGAATGCTAACTTGAGCTTCTTGGAGGAAGAAAAGTATAAAAGGGTGATAGACGGATGGTTTTTTAATCGACTACAAATTCTTCAGTGGATTGAAATAATTTATGGATTGAAATAAATTCCTTCTCAGAATGTTTGTCTGTGAATTTTGGTAGTGAATATTTATCAGATATTCTCTCTAAATATTTGCCAAGTATCCACCAGATGTTTGATATCAGAAGTCACATTTCAGTGACATTTGATTTTTATACTTGGGATTTAACAATATTTGGTGGTTGATGGGCAATATCTCCTTCCCCATGCTACAGGATATTCTAGTGTAAATGGCAGGTCTTGATCCATTGACCCCTTATGTGCCCACTTTGTGTCTCTGCCCTTAATTTAGTGTGCCAGTGTCAAGGTCCACAGTGAATCATCTTTCTGCCTATAGAACCTTTTTGTATACATCAAAGAATCGCTATGAAAACGGCTACAATAATGCAAAAATATTTATACAAATAATCTAAAAATGTGTTTGAATATTCTTATAAATACTTGTGCATTGCTGTAGCCATTTCCATAGCGATTCTTTGATTTATACTTTTGCACTGTGGATCCTTATTGTTAAACTATATAACCTTTTTAAGCAGCCTGATAGACCAGCCTAGACCAATCTCATCAGATCTTGGAATCTAAACAGGGTGGGTTGTGCTTAGTACTTGGATGGAAGACCACTCAGGAAGACTGAGCTTGCTATGCAGAGGAAGTCAAAGGCAAATGACCTCTGCTCATCTCTTTCCTTGAAGCCCCCGTGGTTCTGGGATCACCATAAGTCATTCTGACTCAATGACATGCAATTATTACTTACAGCCTTATTGATATAATGTTGGTTGAAATCTGAGTATCAAAAAAGACCCATTTGCATGTATTTGTTTAAAATACATACAAAATTGAAATTAATAAATGGCTGAGGAAGAAGAAGAGAGATTGGATTTATACCCCCACCCTTCATTTGGAGTCTCAGAGCAGTTTACAATCTCCTTTCCCTTCCCCTCCCCACAACAGACACCCTGTGAGGTAGGTGGGGCTGAGAGAGCCCTTTTGAGAACTGCTCGTGAGAGACCAGCTCTGAAAGAACTTGTGACTGACCCAAAGTCATACCAACAGCTGCATGTGGAGGTGTGGGAAATCAAACTCAGTTCTCCCAGATCAGAGTCTGCACTCCTAACCACTACACCAAACTGACTCTGTGGTTAAAGGCGAAAAAGGAAACTCTCATCAGGTGACACCATTCCTCTTCATAAATCTGTCTTTTCCTTCTTTCCTGCATCTGGCTTGAATCTGAAGCAGGACAAACAGAATTGCACAAGATGAAGGAAACTGCCCAGCCCCCACCCTCTCACTATAGCAGTTCTTCACCCCCAAAGCCATTCATGGCCTGCAGGACAACAAGTTGGGCGTATGCAGTAGGGGCAAAAATCAGCCAAAATCACCTGCCCCTCTTCCACAGACAGAAAAGTCAATCCCTGGGAAGAGCTGCTGCTGAGCCAATGGAATAGCAGCATAGCAGCCTAGCAGCATAGCATCAGTGCACTCCATTCATATTCACAGTCAAAAGGACCTGAACGGGCATGCATAACTGTGATTGCAGCAAGACCAATTTATAAATCTAGCTTTCCATCCTGGTGTTCTTGGCTCATCTAGCGACAACCCAGAGGCTCCATCCTCTCTGAAATGGTTCTGCTTGAAGCTCATAGCTTCGCTAGGCTGAGAAGGAAGAAGAAATGGCAAGTCATGATCTGGCTACCCTCAAATACCCTTATGCAATTCTCATTTTTTAAAAAAAATGTGAATTGATAACAGACTGGTTAAATGTCAGATTTGGCCCAGAGGCCTACAGCTGCTTCTTCTTAAGTAGGGGAACTGGAGAGGAGGAGATACTGAGGCAAAGTTTGTCAGGTCTTGGTTGGGAAATTCCTAGAGATTTTGGAGGTGGAGTCTGAGGAGGCTGGGTTTTGGGGAGAAGAGGGTCTTTGACAGGGTAGAATGCCACAGAGTTCAGCTTCCAAAGCAGCCATTTCTTCCATGGGAACTGATAGATGCCACTCGGATAGATCAGTTGTCATCCCAGGAGATCTCCAGCCACTACTTGGATTATGGAAACCCTATAATGGTGGCAATATGATCTACTCATAAATTAGTCCAATTTTATTCAATAGGGTTTACTCCCATGAAAGTGTTCTTAGTTTAGAGCCATTAGGAAGGAGGTGCCCATGAAGTGAGGATGATAATATTTGTGAGTGAGAGAGAAATGGCATTTGCACATAAGGTAAGACAATTTCTTTACATGAGGAAAATAAGAAGTTAATCCCCATTAAACATCATATACCATATAAGATGATGAAAATGGCAATATTCTCTGTTTAATAAATCCCCGTTGAATTTTACATATCTTTTCTATGAGATTGAAGATGAAGTGAGGTTTGATTAAGGAGACTGTGGTGAAAGGAGAGCCCAAACAGTCTTAGAAAGACACCACGGGACTTTTGAAGAACAGTAGATTTCTATACTCTACTTTTCTCTACCTTGAGGAGATTCAAAGCGGCTTGCAGTCACATTCTCTTCCTCTCCACACAACAGGCACACTATGAGGAAGCTGGGGCTGAAAGAGTTCTGAGTAGGGATGGGCATGAACTGGGGAAATGCAGTTTGGTGAACCATGAACCGTCACGAACCATGAACCGTCGTCCAAACACAGCCTGTTGGGATGTTACCATCATCAGCACTGTACCTGTATTTCTGATTGTTATGTTATGAATGTTAGGTTAATGCATCGTTGTTTTAATATTCTAACTTTTAATGTAAGCCACCCTGAGCCTGCATTGGTGGGGAGGGCGGGATACAAATTGAATTAAATAAATAAATAAATAAATAAATGAACTTTTAGCAGCCAAATGAACTGGTTCAGTTCTGTGAGGTTCATGACCCAGTAGAATGGATCGTGTACAGACTAGAGACACTAAACTTTCAGGCGATCTCTGACTGACTCTCCTCTATCTGCCCTCCAAGATTGGTGAGGATTGTTACAACCTCCAAAAGAGGTTGCCCCCAAGAAAGTGCTTTCTCGGGAAATGACAGGTGGACATTTCCTCAGAATGCACTTTCCTGGAGGTACCTTCTTTGGGGGGCTATAACTCAGATCCCGTAAATCCAATCTTCAAAGAACTTGCAGGTAAAGGAGAGCCAACTGGAGATCTCCTGTAAGTTTGGAGTTTCTAGCATATACAGGATCCATTCTATACACCCCTGCACCTCCTTAAGCTGTTCCTGTTAAAATGACGGGCAGTCATTTTGTCAGTCACAGGTTCAGGACTGTATAGAAGGAGTCCTGTGCAAGCTAGAGATACCAACCTTGGAGGGCATGTAAAAGAGCACCTGAGGGAGGCCCCCTGTGAGTTTGGTGTCTCTAGTTTGCACAGAATCTGTTTTATAAACTTCTGAACCTCCTAAACCTGCACCTGTCAAAATGATTGCCAAAAAGACAGGTGGTCATTTTGAAAGGCACAGGTTACATAAGAACATAAGAGAAGCCAATGTTGAATCAGGCCAATGGCCCATCTAGTCCAACACTTTGTCACACAGAGGCCAAAATATACCAGGTGCCATCAGGAGGTCCAGCAGTGGGGCCAGGGAACCAGAAGCCCTCCCACTGCTGCCCCCTCCAGCACCAAGAATAGAGTGCATCACCTGCCCCAGACTGAGAGTTCCCATCTATACCCTGTGGCTAATAGCCACTGATGGACTTCTGCTCCATATGTTTATCTAATTCCCTCTTGAAACTGTCCATGCTTGTAGCTACCACCACCTCCTGTGGCAGTGAATTCCATATGTTAATCACTCTTTGGGTGAAGAAGTATTTCCTTTTATCTGTTCTAACCCGACTGCTCAGCAATTTCATGGAGTGCCCACGAGTTCTTGTATTGTGAGAAAGGGAGAAAAGTACTTCTTTCTCAACCTGCTCAATCCCATGCATAATCTTATAAACCTCAATCATGTCACCTCTCAGCTGTCGTTTCTCCAAGCTAAAGAGCCCCAAGCATTTTAACCTTTCTTCATAGGGAAGGTGTTCCAACCCTTTTATCATTCTAGTTGCCCTTCTCTGCACTTTTTCCAATGCTATAATATCCTTTTTGAGATGTGGTGACCAGAACTGTACACAGTATTCCAAATGAGGTCGCACCAATGATTTATACAGGGGCATGATGATACTGGCTGATTTGTTTTCAATTCCCTTCCTAATAATCCCCAGCATAGTGTTGGCCTTCTTTATTGCAGCTACACATTGTCTAGACATTTTCATTGAGTTATCCACTACGACTCCAAGATCTCGCTCTTGGTCCGTCTCTGCCAGTTCAGACCCCATCAACGTGTATTTATATTTAGGATTTTTGGCTCCAATGTGCATCACTTTGCACTTGGCCACATTGAACCCCATTTGCCACATTGATGCCCACTCACCGATCCTCAACAGATCCCTTTGGAGTGCCTCACAATCCTCCCTGGTTTTCACCACCCTGAACAACTTCATGTCATCTGCAAATTTAGCCACTTCACTGCTTACTCCCAATTCCAAATCATTAATAAACAAGTTAAAAAGCATCGGACCGAGTACTGATCCCTGTGGTACCCCACTGCTTACCACCCTCCACTGAGAAAGTTTCCCATTTATACTCACTCTCTGTTTTCTATTTATAAGCCAGTTTTTGATCCACAAGAGGACTTGTCCTTTTATCCCATGACTATTGAGCTTACTTAGGAGCCTTTGATGAGGAACTGTATCAAAAGCTTTTCGGAAGTTAAGGTAAATAATATCTATTGGGTCTCCCTTGTCCACATGTTTGTTCACTCCCTCAAAAAACACTAGCAGGTTAGTGAGACAAGATCTTCCCTTACAGAACCTATGCTGAGTCTGCCTCAATAGTTTTTGTTCATCAATGTGCCTACTAATTCTTTCCTTAATAACAGTTTCCACCAACTTACCCGGTATCGATGTCAGACTGACTGGCCTATAATTTCCCGATTCTCCCCTGGAACCCTTTTTAAAGATGGGAGTGACATTAGCTACCTTCCAGTCCTCAGAAATGGAGGCAGATTTTAAAGAAAGATTACATATTTTTGTCAGGAGATCCACAAGTTCATATTTGAGTTCTTTCAGAACTCTCGGATGAATGCCATCCGGGCCTGGTGATTTATTAATTTTTAAATTGTCCATCAGTCGGAGGACTTCCTCTCTTCTCACCGCAATCTGATTCAGGTCTTTCAAACCCCCTCCTGAAATCGGTGCTTCTGGAGTGGGCAAACACTTCTCCTCTTCCACAGTGAAGACAGAGGCAAAAAATGCATTCAGCTTCTCAGCCATTTCCCTATCATCTTTCACTACTCCTTTTACCCCTTGGTCATCCAAGGGCCCCACTGCCTCCCTGGCTGGCTTCCTACTTCTAATGTATTTGAAGAAAGTTTTATTGTTGGCCTTTATGTTTTTTGCGATATGCTCCTCATATGCCCTTTTTGCTTGCCTGATCACAGACTTGCATTTTATTTGCCATAGTCTGTGTTCCCTTTATCAACCTCACTAAGACTAGCTTTCCACCGCTTAAAGGAATCCTTCTTACCTTTTACAGCTTCCATTACTTTATTTGTTAACCATGCAGGCTTTTTTCTATACCTATTTGTACCTTTCCTAACCTGCGGTATATATTTTTTCTGAGCTCCTAGGACTGTATTTTTAAATAGTCTCCAAGCTTCCCCAATGGTTTTGACCTTCTCCACTCTTCCTTTCAATTTCTTCCTCACATGTCCCCTCATACCAGAGAAGTTACCCCTTTTAAAGTTAAAAGTAGTTGCGTCAGTCTTTTTGGGCAACTCCCTATCTGTACAAATGTTAAACTCAATGACATTATGGTCACTGTTCCCAAGTGGTGCAATCACTTTTACATCTCTCACCAGGCCTTGGGTGTTACTTAGGACCAAATCCAGGATCGCCTCTCCCCTGGTAGGATCTGTGACCATCTATTCCATAGCACAGTCATTGAGAGTGTCTAAAAACTCAATCTCTTTTTCCCGACTAGAGCTCATATTGACCCAATCAATATGTGGGTAGTTAAAGTCACCTATTATGACACAGTTATTTCGTCTAGCCGCTATCTTTAATAGGTTCAGAAGGTTCAGATTGTATACAATGGATCCTGTGCAAGCTAGAGACATCAAAGTCACTGGAGACCTCTCCTGGATGTTCCTCTACATGACCTCCAAGTCTCCCCCCTGTTGCTTTGAAGTTTAGATTGAGCAGAGACAGCCTGTCTGGAAATGTATCTACTCACAAACCAACACAAAACTCCACAAAGAAGCTTGCAAGTTCATGAAAACTGCCACAAAGTTCGCTTCATGAACTACAAACTGGCCAAAATTCATCACAAACTTTAGTTCATGAGCCAGTTTGTGTCCATCCCTAGTTCTTAGAGAACTGTGACTAACCCAAGGTATTGTGAGTAAGCCAGGGTTCATCAATAGTGAGGACTCCTCAGAAGAAGAGGAGCCATATGTAGCCAGCCTTGAGTTAACAGGAGAAGCTGATGAGCAGCAAAATGAGCTGCAGACTTGTCAAGATTCACAGCCAACAGCTGGTGCAGAGCCACTGAAGCTGTCTAGCCTTGATTCAGCAGGTAAACCTCAGCTGGCCATTCCTAGCCCACCAGTATTACCCACACCCTTAGAGTGCTGCAAACAGAGGCTGAGAACAGAGCTACAGACAAGAAGGCAAAGTGCATGCCTCCTGGCCTGATGCCAGCTGCTTGCTGATAACAAAGATGAGTAGTTGCAGGGTTGCTTCTGAGCAGCTGGCTACAAGCATGAACATTAGGCATGGAACTATCAAAATCAGCCAAGAGAGGTTGTTAGGCATGGATGCAATGCATACAATAGATGCTAAGCCACTGCCTCTGCCTTTCCTGGCTTCTGAACTCCTGTCCTTGGACTCAACAACCATGCATTGCTTGACTTTTGGACCCCTGACTTCTGGCACCTGATACTCAGAGCCTGTAAGCCAGTACACAAGGTCACCCTGCAAACTTCATGTGAAGGAGTGGGGAATCAAACCCGGTTCTCCAGATTAGAGTCTGCCACTCTTAACCACTACACCACCCTGGCTCTCAACACCATGCTCCTCCCACAAAGATTGCACAGGGGAAGTTATTTCACCAATTTTGCTGTTCCATGTGGCATATCTGTGCACGTGGAGCAGCAAAATTGGTGAAATAGCTTTTCCTCAGCGCAGCTTTCACACAAGAATGTGCCTTGGGGGGTAGGGGGGAAACCTGTTAGAGCCCTATCTTTTTTAAAAGCCCTTCTCCCAGCTGCATGTGTGGCTGCTGGGAATATGAGCTGGGTCCAGAACCCAGACCCAACTATTTCGAAACAGTAACATTTAATTTGGCCCTGAGGGTTTTTTTTTTACTGGAAATGCCAGGGAATGAACCTGAGACCTTCTTCAAGCACAACGTATGATCTACCACTGAGCCATACGGACCAAACGCAATGAATTTGGGCAGTAACATTAATAGGAACCATCCATGATATAACTGTTACATTTATAGGCCATACAGGCATTTCATTACTCTCTGATAGTGAACTTTGCCTCCTTTCTTATTGGGGGGTGGTATAGATATTTTTATACAGTAAACAAAAACTGTGCAAACATTAAAGCCAAACTCTGTCCTTTTGAAGATAAAAGCAGCAAACTTGAAAGTTTTGGTAGATCTCTGTTGTGGCTGGTTTGTGGAAAAATGTTAATTCAGATACATTCACTGGAAGGAACAACCCTTTGGCTGGCTTGGGGATCTAACTGCATGATCTAATAGGTATTTCCATCTTTAGTTTTCTATGTTCCTTATTTTGTTAATTAAGTTTTATTGTCCCGTTGAATGGCAACAGTACAGAAGTATAATACATGATCATAATTAAAATGGCAAAAGACAAAAATAAATAAATAAATTCAACCAATAGGTTATAATTAAGCCCTCTGTTCCAAACAGAACAGAAACACAATTTCATCTTCTGTGTTGATGTTGCATTAGTGTTTGTCCTAATAAAACCGATCACCCTTAAATGAAAACAACGCTACAGTAAATCATATTAATAAACATCTGAATCTTTTTAGTGGCTTGAAAACCATTATTATATTGGTGACAAACTTCTGAGACTTTGGATTCCAGTGTTCAGCCACACTGGATTGCACATTGTTCCACTGGCCCATATTTTGTAGGGGAGGAGCTGCGGCATTAATAAATGCAGGGCTACGTGGAAAAAAGCAAGACGGGACTGAAGGTCATATGTGAAGCAAATCATAGAAGAAATGGCACTCACACAGGGTTTCCCAGAGTTCTGATAAATGAGCAAACTTTCCTTTTTTTCATGCTAAAACTGGCTCGGCAGTCCACATTCTGTTCAAAATGTGGGACTTGTTTAAAATGACTTGCCAACCAAGGCCTGGTTTACACATGCAACACAATGAGGTGGCAGAATTCGAAAGTGGTAGGATGGTAGACTGATCATATTGCCTGCCCTGGCAGGCAACCTCCCAATCCTGCTACTTCGGCCTTGCTCAAGATAGGAATGGGAGCAAGACTGGGAGATGAAATGATATTGTATGAAACTGTGACATCACTTCTGGGCGAGAAGTGACATCACAGCCTCATGGGGTGCCATTTGGCCCGGTTTCTGACCCCCAAATCCTCCTGCCCTGCCCCCAAATTATTCTGGTTGTCAGCACTATAGGATGGGCTTTGCCATTTCAGATTGCAGGCGGAGGAGTCATATTTTAATGCTCCCTCATGAAACAAAATCCCCCGCAATGCGATTAGCACCTCAGAGAGCAAGGTTCTGGTTAGCCCTACATACAGTGTGCTAATTTTCCACTGATATGGAATTATTATTATTACAGAAGGACTTTGAAAAACGTAATCCCTCATATGCAAACTGAAATGAAAGCTTTCTTTTTTTCTTTTTAGTCCCTCAGCTCTCTGCCATCTCACTAGCACCTAAGTTGGTCACATGTGTAGACGAGGCTCCAAGTTGGCTGATCCCCGTACCTCTGGAAACGTACTAAACTTTGGTTCCAGAAACAGACACGTACATGCCAGGCCAAAGTAGAAGACAAAGTAGAAGATCTCTGTCCAGATATTCCTCCATTAAAAAACAAAAGCAAATACAACAACAAAAACACTAATAACTTCTATTTATTTAATTTATTTGTACCTCACCCTTTCTCTTCAGTGGGGGCCCAAAATGGCGTACATTGTTCTCCTCTCCTCCATTTTATCCTCACAACAGCCCCGTGAGGTGGGTCAGGCTGAAAGAGAGTGACTGGGCCAAGGTTACCCAGCAGGGTTCCATGGCACAAGTGGGGGGGTTCAAACCTGGGTCCCCCAGATACTAGTCTGACACTCTTAACCACTACCCCACACTGGCTCTGGGAACTTTCAAATCAAGCCTGTGGCACTGTGGGGGAGTTAGCTCTTGGTCCCCACACATGATTTTTAACACTTTAAATCATATCTCCCCTTCTTGGGGCTAATGTCTAGGTATACTATATGGTATAAATGATCGTTGCGTCTTTTAATTTTTCCTATGACAATTATCTGGAGATTTCTTGTTTCTGTTTTCGTGGAATCATTGTTGTTGCTATGGCTTATTCACTTGGTGCAATAAAGACAGACTGCCCCTCTCAAATTACCTATGATTTTTAACCACAGAGTAAAACAGCACCACCCAGAGACATTTAAATCATTTAAATCATTAAAGCTATCCAGGGGAAAGGATTAACTCCCTCTGTCTCAGAACTGTGGTTCCCATCCGACCCCCCCACCCCACCCCCGGCTGCTGAGCTTTTCAAAAGCAAAAGAGACCTAATCACGGATCCTCTACCATCCTAGGTAGTTATAGACAAGGAGAATTCTAAAAACTATGCCACACACAGAAATGCTACTAGAGGTTGCTTCTCCCTACTCCTCACCCCTCCAGGTTTAACTTCCCCCCTTCCTATCATATACCTGTTTTTATTCTACCTCTCTTCACCTTACCCTGCAAGGATGCTAACAGAGGCTTGGAATGGAATGCTGATTGCTGGTTGCCTACCAACACCCAGAATGGCAGCTGAAATCTCACAACATAGTCGTGTGAGAAACTCATTGAAAAATCCTGCCCACATATGCCCCTGGCTCCATTATGTGGAGGGTTTTTTAAAATCCACATTCTGTAGCCATGTTCAGAATTAGATACAGTGATAATAGTCCCATCAATGTACATGGTGACGTACAAAGCAGCACAATGTAGAATTAAAATCATGACAGACAGACATAGAAGGGAACCAGGGACAGGACAAGGTTATCATAAGAAGACTGTGCACAAATGGAGCACAGAATTAGCATGGTGTAGTGTTGTTTTGACTGAAGTCACCTATGTTCAAATACTCAGTTCTGAAGTTGACTTGGCCGGTCGCTGTCTCTCAGCCTAACCTCTCTCACAGGGGTATTGTGAGGATAAAGCGGAAGGAGAGTCATGAATGCCACTCTGAGCTTCTTGGAGGAAAGGTAAGATTCAAAAATGTACTGGTATGCTAATAATAGGTAAAGGTAAAGGTTTCCCTTGCTCGAAAGCCAGTCGGATCCGACTCTAGGGATGCGGTGCTCATCTCCACTTCCAAGCCGAAGAGCCAGTGCTGTCCAAAGACATTTCTGTGGTCATATACATAGGCTTATTTTCTGTAGGGGAGGTTGAGGACTGCCAGCTAGAGTGTTGGACGAGGATCTGAGGAACAGATTCCGGCCCCTCCCCCTGGAAACTCGCTGAGTGATCTTTGGCCACTCTCTTTCTTTCAACCTAATCTGCCTCACAAGGTTATTGTGAGGATAAAACAGAGGAGGGGAGAATCAAGTGACAGGCTCTTTTGAGTCCCCATTTTGGAGAAAAGTGGGGTATAAATATCCAAATAAAGAAGACCAAAGAATTGAAATTGAGGGGAGAAAGCAAGTTTCCTGAACACCCCAAACTACAGGAGTTCATGTTGTTGTTGTTCAGTCACACAGTCGAGTCCGACTCTTCGTGACCCCATGGACCAGATCATGCCAGGCCCTCCTGTCTTCTGCTGTCCTCCGAAGTTTGCTCAATTTCATGTCCATTGCATCAATGACACTGTCTAACCATCTCATCCTTTGCCGTCCCCTTCTTCTTTTGCCTTCAACCTTTCCCAGCATCAGGGTCTTCTCCAGTGAGTGCTCCCTTCTCATTTGGTGGCCAAAGTATTTGAGATTCAACTTCAGGATCTGGCCTTACAGGGAACAGCCAGGGTTGATTTCTTTTAGGATTGAATGATTTGATCTCCTTGCAGTCCAAGGGACTCTCAAGAGTCTTCTCCAGCACCACAGTTCGAAAGAATCTATTCTTCGTTGCTTGGCCTTCCTTATAGTCCAACTCTCGCAGCCATACGTTACTACTGGGAATAGTGTCTGGGAATTAATACATTTTAAAATATCACTATAAAAAAAACAAAAAACAATAATACATGCACCTTCAAAGATGGCATCCCTAGCAATTCCGTATTGGAAAGCCTGGACTAATTCTTTATTGGAAAGCCTGTGCTAAGTTTAATGAAACCTATGTAAAAATTTGAACTGTAATTATTTTTAATCTTGCTTCCCTGGCAGATTAATGAGCAGCATTCAAGTTCCTCGCTCACTGATCTTTTTTAATTTCATTTAACGTCAGACAACAGCAATATCAGGCTAACTCAATGAATATGGAAAAAGCCAAGTGTTTGGGTTGGTGTTAAGTTTAGGCAAATTAAATTGTACAGCTGATGATAACTCCCTGTCAGCTACAACTAATTGTTACATCCATTCTAATGTCCATCGTGGTGGTAGAAAGCACCATCAAGCTGCAGCTGAGTTATAGCGACCCCGTAGGGTTTTGGTGTAGTAGTTAAGTGCGCAGACTCTAATCTGGGACAACCGGGTTTGATTCCCCACTCCTCCACTCACAGCTGCTGGATGACCTTGGGCAAGCCTTAGTTCTTTCTGAGCTGTTCTCTCAAGCACAGCTCTGGAAAGAGTTCTCTCAGCCCCACCTACCTCACAGGGTGTCTGTTGTGGGGAGATGAAGCAAAAGAATTTAGTAAGCCGCTCTGAGACTCCAAGTGAAGGGTGGGGTATAAATCCAATCTCCTCCTCCTCCTCCTCCTCCTCCTTCTTCTTCCTCATGGCAAGAGATGTTTAGAAGTGCTTTGTCATTGCCTGCCTTTGTGTAGTGACCTTGGACTTCCTAGGTGGTCTCCCATCCAAATACTAACCAGGGGTGACCCAGCTTAGCTTCTGAGATCTGACAAGATCAGCCTAGCCTGGACCATCCAGGTCAGAGCCAAATGGATGACTAACATCAATTTAAAAATAAAAGCAGGAAAATTACAGACTTTAATGTGTGGCCTGTAAAATGAGCCCACACACTTCAGTGGTCCCTGTTTACCTGAGACCTGGTCTATACATGCCTGAGGATAATAGTTCTCCTGGCAAACTGACTCCCACCAATGCTGCCTCATTTCAACCAGTGCTGAAATGACCAGTTAGGGTTGCCAGGTCTGGGTTGGGAAATACCTGGAGACTTTGGCAGCGGATCCAGGAGAGGGTGCGGTTTCGAGAGGGGAGGGGCCATTTTCTTCAGGGATGCTGATCTCTGCCAGCTGGAGAGCAGCTATAAAAGTGTGAGATCTCCAGGCCCCACCTGGAGGCTGGCAACCCTTTGACCAGTAGAGGGGAAGTGGGGAGGAAAGGGACACTGGTCAGTGTCACAATGTTGCTTACAGGTTTCACCTAGAAGTGACATCACAACACTTTAGCGATTCCCAGGGCTTTTTTTGTAGAAAAAGCCCAGCAGGAACTCATTAGCATAATAGGCCACACCCAACCACAGAAACTCCTTAGCATATTAGGCCACACCCCCATGTTACCAGAAGCGTGGTCATCCAGCCACACCCACCTTTTGCTTCTTATTCTGTTTACCTTTGTTGTCAAAACCCAGGGCTTTATTGTAGCAGGTTAGGCTACACACCCCTCATGTAGCCAATCCTAATGAGTTTCTGCTGTTGGGTGTGGCCTATTATGCTAACGAGTTCCTGATGGGTGTGGCCAACTCAGGAGCCAGCCGGAACTCCGTTCCTGTGCCCAAAAATAGCCCTGGCGATTCCCCAACATTCTATGGGAAACCCACAGAGTCCTGGAGACTGTATTGTGACATCACCTCCCGGTGAAACCAAAAAAGTGCTGTCACAACATGGATTGGCACCTCCTCTCCCGGAGCCCCACCTCCAAAAGCTCCCGAGGGCTGAGGGAAGCGGCCTGGCAGCCCTCGCTGGTCATGAGTTGATGAGAACTGAGTTGGTAGAATGGGCCGTACCACTTCAGACTGCCGGTGAGGGGTTACGTTGTTCAATGTTCCACCAAGCAGAAAATAACTTTTGCTTGATGCACTTTTTATTTCTTTGCAGAGAGTTTGCACATGAGGGAGCACTGAAAACATCACCTCCTGATGTTTGAAATGTCTGAAATGGTACAGCCCATCTTGGCATTTACTATCCTGTGACCATCGCCACATCCTCTTGCAGCGGATTCTGTATTTTAATCACTCTCTGGTAATTCCTTCATCTTTTAAAGTATGTAAAAGATCTTTTCACTCAATCTTACAGCCATGCAAATACTTGCAATGCTGAACTTTATCTGGCGTACTGATGACCTAAGGGAAACAACGACTCTCCAAAACCCAGAGTGTTTTTTTTTTTGGTTTTTTTTTGCTGTGTTAACTGGTTATTAAATTGGGTACTTATAAAATGCCTTGATATCATTTACTGTCTGATGTTTTTTCCATATGTCTCTTTTAATTAAACCACCCATCATTGCCACTGTCTCATGCCTTTTATCTCCACTTCATTGATATTAATGCTCCTTTTCATTTTTTTTTATTATCCTTGCGTGTTCGTCTCCTCATAGAAGGATTGCACGGGGCAGACGGTATCGTACTTATCTTAGGAATTTATGGTGCAGTCATCATGGATGCCAATTATACCTCTCTGCGCAGGAGCCACTGATCTGAAGGGTGATCATCCATGTGTTCAGTGTCAGATTCAACCTTTTGTCTCCTCCAACATGCTTATAGTCTTTGCCACTCTGCTCAAGTTCCTGGTCAAGCTAGCAAATTTCTGTACACAGAGGGTTTTTTGGGGGGGTGATAGTCAAGAGTACATACAGTAAGACATGTCATTTGTTTACAGACATCAGTTTTTCATAATTAACAATGTAAAAATGAACAAGTTGAACGGGGTATCAACAGCAGTGGGGAGGGAACAAATGTTATAAGAACATAAGAGAAGCCAATGTTGGATCAGGCCAATGGCCCATCCAGTCCAACACTCTGTCACACAGTGGCCAAAAATACCAGGTGCCATCAGGAGGTCCAGCAGTGGGGCCAGGGCACTAGAAGCCCTCCCACTGTTGCCCCCTCAAGCACCAAGAATACAGAGCGTCACTTGCCCCAAACTGAGAGTTCCTATTTATACCCTGTGGCTAATAACCACTGATGGACCTCTGCTCCATATGTTTATCCAGTTCCCCCTTGAAGCCTCCATGCTCATAGCCACCACCACCTTCATGTGTTAATCACATGCTGTAATGTTCTCTGCCTAGGGCTGTGTCTGAAAAATATTTGGGAGCTTGAACCTGACCACAAGGTACCAGTGAGATTGCTTGCAAGCATGCATTAACATAAGAACATAAGAAGAGCTCAGCTGGATCAGACCAATAATCCATCTAGCCCGGCATCCTGTCTCAAACAGTGGCGTCAGTTCCTCTGGAGGGCCAACAACAGGATGGCCAACAACTCCTGATATTGCTTCCTGCATCTGGGATTCAGAGGCTTAGTGCTTCTGAATGTGGCGGTTCCCCTCAGTCACCATAGCTAGTAGCCACTGATAGATCTATCCTCCATTACTCTTATCTAATCCCCTTTCAAACCTGTTTATTCCTGTGGCCATCATTACATCCTCTGGCCCCAAATCCCACCCTTAATATAAAGAAGTATTTTGTTGTGTCCATCCTGTTGCATAATTTTTTAAAGATTTCACTGGCTTCTGGTCACTGTTCAGGATGCTGCTTATTAACTATAAAATCCTACACGGTCTTGGAATGGGGTATTTGAAGCGTGGCGTTCCTATACGAATTTGCCTACGAGCTAAAATCAGCTTTAGAGGGCCACAGTTTTGTGCTCCCACTTTCAGAAATGGGCAGGAGGCAGCACCAATGACAGGGACTTTTCGATCGTGGCACCCAGACTCTGGGACTCCCTCACTGCAGATGTTCATCTGGTTCCAAGTCTGCTACTTTTAAAATGCCAACAGGATTTTTTTTAATTCCAAGCTTTCTGTTAACTTGCTTTTATTGACTTCAGGTATTGTTTATCTTGGCTGGTCCATACTGCCTATAGAGTTTTATTGCCTGTTTAAACTGATTAGGGTTGGCACAGACTTTGCAATGAACGCGTTTCATACCATGTTTGATGGCCACGATCGCCCATGGGCTGAACTTCAGATCTGTCTGCGAGTATGCCATCTGCCTCAAATGGCTGTTGAATGTTTTGCAGCGCTCACTACTGTTTGAATACATGAAAAGTAACCCAAGGAACAGGCTTGAACTCCCTGTGAACAACCAAATATTGTGTATGTGTGTGTGTGTGTGTGTGTCTTATGTGCTACATTATGGTGACCCTGTGAATTAATGGCCTCCAAAACATCCTATCATTAACAGCTAGGCTTGCCAGCCCCCAGGTCTGGGCAGGGGGTCCCCCAGTTTCAGGAGTTTCTCCCCACTGTGGACCAGCTGGCCCATGGGGAAAACCCCGCCCATAAATACACAATGATGTCACCCAGAAGTGACGTCGTCATGTTGGGGATCTTATACGGGGACACTCTGGTATTTGGGCAAACTCTATGGTTTGAGGGTAAAAAAACCCAGAGTTTCACCCAAATATCAGAGTGGGATGACATCACTTCTGGGTCACATCACCATATTGGGAATGTCACGTGACATCCCCACCCACCCTCAGAATGCCCCCCAACCCCCCCCCCTGGAGTGACAAGGGGGCCTGGCAACCCTAGAGAGCCAGTTTGGTGTAGTGATTAAGTGCGCAGACTCTAATCTGGGAGAACCAGGTTTGATTCCCCACTCCTCCACTTGCAGGTGCTGGATGACCTTGGGCAAGCCATAGTTCTGACAAGAGCTGTCCTTGAAAGGGCAGTTCTTGAAAGAGCTCTCTTAGCCCCACCTACTGCACAAGGTGTCTGTTGTGAGGAGGGGAAGGGAAGGAAGTTTGTAAGCTGCTCTGAGACTCCGAGTGAAGGGCAGGGTATAAACCCAATCTCCTCCTCCTCCTCCTCCTCCTTCTCCTCTTCTTCTTCTTTTTCTTCTTCTTCTTCGCCTAGCTCAGGTCTTGCAAACTGTGGGCTGTGGCTTCCTTAGTTGAGTTAGACCATCTCATGTTGGGTCTTTTTCTTTCCCTGCTGCCTTCAATTTGTCTTTTCCACTGACTCTTTGTCTTCTCATAATGTGACCAAAGTACAATAGCCTGACTTTAGTCATTTTAACTTCCAGGGAGAGTTCAGGCTTGACTTATTTGTCTTTTTGGTTGTCCACAGTATCTGTAAAACTATCCTCCAACACCACATTTCAAATGAATCAGCTTTTTTAATTGGCCAACTTCTACATCTGTACATAGTAATCAGGAATACCATAGTATGATTTAGGGTTGCTAATCCCCCGGTGGGGCCAGGGGATCCCCTGATTTCAGAAGCCCCAACCTGTCATGGTCCAGGTGGCTGGCAGGGGGAGCCCCACCCCAAGAAGCCCCTTCCTAGTGGCAGCCTCTCCCTTCACTCTGACATCTGCATATGCCAGCCAATGGACCTGTCTCGCCCCAGAGCTCACACCATTCAACCTGGATCAATAATCCTCAATCTCCCCTCACCTTTTCCCACCCTCCTTTCCTTCACAATAGCAGCTTTCATCTTTCCCACCTAACACAAAAGAAGGGTCACTAAGCAGCATTGTTTCTTTTTGATTAGTTTAATTAGGAATCCATCAGTCCTCTGAATCACCGGAGGAAGCAAGCAGAGTTCCAGCCCAAACTCTATTTTACATCCATCCAGAAATCCTCCCAAGAACACCTCCTGTTCTTTGTCCATTCCTGGGAACGCTATTCAGCCATTCACAGACACATCTGGCTAATCTTATCAGATGCACATTAACACCATAGTTTACACTGGACCTCAACTCTCATACAAACTGTCACAAGTTTTCCAGGTCTTTGTCTGTCCTGGGAAAGCCATTTTTGGTATTATTTTGAGGCACAAATGTCAGACTGCCTCAGGACACATTTTTCCTATAAAAATAGCACCCAGAGCTTAGGCTTTCTCTCTCTGTGTTTTTCTGGATCCAAATTGCACACCCAGGATGCTGGAAGTCTTGCTCTTCCCCCTGGATTGCTGCTCTTCCGGACAGGTAGTGCCATACTTCTTCCCCCAACAGCCCCCTTTATTCCCGCTACTTCCTTTATTTCTAAATTGAACTTGTATGTTTGTGTCTTGCATGCTTACTGTATGTTAGTACTTTTACTTTCTCTTTAACAAAATCAATATCTATTTTTACCTTTGGACTAGTTATATGAGAGTTCTCTTAAGGGAAAAATCCTCATAAAACATAGATGGACATTCCTGCTAGTTACCTCCATCTCGCAAAACCATTTTGTCTCCTTCGCTAATTCCCCAACTAAAATAGGAGAGAGCCCCCTTTTGGAGCAACACAAATGGTTCAGTCCCAAGACATAACACAAAGGATGTTCTCTAATTCCTTCACGGCTGGCCTTCCAAGTTTCAGTCTGCTTCTGGTTTCTTGGTTACGGTCAACTCTGTGGTTGCAGCTAATGAACAGACATTTGGGTATTCAAGCTTTCCTATTAACTCAGAGCTTTATTTTACTTTTTAGCCACTTTTTGTTAGAGTCCTTCATTGTTATGGCTGCTGTTTCTGACTGATACGCCGCTGGGTTCTATTGTTTCTATTTGTGTGATCATTTTTACAAATGTAAATTTCAGAAATGCTTTACTGAAATGGGACGTTAATATTTTCAGTGAATGCATGAATAAAATTGTCTACCTGTGAGGAAGTGATTCACAATTATTACGTTATCCTGGTGACAGGATTATAAAATGTATCCAGATCCAACCAGAGAAATCTTGCATGCCTGAGCATAGGTTTTTCCAAGCTAAGAAACCCAGTCCTGGATTTGGGGCTGCAGGTTCTAAGTCCCAGTTAAGTGTAAGACAGAATGGGAAAGAAAAAATCCAGCCTCCTGCTCTTCCTTCTCCCTTTCCTCCACTCCCTCCCCCTCAAAGAAAAGGGCAGGTCTACCAGGGGGACAAAAGTCAGACTACCCTGACATGTAGATCTGGACTTCGGGCTAGAAACACACAAACAGCATCCACATGTATGCATTTTGTCACCTATTGGATCAGGGCAATGAGATACCATTGATTCACAAATGTTCAAAAATACTTGTAATATGGCAATAAATCTCCATTATTTCCATTCTTTTCAATATGGCACAATCAGAATTTTATTCTGAGGGATAAAATGGACTAATAAAAAGCACTGTTAACAAAAGTCTCTTGGATACATAAACAGGTACAGATGTAGACATGCTGGGGACCCAGAAAAATTGAAAGGAAGGAAACTCCTGTGTCTCCATACTGGCTTGTCTCTCTTTTCAGGCTCCACTCCGTGTTTTCCTTTCTCCCCCCCCTTCCCCCGCCATGTTTCCACTCTTTCTTACAAAGGGACAGAACGTCCTACACGCTTTGCTTGAGATTCATTCTCCTAAGGGTATCAATAAAGCTTACCTAGTGGTAAAGCCAACCACACCCTAAATTGACAGGCATGACAAGATACCAACCAGAAGCCTTTTGGGTCAGGAACCAATTCTATTTTTTCATGAGCTACTTGGAGTATTAACTGGAGGATTTAACACCAGATCGTTCCAATCAGGCTGCTTATTGCCACAGAGCAGAATTCTTCTAGTCTTGGGAGTCAGGTGATTCTTGGGAGCCAGTCCTCTGCCAGGATGGGCTGGGGGACCAAACAGGCCAGGAATGGGCTCCGATTGCTCCCCAGTTCCCCCCCTTCCTCTGCTATGCCCCTGTGATGGAGGGAGGCCTAGCTGGGTGAGTCACACATAGCACCTGACGTGGCTGCAGCATCACTGTGCGATGTCATGTGGCCTGGACAGGTAAGATGGCCACCAACATGTGAATCACCCAGGCAACAGCAACCAAGAGTCCTCACACCATACAGCAGTGGTTTGTTGTCTGCCAGGCCGATCTCCTTACCAGATGGAGGGGGACTCAGAAAAGGCCATTGGCCCATCAGGGCTTTCCCCAGAAGTCATAATGGCCAAGCTGCCCCTGTCCTCTGCCATTGCCAATTATAAAACATAAGAACCGCTTCATTCACACAGAGTGAGCAACTGTTTGCTATGGCACATTTACGGGCCATGTTCCCCCTGCACCTTGTTGCTCTTCATAGCCTTGCTGCTTCCCCAGCTGGATCATGTCATCGCTCGGACTTGGTTGCCTGACAGTGGAACCCTTCTGCTCTTTTTAATTATAGCTTATGTCTCACAGCCTCTCGGCTATCTCTGCATCTCACCAGGTGGGTCATGGTTACTTAAGCCATGTCTTGTTTTGGCATCGGCCGGCTGATGTATGGCTCCATTCCCCACCAGAATAATTGAGTTCATCATTCCACCTGATTGTAGCTGATCTATTTATTAGTAAACCTGACTTGCAAAGATTGTATCTCCTGACATCCCTTTTTTAAAGTCCTGACTGCTGGTTTGGTTAAAGGCACACCCCACAAGGCATATGAAGTGACAAGTAGACATAACAGAAGCACACAACACTTTCACTTCTTTGGTGTGCATAAACTAACGACTTTGGTCTGCCTTTTATGGCATTTTTAATCAAAAGTCCCCAGACCTTTCTACTACAATTCTAGTCCCAGCCAATGATCTTTGTTAAAAGCCTGTCCTTTTGGTGGGGGGTGGTCTCATACGAATTCTTTAAATCTTTGTACTGCTGTTTTAGTTTCAGCCAATGATTTTTGCCCTGAAGTGCTGCTAAATATCAGTAGAACATTTGGTTCTTGCTTAGAGGTGCTAATCGAACTGTGATTTCTGTTTAACTTAATGACTACCCTAACATGAGATCAAATGTTTTTAAAAAATAATGGGGGGAGGGGTGACACCAGACAACTCATTTCATTGCTGAACAAGCTATATACCTTTGTAACAGCAAAATAAAATGAGCACAGCAGATCACAGTCAGCTGAGTGTATTGCCAGAAAGTTGCAGGGCAACATCTGTCTGATTTCTATCAGTTGCCGAGTTCCCAACTGTATGTATAAATCTAAACTGCTAAGTATACAGGGCTTCTATTTTTTGTACACACAATTCCCATCCAAATTTAGTGCCTTGGGGAATGGCAAAACGCACACCTTCAGATTGTGTGCCCAGCTTAACGAAAGGAACTTAGAATTACCAGTGCCCTTTTTTTTTGACAGTTCAATTTTTGTTGTTGTTTATTTGAGAGTTTTAGCGCCACCGAAATGAAGTCCACACCCAGCATTATGGGTTGCTGTTCTAAGTGTAGTGTTTGAAGGTGGACCACTGCTCTTCTCTTTCTGCTGTTTGGAAGGGGAGATAAGGGTGCTGAGAACTTCTCACTCGGTAGTTTGGCATGTGAACATAACACTGTTGACAGCTGTGCTCAGCTGTGAGCTAAGCATTGGACCTCCTCAATTCACCAACATCTTGCTCAGCTGGCAGCTGAACAGGTTTGCAGCTACACATTTCTCATTTACTAGAGTGAATGCTTTGCTCCTGTATATTTAAACAACCATATGTATATCGTTGAAGGCTTTCATGGCCGGAGTTCATTAGTTGCTGTAGATTTTCCAGGCTGTGCGGCCATGGTCTTGGCATTGTAGGACCTGACGTTTTGGCAGTAGCTGTGGCTGGCATCCTTGGAGGTATAACACAGAAAGAGGTATAACACAGAAAGGTGTTATACCTCTGAGGAGCCCAGTCACAGCTACTGGCAAAGTGTCAGGTCCTACAATGCCAAGACCATGGCCACATAACCCGGAAAATCTACAGCAAATAACCATATGTATAATGGTGCAATGCAATAGGTCATGTGGGTGCATGTGAATACAACTCCCATCATGCTTTTCAAAATGCAAGTCTGAAATGCTGCTCACTGTACTATCCCATCCTGTCTGTGCATCTCTCTGTTGTCAGTCATTAGGAAATAAAGGCCAAACAGGCTCAGACTGCTCATGAACAGTGTATCAAAAATCTGTCTTTGTGATCACGACCAGTCAGCTGAACCAGCAGCTACTTGATCATCATTAATTAAAGAGGAAAGGTGGCCAAAGCATCATTCATTCATCCCTTAGATTTTTTTTTATCCCACCCTTTCCTGCACACTACCATTAGTTGGTAGAGGATGGAAAGCATTTACAAGACCATTGGATGTCAGCCTGGCTCCATTGCAAAGAAGAGAGAAACGGAAACCTTCATGGGAGGATGTGATTTCAAAGTGATGGTCAACCCTCCTGCCACATTCCCATGTATGGTTTCAGATATATAAATGGAAGCAACTAATAATCACCAGCAGTTTCTAGAGCCCTTTTGTTGAGGCCAAACGCCAATGTGCATATAAGTGCTTATGGATTGTTAGAGCTAGTGACTCTGACCTGGATGGCCCAAACTAGCCCAATCTTGTCAGCTCTTGGAAGCTAAGCAGTGTTGCCCTGGTTATTACTTGGAAGGGAGACCACCAATGAACTCCAGGGTTGCAACACAAAGGCAGACAATGGCTAAACCACCTCTGTTAGTCTCTTGCCTTGAAAACCCAATGGGGTCGCCATAAGTCAGCTGCAACCTGATGGCACTTTCCACCACCAGTGTTAATGAGTAAAAACAATAAGTATCAAGTCTGGAAGCTGTTAGGCACATATAATAAACATCTTTTAATGTAACTTCCATGTTAACCTTTTGCTTCTCTTGCAGTCAATCGTGTGCAAAGTTACTCCAACCTAAGCCCACTGATATCATGGGGAGAGAGTAAACTGTACATATATAAGATTGCAGTGTGAAGCATCTTGCTGTGCTCTGCCATGGAGCTCAAGGGAATTTTCAGGATGAGGGTGACAGTGCTCTTGAGAAAACCAGTAATGGGAATATTGGATGGGCAGAGCTTGGACTGTCATGTATAGAAGCTTGGAAAACTACCATACTTGTTCAAGGCACCAGCCACCGCCAATGTTCTTTCCATCACATTCATTCTCTTCTAAAAGTAAATTGTCCAACAGAAGCCTTCAAATAACGCAGATGGGGCAAACCAATACTTTCAGGTAGAATGGGGCACCCTCTGGTCCCATCTTGGCTGTGCCCCTACATCAGACAGATGAGCAGTCAACAGGAGAGGAACCATGGCTCAGTGGCAGAGCATCGACCACCCATATATAGTGGCACTATATTTGACTGGTGCTTTTCTTGATACTTACATGACAACCCTCCCAGAGCCCAATAAAGCTGCTGAAAGTGTCTAGATCAGGGGTCCCCAATGTGGTACCCATCAACACCTTTCCTAGTGCCCACCAATTTTTTTTTTTTTAGAAAGTGAGCAGAGCCAGGTGGGGCTTCTGCCCAGCAAGTCTTCTGAATGACCCTTAGAGATTTGATTAACTGTGAAGATCTTTTTAATGTTGCTTCGGCAGCAGCTGCCACTGCAACACAAGGATCTTCACTGTGTGACTCAAGGTAAGGTGCAGCAGCCATTGTATGGCTGGTTCCACCTCCTGCAGCAGCCATTTTGTGGCAGCCATTTTGTGGCTGCACCCGCCATGTGATGTCGGAATTCCAAAGGTGCCCACAGGCTCTAAATGGTTGGGGACCCCGGTCTAGACATCTGAAAAAGCTGCTATGGGACTCTGCTGACCAGCAGTGCCCTCTTCTTCAAAGCTTCCCCAAAGTATCCCGATCTTCACTGAAAGTTTCAGTTTGCCACAGCCGTATTCCTTCTCATGTAATAATAAAACTTTCCAGACAGTTGAGACTACCGTATGTCTCTGCATATAAAATTGAAACAGTGAACTTCTGAGCAAATAGTAATTTTCTGGATTTACGGCATGACAGGAACTTCAGGTAGCAAGTTAAATAATGCAAGGCACCAAAATTGAGTACAAGTCTTCCTTTGGGCCCGTTCATCACAGAAATATGAGCTTGCTGCTTCCCCTGTGCCATTCCTGCTCCCTTTTACAGCCTCCTCAGCTGGAATGACTGAGAGCCTCATCACACTCATTGACAATCTGACAACCACCTATGATATGTTCTGAGGTGTTTCCATATCTGGGAGAGGGGAAACAGAAACTCTTTGAAATAGTCACAGCAGGTGGTGATTCTCCCTCCATGTTCAGAGGCAGTCAACCTCTGAATCCTGCTGCCAGGAGGCAGTATCAGGAGAAGGCCTCGGCCTCCTTGACCTGTTGTTATTACTTAGGTCTTCCGATCCCGGAATTTTTGCCCTCTTATTGTAAATCTTTGACAGTTCCCAAATATAGAATATTGTTTTCCAAGGCAAGATTAAATGTTTTGCCTCTTGGGGAATTGGCGGGTAGATTGCTAGGGACTCCTTGTTCAGAACGACTTTGTAATTGTAATTCAGGTGATTTGGACACAATTTGGCACTTTTTCATTGATTGCAGGAAATACAATATGGCTCGTGACAGATGGATCTTAGTGTACATTCAAAAATGGAGCCCTGCTACTAATCAGGAACTTGTAACTAGTCTCTTAGCTGATACTGATCCAAATGTGTCGTTGGTAGTGCCAAAGTTTCTATTTGTAACCTTGGGTGGTATTAAATGAATTGACTCTGTCCTTTTTAGGTGGTTAATGTGTATTTGGTAAACTAAATTGTTATTCTGTTAAACTGTAAACTGCAAATTGTAATGTATTGTGTGTATGTATGCTGTACTCCATCGTATGTATTCTATTTTGTATATTTGCATATGACCTATGGGTCTATGAGCAATAAAATGAATTGACTGACTTCGACCTGTTGTTGGACCTCCAGAGGAACTCGTTGGCCACTGTGTGAGACAGGGTGCTGGACCAGATGGGCTGCTGGTCTCCTTTGTTCTCTAGTTGCAGATCAAACACAATAGGATTCCTCAGAGACAGAGAGAAAGAGTAACGCAGGCCCGTAGCCAGCATTTTGTGGCTTGTGGGGCAAAAAGTTTTCTGGTGGGGCTGCCATTATTTGCCATAATGTAGGGCTGGCAGTGCATGACTCTCTCCCTCCCTCCTGCAAGATTTAAAGGGCCCTCCAGCTGATCAGCAGGCCATATGCTCCCCGCCAATCAGCTGACGGGCCCTTTAAATCTTGAGGGGAGGGAGAGGGGTGCATGCCACCCCCCACTTCTTCTCAAAAGCATTTAAAGGGATCCTGGGGGAAAAGTGGGGGCCCTTTAAGGAAGGGGTCTGGCCCTTTAAGGAAGGGGTGGAGCCCCCAATAGCCCCACCATAGCTATGGGCCAGCACAGATATCAGATGCAATCACATTGCCACCATTGTGGAGGTGCACACAAAGACACTGGTCCAAGTACCTTCTTCATCTTCAGCCACATGGCTAAGGCGGATTACATGGTTTATACCACATTTGTAGTGGTAACTTAGTACCTACTGGGGTCAACAAAGCTAGCCATGGTAATTAACCATGTAATCTTCAGCAACCACCTGACCATAAGATGTAGACATTAACTCTGTGTAATGTTGGTTACTTGCTAGCTGGCAACCCTGCTGCCCCAGTTAATGTGTGAATACCAGTGAACCCTGCCTTGGTGCCCTTGGGGACTGTAGTGTCGACCAATAGGTCTCCGGCTTGAGGGCTTTCCCCCCCCTGTTTGAGCAAAACAGACTGCTTTGCTTTTATGCGATCTGGTGTCTAATTGTTTTGATATTACTTACATTTCAATTGATTATATGGTGTATTGTGTGTATTTATTGCCGTGAGATTTGTTTGTTTGCTTTTAGAAAAGGCCTCGAGCAAATCTCTATTTAAACTTTTCAAATAGGCACAATGGAGTCAGGTTAGAAAATCATTCATGAGTCAAGCAAAGGACAGGCATTTATGAAATGGAGGCGACAACGGTATGATATAGGTATCAGTGCCTCCAGCATGCACATTCATCCTATTTTGGGTTCGGTTGAACAGGTTTTACAGGTTTAGGGAGTGCTTTAACAACTTGCAAAGCCTGTTTGGGAGATGTAGGCAAATCAGAAATTAGTGTGGGTGGTACTCCATAGGAAGTAGAAACTTGATTACATTCCCTTCTGCTGTTAAACTATTGTGTATCTTGTACCTAAGAACTGTCTCAATATCACTCAGCAGCTGAGTGAGATCTAAGATTTGCATACCTTTGAAAAATCCTTTGATTGCTAGAACTGTTACGACTAATCAGAAATAAAGTCAGCCCGATAAGTTCTTTCAAAATAAGTGAGCTTGATGTTTGAGAAACCACATGAACATTGAGGATGGAAACCACATTACCCATTGTCTATGAAAAGGAGGCAATTTTTAAAAAGTTGGATACGTGTATTAAAAATACATACCCAAGTCCCAGGGGTTCGTATGGATTTGATACATATTCCCAGTACTATTTTCACACAAAAATATAAAAATACAAAATTCCATACAAATTAAATAACAAAAATCCTAAACCCAACAATCTGATGCATATTTATGGATAGCTGTTTTCACATTATATCATGAAGCGGCCTTATACTGAGTCAGACCCTTGGTCAATCAAGGTCAATATTTTCTACTCTGACCGGCAGCGGCTCTCCAATGTCTCAAGCAGCAGTCTTTCACATCACTGATTCCCCAGTTCTTTTAACTGGAGATGTCGGGGATTGAACCTGAGACCTTCTGCATGTAAAGAAGATGCTCTACCACTAAGCCAGAGCCCATCCCCCGATCTTGCCCATTTGCAGGGTGGTAACTGCAGAAGGCCCTGCTCAGATGAGCAAAGCTGTCATGGTGAAACATAGGAGGAAAGGCAGTCCTACAGATAGGAGGGTCCAAGGCCACGTACAGCTTTGTATGTCATAGCCAGTACTTTGAATTGAACCTGATAGTTGATAGATGGCCAATGGACTGCCTGCAGAATTATAACAGCCATGCTCTGCCTAGCTCCTGATAATGATCAAGCTGGCCCATTCTATAAGAACTGGAGTCTCCAAGACGACTTCAGGGGTAGACCCAAGTAGAGTGTGTTAGAACAGCATAGCCCTGATATAACTGTGGCATGGATCCAGGTTTCTGGATTGCCAAGTCAGTGCAGGGAGCCGTATTCCAAGCTTGACAGAAGCTGAAACAACTTGCTTCTCGAGGTAAAATGCAGGCTCCAATATAACACCTATGCACTTAACCAAGTCAGCAAGGGTCAGCTGAACACCACTGAAGATGGTAAGTACAACGCACTTCAGGGCATCAGCCTTCCCAGCCAGCATTGCTTTCGTCTTGTCAGGATTCAGTTTCAGTTAGTTTGTTCTTAGCTATTTAACCACAGTGGCAGTCTGACAGTGGCTCTACTGCCTCTCCAGGAGATCTGGATAGAGTTGAGTGTCATCCGCACATTAATGACACCTAATTCCAGAACTACAAATGATTTCTACAGGCTTTACATAGAGATTGGATAGTAATGAAGACAGGACTGGGCTCTGGGGAACTGCAAAGGACAAGTCCCTCACTCATAATGACTGGTCTACAAAGCAACCTTCTGAGATTGGTCCATAATGAAAAATTGAAACCAGTCGAAAGCATATCACCTGCCTCCAAAGGTTGCAGAGGTAAACCCAGAAGTAGCAACAAAGAGGTGTGGCCTCAGACAGAGAAATCTTGCCTGAAATCAAAAGGGTTCAGAGCTGATAAGAAGTGGACGGAGAACCACCTCCTTGAGTTGGCTAGGGAAGGCACCTTGAATCAATGACTAATTTATGATGAGCACCAAGGGCTTGGTAATGTGATCTTTACATGATTTCAGCAACCAGGATGGGTAGCAGTCCAGAGCACAAGTGATGGCCTTCATAGATCCCAAGATCCTGTTGACGTTCATCACAGTAACTGAATTGAAATGGTCCATAAAAAGATTGGACAATGCATTAGACATCTCCTCTTTCGTATCTACATTGCAACCAGCATCCAAATCAAAATGTATTCAAGAGATTTTATCAGCAATTTTTTTTTTTTGCAAAAGCATCACAATAGATTGCCTGTTCCTGAGGCAATAAAGCCTGAGATTTAGGAGGCAGCAGATGCTGATATATCTTAAACAGTTGGGATTGTTGTGAACTAGCTGATGCAATGGTAGCAGAGAAATAACTTTTCTTTGTTGCTATCGCTGCTGTTTCACAGAACAAAGTTTGAGTCCAGGGACACCTTTGAGACCAACAAAGTTTACTTCCGAGTATCAGCTTTGGTGTGCATGCACGCTTCTTCAGATACACTGTACATTATACAACTGTACAGATATGTTCATGTATCTGAAAGAGTGTGCATGCACATGAAAGTTTATACCCAGAATTAAACTTTGTTCATCTTAAACGTGCCACCGGTCTCAAACTTTGTTCTGTTGCTTCAGACCAATATGGCTACCCACTTCAATGAACTCGATGGCACACACTGTTGGGTTCAGCATGAATTTTCTGCCAGGATTGCTCTAGAGGTCAGCCAGCTTTGTTCAGGTTATCTAACTCCATGGTAAACTACAGGGCCAGGTTCCACCCCAAGGGAAGGAGAGCTCAGTGAACAGCAACTCTATTGATAGTGTGGAGAAGAAAAAGGGATTGGATTTATACCTCGCCTTTCACTCAGAGTCTCAGACTGGCTTACAAACTCATTTCCCTTCCTCTTCCCCCAACAGGGGCTGAGACAGCTCTGACAGAAACTGTTCTTTTCAAGAACAGCTCTGACAGAACTATGGCTTGCCCAAGGTCATCCAGCAGCTGCAAGTGGAGGAGTGAAGAATCAAACCCAGATCTCCCAGATTAGAGTCCATGCCCTTAACCACTACACCAAACTGGCTCTCCTACTCCAAACTAGCTCTCCTTTTTTCCATTGGAAATTTGCACTGAGCAAAACCTTCACTTTGTGTTTTTAAAAGCTTTTATCTCTGGGCAGAGAACAGGCAGGAAGGAGGAAGTCAGGTCAATTGCCTTATCTCAGCCACCTGTTTAGAAATACTAATGTATAGTTAGAGACAATGGGATGGTCCAGGGAACAGAGATTTGGAGGAATTAAGACTAGAAAGACATCAGGAAGATATTCCTGGAGATTTCAGGAAAAGTTCCTTTGACCTGGCCTGACCTAGTCAGTGGGAGGAGAGAGATGATAAAACTCCTGGGAGCAAGGCAGAAGGTCATTTTTGTGCTGATTCCATTGAGGTCTGGAGGGGGTGGTCACTGCCACGTGCTGGCCTACACACCTGAAGGAGGCTTGACGGTAAGGGGACTCCTGTAAAAATTCATAACTGTCTAAGCTAAGGAGCCTGCCTTAAATTTAACATCTGATAGGGCATGTATAGAGGGACAGAGGGATTGTATTTTACCCTTTTCTTTTTTATTCCTTGCTTAGTCTGGTTCTGTGCTAAAAGTATGCTTGTGAACATTTTCTTTTTAAAAAATACTTTTAAACTTTTGATCCTGATAGTGGTTCTCTGTACCACACAGATCTCCACCATCTTGGACAAACTAATTTAAAAGAAACACCAGGAGGAAAGGGAGGGCAGTCAGTTGGCAAGTGGCTAACCCCCCAGTGGTGCACAAGGCAGTAAGCTGTCCCCATGGTAAGCAGGCACTAGGTAGCGGGAGACACAGAGGCAAGGCCTCAGAACTTGGAAGGGAAGTTGGGAGTCCTGACCCTCCCAAGGCAGCTAACAATGTAAAAACGTATCTGATAAAATTACATTATAAAATCATTAAAATCAACCCCCTCCCAAACGCACATCATTAAAACAAAAAAAGAGTTAAAAAAACTGAGTTCAAATTTACGAAACGGTTAAATACATATACAACATAAAAATCATTGGTTAGGAAGGAGGGATCACTGAGGAAATGCCAAATGAAACAAAAAAGTCTTCATCCACTGGTGGAAAGGGGCAATAGGAGGGGACAGACAAACCACCCTGGGAAGAGAGTTCCAGAGCTTTGATGGCCGAGAAGGCCCTCTCCAGAGTTGACACCTGCCTAATCTCCAAAGGCAGGGGCACCTAAAACGGCCTGTGAAGATGACTATAATGATCAGGCAGGTACATAAGGGATTAGGCAGTCCTTAAGATATGTTGGTCCTAAACCATAAGGGGCTTTGAAGGTCAATTGTATCTGGAAACAAATTGGAAGCCAGTGTAGGTGGGTCAAGACTGGAGTGATATTTTCCTTACGACCCACTCCAGCCAACAGATGACTAGCCAGTTAAAGCTGATAAAAGGCACTCTTGACCACAGTTGCCACCTGCTTATCCAGCAGTAGGCCTGGTTCCGAGAGCATGTTGACGTCCTCCAGAACAATCATTCTAGGTATCTGGAGTACCATGTCCATGAGCATCTCCACTAATTCAGACAGGGTGCCCACTGGAGAACTAGGCAGCTGGTAGACCAGCAGAATGCCTAACTTAGCCTTAGAACCTAGCATAAGACGCATATAGTCAATGCCAGCAACAGTTTGCACCGAGAGTCTGTGAAAGGGGAAAGACTCCATGCATTCTGCTAGCGACAGCCTCTTTGCCATGCAGACATGGGCTAATTATTTCATAATAATATAAAGGGTACAATCACATATGAGAGAGAAATATTTTTTTTTTTTTATACGATTCTGCACTCTAGGCAGTAAAGCAATGAGTGAACTATGAAAATTGATTTTTTTTTAAAAAAAGTTTCATTAGCCTTGCATTAAAATTCATAAGTGATTATTACTAATATTGGTGGAATAAAGAAAAGAAACACTCTTATGCAACAATTACAGCTGGGGGTGGGGAGGAATCCTTTGGGATCAGATGCTGCCGGCAGATTGAAAAGGCTCGGTGGACTCTGAACCAAACTACGGAACATGCTGTAATTTAGGATGTCTGACTAGAAAAGCACAATTGCAGTATTTTAAAAGCCTTTAATAAAGCACGTGAATCACTTCCATGTTATCACTTTTGCACAGCAGATAGCCCTGCTTGAAGAAGAAGAAAAAGAAGAAGAAGAAGAGGAGGAGGAGGAGGAGCAGTGAGGAATCAAACCTGGTTGTCCCAAATTAGAGTCCATGTACTTAACCACTACACCAAACTGGCTGTCAAGTACAATTGGCCCAGCGACATTATTGAAGGGCCCAGAGCTGGATTGCTGCTTAATTCATTTTCAAAAACTGCCGAAAATGGGATAAAAACAAATGAAGGAAATAATGGATGTCTGTCAGGAAGTCAGATCTGCCCTGGATGGCCCAGATTAGCCTGATCCTGTCAGATCATGAAAGCTACACAGGGTCAGCTCTGGTTGGTCCTTGGAAGGAAGCAGAGGCAGTCAATGGCAAACCACCTCTGTTCATCTCATGCCTTGAAAAACCCTACAGGGTCACCGTAAGTCAGCTGCAACTTGACAACGCCTTCCACCTCCATCAGGAAGTCAAGCATGGCTGACATGTTGAACCACAATGATATTGTAATGGGCTGGATCCTGCGGTTCTGTTCTGTTGAACCACAATGATATTGTAATGGGCTGGATCCTGCGGTTCTGTTCTGCATAGTTGACGTGTTGAACCACAATGATATTGTAATGGGCTGGATCCTGTGGTTCTGTACTGTTGAACCACAATGATATTGTAATGGGCTGGATCCTGTGGTTCTGTTCTGCTGCTGGTGGTATTTTCCTGCAGTGCAAGGAAATTTCCCCTGATACAAGAGAGGAAGAGTCTCCTGTGTTCAGGATGTGTCTCCTCATGCATGGGGAAAAGCACATGTGTTGGCAGAATGGATCTTGTGGATCTAACCCATAGCATTTATTTGCTCGTTTGTTTGTTTTTGTATCGCCTGCTTTTCTTCCCCAAGGATCCCACAGTGGTGCTCATACTACCAGCAAAAACACAATATAAATATTTCAAACAAATATACAAAAGAAAATATACCTTGGGCTGGCTGGGACTCCATAACTTGCTCATCCAAGGGGTACTGGCAGCAAGCCTTGGCCTAAAAGCCAAAGGGCTAAGAGTCCTTTGGCTGTTGTCTGAGGGCTCGTGCCTTAAACCACAGAGTTTGGGCCATGTGCTAGGGTGTTACCCCAGTACATAAATGTTACTTCTGGTTTGTGCTGCACTGCGATGCCAAGGACAACAGAAACGATATGTTCGCTTACACAAAAAGACATTTCCAGTTCCCAGCATGTTCTGCTCATAAGAACAGTCATAGGAGTACTCCAGGACAAGCTCCCTCAATAGGACATTGTGCACAAAAATCGAATATTCCTCTGAGCGCGCACATGTGTGTGTCTGTGTGTGTACAGACAATTTAGATGGCATGTGAACTGGCTGTTTATTCATAAAGGTATAAGGGTTGTTTTAATTGGTATTCTGCTCCTGGTTGCTCTATATATTAAATATTGCCTAAATGCAAGTTTGAATGGGAATAAGGAAATACAAGGATATGTATCAGCCAGACGGACACAAATACACATTTGGGAACTATTCCAGGTAGCCAGACATATACCAGGGTCATCATATGGAGCCCTGCTGTTGGGTCACTGTTTCTTTGTGGTAGACTGTTAGTTTAACTTGAGACACAATGTAGTGTAGTGTCTAGACTGTTGGGCTCTGACTGTGGAGACCTACATTTAGTGTAGTGGTTAGGAGTGTGGACTCTAATCTGGGAGAACCAGATTTGATTCTCCACTCCTCCACATGCAGCTGCTGGTGTGACCTCGGGTCAGTTACAAGTTCTTTCAGAGCTGTTCTCTCACAAGCAGTCCTCGAAAGAGCTCTCTCAGCCCTACCTACCTCACAGGGTGCCTGTTGTGGGCAGGGAAAGGGAGAAGGATTGTAAGCCTGTTGTGGGGAGGGGAAGGGAGAAGGATTGTAGCTATTTCCCCCCTGCGTAACAGATAGTGTTTCCAACTCTGGGTTAGGCTGGAATTTCTGGAGATTTGGGGGTAGAGCTGGGGGAGGACAGGGCCTGGGAAGGGGAGATGATATAATGCTGTACAACATGATATAACACCATTCAGTCCACCTCCCAAAGCAGCCATTTTCTCCAGGGCAAGTGATCTTTGCCACCTGGAGATCAGTGGTAATTCCTGGAGATCTCCAGATCCTACCTGGAGGTTGAAAACCCCAGTAACGAAGCATCTTGCTTGCTTGCTGTTCCCTAACTGGTCCTGCTCTGCTTCCTGACCCCGCAAGCCTTGGTGTGTCAAGTCTTGCTGAAAAGTCAGCGTGGGGTTGTGGTTAGAGAACTGGATGTCAGATGCTGCAGTCCCTCAGGAAGACGGGGGAGGGTTTTCTTCAGGAAACGTGGCAGAACTTCATTCATAACCTACAAAGAAATGAAAACAAGGTTTAACAGAGGCCTTCCTAGCAGATTTCAGCTTACCCCAAACTAGGGTTACCAACTCTGGATTGGGAAATACCTGAAGATTTAGGGGGTGGAGCCTGGGGAGGTCAAGGACCTCAGTGTGGTATAGTGCCATAGAGTCCAGCTTCCAAAGCAGCCATTGTCTCCAGGGGAACTGCTCTCTGTAGTCTGGAGAGCAGCTGTAATTCTGGGAGATCTCCAGCCACCTCCCAGAGATGAGAAATCGTACCTGAGCCCTAAGCAAAACCTGGCCTGGAACACCTCCAGATTCTGGTGCTTTGGCACTAAAATAAAACATGAACTGGACTGCTCTTTAGAGATGTTACACTGGACTAGGATTTGGGGGATAGAAGATCAATATTCACTCTACCATGAAGTTTGTTGGGTCTCAGCCTAACCTACCTTGCAGGGATGCTATGAGGATAAAATGAGGAGGGGGGACCATGTACACTGCCCTGACTTTCTTGGAAGAAAGGTGCAATAAAAATGTACTACCTGCTCCTTTCTCCACACTTCCCTCCTCCTCTCTTCTGGGATGCCATTTGGCTTTTGACTTTTGCTCTCCAGTTTACGAATAGGAGCTGCGGTGGCTCAAGTGGTTAAGATGCTGAACTTCAGGCTGTGGAAGGTCAGTAGTTCAACAGTTCAAGACCCAGGTGCTGCAAGACGGAGTGAGCTCCCGTCTCTAGTTCCAGCTCCTGCCAACCTAGCAGTTCGAAAGCAAGAAATTGCAAGTAGATAAATAGGTACCACTTTGGTGGGAAAGTAACAGCGTTCCGTGCACCTTGGTGTTTAGTCATGCCGGCCACATGACCACAGAAACGTCTTTGGACAGCACTGGCTCTTCGGCTTTGAAACGGAGATGAGCACCACAACCCTAGAGTCGGATTCAACTGGCTTTCGAGCAAGGGAACCTTTACCTTTACCTTACGAATATGTCTTGTCCCCTGGTCAAATGCCTCACGCCAACGCTCTCTCTGAAGAAAGTCCGGCCTTGGAGAAATTCAGTTCTTTCCTCTCTCTCCCCCTGACAGGCTTTAACAGGAGAGAATCAGGTCCCTCTAATGTACCACAACATTACAACGGAAAAGAGGGAGATGTCACTTACGCATCTCCTCATTGTAACAATGCTATTTTCCCCATACTCATGAATATACTTCTCCATAGACACAATAAGCCATGAGGTAGAATAATATATACAATAATTCTCTGAATGGTCAAACGCTCCGCAAGCAGTTTCAAGACGTTCCATAGAAACAGCGCAGAGAGTGAGGCAAGGAGTTGGTGGAGGAAGACAAAGGACAAGATTTGTATCCAGTTCTCAGAAATCTGGCATGGTTTACCCTTCTACTTTGCCTGCTACAGGATACAGGGGGAAGATGATTACTATAGCACATATTTGGTCTGTAGTAACTTCTTCCCTGACACCTGTCAAAGAACTAGGGCCACATTAGTTATTCCCGGACACTTGATTGAGTACAAATTCTTTAACTTGACTGAGTTAAATTAGAATGAAATTTGTTTAAATTTATATATTCAAGCTAAACTTCCTCACCAGACATCTTGGCAGGTGATTGATTCTCTGAAAAGGTGAAAGAACACGGATGCTTCAGACCCACGTTATTGCCACAGCTGCAATATTGTTCCATCTATGTGTAATATTTCTTTATTAAAACCCCCAAAATAACAACGGAGAGATGTACTGAATCGACGTCTGTGGTTTCTTGCAAAACAGCGATTCTGGACCATTGCAATTTGTAATGTGATAAAGTATGATGTAAATTTAATGGCTTTCAAGACTGGAGTGATTGGGTAACAGACGGATCTGGTATATTCATTTACAGGCCACAGTTGCTAGGCTTCTTGATATTACTACAGTTTTGGTAACTGAAAGCTGAGTTTCCAGCTCTCCCAGATGGGAGTCCGAATTACAGCCGAAACAATGACTTTCTTCAAGGTTCTACATACCAGTCGGGAGAGTCAGTATTCCAGCAGAGTGCCAACATATACAGAGACAAATGCAGGCAGGCAGGGGAAAAGCCACATAGAGGGAAGGATGAAAGGCTGCCTCACTGCCATACATCGGTCCCGTCGGTCCCGTCTGCCGAGAGTCTCGCTACAGCTGTAACGCTGCAAAGGCAGCTTTGCTCAAAAAAGCTCTCCTTTTTTCTTCCTGCAGTCATTGGCTGAACCCAGAATGAAATTAAGTGGGGCAGAAAATACAGCAATCAAGGGAAAACATTCGACCTTTCTTCATTTAGAAGCAATATTTAAGCATTTATATGAGATGGCTGCGTCATAAATACATGTTTCCTCAGCACGATAAAGTTACATCCACTGCGAGTCTGATATATTTATAAATATCTCTCAAGCAAGCCTTCTGCTTGCAGCCCCAGCAGCCGCAGTAAAATAAGTTACAGGCACCTGCCCGCTTCACTTAACTGCTGTTTAATATAATGCAGCAATTGTGTCCCAAAGCAGAACTCCCAATTTCACCTGCCAAATCTACTCTTACCACAACTCAGGCTTGAGGCACTGGTGCTGGAACCACTGGATCGGAATTCAAGAGCGGTCAGTCAAATCCATAAAGCCGTCAAAAGTTACTTTCGTACAGTAATCATAAAGACATCAGGTGCGTGGGTGATGGAGTTTCAACAAGCAAAAAGGCAGCAATGCTTGTTAATTAGGCACACTCATCGGGAGAGGGAATTTCCCACTAAGCCAGGTCAGTACTTTAATACACTCACCTGGAATTGTGGGAGGCAGGTTTGTGGGGAGAAAAGAGGATGGGGTACAATGTTTCGGAATACGTTGTTTGCCTATGTCGAATTTATTTTATTTACCAAATTTCTACCAAGCTGTTCTGGCATCATCAGGACCACCAAACTGGCTAACAGAATAAAAACATGCATCATAAAACCACAGCTTAAAAACCACCAAAACCAATAGCAAAAAGCCCAAAACATTAAAACCAAACCTAAATTCACATACAAAAACATAAAAACAACTAAAAGTTAGGATGGGAAGGAGGGATCGCTGAGGGGACTAAACAAAAAAGTCTCCGCCAGCTAGCAACAGAAGGGGACAGACGAGTCTCCCTGCAGTGAGAGTTCCACAGTTTTGGTGCCATGACTGAAATGGCCTTCTTGGGCTGCCACCTGCCTAATCTCAAGAGGTGGTGGCAGCCAAAACCAAGCCTCAGAGGATGACCACAGGGGTTAGGTAGCTTCTTAAGGGATTAGGCACTCCTTCAGGTATGTTGGCCCCGTGCCATATAGGGTTTTAAAGGTCAAAACCACATGAAGACTAGTTTTGACTGCAAGTTATTACTGAGAGATGCAAATAGAAAATGCTCCCCGTTGTATATTGACCTGTCCTTTCCACATTCTTTTACCATACATTTTTATTCCCTAATGCATAAATAGAGAAGAATCCTTACATTGGTATGCTGTAATGTCCTTCTGACAGCAGAAATGGCAGAACAATACTTAAAAATACCGGCTATTAAGTGTTTATGTAAATGTGATACAAATCAGGTACATAAGAACATAAGAAGAGCACTGCCGGATCAGGCCAGTGGACCGTCTAGTTCAACATCCTATCTCACACAGTGGCCAACCTGTTCCTCTGGAGGGCCAACAACAGGGCATAGAGGCTGAGGCCTTCTCCTGATGTTGCCTCCTGGCTCTGGGATCCAGAGGCTTAGTGCCTCTGAATGTGGAGTTTCCCCTCAGTTACCATGACTAGTAGCCACTCCATGAATCTATCTAATCCTCCATGAATCTATCTAATCCTCTTTTGTAAGAATATAAGAAGAGCCCTGCTGGATCAGGTCCATTTAGTCCAGCATCCTGTCTCACACAGTGGCCACCAGTGACCTCTACCTGATACCCACTATCAGTCAAAGTAGACCGTACTGACATTGATAGATCACTGGTTCAAGTCAGTTTAAAGCAGCTTCATATGTGATTGGCAGGGCTGCGGGGGGCGGGGGGGCAAATAATTCTGGGGATGATGGCAATTTGTACAAGGTTTAGTTGACTCCCAGTGGCACAAGGAGATGGGCCAAAGTCAATCTTTGTCTTGAAGCCGAGGATGGCTCTCAGCAGCTCTACCAAAGGATAAAACCGATGACTGAAGAGGTAATGTATCTAGCAGTCCTTCATCAAAGTATTTTTTAAAACCTAGTAGACCGTTTGGATACCTTATCTAGATTACAGCACTGCTATCCTAATTATTCCTTATGTAGTATTCTGATATCTTCGCAATACCCTTTAATTGTGTCTTTATACATCCAACCCATTTCCTGGAATTTATGCTGCGGGCCTTTTGCCCCCACTCCTGTCTGCATTTCAGTTCCAACTTGGTCCTCTTCCCATTTCTGAAAACAAAACAAACCCTATAGTGGTGTTTCTAGCCATCCGAGAGGGAGAGGGGTAAAGAGAGAGAGAGAACTTCTGAAAGGTTCATTCTTCTGTCTCCGTTATCTGTGCACAATATCACTATTGTCAAAAGGCTGACATTTAAAGCCAGACCTGAACTGGAAAGTCAGATTTAAATGCCTCAAACTGGCCAGTAAAAACAGAAATCTGGAGTGAAAATGTGACTCTTAAAAAAAAAAAAATTCCCTTGCTTAACTCTTGTCTCTTGAACTTGATCCAGCGATGGAATTATTTGGGCAGCTATGGCCAGCTACCGGGTCTTTTTTCAGTTCATCTGTTACAGATGTAATATACAGATTATGAGGGTGGTAGAGAAACAACAAAGCCAAAATGGTCTGTCTGTATTAAAGAATTGGGGTAGGGTCATAGTGCAGTGGTGCAGCTTGCCTTAAATGTCGAAGCTTGCAGGTTCATTCCCCGGCATCTCCAGGAAAAGGTATTGATCTAGTATGCAGAAATAACCCCAACCTGGATAACCCAGGCTAGCCCAATCTTGTTAGATCTTGGAAGTTAAGCAGGGGCGGCTCTGGCAAGTATATGGGAGACCTCCAAGGAAGACCAGGGTTATGACCCGGAGGCAGGCAGTGGCAAACCACTTCTGAATGTCTCTTACCTTGAAAACCCTATGGAATCACCATAAGCCAGCTGACTTGATAGGGGAAATGCAGAAGATCACAGGTGCGGGCAGAATTTCCCGGGATCCAGCTTTTTCGTTTAATATAATAAATTGTGACGGTTGTGCTGTTAAATATGTGTGTAAAGTGCTGTCAAGTTGCAGCTGACCTATGGTGACCCCGGCAAGGGGGTTTCAAGGAAAGTGAGAAGCAGAGGTGATCTGCCATTGCCTTCCCCTGCAGAGTCTTCTTTGGCAGTCTCCCATCCAAGCACCAACCCAGCTTAGCTTCTGAGATTCAGGCTATACCATGCAGCCTTATCTCCCAGTACTACATTAGTCATTTTTATATCTGGAACATTCTTTAACCCACCCCTAAGAAGCAGCATTGGGGTGAGTTAAAAATGTAAATAATACTTTTGATACCCCACATTTCCTGCCCCATAGCCATCCCAGCAGATATAAACACATTTACAGTGTCTTTAATTTCATGTTATTCTTTTATTTATTTACTTCATTTATACCCTGTCTTTTCCCCAATGGGGACCCAAAGTGACTTCCTTTTTTTTATTATCACAACAACCCTGTGGGGTAGAATAGACGAAGAGTGTGTGACTGGCCCAAGGTCACCCAGCGAGTTTCCATGGCAGAGTAGGGATTTGAACCTGGATCTCCCAGATCCTAGTCTGGTTCTGGTACTCTAACCACTACACTGCACTGGCTGTTTCACTATCTCTTTTACTTTGTACCCCAACAGCACAACGAGCATCATATTTTAAAAAATGGGATATCTACAAACAGAAACATTACTAAAAATTAGTTCCAGATTATCCATAAAAATTCTTGCTTACTATATTGTATTTGATGTTATTTCAATATCAAAATTCACCAAAACTGATTAATAGCAAGATGGAGGAAGCATGATTGTGGACTTGTAAAGATCTTGATTTTGAAATTCTTACAGTTCCACAGGGCCTGCAAGATGGAGCTCTTCCACCAGGCATTCAACTGAGGAGCCGCATTTAACATCAGAACCTTGCCCTGGAATTAGGGCTGCCAAGTCCCCCCGAGGGGCAGGGAAACCCCTGCCCGAGAGGCCCATTCCCCGGTGGCCCAGACCCCCAAAGCATGCAACGTGCCCGGTGTGTACATGTCACTTGGAGGTGACCTCATCGCGTCGGGCACGTTGGGGGCGAGGCCACAACCATTCGAGGGAAAACTCTATGGTTTTCCTTCGAATGAGTGTGGCCCTGACCCCAACGTGCCCAACGCGATGAGGTCACTTCCGGGTCCCAGAGACAGCCCTGGACTCCCCTGCTATTCAGCAGGTAAGACTTGACAACCCTACATGGAATTTATCAAAGGCTATTGTATCATGCTGCTCTTAACATACTATGGGCTGGACAGTAGCCTTGCAAAGTAACACTTGACTGGATACCTGTTATGGATAACAGCTAAAAACTGTGTTTCATCGCCATAAATACAATATTTATATGTAATATTTATATAGCACCTTAGGATTGTTTTTTGGTTTTAACTTGTTTTTAAAATTGTTCAGTTTTATTGTAAGCCAGCCTGAGCCTGCCTCGGTGGGGAGGGCGGGGTATAAGTCAAATAAATAAATAAATAAATTATAACTCAGAAAGCAATAAAACAAAATACAAGAACTGAAGAGTAGGACCTGCACTATGCCCTAATCCAAACAGAGTTCAACTAATTTCTCTACAAATGGAAATCACGTGCAGATTCTGACAACATGTCTTTTATTGGGGTGTTATAAGGATTACTGAAACATTATAGATAGGTAGGTTGCTTTGGAAATAGGAAGGAATTATACAAATGCGATTTTTTTTTAATAATTAGAGTGGAATTAGATGTGAAGCTCCATGTAGGGATGCCATGGAAAACGGCAGTACACTCCAAGCCTCCCATTCATCCCATAATGTTTGCAAGACATAACCTGTTGTTTTTTCTGGATTTCTCCACTTCTGATTCTTAGCATCGGCTGCTGTTGCCAGGAGTGGAGAAACAGCTTCATTAAGTCTACGTAAATATGAGGGAAAGAGAACTGTCACTGTGCTGAGCATCCCATTTTGGTCTGGCTCTGCCCCACGACACTTGACCTTCCTGTGGTGCTTCTGGAGCCCTTCACCTAGATCAACTCATTAATCTCTTCAGCAACCCTTTTGTCATGATCCTAGGCCTATAGCAGTGTGGCCTGTAGGCTCTAGGGCGGCCTATACTAAAGTAGCTCCCAGGCCTACATTTCTCAGGCATCCTTTAGACCCTGTGATTGGTTAACAGGGGATTTGGAAGAGAAAACTTACACCAGTAGAGGAGTAGGGGGTGGTGCCTAGGAAGAAGGGATAAAAAGCCTCACCCAAAGTGGGTGGGTGCTCACTCCTAGGGAACAGAGCTGAAGAGAGGCTGCTGCAAATGGAGGGATCCCTCATCCAGGAAGGGGTGTCATTTTGAAGCCAATCACCGAGACATCTAGTGGCAGTCTAGATATACACATTTGGGTTCTTTCATTTGTTTGCTTACTGTGCTCATTATTCTATAGATTATTTGAAATCCAGTTGTTATTAGACCTCTATAATAAAATTGTTTATTATTCTGCCTGGGTCCCTCATGCCTCATTTGGTTGCATATAAAGTACACCCTACTGGGAAAGAGTGGACATAAGGGGTTGGGTGGGTGCTCTGAACTGTCCTGAGGACACCCGTACCAGAGTGGTGACAGCCTATGGGAAGCCTCCCTAGTCACTGCCTGTGACACCATGTAGCAAATGGAGAAACCAAAACAAACAAACAAAAATGGGTGATTTGGGCCACCTACCTTACCTTCATGAGTATGGCCAGTATGGTTGCGCAGCAGAAAATAAGATGCTCAAGTGTCCATACGCATATCTCCAGTACCAATAACCGCTAATGTCCCTCAGAGAGTGATAAAAATCTCCTCATTTAAAAAACATGCTGAGTAATTAAAGGCCTACCTATTATTCAGTATAATGTATACATGCCTAAAAGATAAAGACAGTATAATGTATACATGCCTAAAAGAGAAAGACGGACAGTCATCACGAAGCACTCCCTGACTGAATGTAAGGGGGACAGCACCTTCCATTTGCCATCCAATTTAATACAAGATGGAGGAAACACTGGGACTCCATTTTCTTCTTACATTGCTGAACTGCCACCTCGGTTCTCAGAAAGTTGGTTCCATTCGCTGAGCAACTGTGGAAGGCAAGTGAATTTTATAAAGCCCTTCACTGCCAAACCAAAAAAATTAATAATGTGGGTTGGGTCAAACCTTGTTTTCTGCTAGTGAAAAAAGAAGGAAGGGTCCTCTTTGACAGTTAGAAAGGTTATGTTGCAGATAATGGGACTTACATGTGCTCTCCCCGATGCTATTCAACATCTATATGCGCCCCCTTGTCCAGATTGCTCGGAGACATGGGCTGGGATGTCACCAGTATGCTGACAACACCCAGCTCTATCTGATGTTGGGTGGCTGGTCAGATTCCAGACTGGAAGATCTGGACTGGGCATTACAAGCTGTGGCTGGTTGGCTTGGGCAGAGTCAGCTGAAGTTGAATCTGGTGAAGACAGAGGTCCTGTGCTTGAGTCAGGGAGATCCTGGAGTGGGGATCCCACTCCCAACCTTTGATGGGGTACCATTGGTGCCAGTGCCGGAGGTTGGGAGTCTGGGAGTGTGCCTGGATGCCTCCTTAACAACGGAGGCCCAGGTAGCAGCCACTGCTAGGTAGGCCATCTATCATCTGCAGCTGGTCAGGCAGTTGCCCCCCTTCCTGGACTGCAACGACCTGGCCACAGTGATCCATGTGATGGTCACCTCGAGACTGGACTACTGTAATGCTCTCTACATGGGGGCTGCCCTTGTCAAAACTTCAGAAGCTGCAGCTAGTGCAGAATAAAGCAGCCATGCTTTTGATGGCTGGCTTGTGCAAAGAACATCAAGAAACTGGAAAACTTACAAGTATGCCGCCTGTATAATCAGTGAAACATCGACAGCATTTATTATTACATCAGGGGAAGGCCTCAGCCTCTATGCCCTGTTGTTGGCCAACCAGAAGAACTGGTTGGCCACTGTGTGAGACAGGATGCAGGACTAGATGGACCATTGGTCTGATCCAGCAGGGCTCTTCTTATGTTCCTATTCCTACTTGCCGTAAATACCAATGTAATGTCATGTTTGTTTTTTTAGGAACCAACTAGATATGCCCTTGACATGGATAGCCCTGGCTACCCTCATCTCATCAGATCTCAGATGTTAAACAGGGTCAGCCATAGTTAATATGTGGATGGGAGACCACCACAGAAGTACAATATTGCAACTCAGAGACAGGCAATGGCAAACATCTCCTGCCTTGAAAACCCTCTGTGGTTGCCATAAATCAGCTGTAACTTGAGGGCAAACAAACAAACCTCGATGTGACTGCCTTCCTCAGAGACCATTCCATTTCACTTCCATCTGCAGCATCCAGAACTGGACCCACTACTCCAGATGAAGTGCAGAGTAAAGCAGAACTATTGTTTTCTACTACACCCCCTTGCAGAATGCCTGCAATTCTTTTCTTCCACTTTAATGTTGAAATCATTACTTTGTCACCTCGTCTATAAATGCTCAGCCAGGTCTGTGGGGTTTGTAGTAAATACTGTGCACATGGGAGTGTTATGTATACAGAGAAAAGCTTCCCTTTTCACTCTGAGAGTGGTGTGCCGTAAAGTCTGTGAATCCCTCCGCAAATGCCCTCTGGTGGTGGAAAGAGCAGTCTATTCACAGGCGACCTACGGTGACCCTATGGGGTTTCCAAGGCAAGAGACAAACAGAGGTGGTTTGCCATTGCATGCTTCAGTGTAGCAACCCTGGACTTCCTTGGTTCCATCCAAGTACTAACCAGGGCTGACCCTGCTTAGCTTCTGAGATCTATTGAGATCGGGCTAGCCTGGGCTATCCAGGTCAGTTAAATGCCTTCTTCTTGCTGTTAAAACGAACATGGACACCAGCCCACCAAGAGCTCCACGCCTGTAAAGGCATGGATAACAAACTTCAGAGGAAAAGCCGCTCTTTATAGAAAAGAAGACAGAAATATCCATCAGGGTTCATTACAGAAGGTTGTTTTAAAGGCAGTAACACCAAAATAATATACACATACGCACAAGGACATATACACCCTCCTTCTGTAGATAAGGAGGGCACAGTTCACGAAAACCGACATACCATTCATGTTGATATTTACATGGAATGGCTTCAAAGCGTTCTGTCTTTTTAATTTGAAAGATCTGATTGAACTTGAAGGCTTCGGTTTGGTGCGCAGATCAGATAAAGCACATCGCAAACATTCTCAACCCATGATCAAAATAAAGTGTGAGGGAAAGAAAAACCGCACCACCCCACTCGAATGTATAAAGAAATCTTTTTTCTGCCCTCTGGCACTCGGGATACCTTCTCTCTTCATCAAGCAAGTGATTCTGGCCTGGGCAGCCACCTCGACACGAGTCAGCAAGATCAAAAGAGACTGACAACATATATGATAATAAGCTGGCTTGATTCAAGCATCTTGATAAACAAAGTATAAACAACAACACCAGGCTGTTGAAAGAGCCCACATTAAAATGATCAAGACCACAACACACATCTAAAGAAAGCAAACAAAGTTTTCCTAGAAGAAGAAGAAGATGATACGCCTACTTTTCAGCAAAGCCTCTCCGCTCCAAAAAAGCTACATCACCTCTTCCAGACAGTTGTTACATGTTAAGCATCATTGTTCCCCACAGCAATTGTCTTGGTTGCCCATCTGCAAGAATACAGGCTCAGTCGCGGAAACACGTGGAAGAGAAGTGAGAGGCACGGAATGGAGGCAGTACTTGTAGGTCGTCGTCCCGCCCCCCCTGCTCCCCGCATTCTTGCATTCCCATAGCCAAATTTATTCACTGATTCTGCACATAGGAGCATGACATGGAGAAGGAGATGTGTGAACCTCAGTTTCCATAAATAAGAAACAGCAAGGTGGTATAGCAGCTATAATTAGAGTCGCCAGATATCTCCTGGCAACCGATGGGGAATGGGGGGGAGGGATTTTCCAGGCCATGTTGCTGGTGTCTCTCAGGAAGTGACACCATCATATCAGCAACGGAGCAGCATAAACCAGCACAACCAAGCTTTGCATATTCTTGCTAATGCCTTGGGAAACTGAAAGTATTTCAGCTAATGGTGAAAAATATATAAGGAGTCTCTAGTTAAATTTCCCAGGGGACCACGCGCTATAGAGTGGGTACCACAACAGAGAAGGCCCTGCTCCATGCTTGCTTATGGCTGCGGTCACACGTGCCAGTTGAAGTGGAGGAGAAGCGAGGCTATTTCCTTCAGAGGAATTTGACACACAGTTGCGAGATCACACATCCCTTTGTAGCTGCAGGCTCAGCCCGTCACTGTGTGATCAGACGCAACTGCAGGTGAGTCAGGGGGTTTTGACTGTTTTTTCCCCATGCGCATAAATGAGGAATTGCACCTCCGCACTGAGGGCCCCCAATGGAGTATGCCTAAAAGATGCACATACTGCGAAGAGGGGGTCGGGAATGGCACTGAGCCGGGATGGAATGATCAGACCATCCTGATGGCATGAGAGTGTGCTTGCGCCATTAGACAGGAGAAAGTCCATCCGTGGTCCGTCAGAACCCATTAGAGCCAGACTTTCCCTGGTGTCTTTTAACTCTACTTCTGTGGTGGAGCAGCACGGGTTGCTGATGACTGCGGGATGCTTCACAGGTGTTGCTGTCTGATCGCGCCCTTTAGATCCATCAGGCATTCACACCTATGTCGAATCTAAAGGCGCGTGTGATCATAGCCTAGATCTAACAGAAGCAAATGGGAACAGAATTCAAAATGTAACTAATCAACAGCCATGTGATGAGTTCAGAAGAAGTTAAGAAGTATCTCTCCTCATGGATTTAACTACTAGAGATCATAGAAAGAAGTTAAACCCCATTAATCCTAGCAATTCACATGGACAAAGTGTTGAAAGGCAAAACAGAGACAAAATAGGAACAGTGGCTTTTCAGGACAAGGACCAGTGAAGGGAGAGCTGGAGTGTATGAAAACAGCAACTAACTCGTGAATGAAAAAATAATGTCTCAGTCCAGATGCTGTATAAAAACACTGATTGATAAACCATGGTGGAGTTAGAAGCGTGTTGCTCTACTTAGGATGCTGCTGTCCACTGTCCATAAAAGTTTTATCCTGCCCTTCCTCCACAGACCTCAGAGAAGAGGGCATAGCTCTGCCTTCCGTGTGAACCTTTCAGTGTCCTATAAGGTGAACTCAGGACCACCCAGATCTACCACGGATCCTCAGATAGAGTTTAATGGCAGACTGGGTATTTGACACAGATTTCCCAGATCCTAATCTGACCATCAAACCACTCTACCCCACTGGTTCTCCATGGTTAGTCTGGCTGTCCAAACAGAGGTCATTCTACTAACTTTGGTTAGTGACAACGCATGGAACCAAGATCTGGAACCTTGGTTTGAAGTTGATTAGTCTTCAGTATGGTTTTGCTCTCTGTACAAATGTAGACTTCCTGGCTTAACCTGGCACCACTCTTGATGCCATTCTGAATGGCATACCAACTAGGTCTCTGCAGACTGCAGGGGAAACAGGAAAGAGAATGGGTGATGAAACCAGCATTTGTTATGGCAAACCAGAATGTGTTGGATCTTCTGCATGCTGAATTTTAATTTTTCACAAACTAACTAGAGTTAAAATAAACTATGGTTTTGTGTCATGTCTGAACTGAGCTAGATACACAATGCTGCAAAGTGGCTTTAAAGCAGCTTGGAGAGAATACTGCATGAAAAATCCAGTGAGATGTCACAGTAAGCCTGATCCCAGCTCTGTCCCCCTGAAATTAATGGACTGTAAATGTACTTCATTTTGGCCAGTCATATCCATGTTCTTCATTTGCTGCATCTAACCATGGTTGGTTGATTGGTTGAAAGTGTGGTCAAGTCACAGCCCACTTATGGCAACCCCATAGGGGTTTCAAGGCAAGAGAGAAACAGGGGTGGTTTGCCCTTGCCTCTCCCTGCGTAGTAACCCTAGATTTCCTTGGTGGTCTCTCATCCAAGTAAGAACCAGAGCCAACCCTGCTTAGTTTCCAGGATCTTATGAGACTGGGCTTCCCTGGACCATCCAGGTCAGGACAGCTCACAATGGGCAAAACAGAAAATCATTTGTTGCTGTTTGGGCTTAACTCTGTAAGAAATCCAGCTTCTGACAGTACTCTTGTTTATGCAGGACAGAACTGGAGAATACTTTATTTTTTTTATATCCATTATTATATACATAAAACACAGTGCAATCCTAAGAATACTTGCCGGGAAGCAGTGTTCCCTCTAAGCTGAGCCAGCATGAGCCTCCAGCTCATAGATTTTTTTGTCTAAATTGAGTTAGGATGGTTCCAGAGCAAACTAATTTATGCAGCAGCCAAATCGCTCACTCACAACTTTAATGCCAGGAGCTCACAGAGCAGAATTTTTGCTCACAAGACTCCACTGCTTAGAGGGCGCACTGCTTGGAAGTAAGCCTCGTTGAAATAGACCTGCATAGGATTGTGCTATTTATAGTGCAATCCTAGGTAGAGTTATAGCAGCCTAATGGCATTGATTTCAGTAGACTCAAATTGGAATGATTCTGCATAGGATTGCAGAGCATGTCCTTTAACAACAGTTCTTCAAAGCACTGTACGCGTATTTGCTAATTGCCTTGTTTTTTGTAGCTGTTGAAAGCTTCAGTATTTTTAATTATTACGAAAACGCCCAGAGCAATGGGTGGACATTCTTCCTTTGTTACTTTATACATTTAATGAATCAAGCATGCATTCGGTACCTGCTTGCCTTGTTCCTGGAAATCCCCTTGAAGATAACTGAATCAGACTGGAGATGTGATTATAAAAAGGAAACCATTTACAAGTTCAATAGCCAACCAACTGCATCTTGCTTTTCGCAGTGATCTTTCTCTTCTCCGCATGATCACAGAAACATCAATCACAAATGCCTCTTTGCGCTGAAGGATTGTTGTTAGCATAAGAGCGCAGTACAATAAAACACATTATTCTCAGCTCAGTTTGTGAAAACTTCAGAGTCAGGCAGAATCCTAGATCCGCCGAGGTCAGAAGGCACAATTACACAGAACTCTGAGCAATCTGTGCTGCTAACAAGTCATAAGCCAATTTTCAGCTGGAAGAAGAGATGCCAAAGGCTTAAAAACATGATGAGGTCACCTCATACTATCAGTTTTAAGAACTGTTTATTCGTCATTCAAAAAGTGTTGTTGATCTACAAATAAATGAAGACTGTCCCTCAGCTCCCTCCTCAAAACCTTCCTTTCCCATGATCCCTTTGTCTACCTAAAGTTGATAAAATGGTGTCTGCCTATGTTCCTGTCTTGCTAAACCTGGCCTCTCCTTCCCCGCCTCTCCTTCTGTTATATTCCCATTGTCAGGAAGCTCTCTGGAATTCAAACAAGTGAATTCCAGTTCCGTAGTAAATTCTCACTTCATATTCAATTCAGGTCACTGAATTTTTAACCTTCATTGTCTCTGAAGTCTCATAATGGCTAATGCCTTTTAAAAATAATATCATTCAAAATAAAACAAATCTTCTAGGTGGGCAGTGCCTTTATTCAGCTTCTTCTACTATTGCTACTACAATCACCGCACCACCGCCACCGCCACTACTTCTACTACAAGATATTATTGACAAATGGTTTTTAAAACTGAATTGCTTTTTAATGTTTGCTGCTTTTTGTGTCACTTTAATTCTGGTTAGGTTTTAGGTTGCATCTGACCAGCTTTTTCGTTCAATCGCACCTAACTCCTCTCCTTTCTCTGCAGTCTCCATTCCACATGTGATTTTTCTATGTATGTCCTGTGATCTCCAGCATGGCTTTTTGGGTGGTCAAGGGGAACTCCCTCCTGGACAACAGTGACAAAGGTGGTTGGATCCAACCCTGTGTGGGTAGATTTTTTTAAAAGCCAGGGGAGTGTTAATTAATATTTTTAAAGAACGTGCACTACTTTTAGAAATATGGCTGGAAAAGTGGCCCAGAAATCAAGTAAATGCATAAAGGTAATTTTAAAATATCACTATAGGGTGTTCATGTCACATCTCTGTAATCCTTACAGCAACCCCTGTAGAGTAGACCTGTGTTATTACTATCCACAAATTACACATGGGATGCTGAGGCCATCTAGTGAGTGTACTCGTAGCTGAGAAGAACTAGGGCTTGCAGGTTCACATCTCAGTTGCTTAGCCTTTTACACTGCACCAGTATGCCAGTGATGGCAATTGTATTGAAAAAGCCCCTCTGCTTCTTTAGCAAGAATGTCTCTTGTTCATCAATCTGAACAAGGTGTATTACCAGGTCTCTGGTTCTCCTTCTCTTGTTCCAGGAAGGAGGAAAGTCTGCAAACAGTCTCTGCCTGCCACAGCCAACCGGTGGCCAGCAGGGGAGATGCAAACGTCAGAGGGGATTTTTCTGGCTTGCGGTGGCCCTACCCAAGACATTTTCACGTAATGAAGAAACAGAGGCTGTGATCACACGCAGAATTAGCCCCGCGACTAGACGCAAACATCTGGGAAGTGTCCCACACCCATGGGCAACCTGTTTTGCTCCGCCACAGAAGCGGAGTAAAAAAAAAATACTAGGGAAAGTCCAGTAGCAAATGGGTTTGCTATGGGCCAGGAACAGACTTTCCCCTGTGTGATCACGCCAGCACGCTCTCATGGTGTCAGGATGGTCTGATCGGGCCATCCTGACTCCATGCCATTGGTTTTTCCCCCGTTTCAGTATGTGCATCATCGCACACTGCATAGGGAGCACTCAGTGTGGAGATGCGAATCATCAATCCCCCATTGAAGCACACCAGAAACATGCGGCAAAACCCCCACAAAACCCTGATTCACCCACAGTTTGCGTCTGATCACGCAGTGGCGGGCTGCCCTTGCAGCTCCCAGGGACTGTGTGATCATGCAAGTGCGGGCCAAATTCCTCCGGAGCAAATAGGCTCACTCCCTCCCCCCCGTGTTATCTTGCACGTGTGACCCCCACCAGAGATTCCACACAACAATGCAACATCACTCTTCTGTATGTGATATGTTAATGTATCTATTCAATGTCGTGCCTCAGTCCAGTTCTGGAAATCCATGTGCATAAGTGGGCTTCACTGCATCCATTGGTAGGGGTAAGTATTTTACTGGCGTTGCAGATTACATACAATTTGGCAATTTGTTGGTCTCATCAAAATGTCTCTTGGAGAAAAACAAAGTCCCCCTCTTGTTTTGACACAGAAAACCTGGAAAGGGCCAACTGGTTCATGACCCTTATTCATTTGTTATTGCAACACATCACCTCCAACACCTGGGGGGAGAAATAACCCAGCCTTGTGTCCCAAAATTTAATCTAATTATTAAGGCAACAAAGAAGTTGGCAAGTGTTTAATAGATCGTTTCTCTTTAGCATTGTTACCAGGGAGGGTGCAGAAAGGAGTAAGTAAACCCATGAAAATCAATCTGTCAAGGATTGAAGTGAATTATTGTACAAATAGAGTACATTTTAACTGCTTCTCAGCTGCTCAAGAACCAAGCCATAAAAATGCCGACTTCGGTGGTACATTTCAACCTAGAAAGTGTCAGTGTGTCCAAGTTAAGGGCAAGTTATTTATATGGAAGGAAATTGGAAATAAAAAATGTATGTCTATACACTTTAGACCTGACCTGGATAGTCCAGGATAGTCTGATCCTGTCAGATCTTGAAAGCTAAGAAGGGTCGGCCCTGGCCAGTATTTGGATGGGAGACCACCAAGGAATAACAGGTTTGTGATGTAGAGGCAGGCAATGGCAAACCACCTTTGAACATATCTTGCCTTGAAAACTCTACGGGGTCATCATAAGTTAGCTGTGACTTGATGGCATTTTCCACTACCACCATACATGTCCAACACTTGGCTATTGTGGGAAATTGCATCCCCTGTGAGCAAGGGTACTATAGTAGCTGGAGGTCTCGTCTCGAACCAGGAAGTATTGATTCATTCTATACCCCACTTTTCTACCCGATAAGGACTTAGCAAGGCTTATGACATCATTTTACCCTCTACCATGTGAACCACACAACAACCCTGAAGCAAGCACACAATCCACATAATACCTTTTATCAGGACCAACCAAAATGACACAAAGCAGCATGCAGGCTTTTGAGTTGACCAGAATTCTTCATCAGGCTAAATGTTATACAAAAGTGGGGGGACACGGGATGGGACAGATCAAGATCTCAAGACTTGGCCTTGCCAGCATTCTATGTAGACTACTGAACAGTCAAGCAGCTTTAAAATGGTGCTGGTATTGGGTTGCACACCAGGCTCTCAGAATCTGAACTACCCTGCAAGGTAGATTGGTCTGAGAAAGAGTGAATGGCCCAAGGTCACCCAGCAAATTTTCATGGAAGGGTGGGAATTCAAACCTTGTTCTCCCAAATTTTAGTCTAACAGTCTAATCACTATGCCATGCTGGCTCTTACGAAGATCTCATTTCAAATACCCATTCTGCTATGAAGCAATCTTGAACCAGCAGCTGTCACTTAACCTGACAGGGCTTCTAGGTTCCCCCAGCCACCAGCAGGTGAAGGGAGGATAAGGTTGCCAGATCCAGGTTGGGGAACTCTTGGAGATTTGGGGATGGAGCCTGGGGAGGGCAGGGACTTCAGTGGGGTACAATGCCTTAGAATCTACCCTCCAAAGCATCCATTTTCTCTAGGGGAACTGATCTCTGTCAACTCTGTTGAGATGATCTGTAATTCCAGGGGATCCCCAGGTCCCATCTGGAGACTGGCATTCCTACTATACCATCACAAGATTGTTGTGGAGGACAGTGTATTTGCTGTCCTAAGCTGAAACAAATATTTGCTATTATCAGGGGAGAAACATGCAAGATTTTCCAATTTCACCAATTAAATTTTGAACATGAAGTTTCAAATTCAGATTTGAATCTGCATTTCAAAAGTGAAATTTCCACTTTGAAGTTCAGATGTTTTCAAGTTGTTGATGTCTCTCCCTTGCTTTGACTTTGGCAGGCTTAACTTTATTAACTATCATATACTCATTACTGCTACATGGCAACAACAACTACCTAATAGTATCATTAATTTGCTAGTTGTCATGCAATGCTAATTAGTACTTGAGAACTGAGCTAATGCTTGCCAAAAAACTGAAACTCTCAATAAGATACCAACAACTTCAGACATTTGAATTTCAGTTATAAAATTTCACATTCAAAATGCAATTCCAACTGTGCATATTTATGAATATTCATTTCCATTCTAATTTTAATAATGAAAATAAGCCATTTAAACTGCAGTTTATCTTCAAAACATCTAGCAGATCCAACCACCATCTGTCAGGCTCTGTGATTTCTCACATTTGCTATGTAGACATTGGGATCAAAAGGGTAGTAAAATATGGAATGGGCTGCGCGATAACCTTACTCTTGAGAGACTCAGACCTCCAAATTTCTTGCACATACCTAAAATAAATTCTTTAGGGGGTTTCATTTAATACAATTGATTTATCTGTGATGTTTCTCTTAATCTCTCCCCTATGTTCTAGACTGCACAGGTACTACCAGGTGAGTTATAAGGTATTTTCTAGGGCTTCTGCCCTGTCACTTTGTCATTGTTCTTATACTGTGCTGGAAGACAACATTCTCAGCAAGTCAGTCTAGGGCCCTTTCCCTCTTTCTTCCAGTAAGCAAAAAGAGTCTATGATGGGGATTTCCAATATAGGGTCTATGGGTGCCATGGCACACGCCAACACCTTTCCTGGTGCCTGCCAAATGTTTTTAGAAAGTGGGTGAGGCCAGGCAGGGCCTTTGCCCAGCAGGGCTCTGAATAGCCATGCAGATTTTTTTTAAAAAAAGTTGCTTTGGTGGCAGCTGCCACAACAACACAAGAATCTTCTGTGTGTGACTGGCCCCACCTCCTGAGGCAGCCATTTTGTGGCAGCCATTTTGTGTCTGTGCCCACCACACTGTGTCAGGATTCAAAAGGTGCCCACAGGCTCAAAAATGGGGGGTCTCCTTGTCTATGAGAAGCTGTGAGGGACCCCTGGCATGGCAGTCTTGTGCTGTTCCTCCATATCATTAATATCAGAGCACTGTGTGTGCCTGTTCTGCCTCGGGGATACTTATCCAGATGTCCTACTTTGCAGGTGGGTTTTTTCCCCATGTGTGCCTGGATGTGTTGGGCGCTCCCACTACTGTCCCGTAGCTAGGTGTGCAGTGAAACATCACCAAACCATTATCAGTTTTATCTTTGTCAAAAAAGATAACAACAACAACCTGCAGTTGCCAAGAAAGGAGATAAGCAATAGAATATTCAAATTCGGAGTAAAAAAATACTGTCATGGCCATTTTGCCGAATTCTCCACTCTCCATGTAACTGACAAGGACCAAAAACAATACTAATAATTCAAAATGATTTTATAAACATCTAGTGCTCATTTATCCAGGTAGACACTGCAGATCAGTTAACAGGAGGTAGTTTTAAACTCTCCGGGCCAAAAAGAGAGCAATACCATTGGGGGTGAGGTGAAAATGGAACTGAATTAAAAAATGACTGGAAGAGTTAAGAAATTCCCCCTCCACTTTTCTATGCTTGTTGGCAGCATACCAAGGCTGCTTTGGGTTGAAAAGAAGTTGGGGGAAAGATACACCCAGTCATGAATCACATCTAATTTGGACTTAAGAAATGTAAGCAAGCTTTGCATCAGGAGTCCACGCTCCCTCTGCAGCAAAGATTGCCAGCCTTTGCTTTAATGAGAGCTACTTCTGAGTAAAGACAATTATCTCGAATTACTTTCTCTCCTCCCTCAGCACGTTAGCATATTGTTGTTGTTTTTCTGTCCTAGAAACTGAAAGCGGACTAGGAACAACTCCTGAAAGGCAGCTATCGGCTAAGCAGCGCAGAGAAAAAGTCTATGAAGCAAGAGCTTTAAAAGAAGAAGAAGCATAGAGCAAATAAGTCTACCATTAACTCTAGGGATTTTCATTAGTCGCTATGGTAAACACTATAGAGACTGAGGAAGGCAGCTTTGAATATCACCCAGAAGTGACATCATCCTCTCCGAACTCCACCTTTCCCAGGCACCCCCCCCCAAATCTCCTGGCATGTGAAGTGGCAGTATTGGGAACCCTAAGAGCAGATGATTTTGTGCTCTTTTCCTGGGTCTTCTAGGGGGTGAACAAGCTACTGTACAATTGCTGTGGACAGTGTCAGCGCCAGGTGAATGCTCTGATTCCCCTTGACAAAGCCTGCATGGCGAAACACATAAGGACACGGTACAATAATAAATCAGACAATAATCATCTGGCATTTCCCCCCCTTTTTGTTCTGTTGGCACATTGCTGGGTGCAGCCCATTTTCCCTTCAAAGCTACTAGTAGCTCACAAGTTACCTGCCAGAGACCCCTGCCACAGCCGGCAACCCCCGTGAGTAATTAGGGGGTGAAGAATGGCGTGCCAGTGTCACCCTGGCAAGCTGATGTCAGTTCTGGTAAAAACAGGAAGTGATGTCATGGGACAAGCTAGGATTTACCAAAACTCAGTGGTGGTAAGATCATATAGTGGGAGGCCTGGCACCCTTAGGCTCCAGATAAGTTTCCATTCATTTTCTTCTTCATCCCTGCCATCCTTCCTAGAAGCTCACTTTCCCACCCTGACTCCCTCACCTCCCTGACTGACCTGTTTCCTTAGTTTGCTGGTCTGCCTGGAGAGTCAGAATGAAGTTCATCTGATGGTTGCCTTCCGTTCTTTCCAAAGCGTTATTTCGTCACTATAGCAACCATGCATTTTGCTTATCTTGGAACAGCAATTACGCTAACCTAGAGTATCCCCTTTTCCCTCAAGTGACCCTTTTGTTTTCAGAATTAATTGCCCCAGCAAGACTGCTCAAACAGAACATGCAACGTGCTTATCCATATTTTGTCAGAACTGGAAGAACACTTATATTGGGGAGCTTTTAATTAAATATTAAAGGAAAAGCCTCTCCTTTATCTTCTTTTATTTTAATTAGCTATTATGAAAGTGCCAGAAGGGACATTATGTCACTTTTTGGGAAACGAACTGTGGATTGTGGTTGTGGGATCTCTAATGAGTTTGGAGAAATGATGTTTTGGAAAGCATTGAATGAGAGGGGGGTGTCATCCATGCTTGTGGTTTTTGACCCGGGCGAGTTGTTTGGTTTGGTTTTCTGGATATCATTACTGCTATTAACTTTGTCATCCTCATCCTCATCTGTGGGGGATGTGAGGAAATGTCCAAGGCAGCAAATGGCTGGCAAATTCCACCCCAACACAAATGTTCCCCGCTAGGATACAAAAGGTTCTCAGGAGCTTGAGAAAGGCAATTTCTATATGTCCCTCTTATAATAATAATTTTTAATAATTATCATATGGCACTGTGTGTGCAATACCCAGGAGATCCTAGGATTGTCTGGCAGCTGCAAGTTCTAGCTCTTATTGTTGTGCTAGTGGCAAGCTAGACTCATTTTTAGGGGCTCAGAGAGCTCTGAGAGAACTATGTCTGACCCAAGGTCTCCCAGCTGGCTTCATGTGGAGGAGTGAGGAATCGCACCCAGATTAGAGTCTGCCACTCTTAACCACTATTCCACACTGGCTCTCTGTCCCTCTTATTTTCCTTCTTGACTGGCATCTAACTGCTGTTACTGTTCTAAGGCAATGGACATGCTTGGAGTGGGGTAGAAACATTGTCTTTGTATTTCATTTATGAACTCATATATACTACATATATGCAGAAATCTGTTTGTGTGGCGGATGAGCCTCTTTCTCTAATTTTGTGATAGGCACATGTTTGTTAGAGAGATGAGATGGGGGAGAGGGCCCATGAGGAACTACAGTGTTGGATAACAGATGGGTACATTCCCAACATACATTCAAATTGTTCTTTGGGTTCTAAAGAAGTTGTACATGTCAGCTTCTCCAGACTTCTCTTTTGTTCTTTGAACTGGCTCTTAACTTCTCCCAACATTTGGAACATGCTCAGTCATCAGGATACTGAAGTTGTATTATTTTGGTTGAAGGAATGCCTTAGTGTTGCCAAGTCTCCTGCTTTGGCAGGATGGATGATAGGGAAATGGGGGAGGGAATGGTCATCGACATCATGCCAACACTATCACATCACTTCCAGCATGCACCGGAAATGACGTAATCTCATCAGGCAGCCCTCTAGCATTCACACCAACCACTATGGTTCAACCTGTCATGGGTTGACTGAGCTGAGTCCCCTCCTGAGTTGGCACCACAGTCAGAGGCATCGGCATTGACAGAGCTAGAAACCGGCCCTTTTGACTCCTCAGGAGTTGATAGCTTACCACTGCCAGCACCTGAGCCTGTAAACCCCACATCTAGTCCTGCAGCAGCTGATGAGGTACAGGTGGAACCGGGGAGCCCGCCTGACTCACCTCCGGGGGTGGTTCAGCTGAGGGAGCAACTCCACAGAAACTTAGCCACCCTCTGCCAAGATGCACGTTGGCAGGGAAGGCAAGTGCTGAGTCCTGAGTATTAGCAGGAGTGGCACCACCACCAGGGGAAGCCTGGCTGGAGGCCCATATAGCTCCCACTCGGGATTGGACTTGCTGTGGAAGCAACAAGTCACCTCTGTGCAGACCTCACATCCACCTTCGGCTCCTGCTCTCAGACCCCCACTCGGATTCCTGGCTTCCTGACCTCTGCTTGAAACAACCTGTCTTTTGGACTCTTGATTTGGCTCTCACCCTGACTCTCCTGGCAACGACCACGGACCAGACCTGACTCCTGCCTCTCAGCCCAGCCCAGTCCATGATAAAACCATAGAATATTGGCCAAATGCTAGAGTGGCACCCCTTTGTAATGACCTCACTTCTGGGTCACATCAGAAGGGGTGTCACCACATTGCCAGCAATGTCATAATGTCACCATCAAGCCCCCTTCCTGCTAGTTGCCAGCATCTAGTATGATGTGAGCCATTCATTCAGACATTGGATACAGTAAAGATCGCTCACTGTTATGCTACCAGTGTATGTGGTACTTTATTAGATCACATAGGCAAAAACTACAAGTTCCTGCCCCTAGCAACTTACAATCTAAATTCTGAGAGTGGAGAAAGTAGAGACAAAGATAGCACAAGAAATACATTTTGTATATTGTAAACCTTCCTTGGGATTATTAAGAAAGGGATTGAACAGAAACTGGTCGATATTATAATGACCCTGTATAGATCTGTGATGCTGCCTCGCTTGGAATACTCTGTACAGTTCTGGTCATTGTCTCTCATTGCAGACCTGGAAGAAGTACAGAGGAGGGCAACCAAGATGATCAGGAGGTTGGAGCACCTTCCCTATGAGGACAGGCGGGAGAGTCTGGGACTTTTCAGTTTAGAAGAGAGATGACCAAGAGGGGACATGATAGAGGTTTATAAAATTATACATGGAGTGGAGAGAGTTAACAAAGAGAAATTTTTCACCCTCTCCCAAAATACTAGAACTTGAAGGCATCAAATGAAACTGATGGGCAGTAGATTCAGGATGGACCAAAGAAAATACTTCTTTACTGAGAGCGTGATTAAAATGTGGAATTCGCTGCCAGAGGATGTGGTGATCGCAACATGAATAAATAGTTTTAAAGGGGGATTAGAGACATTTGTGGAGGATAGGTCTGTCAGTGGCTGCATGCTAACCATGATGACTGAGGGGAACCTCCATGTTCAGACGCACTAAATCTCTGGATCTCAGAGCCAGGAGGCAACATCGGGGAAGGTCTTGGCCTCTATGCCATGTTGTTGGCCCTCCAGAGTAAATGGTTGGCCACTGTGTGAGACAGGATGCTGGACTAGATGGACCACTGGTCTGATCCAATAGAAGTCTTCTTATGTTCTTATGTTAACTTTACTTTGGAAGCCAGGTTTGTAAATAATACATCCAGACTAGCATTTATGTGGCGCAAAGATCTCCACATGTGGAACCTGAGTGTCTTGCCTTTCCAAAATAGTCATGAGGTGATGCTGCAGTTTGCACAGGTAGGCAACACAGTTCAGTGGCTGAGCATCTGCTTTCTTGGGTTCAATCCCTGGCCTCTCCAGTTAAAAGAACTTGTTGATGTGAAGGACCTCCACCAGAGACTGGACTGCCCATCAAAGTAGACATGTTGACTTTGATAGACTCGTGGTCTTACTCAGGATAGGGCAGCTCCATGTATTCACATTCTTATATCTCTTTTTATGACTGTTCCTGCAAAGGCTGCTAAGCCCTCAATTGGGGTACAGAAACCTCCATTCCCATTACTTGCTACCACTCTGAGAAATGGCAAAAGAAAAATACACCCCCCTACACACACAATACAAGCTGCAGCATTATGTCACTTCTGGTTAAAAAAAAGGGGGAAGGGTCATAAGGTAGCTCTAGGAATCACTGGGAACTCTATGGTAAAACCAGCCATTCCCTGATGGGGAACCATTGTTGCCAATCTCCAGGTGGGGGCTGGAAACCACTCAAAATTATAACTGCTCTCTAGGAGGGAGGGGGGAGGAGATGGAAAACTAAAAGTAGGTTGATGGTTGTCTGGGAGGGGATAGGGTTGTCAACTCCAGGTTGGGAAATTCCTGGAGATTTGAGGGGTTGAACCTGGAGAGGCTGAGTGTTGAGGAGGGGTGGGACCTCAGACAGGTACAATGCCATAGACTCCACCCTCCAAACCAGCCACTCCCTCCTGGGGAACCACTGTTACCAATCTTGGGGGTGGGCTGGAGATCACTCAAAATTACTACTGCTCTTCAGGTAGCAAAGATCAGTTCCTCTGGAGAAAATGGTGGACTCTGTCATTATACCCTGCTGAGATTGCCACAGCAAATTGTCACTGAGTGCCCAAAGCCGGGGCACTCTCCCAGAGCCTCTTTCTAGAGCCCGTTGTATTTATTTCCACAACGGGCCTTATTCCTAGTAATAATATAACCCACAATCTATATATCAAATAATAATTGCCTTAAAACAGCATTTAGCATTCAGATTGAAACTGACTATAATTATAAATTGGATTTGAGTGAGCCAATTTTATCAAGATCCTCGGGTGCATCATGTCATCCAGGATCAAGGAAAAGCACAAGACTGCTAAAGTTGAAAGGACTTTGGGATCTCATGAACTAACTATATACTTACGGAGAAAAGGCCTGTGAAAATGTCAGTCGAAGCATCCATGTGGGTCAGCACAAGTCTCTCCACCCACTTTCCTGAATACTGGTTTGCAAAGACGTTGGTATTCATGGTACAAATCTGCACTGCTGCTGTTGCATTGGGTGGCTGTGCGACTTCAGAAGGATCACACCACTGTGCAGTGATCAATATCTGAAATAAAAGATTGCTGTCTAGTTCATAACAGAAAATAGAGAGCAAGCAGTGCTGAAGAACTATCCTGGCTCTCTGTTCCCTTACAGGAGTCTCAACAGGCAATTGTCCAAGATGAGACTCATGATAAATGTGTATGTTTATTATTCATTCACCTCCAGGGTTTCAACAGCACTTAAGGCATGAGTAAAAGGCTGCTTTTGATCCCTTTCACTACAAGCCAAACAGGGTCAGGAGGTTTTCTGATACTGGGTTGCCAGACACATCAGCTCTGGGTAAACCGGGAGTTGTAAGAACGAGGAAGGATGTTTCTGCACTGAAGAATCATATGCACAACAATGGATGCTTTATGCTGGATTCTCCAGCCACAGTTCTGTTTGGGGAGCAGGTCTCTTGCTATAACTCTTGGTTTGGTTCCCTCATTCCTCTAAGATACTTGACAGGCTAGCAGAGCCAAAATGGGAGGAGCTGTTTGGTGGCGTGCCATTGCATGTCATCACTTCTGGTGCAAAACTGGAAGTGATGTCACCATGTGATCTGAGTGATCTAAGTCTAAGAGTCTAAGACAGTCTAAGAGTCACACAAAACTCTATGGTTTTACCATAGAATTTGGGGATGGGGACAATCTGTTCAGCATCATGCCAACGTATGACATCACTTCCAGTGCAAAGCTGGAAGTGATGTCATCATGTCATCATGATGCTCTAGGATTCACCCCACAGATAGCTGCATCAGCAAACCAGGTTCTTCTCTATGAGCTCCTTGGGAAGGGAAGTTGAAACAAGGGACAGATTTACTTCCTTCCTTCATTCCGTTTCCCCTGCCAGCTGTACAGCAAGATCCCAGCTGCTGCTTTTACTCAGCTACATACACCCAATATGAACTTTGCTGGATCAGGGCCCCTAGCTTTCGCAGATTTCAGAGGCATCTCAGCTGCTCCTAGAATAGGCCTGTCAGGCTAGGTTTATAAAAAGACATTTAAAATCAGATTTGCATTTGCTACATTTTAAATTCAAGCATGAAAGATTGCCACAGTTTACAGCGATATTCTAATACAGCCTCAGTCTTCTAACCAGCATAAGAATCAGTCTCAAGAGGGGCCCTTTTCACTCAAACCCCAAGAACTAGTTGGTTGAGCCTAGTAGAATTATAGACTCAAAGATCTGGAAGGGACCTCCAGGGTCATCTAGTCTAATTCCCTGTACAATGCAGGAAATTTACAAATACCCCCAGTAACCCCTATTCCATGCCCAGAAGAGGGCAAAAAAATCATAAACCCTCCAGGATGCCTGGCCAAACTGGCCTGAAAAACAATTGCTTCCTGACCCCAAAGTGGTGATCAGCATTTCCCTGGGCATGTAAGAAAGGGCCACGAGAACTAAGCACGGATGCAACCTCCCCCTTCTCACGATCTGACTAAATTCACAGAATCAGCATTGTTGTCAGTTGGCCATCTAGCCTCTGTTTCAAAACCTCCAAAGAAGGAGAGCCCACCACCTCCCGAGGAAGCCTGTTCCACTGAGGAATGCCTCTAACTGTCAGGAAGTTCTTCCTAATGTTTAGCCGAAAACTCTTTTGATGTACTTTCAACCCATTGGTTCTGGTTTGACCTTCTGGGGCAACAGAAGACAACTTCACACCATCCTCTATATGACAGCCCTTCAAGTACTTAGAATCATAGAACTGGAAGGGACCTCCAGGGACATCTAGTCCAATCCCCTGTACAATGCAGGAAATTACATAAGAATATAAGAACATAAGAGAAGCCAATGTTGAATCAGGCCAATGGCCCATCTGGTTCAACACTCTGTCACACAGTGGCCAAATTACCAGGTGCCATCAGGAAGTCCAGCACTGGGGCCAGGACACTAGAAGCCCTCCCACTGCTGCCCCCCCCAGCACCAAGAATAGAGAGCATCACCTGCCCCAGACTGAGAGTTCCTATCTATACCTTGTGACTAATAGCCACTGATGGACTTCAGCTCCATATGTTTATCTAATTCCCTCTTGAAGCCGTCCATGCTTGTAGCCACCGCCACCTCCTGTGGCAGTGAATTCCATGTGTTAATCACTCTTTGGGTGAAAAAGCACTTCCTTTTATCTGTTCTAACCCGACTGCTCAGCAATTTCATTGAGTGTCCATGAGTTCTTGTATTGTGAGAAAGGGAGAAAGGTACTTCTTTCTCAACCTGCTCTATCCCATGCATAATCTTATAAACCTCGATCATGTCACCCCTCAGCCGTCGTTTCTCCAAGCTAAAGAGCCCCAAGCGTTTTAACCTTTCACAAATTCACAAATACCTCCCACTCCACACACACAGTGACCCCTGCTCCATGCCCAGAAGATGGTTATCATATCAGCTCTCGGTTGTCCCCTCTCCAGGCTAAACATACCCATCTCCTTCAACCTTTCCTCATAGTAGGATGAATGGAAGGTTAGATTATTTGCTGAGGCGCTGGGTAAAATTTTCTGGTGGTGTATCACCCTGTATAATAGAATTGAAAATTACCTATGTGAAAAGTTAACTGCTAAAGGGGTGCGTGTAAAATTTGGATATTAGTATTATTATTATTGGATATCATATTGCTAATGCAAAGCTATATTCCTCACACTGAAGACTATATCCTGGGTTCTGTGGTGTCTGGTGTGATCCTTTTTTGCCAAGAAGGAGAGCATGGGAAGAATCTGGCACTGGGTGGACTGGAGAAGGTGGACGTGGCTCACCACAAAGTTGGTGCCAGCAATACATGGACCTCATCTGTTGTGAGTTTCACTGTTACGTCTCTGTGTTCAGATATCTGAACCTTGTGGTGCTGTCCTGTATGTTGGAGAGTTTTTGAGTTAAAGACATTTTATTCAACTGAAATGGTCTTGCCAGTCCTGGTCCTGGTTTAGCCCTGTTATGTATTGGGATTGAATCACCCTGATTGAATCTCCCTAGAGACTGGCTGAGCTTGAAGCACAAGAACAGTAGCTGACCAGGACTCTGGAATAAACCAGTCAAGTAGTAATGTTTTGTAAATAGCCTATCAGGGGAGTGGGTGTGGGGGTGTGGGGTATCTTGCATGCATATAAGCAGGGCTCCAGACCTGCTAGAGTTGTCTTAGAATTAAGCTGAAATCACTAATAAGCTATAAATTGATCACTATACGTGTCTCGAACCTAGTATATCTCAAGCCCCATAGAATTCACACAGGCAGGCGTCATATTCCCACAATTTCTTTCTCTTGCTATGTTTGTTTCCCACCCTTTCCCCAAGGAACTCTGGACACAGCCCCATGAAACAAGTGCAATTGAAATGGGCTACATGCTCCCTGTTTTACACCTTCAAAGTTCCCCCTTGTGGACTGGCCTTGCCACTGGATCCGCAGAGGAAAAATAACAGCCAAGGTGGGTGTTCCACACCAGTCTTGTAGCAAGCGTATTAATGGGTTTGCCTTGTCCTTGTCAATTCCCCATTGTCGATCCTCCACCCTCTTTCTTCGTCTTTATTTTTGTCTGATATTAAAGCCGCAAGTGGCACTGAAATCCTGCAAAGCCGCTCTCTGTCTGACGCCCCCTGCATGATCTCATCCTGAAGGGATCTAATGAATCCAGTGTGTCCGTTGTCTTCTGTGCTTCTGAGGGGCTTAAGTTTCTCACTGGATTCGCTAAAAGGGAGGAATGGCAGCAAACGCAGAAGATCGGTCCAGTTTATTTTATTTAGTGTCCGCAGCATCGGCAAACCTCTCTAAATGTTTTCATTTCTCAAATATTTCTGTAGCTACTGGAGATCTCTGAGTGATTGTGGAGATCTCGGAGCTGTTTATATTCTGATAATTAGTTATTAACCAGAGACCTTCAGTCAAAGATTTTGGCTGGCTTGTTTAAATAAATATAGACCGTCCAGCCTCCTCCTTTTCCCTCTGCTCTTTGGCTCCCAGTCCAGTCTGCCCTTGCCTTTATCCATAGAAGCAGTAGAACTCATTGACTATTGTGGAGAGCTTTCCCCTGAGCAGTGAAGCTTGTGAACATTCCGTGGCATCACACAAGCTCTGCTAATAGTACTGACATGTTGCATCAGGCATTTGGAGGACTGAGTGTCATGGACACCAAGATGCCAAAATCCTGGGAGGCAGAGAGGAAAGCAACCACCGGTGGAAATATTCTTCCCTCTTTCCATGAGCTGGACAGCCCATTTTCATCACGTGCCGCTGCAGCTGCAGATGACAAGAGGAGAGGGAGGAGGGGACTCAGGCCGCTATAATGTCACTCCTAATGGTATCAGTGGAATGCCACAGTGCTCTGAGCATTTCCGATCTATCAGAAAAATTCTCAAGGCAAACCAACTTATTTAGCTTACTTGCAAATTGTTTCGTTTGTTCGATCTTGGTTACCAAGGTGATTTGGTTGGTGGTACGTCTGACCCATCCCTAATTTTAGTTTTGGTATGTTATTGTATCAGGGAAACGAAAACCACAACATTAAAGTTTTCCTTCTAACTGTAATAAATGTAAATAAGTGTGTATGTTGTATGCTGCCAGATTGCTTCTGAGAGCCAGTTTGGTGTAGTGGTTAAGTGCGCGTACTCTAATCTGGGAGAACCAGGTTTGATTCCCCACTCTTCTACATGCAGCTGACGGGTGACCTTGGGCAAGCCACAGTTCTCTTGGAGCTGTTCTCTCAAGAGCTCTTTCAGCCCCTCCTACCTCACAGGGTGTCTTTTGTGGGGAGAGGGAGGGAAGGAGATTGTAAACTGCTCTGAGTGAAGGGTGGGGTATAAATCCAATCTCCTCCTCCTCCTCCTCCTTTTTGCTGTATGAATTAATCCGATGAAGGGAGCTTTGACTCTTGAAAGTTTAGACCCCCAACATCTTGTTAGTCTCTGTGGTGCCTCTGGCCTCAAATCTAGCTGTTCTGCTGCAGACCAACACAGCTACCCTCTGAAACAGTAAATTAATGACCACCAAAACACCCTATTGTTGACCGCCTTGCTGAGGTCTTGCAAACTGGTGGCTGATAAATAAGAAGCAAAGGAGAAAGAGAAGAATCCTGGCATGAGTTATGGACCCTTGGCTTTAGTCATTCCATTCCTTCCCACTCATTCCATGTGCAAACCTACATCAGCCAAACACAGCTCACCTGCCGTATACTTTGAGCTTTCGAGTGGCTTAATAATCCTCCTAGATTCCGCTTCCTTGTTGGCACTGCAAAAGCAGAGCGTGGGAGTGGGGGGTGGGGGGTGACATGCATCTGGCAGGCCAAGCTGCATGGCGGGCGGAGCACATTTGGCTGAGTGGGTCTCCAGTTTTGTAAGCCTGAACTAGCCATTGCATTTTCAGGTGGATCTGCACAACTTGGTTTCTCTTCCTCTTAAGAGTAATCGTCTTGGCTCCATATCTGATTTGTCATCCTGGTGATTGACATGCCCAAGCTGTGATCAGTCTTGTTTCTTGCTTTATAGCACCTCCAAGATCTGATCTCTGTACTGTGCCAGCATTTATCAAGAATGTTATCTAAGTCATCTGGATTGTATAAACATCTCCTGTCTGGCCCAAGTGCCTACAGCTTATCTTCCTGGGGGAAAAAAAATCCAAATGCATCTGCTAAGATCAGCCATGTGAATAATCCTGGCATTCATCCTGCCACCAGGCCTCCATCCTGGGACTCTCTACCTGTATGCAATTTACACTTTGTCTTCTCATCTGACCTCCTCTGGTTTGACAAGGGGAAACCATTTCCTGTCATACCGACCACCAGTAAACTTGGCAACAGGGCAACTGCAACCATGTGACATTGAACCATGTGACCAGTCTGACTATATATGTTCCCTCCCCCATCCACACTTTCAATCAGTTTTGAAGATATATTTTTTTAAAATTTACTTACTTCATTCATACCTCACCTTTCTCCCCAGTGGAGACCCCAGGTGGCTTACATTGTTCTCTTCTCCTCCATTTTATCTTCACAACAACCCTGTATGGTAAGTTAGGCCATAGGTTAATTACTCAATTTATTACAGTTGCTTGTGTTAAAACGGTACATTTTTCTTTTAGAGAATGCCCATCTGTGCCATAGCAGGCACCATTTTATTTTTCTTTATTTCATATACATTTGGGCACCTTTGACCTGCTTTCTTCTGCTCTGTTTGTTTGTTTAGAATATTTCTTCAGAGTCCTGCTCGAGGCAACTTACAATTAAAGCCACGTAAGGACTCAAGAGTGGCTAATTTCTAAACCAGCATAATATACAAAGCCGTACAGCATGTTTAGTGCTTCCAGGACAGAAAAGTTAGGCCCTGCCTTATCTTACCATTTCCATGTGGAACAAGGATTAATCTGTCAAGGGTGTAGCTGTTCATTTTGTTTTTAGCTTGCAACCCACTTTCCTCATTATTTATAGTTTACCTGCCTTAGATAGTTTGTTATTAGCATTGATCCCTAATTCTTGGGGTTGCTGACTCTGGGTTGGAAAATACCTGCTAATTTGAGGGGGTGGAGCCAGGGGAGGGAGGGGTTTGGGGAGGGGCAGGACCTCACTGTGGTGTAATGATATATAGTCCACCCTCCAAGGCAGCCATTTCCTCCAGGGGAACTGATCTCTATCACCTGGAGATAGTTCTAATTCTGGGAGATCTCCAGGCCTTACCTGGAGGCTAGCACCCTTATGTAATTCTACAATCCCAGTGCTATTGTGCCCTAGGGTTTCCAAGTCCCCCCTGGCCACCAGAGGGGATGTATGGTTGCCAGATCCAGGTTGGGAAACTCCTGGAGATTTGGAGATGGAGCCTGGGGAGGACAGGGACCTCAATGGGGTACAAGGCAATAGAGTCCACCCTCCAAAGCATCCATTTTCTCCAGGGGAACTGATCTCTGTAGTCTGGAGATGAACTGTAATTCCAGGGGATCCCCAGGTCCCACCTGGAGGCTGGCATCACTATGTGCCCTGACCTGGTAAGTCCTGGACAACCCAATCTCATGTTATCTTGGAAGCTAAGCAGAGTCAGATTCGGTCAGTATTTGGATGGGTGGTGAAGAAGAAGAAGAAGAAGACAAAGAAGAAGAGGAGGAGGAGGAGACTGGATTTATACCCCAACCTATACTTGGAGTCTCAGAGCAGTTTACAAACTCCTTCCCCTTCCACTCCCCACAACAGACACCCTGTGAGGTAGGTGGGGCTGAGAGAGCTCTTTCGAGAATTGCTCTTTCAAGAACAGCTCTGACAGAACTATAGTTTGCCCAAGGTCATCCAGCAGCTGCCAGTGGAGGAGTGAGGAATCAAACCCAGTTCTCCCAGATTAGAGTCCACACACTTAACCACTACACCAAATGAAGGAAAACCAAGGTTGCTAGAGAGAGGCTGGCAATGGCAAACTACCTCTGAATATCTCTTGCCTTGAAAAGGAGGAGGAGAAGATTGGACTTAATGCCAAAAAAAAGGTCTATTGCATTGTTCATCAGTTGTCCTGTGCTGACTGACTGCAATGTCAATATCACGTAATCCCGCTTTGAGTCTCAGTAATGGACTCTAAAGTAAGTAAATAAATACATCATAAGTACTTGAATTAAAAGTTATTAAGATACTGCCCCAATTAAGCCGGTGCAGAGGGGGAACATATTAAGCAGCTGTAAGGCTTTTTCATTGATTTGATCTGATCATTTATGATGCTAAAATCATCAGTGTCGTGAGGACAAAACGTAGTGATTTAACTACCCTATTAACTTTTTCCTTTCATGGTACAAAAACAGCCACACGCAGTTTAAGCGCCTTTTCAAGCATTAAATGGCTCACTGCGAAGCTGGGTTTGCCACAGAGTGTACGCTCCGCAGGAAGCTGCAGCAAATCGCACCTCTCTGATGAATATTTCTGTATGATACCTGAATTCCCTATCACTAATTTGTGGCATTTTCAGGTGTACCCTTGAAACATCTCCTTTACATGTAAATAAGATACCGTGTGAATGACTCAGAGTCTTTAGTGGTACTTCTGTATATTCATTTCTAAGCTCGCACAAAAGTATTTGTTCTCATTTTAAGGAGCAATTTACAAAAGCAAAAGCTGTCCTTTCGTCTTTTTAAGGAGGGGGAAAAAGAGAGATTTCATGATTCCGAAACAGAAGTTTTTGAGTTATGGAAAAAGCCGTGCTGGCAGATTTTGGGGGCTTAATTTCCTCATAACAATAGATTTAACAGAAAACACATTTTCCTTGTAACAGAAGACATAAAAGAAGCAATATGCATTTGGAAATCATGCCCCAAAAGGCAATGTTTGTTTATGTGAACATCTAATATCTTTTGCTTATGTTATGGGAGGTTTTTTTTAAAGTATAAATGAAAGTAATTTAGCTTGCAAAGTCACTATATAACCTCCAGTATATAATCCAAAACAATGTACATTCTGAAGCTGGGGAGTTGCTCGGTGAAATTCACGCCATATAATTGCGTATTGCAGCTCTGACTCCAAATAAGCCTGGGGGCACTAATGCAATATTTAAATAGAGGGACAAAATCTAATAAGTATTACTGAAATGAATGGAGGCTTGTTCTGGATAAAGGAAGCACCATTGTGATGAAAGACAGTTGCGCGAAGGAAACAAGAGGCAGTGTGGTCTGGAGGTTCGTGCGTAGGATGAGCGTCTTGGAGAGTCAGGTTCAGATCCCCACTTTGCCCTAGAAGCCCTCTGGGTGACCTTGGGCCAGTCACACACTCTCAGCCTAACCCACATCACAGGGCTGTTGTGAGGATAAAACAGACAAGAGGAGGAAAATGTAAGCTACTTTGGGCTCCGATTGGAGAGAAAGACAGGGTATTAAGGCAGTCAATAAAGTAACTAAAATAAATGCTCCTGTCGGAATAAGCATGAAATTTGTTACATGTGGTTGGCCGAGGCAAGAATTTGCTGTCTTGATAACTTCAGTTGTATTTACTGGGTTCAGCATGGATAGGTGCCGATAGCCCAGGTCCTCCCTGGCCACTGAACATAAGAACATAAGAGAAGCCAATGTTGAATCAGACCAATGGCCCATCTAGTCCAACACTCTGTCATACAGTGGCCAAAATATACCAGGTGCCATCAGGAGGTCCAGCAGTGGGGCCAGGACACTAGAAGCCCTCCCACTGCTACCCCCTCCAGCACCAAGAATAGAGAGCATCACCTGCCCCAGACTGAGAGTTCCCATCTATACCCTGTGGCTAATAGCCACTGATGGACTTCTGCTCCATATGTTTATCTAATTCCCTCTTGAAACTCTCCATGCTTGTAGCTGCCACCACCTCCTGTGGCAGTGAATTCCATATGTTAATCACTGGCAGGGGGTGGGGGTAGGGTTTCCAGATCCAGGTTGGGAAACTTCTGGAGATTTATGGGATGCGGTGGAGCCTGGGGAGGACAGGGACCTCAGTAGGATACAATGCCACAGAGTCCTCCCTCCAAAAGCATTCATTTTCTCCAGGGGAATTGGTGGGGGGTGGGGGGACTTCAAGGGAGCGGGAGGGAGGCCTAGCCGACATTACAATGATGTGCAGGGCTCATTTCCTGCAGGAGCACACAGAAGCGGAGCTCTGGCAGTAAGGAGCCCAGGGGGTGGGCATATGCAGCAAGCTCTGCCCTCTGCTCCCAGCAGCCCCCCCCTTGCCTTTCCCGGCCCGCTGGCCAACCCAGGGGAGCAGTGCCGCGAGCTGGCCCTCGAGCTGTTCTGCCACTGCCTGGGCCATGGCACCCAACCCTCCCAGGCTCTGCCTGTCCTCATGCCAGCCCTCTGCAAAGTGGGTCCCAGCTACTCCTGCAAGGCCTGCGAGGAGCTCCACCCTGGCCTCCTGCGCCTCCTCGGCCTCCTCCTGAGCCTCTGCCCCACCCCCACCCTGGCCCCCTACCTGCTTGGGGCCATGCGCATCCTCTGCGCTGCCCTCCTTGACCCACAAGCAGCCATGCACTTTTCTGTACATGCCAGCCATCCAAAACAGTCCAATGGCACCTTTAAGACCAAGGTTTATTCAGGTACAAGGTCTCCCTCCTCTGTGAAGGCAGATCTGTGCGTTCCCCCCCATAGCTGGCAATCCCAAACAGTCCAGTGGAGCTTGAGTGGTGGGTGTTGCCTTCTGACACACTTCTGGTGATGTCAGGGGTCATGACATATGCAAATAAGTTATGCTAATGAGTTATGCTAAGGAACTCCTGCACCTCTTTTTCTATGAAATGATCCCTGGTGCTGTGTCTATATCACTGACAACGTGACCCAGAAGTGACATCATCAAGATGACCCCTTGGTATTTGGGCAAAAATCCTATGGTAAATTTGGCTTCTACCATAGAGCTTTTGCCCAAATACGAGAGCATTGCGCCCAACATTGCTGACATGATGACATAACTTCTGGGTCACATAGGAAGTGACATAGACAATATTGACTGGCCCTTCCTCTTTTTCTGGGTAAGCTCCCCCCACCGTCTAGCTGATCAGCAGTGGGGTGGTGAGGCCTGGCAGCAGGGGATCTTTGCCTCTATGTGGGAGGGAGGGTCTGGCAACCCTATCTCCATAGTCTGGATGTGAACTGTAATTCTGGGGGGTCCCCAGATCCCATCTGGAGGCTGGCAATTCTACTCAATTAATTCCTCCTTGACAAACCTAACAGTTATCAGACACAAATCAAGTGTTCACATTTAGGACCCAGTTTGGTGTAATGGTTAAGCGCATGGACTCTAATCTGGGAGAACTGGGTTTGATTCGCCACTCTTCCACTCACAGCTGCTGGATGACTTTGGGCAAGCCATAGTTCTGTCAGAGCTGTTCTTGAAAAAGAGCAGTTTCTGTCAGAGCTCTCTCAGCCCCGCCTACCTCACAGGGTGTCTGTTGTGGGGCGGGGAAGGGAAAAGAGTTTGTAAGCCGCTTTGAGACTCCTTTGGGTAGTGAAGGGTGGGGTATAAATCCAATCTCTTCTTCTTCTCTTCTAAATATTTTGGGGGCAAGTACCAGAAGGAGGAACTACTCCCAACAGTGTGGCTAACCAGATGAGATCTTCGTCTTGGGGCTTTGGATGCCAGGCTCCAGATTTATTTATTTATTTGTTTGTTATATTAAATTTACTAGGAGCAAGGCCCATTGTGGGAAGAAAGACAACGAGCTCTAGAAGAAAGTTGCAGGTCAACATCCCCCCTCCCCAGTGCTTGGGCCCACGCAGCTCGTGGATGTCGGCATCACCATCCTCCTTGGCCGCCTTGTCCTCTATGGCTGTGGCTCCCGTTTGCTCTGGCAGCTGGGCGGCCGGCAAGAGAGAACAACCGGGGGGGGAGTTGCTAATAGCAACATGGCCGTGTCCCGGTCCCCCCGGGACTCGCAGACAGCTGCTGGCAGGACAGGATGCCAACTGCACCCCCACCATCAGCAGATGCACCCCACAGCCCTTCAACCACCTGGAGCTGCTGAGGTGCGGAGGAGTGAGGGGCCGGGTGAGGCAGCAGAGAGGCCACCAGCAGCAGAGCAGGGAAGCGGCGGACCAAAAAGCCAAGTGCGGCCCACAATGTCATTATATGGTGATGGGGCAGCTGCAGGAAGAGGGCAGCCAGTGACGGGCCCGCCCCTGGGAGTGGCAGAGGCTGTGGGGGCCAGAGAAACAACCACTCAAGGTGGTCCCGAGCGGTGCAGAGGTGCGAAGAGCCACCGGGGAGGAGGAGGCTAGAAGCCAGGGGCCCGGCCAAGTGACCTATCCTCTCTCCCTACCCTCCATCCTTTGCAAGTGACCATGGGGGAGCTGGCTACCCTACTTAGGGCCTACTCTGTGCCCCCACCCATGAAAGAAGCAGGTACCCACCAGGGATGGGGCCTTTTCAGTGGTGATGTCCCATCTGTGGAGCTCCGTGAAGCTCACCTGGCACGTATTCTGCTAGCTTTTAAGCACTTCTGTTCATACAGGCTTTTCATTAAACATGTTATCCCAACTTACTGCCTTTTTACCAGCCTGGTCCTGTTTCCCCCACTGTTCTGACTTGATGTGCTGCTTCTATGTTCTAATTACTTTACACTAATTTACATGGCTGGCTTTATTAACTGCTGATTTAACACATAGATGGGACAATTTTTTAAAAAAAATTGCTGATAGATTGTCTTTGCCAAATTGTTTTAGCTGTTTTAACTTTGTAACTTTGAAAAAAAATCCCATTGACGGCTACTGCAGCATAGTGGTTCGAGTGCTGGACTGGGGCAAGGGCCTCCAATGTAGTGCCTGTGGGTGCCATGGTGCTTGCCAACACCTTTCCTGGTGCCATCCAAGTGTTTTTAGAAAGTGGGTGGAGCTAGCGAAGGCCTTTGCTCAGAAAGGCTTCTGATTGGCTTTGCAGATGAAAAGGCATCCTGTCAGACAGAGTTTCTGCCTGAAATGCTGAAGAGGTACTATCGGAGTTATATATAACCTTGCTCCCTGACATTTTGTAGTTGCTCCTGCAGCATCCATTTTGTGCCTGTGGCCCACCGCCCTGCGTCAGAATTCCAAAGATGCCCTCTGGCTCAAAAAGGTTGGAGATCCCGGGACTAGAATGTGGGAGAGCCAGGTTCAAATCCCGCTCTCTCCCATGGAACTCATGGGGCCCTGTCACTCTCTCTGCATTACCTGCTTCACAGAGTTGTTCAGGCCCTTGCCAGGATTTTTTAGTTCGGGGGGCCTTTAAATAAGTCAGATGGCACCCTGCACACACCCCTGTGCACACAACCCAAGGGAGCGCCTGGGCTGAATGGGAAGTCAGGGGGCCTTGGCAGTAAGTCAGGGGGCCAGGCCACAAGATGCCCCACTGTAGCTATGGACCTGGCTGTTGTATAGATAAAACGGAGGGGGGGGAAAGAACCATCTATGCTGTCCTGAGCTCTGCGGAGGAAGGGCAGTGTGAAAATGTATTTAATAAATAAAGAAATCGTTTCATTCCCTTCTTGTTCACTGCCTGGACTGGATTCTGTAAATAAAAAAAATAACATTAAAGCTACCTGCTGCCACTCTGGTGATCTGTGCAAAGTAGCATGTTTTGCTGCCTCTGTGCCATGGATTTTCTTCCTTCTGAATATAAAGGCCTTCCCCTTTCGTGATAAGTAAATTGTGCAGAATATATTCGAGCTTCTTTCGGCCAGATGCAAACAGACATGCATAGGGGTGCCTGAGATACAGAGTCAGTGTTTGTTGATAAGGCTTTTCCAGGCATCTCCTTAAAGCTGGCCAGGAAAGCCAGGTGGTGCAATAGATAGAGAGTTGGACTAGGATCTGGGGACCCAGGTTCAAGTCCCTACTCTGCTATGGAAGCTCTGTGGGTGACCCTCAGCATTCTCTCGAGCACTTTGTCTCTCAGCCTAGACTGTACCCCATGGGATTGTTGTGTTGAGGCTAAAATAGAAGAGGAGAAAATGATGCCATTTTGGGACCCCATTGAGGAGAGAAGTGGGGTAGCAGTGGGAGGGCTTGGTGCTGGGGGGGGCAGCAGTGGGAGGGCTTCTAGTGTCCTGGCCCCACTGCTGGACCTCCTGGTGGCACCTGGTATATTTTGGCCGCTGTGTGGCAGAGTGTTGGACTAGATGGGCCATTGGCCTGATTCAGCATTGGCTTCTCTTATGTTCTTATGGGGTACAAATATTTTTTTTAAAAAAATAAAATAAAAGTAAATGTGCATCTGAGATGAAGTGATTTGATTTATTTGATTTTTATCCCACCTTCCTGGTGGAATATTAATTAAGTGCATTTAAGCATTCTGTTAAGCAATTCAGTTGATGCATGGCTAATTCACCATTGCTAGGCGGCTGAAAATGTATGCCATCATTTCTGAATATCAGTCGCTCTTCCTTTTAAATGAGGCATTTGCACTAAGACACAGTGTGATTTGTTGGTTTTTCTTTGCTTTAATGTTGAAGTGACATTGGAGTCTAAAAATAAACACATGTTGCATAGTTAAATACACTTTGCATGCCGTTTAGGGGAACTCATGAATGCCCAGGGCTTCAAGTTATAAAGGAAGCCATTTTGAATGTGGATGATTGGAGAATTGGCAACATGCTGTCAGCTTGTGTTCTAGGGTTGCAAGGTCCCCCTGGTCACCAGCAGAGAAAGAGTGGTTATGGTGGTCAGGTACCAATACAATACTGGTATTTGTATTCGGGTATATTCGGGAATACCAAAGAAAAATCGGCTTCATTATATCCAAATCCAAAAAAAAGCTGAGTTTTTTTCACCTGCATATCTCTAGTTGTTACACTTGCCTGATTCTGGACTCCTTCCAGGAACTACAACGTAATCATTTTTTCCCCATATTGCTACAGGGTTGAGGACGGAGACATAGAGGGGCCATGATGTCTTCTCCTCCACTACGTTACTTCTGGTGAAAACTTGGAAGTGACATAGGGCAGCTTTATAAGGCTGTCAGTGGGAGGTCTAGGTTGCCAGCTCCAGGTTAGGAAATCCCTGGAGATTTGGTGGTGGAGCCTGAGGAGGACAGGGACCTCGGTGGGGTACAATGCCATACAGTCCATCCTCCAAAGCATCCATTTTCTCCAGGGCAACTGATCACTGCAGTCCAGAAATAAGCTGTAATTCCAGGTGATCCCCAAGCCCTACCTTGAGGCTGGTATCTCTAGCTGGCAACCCTGTATCTTGGCCTGCCTTGCCGCAAAACCAGTGGTGCAAAACCAGCCAGGATTAGGCTGCTGGTGTGCATTGATATGGCTCATGAAACCATAGTTAAGACCAACTGTGCTTCACAAACCAGCTTCAAACCATGGTTTGACCTACCTGGTGTAGTCATAGTTAGCGGAGTGGCCCATTTCAGATGATCACACTAACTGCTGTTTAATTAAACATGGTTTCATATGATGTCTGAAACCAGTCATTATTGCAGTCTTTGAACCAGGAAACTGGATCAGTGAAAAGGCTAGGATTTGCCTGAGAATCATAATTTCAGACCCTTGCTAGAAGTATTCGTGCAAACAATGGCTTGGAAGCAGATTGATCATGTGATCCAAGCCAGGGTACCCAAAGTGCAGCCACTTTCCACTTACAGTTTTGTCCAGAGTTGCCAGCAAGCCTGAAGAAAAGTGTCCTGTCCCTTTAACAGAGACTTAACAGAGATGGGCAATTTAAGCTTTTCATAGCATGGAGGTAAATAACATCATCTGGTAAATAACATCCCATTAAGCTTAATTAAAGGGAGAGGGAATTTTTTCTCCAGGCAGCTGATAATTTTTCCTTAAGTTTTTCCTCAGTATGGCATAACCCAGTATACACTGGGGGATAAAACAAACCCAAAAATATCAGCTGAGTTTTGCAATTGGGGTTGGCTCTTTACTTCAGGCAATATAAATCATACTGGGGATATTGGACTTTAAAAAATCCCCCAGTAGTTTTTCTGAGCAACACCAGGGATGCACTGTTAAGTGCTCTGGAGAAGACAGTCCTTCCATCATTTGATAGAACTGACATGTGAGCTATCCAATACTTATTTATTTAAAGCATTACGAATCCCACACATAGTGCAATGGATACAAAAATATGCAAAATAAGGTTGGGGCTGAAGAAAAAGCCCCATCACAAGTGCAAACATTATTAAGGTTTGGGGTGTCTGAAATGAGCTGTGGTAGCTATGAAAAACACTGACTTCAGCCACCCAAAACAGATTTTTATTTTGTCTGGGGCATATTTTCTACCCCATAATATGCTGGAAATTGGCTTGGGATGGTGAGTATCCCTCAGACACAATTTGTGTGGGCCAAACCATTCCTCTACCCAAATCAGAATAGTCTACAACTGAAAAGTACTGAGTCAGATGCATCGTTGAGAGATTTCAGCCCATAGTGATTCCAGAAGGTACAGACATACAGGGCACGCCCGCGGGCTTCTTAAATGCACAACGACAACTCCACCCACACACCCATACACCCATGATTGGCTATTTACATAGTACCATCTCTGATAGGGTTCCTTTAGGATCCTGGACAGCCAATAGGCAGTTACCAGGATCCTATGTGTCCACTGTTTTCTAGATCAAAGCTCTGGTCACCTCACTGACTGTGTGTACGGGAAAGTCACGTGCTTGGTCTAAGTTGGTACACAACAACAAGTTTATTGACAGCAACATTCCAGAGTCTCACGCAAAAGTCTTTACCATCACCTTCTACCCGTTCATTTGAATTGGAGATACCAGGGATTGAACCTGAGACCTTCTTCATGCAAAGCAGATGTGCTACTACTGAGCCACAGCCCTGCCCACCTTGTTGTCAGAGGATGATGTGAAGTTTGCAGGCAGGTTTCTTGGAGTTAAACCTTAGTGAGAAGGAAGGAGGCTGGACGTGCCAAGGATGTGATGGGTCATAGCAGGGCGTAGTCCTCAAGATAAATCCCCAAATCTGTCATAAAGCGAGGGACGCCATCAAAATGTGAGAGATGGCTGCCACTCCACCAGGATGTAAAACATGAGCATGGGAGTCTTCTTGGGTGTGAACCCAAATTCCAAGAGAAAAAAAGGCCTTTATTCGCGACTTGAAGAGCAGGCTGGCTATAATCTGCTCTGATGTCACCTCTTGGGAAAGTCTGGAGGTGCACGGGTGGCATGAAAGGGATTAAAATAAAAGGAAGGAGATTGATGGAGAGATTGCAGGCTTTCGTACCTGTCCCGAAATAGGAGTGGGTGACTCTGGAAGAGGCATTCTCTGTCCCTGCCTGATTTCCATGGAATGCCATCCTACCGAGGAAAGGAAGGTTCGGGTGAAGTTGGGACTTGCCCCATCTTGTGCAGCCAGTGTTTGTTCTCGTTAGCCAACTTGCAGCAGAGCGCTTGCTTGCTGGCGAGATCTCATGGTTTACAGTCGGGCCTTTTTAATGTGTTTTGAATAAAGCTGGAGCCAAGAATGGCTTGTGTGTGTCATCACTGGGGGAAAGGTGAAGGCTGGGGGAGCCTGTGTGTTTACATCACACACTTGAGGGGATTGTTCTTCCTCTTCTAGGGTTCATGCTAGTGATGCCAGCCTCCAGGTGGGACCTGAGGATCCCCCAGAATTGCAGCTCATCTCCAGACTACAGAGATCAGTTCCCCTGGAGAAAATGGGTGCTTTGGAGTGCGGACTCGATGGCATGGTACCCCATTGAGGTCCCTGTCCTCCTCAGGCTACATCCCCAAATCTCCAGGAGTTTCCCAGCCTGGAGCTGGCAACCCAACCCACCCCTTATCCCCTACCTCTTCCACCAGGCTTTTGATTAGGAGCCACATAAAACATCTGAGGAGTGACCCTGTGCCCTGGCCTCACCATCCTCAGCCCGCCGTTGCCGCATATATATAAGCAGATCAGCAGAGGTGGTGCAGGAATACCATCATGACTGCCCCCTATGGAGTATTGTTTAATCTTGAAATTATCTGCTCCCACACTTTATCTGAATATTGTTCCAGCACTTTAGGATAACTGATTTTGGTTGTTTTTATGATGGATTTTAATTGTATTTATATATGTATTTTATGTAAGCTGCCTTGAGCACACCTTGGTGGGGAGGGAGGGATATAAATCAAAATGATGATGATGATGATGATGATGATGATGATGATGATGATGATGATGATGATGATGATGATGATGATGATGATGGTGATGGTGGTGGTGGTGGTGGTGGTGGTGGTGGTGGTGGTGGTGGTGGTGGTGGTGGTGGTGGTGGTGATGATGATGATGATACCTGTTGCCAGGGGAAACATGGCAGCCCTCATCCATGTTCCCTTTTATCCAGCATAGTATAGCAGAGAGTGATGAGGGGAAGCCAGGTTCAAATAGCTACTTGGATTGAAAAGTTCAAAGATAACCTTGAGGCAAGGCCACCGCCAGTCAAAATAATTTACTTCACAGGCTTATTGGGAGAGAACCCACGCACATTGCCTTCTGCTGCTTTGAGGAAGAGCGGAATATAAATGTAATAGATTCATAATTCATAAAGGTGACACCACTCCGAATGTCTAATGGGTTCTCAGAAGGCTTTGTGCATTGCAATTCAGTCCCCTCACGATGATTGCTTGATTGATTTACGAATGTACATCTCGCCTAATGTATAATGTAGTTGGGTGGCTTGCAACAGAATGGCCTACACTGACTGTCTCCCCAAAGAGCTAGTTGGAAACACAGGGCTACTGCGATTTTACTAAAGTCATACTGGTGTGAGTTTGATGGGTGCCAGGATGGGGTTCCTCTTGGCTCACTTCTTAGACTGGAATCCCCTCAGTGTGTGTGTGTGTGCTCCTTCCATGGCAAGTGGGAGGGCTTCTAGTGCCCTGGCCCCACTGCTGGACCTCCTGATGGCACCTGGTATATTTTGTCCGCTGTGTGACAGAGTGTTGGACTAGATGGGCCATTGGCCTGATTCAACATTGGCTTCTCTTATGTTCTTAAGTTTATAGTTTCACAGAGAGCCAGTTTGGTGTAGTGATTAAGAGCAGCAGCCTCTAATCTAGAGGACCAGGTTCAATTCCCCACTCCTCCACATGAAGCCAGCTGGGTGACCTTGGGTCAGTCACAGTTCTCTCAGCCCAAGAACCTAAAACAACAACAGCAAAAAAGAGCTAGAGTTTCAAGTTGCCAGGAGCTGCCAGCAGCTTTTATGAAATCACTAGCACTTTACTATACTGTGGTTTAAAAGGTTTTAGAATTGTTTTAATCAAATTTATAAATTATGCTTTATTGTAATTATGTGTTGATTTCGTGTAAGCTGCCCTGAGCTGGCCTTGGCTGGGAGGGTGGGGTAAAAATTCAAAATAAATAAACAGCTCCTGGCTATACTACACCCACTGCCATACAGTAATTATAATTACACTTTCACAATACTTAGCAACTAAATGGGATTTTAGCAAATGTGCATGGAGAAATGTGGGGAAAGTTCACCAAGCAAAAAAAGGTAAGAAAGGTGATCTATGGCTGTGTGAATGTCATTGGTAAATCTGAAAGCTACTTTGGACATTCCAGAGAAGTAATTTAAAAAAGTATTATGCTTTGGGTCCCCACTGGGGAGAAAGGTGAAGTATAAATGAAGTAAAATAAAAATAAGGAGCAAATAAAAAATAGCAAGATGGACTTGCGTTTCTAGACTCATCCAAATTTCTCCCTAGAGTTTAGAGTTCTGAATTGACTTGTCTTGTTTCCAAAGCACAGCCAATGTAATATGAATTCTCCATACTTCCATTTTTTTAAAAAATCAGTATTTTATATAGAATGCTGCCTCTTTATGGTTTGTTGCAGCTTTGTGTTCCTTCTGTTATTTCCCCCATGTCTTTCTTCTGCATAACCAAAGTGTATATTGCATGAATGAAAATACAGCAAAAACCCAAAAATCATCTCAATGCAATCATATGAACACACATGAAGCTGCCTTATACTGAAACAGACCATTGGTCCATCAAGATTAGAATTGTCCACTCTTTTAAATGCAGGGAATATTTCTCAGCCAGAAAAGCAAGTGTGAGCAAATGATCGTAAGTAGAATGTCCAGATCGGAAACCTACTTGTTCTTTGCCCAAAAGGTTATTGTTCAACAGCCAATCAGAGAGATGATTCAGAAGGTGTTTGGAATATAATTTCCCTAGTAGTGAAAGTCAGTTTATAGGATAATAACTATCAGGAATTTTAGGGCAGCCTTTTTTGAAGACTGGAACAATGATGGAGGTTAGCCAGGAATCCGGTAGTATCCCAAATTTATCAACGAAGATAAACAGAGAGGCTAGCAGTTCTGACTACCAATCTGGATTATTATTTATAAAATCAGCAGGGATACCATCAGGGCCTGGGGCTTTACCCAATTTCATGGAAGCTATAAATTCAAGGATCTCTTCTATGGAGACTGGGGGCCAAGCAGGCATGTCAGTTGGGATTTGTAGGTCATCAGGAAGATCAGACAGAATCGGGTCCTACAGTAAATTGGAATAATATATAATCCATTCAGAAGGAGGAATCGAAGAGGAGTAAATTATATTAGATTAACAGTTTGCTCATGAAACTATCATCCAGAAGTCTTTCATATTCCTTGTATGGGAAGTATGCAATAATCTGGACCAGTTCTTCAAGGCATAAGCTTGTCTTTTTTCTTCCAAAAAAAGCTGGCATCCTTTTCTTGCTTTGAAGAAAAGATCGACTAATTCAGGTGAAGAATGAATACATAGTTGGGGGAAAAAAGATGACAAAGGTTTTTCTTGAAGGCCCAGCATTTGGAATCAAACCAAGAAGAGGCTCTTTTAGCACTCCTTGATGAAAATATTGGTCTTGATAAATCAATTAAAGAGTTAATGATATCTTGATATACAGCAATAGCATTTAATGGAGATTTAGTCTGGAGGATGGTTTGCTTTGAAAATAAAGCTTCAGCAGATCATTGATCAACCAGGTCCTTAAGGTTGTTGGACCACATTAGCCTCTGAAGAATTAGATTGGATTGCTATGTTTGCTTTCAGCTTTCTCTGATTTCTGCTCCCAGAATGAATTATCCATCAATTCTGAGAAGTCCAAGATCCTGATATTCTTTAAGGCTTGGAAATCCTGTCTATGGAAGATAAATGGGAAACTTGTGGAACAGGTCAAATCTTTTAGATATTTGGGCCCCCTTTTTCATCACCAACTCAGCTGGTCCTTTCATTGGAAGGTGACTATTACAACTGTAAGGGACTAACTGTCTGTGATTTCCTGATTCCATTTTCTTAGTGGGAATCAATATGCACCAGCTGCTTTACAGATCTTCCAGAAAAAGGTTATCAACCAGCTTTTATATGGAATCCCAATTTGGATTTTAGCAGTAAATTCTGATGTGGGCCGTATTGTGGCTAATTTTTTACGTTGTATCTTAGGTTTACCAAATATGATTACATTCACCACCATCTTCTATAGTGAACTTGGCCTTCATCTACCATCAAATGTTGCTTGGATGGTTACCATTAAATACTGGCTGTGACTTCATTTTCGGACCTGCCCTAATACTCTGTTGTATGATTTATTAAGGGACTCCTACAACTCTAAATGGTATCAATATATTAGATCTAAAATTGTTTCTATTGGCATTAATTTAGAGTCCTTAGCCTCAATGTGATGAGTCCCAATTATTTTGCATTATTCGTCAAAGAATCTGAGACATTGAGAGTCAGAGTATTGTGGCAGGAATTAATCTGATTTGTTCTCGTCATTTTTTGGTCTGTTGCCCATTACAGGGCAAGGAGCCATGTACATGTAAAATCTTGCTAACCCCCAACAGTCCCGGGCTTTCATGCTCGCCAGACTGAATATCTTTCGATCAGCTCTTCTTTCAGGTAGATATCATTATATTCCCTTTGAGAACAGATTATGTAAATATTGTGCATTGGAATCTGATTCAGTTACTCATATTCTGCTTCACTGTCCTATGTTTTGTAAGATTTGCCAGCAATATCTTGACCCTGTTATTTCTAAACTTTCTGGCTATTCAGAAAGAGCCAGTATTTACTTGCTGATAAATCCTCTCGATTGACGGAATTAGTGGCTGAGTACTTGGCTATCGTTTTGCACAAAGGTTATCCTTTTCCAGGTAAAGCCAATGAATTACTGTCTGATTTTGCTTTTAGACATTGTTTTCTTGATATTACTCTAATTATCCTTTTAGATTGTACTTTTATATTTGATTTTATTCATCTTAGACCCTGTCTGTATCTAATTTACCCTCATATGCCATTAAAGGTTTTGAATCTGAATATGTCTATTCAGACTGGCAGTGGTTCTCTGGGGTCTCTGCTAGAGGTCTCTCACATCAACTGATATCTGATCCTTTTAACTGGAGATGCAGGGGATTGAACTTGGGACCTTTTGCATGCCAAGTGGATGCTCTGCCACTGAGCCATGGCTCAGTACTATTGCCCTGGGATCTTTTTTTAGGTACATTCCTTTGTGTGCATTGATCATACACTGAAGGGAAAAAGCAGTCTGGATAGAATTGTGTGTAAGACTTACCAAGATTATTTTGGAATGGCATTTCACCAGCACATGAGCTCATGGGAAAACAGTCAAATATCACATATACAAATGATCCCAGTGCTATTATTTTGCTTATTCAATGTCTTATTCTGTTATTGTACTGGCTTACTTTGTGTGATCCACCATGGGAAAGATGGGGTAGGAAGGGAGGGAGGGAGGGAGGAATACACTACCTCCCCCCAGCAATCTTGCTTTGATCATATGTTTGGTCACCTTTCTTTCTTTCTGACCAAACATATTACCAAAGCAAGACTGCTGGGGGGAGGTAGTGTATTTCAAGTGTGCATGTGTAGTACAGTGGAAGAGGAGACAAAAGGTGCAATAGGAAAGAAAAGGTGCAAAGGAACTAATAACTTTGAAAAACTACCTATGATGTTATTAGGTATACTGCCTAACAATTTGGCAAAAATTTCGGAATAGATATTCAGAGATATGGTGATAGTGGATAGCATTATTCATGCAGCAAAATGGAAGGCGGATATTTGCTCAGGATTAGAAGAGTGGAAAAACAAACTTGCTGAGTATGCAGTGATGGCGGAACTAACATCTTATTTGAGAAACAGATCAATTATGAAATTTCAAGAGAGACGGACTGTGCATTATTAGTATGGAAGCAGGAGACAAATCTAGGAATAAGAAGGAGGAGGAGGAGGAGGAGGAGGAGGAGATTGGATTTATACCCCGCCCTTCACTACCAAAAGGTGTCTCAGAGCGGCTTACAAACTCCTTTCCTTTCCCCTCCCCACAACAGACACCCTGTGAGGTAGATGAGGCTGAGAGAACTCTTGATAGAAACTGCTCTTTTTTCAAGAACAGCTCTTATCAGAACTATGGCTTGCCCAAGGTCATCCAGCCAGGTGCAAGTGGAGGAGTGGGGAATCAAACCCGGTTCTCCCAGATTAGAGTCCGCACACTTAACCACTACACCAAACCAAATGAGAAGTAGTTTAAAATTTTGAATATAAATGTACTGCAATAACAAAGTAGTATGACAAGAATTTTTAAATGTTAAATGTTGACTATAAATATTTTCCAACAAAAGTTATTTTATCATATTGTATATACTGTGTTTGAAAAATTATTTTATGTAATGAAAGGAGTGTTGGGGAGAAAATATTTTCTATTTTTTTCTTTATGACACAATTATTTTTTACTTTATGTATTTTCTTTTCTATTATCTGTTTGTCTTTAAAAAAAAACTTTAAAAATCAATAGAAAAACTACCTATGAGATGCCCCAGTTCCAGAACAAGTTTTCAAAAGTAACCTAAGCAGAACTGAGGAGTAGGAGACAGTCCAGAATGAACTTCTGGAGCAATAAAGTGATAAAACTGGGAAAATCCATTCATCTCTATGCAACTGATGCAGAAGATACATAGCCATGGTTCCTGTGAATGGGTTCCATGTGCACTAGACAGTGTCTGCCATGGAGCACCCTTCTGCTTCCACTTGAACTTCCACTTGTGCAAGGGCCCTTGAAAACCATTCATCTTACTCAAACAGAACTCTGAGTGAAAGAGGAAGCACAGTCCTCATTTATAGGATTCAAGGTTAGACAGATTCAAGGCATCAACAGCTAATGTCTATGGAGTGTGATGTAAAAACCCCTTTGAATACCAGGCAACATCAAGGGAGGGCCTGAGCTTCTAGGCCCTCCTAGTTCAGCTTTCCAGAGGAACTGGTTGGCTGCTGTGTGAAAGAGGAGGAGGAGGAGGAGGAGATTGAATTTATAACCTGCTCTTTACTACCCAAAGGAGTCTCAGAGTGGCTTACAATCTCCTTTCCCTTCCTCTCCACAACAGACACCCTGTGCGGTAGGTGGGGCTGAGAGAGCTCTCTCGAGAACTGCCCTTGGGAGAACAGCTTTGAAAGAATTTATGACTGACCCAAGGCCACACCAGCAGCTGCATGTGGAGGAGTGGGGAATCAAACCCGGTTCTCCCAGATTAGAGTCCACGCTTCTAACAACTATACCAAACGGAGAGAGGACGCTGGACTAGATGGAGCACTGGTCTGATCCCACAGGCCATGTCCTCTGTTTTTCTGTTCTTTGGCCACATTCTGGTCTTGCAGTGGGCAAATGTGCTTCCCCTGTGGGAAATCTGCACCCCTGCCCCTTAGAAGGTTTAGAAGTATGGGACAGAGAAGCACATGTCCCTTGGGCTTCTTCTATTGCCTCCTCTCCGGAGCATCTCCAGCAGCTCTTCTGTGGGAACCAGAATGTCAACCATGCGCGAACGCACCATCCTTCCTGCCTTTCTCTCTCAGTATTATCTTGTAAAACAATTTGTTAACACACAGAGAGATTGGGAAAGATAAGGCACGCACTATTAATGTCAGCAGTTTACCTGGAGATTTCACCTGATGCAGGGGAAAAACACACACACACATGTAGCCATCCCTCTTAGCTCTGCCCCCTCCCCAGGCAAGAAAAGCCATCAATCAGAATGACGGGTTCTCACCTATCATCCCTTCCATTTGAAATGCTCAGTTCGTCAGAAGACATAGTTCCTGGAACATCTTTCCCAGACTGAAACTCGCCAGTGTTTTCCTTTCCTTTCCTTTCCTTTCCTTTCCTTTCCTTTCCTTTCCTTTCCTTTCCTTTCCTTTCCTTTCCTTTCCTTTCCTTTCCTTTCCTTTCCTTTCCTTTGTTTTTGTTTTTGTTTTTGTTTTTGTTTTTGTTTTTGTTTTTGTTTTTGTTTTCCTTTTCCACACCCGCTCCCAAGAGGAACGTGCACACTGGTACGACACACCTGTGAGACCAAAAAAAGGAAGCTCGAATCAAAGGCAAAAAGAATAATAGCGACAAGGTGGCACTTGCCCTCTGAAGACAGTGCGGTGATTATCTGGAGACAACTACTCTTGTTACAGGGCTTCCCGGGCTGTTGCTGTTGAAGTCAGAGCCACCCAGACTTGGCACAGCAGTGAGCCACATTGGAGGCATGCCAGATGCCTGAGGATAAACTCCTATTCCAACAGAAGGGAGCCTACAGGAACTGCTGCAATTTCTCCACTGAACTGTGACCTGGGGATGGGGTTGTTTGGAAGAGAATCGGACCAATTCATGATGGAAGGGGCTAATTCCCTGTTAGCAATAGCTGGCATTCCCCATGTGTCAGCAATTGCTTTGAGACTCCTTTAAGTGGTGTTGTTCATTTGTTACATCTAAAGGCTACCTTTTATCCTGGGGTACCAGAGCGGAGCTTTAGATGAACATGAAACTGCATACTGAATTAAGCCACTGGTCAGTTCTCCAGGGTATCAGACAGAGGTCTTTTCACATCACTTACTGCCAGATCTTTTAACTGAAGATGCTGGAGATTGAACCTGGGACCTTCTGCATGCAAAGCAGAGGGTCTTCCGCTGAGTCATGGCCCCTCCCCTACAACCCACACTCCCATCTACACTCTCACATGAGGATTGAACCCGGGACCTTCTGCATGCAAAGCAGAGGCTCTTCCACTGAGTCATGGCCCCTCCCCTACAACCCACACTCCCATCTACACTCTCACATGAGGATTGAACCCGGGACCTTCTGCATGCAAAGCAGAGGCTCTTCCACTGAGTCACGGCCCCTCCCCTCACAATCCCACACTCCCATCTACACTCTCACATGAGGTAGATTAGGCTGAGGCTGTGATGCTGGAATTTTAGGACTGAAACTCCAGATGAGTAATCTGGCCCTAGGAAGAAAACATGCTCTGGATTGCAGCCACGGTGCTGGGAAAGGAGAGGGGATTGCCATTTTGTGTATCAGACCCCTGGCCCCACAGGCTGGTTTACATCCCAGTCAAGGAAAAAGAGGGGGGGAAATGTGGATAACTGGGGCTGTTTCCATATGGGTTTTTTTCTCTCCAACTTGGCTTCTGAAGTGGAATGCTTTCTTTCAGAGCTGCCATACATGCTGTAACTATTTTGTTTCCAGGACTCCCACAGAATCTGGTCCTAAATGTGAGTTGCCCTAAGACTACTTGCTGGGTGAGCTCCAAAGCTGTCTAGGGATTTGAGATTGGGGTTTCGCTCTTCCAGAACCAGCATTCTGCAATCCCATGCTGACCCAGACACCATTAAAAACATGGGCATCAAGGCTGATTTATGTGACTTTTTGTAAAAAAAACCCCCAAAAACTGGGGAACTCACCCATCAATAATAATTAATAAAATAATTATCATATGACAGTGTGTGTAGTATTAGCCAAGAGATCCTAAGATTGTCTGGCAGCCATAAGTTCTAGCTCTTTAGCATTATGTACCACCAGGTGGTGAGCTAGACTTGTTTATCAGGCAAGAGACATTTCAGAGGTGGTTTGCCATTGCCTGCTTCTGCATCACGTCCTCCTGATATTCCATGAAGGTCGCCCATCCAAATAGTAGCCAGGACTGACCCTGCTTAGCTTCCAAGATCTGATGAGATTGGGCTAGCCTACCCTATCCAGGTCAGGGCCCTGTGAATGACTACTAGACGAACACAGATGAAAAGCTTACCCCATGGAAAATGTAGCGATCAGGGTTCAAAACCCTACTTGCCACAAAACTTACTAGATTGGTCATTCTCTTTCATTGTCACCCTACCTCACAGAATTGCTATGAGAATACAGTGGAGGATGGGGGATCCATGTACGCCATCCTGAACTCTTTGGAGGGAGGGCAGGATGAAAAGGCACGAAAAGAAATAAAAATGATAAATAAAAATCAGAACAGGAAATGGAGAAGGTGCTTAGAGAGGGCTACAGAGCTATGCAGAAGTTGTTTAAAAATGTAGCCCTGATTCCCCCTGTGCCAAGAGAGGGCACAACAGCTCCCTGGATCCTGTTGTTTCCCCCTTTAGCCACTGAAAAGGCTACACTGGGAAGGATGGGACTCACATAGACAAAAACCGCACAGGATGGAAACTACAGTGAAGAGGCAGATCGAGCAGGAGTCTGAGCCGAAAACTGGAGGGGTCTAGGCCAACACTAGCATGAAAACATACTGCCTCACAATGAATTTGGAAGGAGATTGTACTAAGTTTTACAGGGACAATGTGGGAATTCTCTCTGATACAAAGAAGGAATCAAAATCAACCCAGCTTAGGATCCTTTTCACTAAACTGTTGTAAATAGCAAACATATGATTGGCTTGGCTCTCCTGTTCTAAACAACTTGTTTTATGCAGAAAACTCCTCAGAAGCTTCCTGTTGTTTGCGTGTTCATTCATAAGCCCATAAGTATCCATACACATGCAAACATATACAGTTTGATACATGAATATGCTAACACACAAAACTCTGCTGGTGAGGAGGCACCTCAGCTGGCCATGTCAAGCAGCAGGCAGAGGCATTCACTCATAACTTGCACCACCAACGAGAAGGCATCTTCATCTGCCACATGGGGTATTTTCCAGAGAATGCATCTAATGGCAGCAAGGTACCCCCCATGAAACATATGGTTTCAAACATTCGACTTACAGTAAGTGTAGTTCTTCACTGACTCTATTCAGACATCACAAGAATTGTTGCATTGGAAGTTCAAATTCTGGTAACATCTCACAGCCAATGCTCCCTCTAAGGTGTGGAGTCTTGTGAGCAAAAATTCTACTTTGTGAGCTATTGGCTTTAAAATTGTGAGCAAGCAATTTGGCTACTGCATAAATTAGTTTGCTCTGGAGCCATCCTTCCTGAGCTAAGACAAATACGTGTGAGCCGGAGGCTAAAAAACTATGCGCTAGCTCACACTAACTCAGTTTAGAGGGAACACTGCTTACAGCTAAACCTGAAATGGCCAACTGGAGCATTCCTGTGCAAGCCATCTATTATCCCCACACTACCTTACACTGAATCAGACAATTGGTCTATCAAGATCAGTATTATCTATAAGAGAGCCAAGGTGGCGTCGTGGTTAAGAGTGGCAGACTCTAATCTGGAGAACCAGGTTGGGTCAGTCACAGCTCTCAGAGCTCTCTCAGCCAAAATAAAAAAAACAGTCTAGCTCACCACTAAAAGAGTTAGAACTTAAGGCTGCCAGACAATCTTTGGATCTCCTGGCTATACCACACACAATGCCCTACAATAAAAATTATTATTATTTATTAGTATTATCTATTGGCAGCAACTGTCCAGGGACTCAGGAAGAGCACTTTCACATCACCTACTACTAGATCCTTTTAATGGGAGATGCTAGGGATTGAATCAGGAATCTTTTGCATTCAAAGCAAAAGTTTATTCACTGAGGCATGGCTTCAAATCAGCATTTTAATTCAAAAACCTTGCAGATCCACCCAGGGCCACAAAAAATTGCTCCAAGGTCAGGATGTGGCTCAGGGACGGTCAGATGGACATCTCTGTCCTAATCAATTATTCACCTGGTGACTA